>CM059599.1:32990000-33628125 GCA_030412105.1 Cyclura pinguis
GAGAATCAGCCCTTCAGTGTTTCAAATATATTCTTTTTAATGACTCGCCTTCCTGCCCCCTTTCTTTCTTTGCTATGTAATTAGATATTCTAAGAATCCATGCACAATCTATATAATATTTCTCTATTTCTCTATAAAATTTTTATTGTAAAACAGACATATGTGCATTAGCTGAATTAACTTGGAAGATGAATGTCATATGGCAAAACCTTAAGATCTTTTTCACAGAAAAATGTGGGACCAAGAAAAAAAAACCTCATATTTGAAGTATAGTGTAAAATAACTGCATTTGCTTATAATCTTTACTGGTATCTTGGGGGAGGGTACATGGACATCCACAAAATGAAGAGAGATTAACAGTAATTATTTAGAATATGTATTTCTTACTTTTCAATCCTGTGCTAATCCTGTGCTTCAATCCTGTGCTAATACAGATACACATGTATGCATAACCAAGGGCTTGGAAAAAAAAAGTTATGTTTTAGGCTACAACTGGGGATTGAAAGAATATACAAAAATATTTGCAAAAGGATTGAAAAACATTAATTTTTTTTGAGTGTTGAGGAACTGTGACAAGAAGATTCTTGGATTGACAAGAATCTGCCCATTTTAGGATTTCTTGTGTACAAAATGTGCATGTGGTTGTTTTGCACAGAAAATGGCTTTTTGTGTGCAGAAAACAGCATTTTCTATGCAAAAACCTAGCATTTTCTGCACAGACATCAACATTTCTAGGCAGGAATATTATATCCTGAACAGAAAATGCTACAATTCAAGTTTATTCTGCACAAAATGTGCATGTGGTTGCTTTGTGCAGAAAGCACCATTTTCTGCATAGGCACAGAAGTCTGAAATTGTGAATAGGTTTCAAAACTGCATGGTTTTTGAAGATCTTCTCACAGTGGGAAGAAAATGGTGAAAATTACACTTTGCTTCTTTTAAGAAGAAACTTGCTGAAGAATTATATCCCTAGCTGCAACACCCACAATGATCAAGGGAGGATGACCACTGGTTTATGGAAGATGCTAGAGTTTTCCATCACTTCGGCAGTTGGAGGGAAATTGGCAGGGAAATTTCTGAGAAGAATAATGGGAACACTCCTCCAACACTAGTTCTTTTGCCATCTGGCCAATGGATGGGGCCAGTTTGGTTGTTTTCTTTCGTGGGAGGTTGGTTAGTATAGCCTTCATGTTGCCCTGGGCAACCCAGGGCCTTTCCACACTTACACTGTTACAGGCCATTTCTGCACGGGGCGAAAGAATCGCCCTGCACCTCTACTCACCCGATCTTCTGGCTCCCCGGTCCGGTCCAGGCTGCTCCGGAGCAGTGTGTGATCATCAATCCGCTCTGCTCCGGTGTCCAAAATGGCGGCTTCCGGTTGGTCGTGGGTCTCGACCAACCACTGAAGCTCGCCAGCCTAAAGCATTGGTGCGAGCCCGCAAATCTGCACAAGGGAGCAGGCTCGCACAGGCACGCTCCATGCTTTTGAAAGACCAGAAAAATCAGGTCCTTCAAAAGCATGCTGGAGGACCACTTGGGATCGTTCCGGAGCGGACTGAGGTACGGATCTACACTAAGTAGTCTGGACCCAGTCCACTCCAAGGTGCAGACATCCTCCGTGGAGGACGCACTGCACCGTTTTTATTACCCCGTGTGGAAATGACCATAGTGCTATGATTCCACTTTCAACATCCTGCACAATCCTGGAATTTGCAGTTTATGGAGGGATATTTAGACTTCTCAGCCAAAGAACTCTTCTCAGCTCTCAGAGAGCTCAGTAAACTACAAATCCCAGAATTCCACAGGATGTTGAAAGTAGAATAATAGTACTGTAACAAGGTATTGTGGAAAGGCCCTGGGTTGCTTTACTTCAATTTAACAATCTTTAGGAAACTGGAAGTATAAATAGAATCATTCCCTCAAAGATTTCATAAAGGAAAATCAGGATGCATGTGGCCAAGCAACCTTAGAGAGCAGTCAAAATGGCAAAAGTTATTAATGAGGAAGAACACATAGACTAGAAGAGGTTGTAAGAGTCTGCTTTTGCTTGAATCTACTGGGAAGGGCAAGATTACACCCCTTCCTCTTCCCTACCTCTTGTGTAGTGAATTGAGCTCAAACTGCTTTTGCATTTTAGACTCTATTTGTATAAATTGAAGTGAAGCTGAGAGCAAAGGGAAAGGTGGGAGGAGAAAAGTAAACCTGGGACATTTTAAAAACAGTGTAAAAAGTGGGATGAGATTGGGACAGTGAAAAGGTATGTAGATTTTTTTTTCACCACAAATACATTTGGTGGGAACACACAAAAGGACCTTCTCAGTGGCTGCTCCCATAGTCTGGGGCCCTTTCCGCACCTTACCTTCTTCCAGTGCTGGGGTGCAGCGATCACGCTAGCAGCCTCTAGCAATAGGCTCTCGCGTCCCTGCTGCTTCAGCTGTGCACGAGCTGCCTGCTCGCGCAAGAGCCCCACCTCTTCCTTCCACAGCGCAGCCTGGGAGTTTCCCAGGCTGTGCATGGGCAGGAAGTACAACCGGCGCAGCTCTGGAGGCTCCACATGCCAGGTAAGTGCGCGTGGGGCCCAGCAGCAATGCGTAATCGCGCACCATTTTTGGCTTCTAGCCGAAAATGAAAAGTGTGCGATCAGCACACGCCGGCCCCTGGAGCGTTGCTTGATTGTGAGTGTGTTGTGCAGATTGCTTCTCACAATTGTGTGACACTCTAGGTATCCTTTCGCATGGAAAATGCCATGCAAAAAGGGCCTGGAAGTCCTTTCCTGGAGAGGCTAAACTAGCGGTTCTGTTACTCTGTTCCCAGTACCAAAGGAAACTCTTTTTTATTCTGGCAAGCTTTTAATAATACTTTTTAAAGGCAAAACAGGCCTTGTATTTGTTGTTGTTGTTGTTGCTGCTGAAAATTTTATGTTTTTAACTTGTTTTAATTTTATGATGGTTTAATTGCTTTTTAACTTTTGTATGCTGCAGATTTTTAACCATGTTTGTTTTAGCTGTTGTAAGCCATCTTGAGTCCCAACTTGGCAAAAAGGCAGGATATAAAGAAACACCATCATCACCTTCATCAAGGCAATTCATGCCACTGCAATTAAATACAAAAATAGTCCAATAAATAAAAAATAAACAAACAAACAATGCTTGTAGCTTTTTATTATGTTGCGTCTTTTCCTCGTCTTCTTTCTTCACTGTTGTATTTTATAACTTATAGCTTCCTTGCCTTTCCTCATTATAGCTCAGAGTGTCTAACAAGCTTTGTAATAAGACAGTGTTAAAATTACCAATTGCAAGTAAAACCACAAATTAAAATATCTAAAATAATAAATTACAAATGTATTCCAAAATACATATGCTCTTCCAGTTGTTCTCTTTCTCCAATGAAAAGACATGAAAAGAAAGGAGAAAAAAGAAAAGAAATTTTGTTGTTGTTGTTGTTATCAGACTGCACTTTGTTTCCCAGTGTAGAATAAAGTTTGTGGAACATATGTGTTGTCACCACAAGATGCATGCCATTGCACTGAAAGAGACAAACCTCTTCTCAAATAACATTAACATCCATCTGCCAAAGCAAGCAGAGTCAGAATTGACTCTCACGGTCTCTTAAAAGCTCAATCCGTGAACCTGTGTGGACAGAACGTTTTGATTAGATCCAATTTAGACCCATTTAGATGAATTAAAAAGGTCAAGTGATACAATTCACTTGGTCTATCCATGGTACAACAAAATTGCTGTGATTAGAAATAGGTAATTCCCTCCCACCCATTCACAGAACACATGGTGAGACAGAATAAGCCTGATTATAGTCACATTTTGGAATTGGAGTAAACTGAAACTAATTTCAGGCAAAAAATCTGGGGGGAAGCGCATGCAGCCCTATAGTGGTACTTTGTCCACCTCTTTCTTAGACAGGGGGAAAAAATAGGGGGATGGAATCAGCATTTGGTAAATAGTGGTATGATGGAAATGGAAAAGAGGATTTGGGAGCAATGCAACAGAGTGCTGGTGAAATGGTGTACCCCAAACACTGAAATGGATAGTTCTGAGGAAGAAGGACACAGAAATGAAGAAGAGGCAGCTATATTTATCTGGTTTGTAGCAAGAGGAATCCGGTGGATGTCACATTTTGGTTGGCTGCCAAAAATCAGGAGACTGTTGTGGACACAGCCTTAGGTTATCAGCTATGGTTCTCAAAGTAAATAAATAAAAGTAAGGCTTTAAGCTGGATCCACTTTCAGGCACTTTGAGATATATATTATCCAGAAATATTGAGGCCCTTTCCACACCTTACCTTTTTTCGGTGCTGGGGTGCGGGGATCACACAAGCAGCCTCCAGCGAGAGGCTCTCATGTCCCCACTGCTTCAGCTCTGCACTAGCTGTCTGCTCCTGAGCAGGCAGCATGAGAGGCCCACCTCTTCCTTCCGCAGTGCAACCTGGGAGTTTCCCAGGCTGCACTGGGGCAGGAAACGTGATCACCATGGCTTTGGAGGCTCTGCACACACGGCAAGTGCGCACAGGGGCCTGGAGCAATGCTCAATCACGCACCATTTTCGGCTGACAGCTGAAAATGAAAAAGTGCGCGAGCAGCACCTGCCCTATCCTTGAGTGCGTCGTGCAGGTCGCTCCTCACAATCGCACAATGCTTGAGGGGCCCTTTCGCATGGCAAATGCCATGCAAAAAGGGCCAGAGTCATGCAGCCATGATTTTGAAACCAGTAGCTTCCATGGCAAAGAGGAGGAGACGAGATGAAGGCCAGGCTGTTATTAAGGATGAGGGGAGACACCATCAGTTTGGTTGAAGCATATTTAGATGGAGAACCTTGTCAACAGGGATTTTTTATTACTTAAGACCTCCTGTAGAATTTGAAGAGTATGTCTCCACTCTGGAGGATTAGATAGCTGCTTCTCAAATCTTATTCCTCCAATGTTCACTTCAGTGTTTTCCCAATGCTCACTGTCAGTGTCAAGGCGGCGGCTAAGCAGACACGGAGGCAGGAGCTGAGTTTTTATAGCTTTAGTGGTTATAAATCAAAGACGTTACTTCACCAAACGTCAACGCAAACAAACAGCAAAGTTCCAGGAGCGGCAAATGCAAAGCAGCGAGGTCAGACTGGAACCAAGAGTTCCCAACACAGGACGCGGTTTCGCGGTTGGTAGACGGTTGTTGCCCCGTGCCCAATCCCAACAGCGTCTTCTGCAAATACTCAGTTTTAGCCCAGCTGAGGCCAGTGAACTGTCTGTTGGCCCTGCTCACAGCTGGAGCCTCTCAAGAGTTCAGAGCCAATTCATCAAGTGCTTCTCCCGCAGTCTCTGAGACCTCTGGATCGCCCCCTTCTCCAGTCGCCTCTGGAGGAATGTGGGGGGAGGGTCTGCTGCAAACTACGGACTGGAGTCAGAAGCCCCGGCCTCTGCCTCTGGAGTGCAAACGTCTGCTGCAAACTCTGGACTGGAGTCAGAAACCCCGGCCTCTGCCTCTGGAGCACAAACGTCTGCTGCAGGTGCGGGCCTGGGCTCTGCACCAGGGACAGCTGTGGAGTCGCAGGCAGCCTCCTCCATAGACTCTGAAGGAGACCCCCCTCCAGAAGGCCCCTCCCAGGGACCCACCCCAGGCTCGGAGTCCAAGTCCGAATCGGGAGCAAGATCAGCCTGGCTCATGACACTCACTCCTTGAAGATATCCCTTGATGTCAACACATGAAACAGGATTCTTACTTGACCTAATGCATCAAATTGTACTCCTGTACTCTCCAACATTTCACAGATGAAAACCAGGAAAGACATGGTCAAGCAACAGCAGAGTCTGGCCAAGATGGCAAAACTAATTAATGACAGACAACACTCAAGAGAGATGAATCTGCAACAGTTTGATTTACTTAAGCCAAGAGAGAAGGGCAAGATTCTGCCCCCTCTTCTCCTCTCTCCCCTACTGAGCTAATTGAGTGCAAACGCCTTTTGCACTTTGAACTCAGTTTGCAACAATTGAAGGAAAGAAGTGGGAGGAGGAGAAAGAAACTGGAACATTTTGAAGGAAATGAAAAGTGAAGTGATAGAGGATTAACTGGGACTACTGGAGGGCATGTGTCCCTGCTTGTCTCAGACCTAGATCTAGGAATGGGATTTTGGTTCCTAAAAAAAAAAAAAAAGCTAAAGCATGCAGTACATGAGAAAAGAGACATGAGAAATCCTTGTGCTCGCACACTACCAGCTCAGATAAAATCATAAATAAAATCATAATCCTTCTACATTCTAAGAAAGACCCTTTCCACAGCACCCTCCCATCCCACAATAGAGAAGGGAGAAGGATGGGACTGTGATGATACTTTTGCGAGATGTCATTGCGGTGCTGCTCCTCTCTCAAGACTCCTAGATCATTGATGGGTTTTCCCTGTCAACGACCTGTCATTGAGCCACCATCCTGCACTTACCAGTCCTGAAGAAGGGCAGGAAGTGCAATGGTGGTGCTTCCTGCCTCAGCACAGCCTTGGAAAGTATCCAGCTGTGCTGAGGAACAAGTGGCATGTCCATTGCACTCTCTTTTACAGGAAGCCAGTCCTGTGCAGAGAGGAGTTCTGCTGCACACTCCTTTCCAAGGAGAGCCACTGCCAGGATTGCCACCTGACACGGCCTCAAGAAGGTAAGTTACAGAAAGCCCCAAAGTCACGGTGGCCCTTCTACTAACTGCATTTCCATTCTTGCATATTCAGTAGTTGTTTAAGGCAAAGGTGACTCACCAAGAAAAGAAATCTTGGACTCACGGCTGCATCCATGTGAAAATTCTCTGTGAAAATATCCACCCTCTGTGTGTGTGTGTGTGTGTGTGTGTGTGTGTAGAAAAGGCAATTTTGATTTTGAGATCATTAAGAAAGACACAGAGGGGGGAAAAAGCCCTGTTAACTCTCTATACAAGCCCCTGGTGCAACCACACTTAAGATGTATCTGCACTGCGCAGTTAAATCAGTTTGATACCACTTTACCTTTTACGATTCTATCCCATGATTCTGTGCAATACTGTGCAAGAACTGATTTTTGTTCTTTTTGTTGTCTGCACCATTTTCCCTCCTGTTGGGTGAAGTTGATAAATAGCCTGTGTTGGCTATGATTATATTTTCCAAAATGCTCTGGACATTATGGCTCTTTCCACAGCTTACCTTCTTGCAGCAGCATCTGGTGGGGATCCCAGCAGTAGCTCTGCCAGAAAGGGAGTGCGATGGGAGTGCTCCCCTCTGCGCTGACTGGCTCCCTGCTGAAGGAAGCATGATAGAAATGCCTCTTCATTTCACAGCACAGCCAGGCACTTTCCCAGGCTGCACTGGGGCAGGAAGTGCCTCCATTGCACTCCTTCTACTTCCACAGGCCAAGTAAGTGCAGGATTCTAGCACAATTGCAGGTCATTGATGATGGAAACCCATCAATGATTTGACGCGTGATCGCTCCACCTCGGGATGAGAGAAGAATGGGACCATGATGATGTTGTGCAGAAGCATCATCATGGACCCATGTTCCTCACATCCCCATAGCAGGATGGAAGGTTGCTGTGGAAAGGGCCTATAAGATAACAAAATGATAGACAAAGACAGGCCGAAATCTACTCTTCTAGGAAAGGACCCCCTCCAAATGAATTGATTGGAATAAAATAATGGTGGGGTGGAGAGACAATCATGTATTACTCATGACACAAATAAACATTGAACAAATTGGGTCCCATTCTGTTCATTTGTACATTTATGGGCTATTTACAAGGTAAATGAAGGTTAATGATATAGTAGCTTAGTTTACATTTACCAAGCTCAGAATCACATAGGATCAGTAAATGTTATGAGAGACAACGGCTTAATTGGGATGATTAGATTGTGAGAAGTGTGAGGGCTTCAAGACGGTTCCAAATTTAGAGATTAAAAAACAGCACCACAGAATACAAGGGACACTCTGAGAGACTTTTGGGAATGGATGCCTCATCATCCTTAGGAAACCTTGGTCACAGGTTGAAAAGGGAGGGGCAGATTCCCAGAATCTGAACACAGGAAAGCCATCTGTAGCTAGTCATGTTAGTGCTTGTTTTCTTTCTCTTTGTGGCTTAGACCGGTTCTGTAACTTTATAACTACTCCTAAGTAATGCCTGAAATAAGGTGTTTTAATGTAGAAAATCCCCATTTGTTAATATAAGATTGGTTGTTTAAGATAAAAGCTCTCCTTAAAAAAAGAAATCTTCTGTTCTCCACTCTCTCTCTGCATCCCTTTGCTGTATGCCTTTCCTCCTACAGGAAAGGGAAGGAAAATCTCTGCAAAGTCAGAGGTAAAAAAAAGGTTAAGTTAACCTCTCAGTGACTTCTCACTAAGTCACCAAATCTTGGGGCAGCATTAGTAGGTGCTGGCAGTTGATAGAATTTTGGGAGTCCTCTCTCTCCTACTCAAGAGCAGGAGGTTGGATCAAGCCCATTAACAACATTTGTTCCAGGATGGCTGCATGTTGCAAGATGTTAGCTGTGTGGGGGACATGGAGTGGTTTGCACAGCATTCCTTTAAATATTGCCCTTTTCTTTTGTAACCCCTGTTTTCAAAACTGGTATGAACTAGGGATTTTCCTACAAAATGATTTACAGCTCCAGATTCATCTTCTGGAATCCATAATGAGACAGATTTGTCACTGAGACTGTACACTGGAGCATTGCCTAAAGGCTAATGTTACATCCATCCTGATTTAACAGAGCAAAGAGAGATAACAGTGGAGAATTCTCTCTCTCTCTCTCTCTCTCTCTGTGTGTTTTGAAAAGTTGAAAGCCCATTCAAAAGCTGTTGATTAGTGGAAAGAACTAGATGCAGATTCTTCCTTCCTTGCTTTTTTTTTTTTAAAGGGGATATGTATGCCCAATCCTAGCTGTGGATCGGGTTGGGGAAGCACAAGTATAGCAGCTGTCTCCATGTATTACGCAGGCCCTTTTTGCAGCTTACCTGGTGTTGCTGGCATCGCACGGGGATCACACCAAAAGCCTCCTCCGGGAGAGAATCATGTCTCCTGCACTTCCCTCCACACCAGCTCCATTCTGGACAGAAGGAAGCACAATAGCTCTGCCCTTTCCTTCCGCAGCGCAGCTGGGTACTTTCCCAGGCTGCGCTGGGGGAGGAAGCGTGGCCATCACGCTTCCTGAGGTTCCGCACACCACGTAAGTGTGGGAGGGATGCGGGAGGAATGCACAATCATGCATCATTTTCGGCAAAGAGCTGAAAATGATATAATGCACGATTGCTGCAGATCACTATGAGAGCGACACGCGATTGCGAGAACGTCATGTGGAACTGTCCTTGCAATTCCACATCACTCCTGTGGCCATTTTGCGTTTGAAGTCACGTGCAAAAAGGGCCTTAGAGTTGGCAGATCTCAGAGTCTGGCCTTCTCCAGTCCACAAACAGTGGGAAGGAATCTCAGGATGCGAGAACTCTTTAAAAGGGTGCGTTGATGCATTTTCTTCATTTGTTATACATATTGTTTTTGATTTGAATGGTACACTATGACAAACGGTGGTTGATGTATCCTGCTTAACAACATCACAAAGAATAACACCTTATAATATCCAGTTAGAAACATTTAGGGATACTAATGCTTGTTTGTCACAGGCTGGCAGCCATCTGAATTGGGCAGAGAAAGGATAATAAACTATTTTTTAAAATAAGAATTTTATCTTCATTTCTACATGTCTTCGTATATTTGAGGGGAAAAAATTAAAAATGAATATGGGAGAAAGAGAAACTTGACATATTTACCTGTCAGGGAATAGGGCTTTGAATGCAAAGCTGCTAGAACTCTCTGTTAGAATCTCTGTGATGAATTTGGATTGCCAACTCATTTTTAAAGAGAGACCACACAACTTTAAGAGCTGTATGGCAGATTGGTACATTATGGTAAAAATCACTGTATGCATTGAATTTTGCCAGTGCAAATGGGGACTGTGAAATTTGATTTCTATTTATTTTTGAGATCAGTTTATTAAAATGTGCAAATTTATTTCATGAAGAAAAGAACTTAAGGGGAAAAGAATTTGACTGTAGTGGACATGAACACTGAAAAATTCATGCATTGCATGATTGGGGCCACAGTATGAAGGAATACAGACACACAAACACATACAGTCAGCCCTCCACATTTGCTAGGATTGGAGGCACAGGATCCTTGCAAAAGTGCAAAAACTGCAAATATCAAAATCTCTGTGTGTGTCTGTGAGAAGGGGGAGTGAGGCATGGTGGGGAGAACAGGCATCCAGGATCCACACAGGGGCCCTTTCGGCAATGCACCTTTTCGTGGAGCTGGGGCATGGGGATTGTGTGAGCAGCCTCTAGCGAGAGGCTCTCGCGTCCCGGTTCCTTCAACTCCGCAACTGCCGCCTGCTCGAATAAGAGCCCTACCTCTTCCTTCCGCAGTACAGCCTGGGAGTTTCCCAGGCTGCACTGGGGCAGGAAGCGCGAGTGCCATGGCTATGGGGCTCCGCACGCACGGCAAGCGTGTGCAGGGTCCCGGAGAGATGAGCAATCAAGCACCATTTTCAGCTCACAGCTGAAAATGAAAAAGTGCATGGTCGGTACCTGCCAGCCCCTGGAGATTGTGAGATTGTGAGTGCGTCTTGTGGGCTGCTTCTCACATTTGTGCGACACTCGAGGGGCCCTTTCACATGGCAAATGCTGTGCAAAAAGGGCCCAGGTCAGGGAAAGGAGAGGGAAAGGGAGTGGGTCAGCATGGTGACCCTATACTTCCCCTCTCTCACCCAGCTTCTTCCTTGGGGGTGTGTGGGGCATCAGGAGAGGGTTTGTGGTGCAGACTAATCAGGTTGTGATCTATCCTTAGCTGTCCAGGCAGCAAGTGGTGGAGGAGGAGAAGAAGGACTAGAGATAGGTTTTGAAAGGGTTGTGTGGCCTGATCAGAGTTGCTGAGAGGAAAGGTTCCCCTAGAAAAGAATTGGTTAAGGGCAGGGGTGCAGGGAATGGAGAAACTTGCAAATAATCAAATCTATGCAAGTTAGACCCGCAAATGTGGAGGGCTGTATGTGTTTGTGTTTGCGTGTGCATATTTAAAAGCAACTTCCTCATGAGTTTGCAAGCTTTCTTCAGGATGGACTGTGTGTAATCTCAACAAATTCTGGAATATAAATATTAACCAACAAGTCCCTGTATCTTCATATTACTGATAATAGCTGCTCATGCATATTTTCCTGTGATGGCCACCTAGGGTGGATGTTGTCCAGAAAGGTAGTTTAAAAAGATTCAAAGGTTTTTTTGAAGAAGAAGTGTGGGTTAGAGGTTAAGAGTGTTGGACTGAGACACGGAACATGTTCAAGTCCCGACTGAACCATAAAATTCACTTCAGATAGTGCTACCGCAACAAAAAGGCCATTTCTTCACTAGACTCTTCTAGTGTGATTATTCCACTTTCAACATCCTACGGAATCCTGAGGTTTGCAGTTTAGGGAGGGGCAGCTTGGCCCCTCCCTAAACTGCAAACCCCGGGATTCCATAGGATGTTGAAAGTGGAATAATTGCACTAGAACCGTCTAGTGTGGAAATGGCCAAAGTGAGTAGAAGTGAGCAAAGTACACCAGCTTGGACTCATTGGAAAAGGCAGGATATAAATATAATAGCATCATCATATGGAACTCATCCTCCTGCTTCCAAAAGATAACCAGGTTGCAGAGAATGGGTTCATACATAGACATAGTTCATTTCCGCACTACACTGTTCTATTGCTACTATTCCTCTTTCAACATCTTGTGGACTTCTGGGGTTTGTAGTTTACTGAGGCCAAAGAGGTCTCTGGCTGAGAATTCTAAATGCCCCTCCCTAAACTGCAAGCCCCAGGATTCCATAGGTGTTGAAAGTGGAATAATAGCAATAACAGCGTAGTGTGGAAATGGCCTTAAAAATGACTTGAGGGTGCACAATGACATTCCAAGCATAGCTAAGTTTGGATCCAGTCACCTCTCCCTGACTTTTTCTGACAATGAGGGATGTGTTTACTCTTTGGCCACAATAAACTGCAAACCTCAGGATTCAATAGGGTGTTGAAAGTAGAACATTAGCACTATAACAGTGTAGTGTGGAAATGGCCATAGACACACACACATGGTCATTCCTGTGATACATCAGGCTTCCTATATTTAAATGATAATTTCCTGTGAAAGGCGTCTGTATCAAAGTGAGGAGTGAATGTGTAACCTCTAAGAAGAAGGTTTTGACTTGCAACAACATTTCCTGTCTTCTGTTGAAGAAAATCAACATAAGGAATGGGACTTTTTTCTTTCAATGTACTTTCCAAGGAGGAAAACTGTCATTAAAGTCAAATTAGACTTGTTTCCTAGAATTAGCCTGGAAACTTCATTGCTGTTTAACGTAATAATGTCAGGTAAGATCTTCAGTTTGTTTTCCAGTGCCATTGACAGGAAGGGGTACAAATCCACTTCATTCTGAACTGTGTTTGGACAAATTTGAGCAGCTTTTTGTGAAGAACAAGACTGGATTTCACCCAGTAGAAAGCTGACAGATCATACTCAGCGGATAAATCTCAAGATGGAGTGCTTTAGCAACTGTTCCCCTAGGGGAACATGGGATCATGACCACTAGTCACAGTATGAAAAAGAAGCCGGTTTCTTGGGTAGGGGAGGAAGACAAGAAAAAAAAAGTCAAAGACACAAAACGTGAAAAAGTTACTTTTTGAAAACTGTGGCTCACAGAATTTTCCAGCTGGCCATAATTTTCCAGTTTTCCCCTGTTGGCACACTTACTTGTCCAGAACATAAAAATGTTACTTTGTTGGACTACATTTCCTGAACTCCCTCAACACATTTGGCCACTGGCCATACTGGCTGGGAAATTCTGAGAGCTATAGCCTTTAAAAATTTTTTCAAGCTTTGTATTAATGGCTTTTCCTTTTTTTTTCTCCCCACCCATTGAAGAAACTGGCTCCTTCATATTTAGCTAAGAATCCAGCTAAACACCACTGGCCATCACCAAGGCGCTAGCAGCTGTATATGTTATGCCAGCTAGTTATCATGTATTTCAGTTCACAGTTTATTCATTAAGAAACAATCTCTTGGAAAAAAAAATATTGGAGACCTATAAGGAGGTGCCGGTTAAGAGTCATGTCTAGAAGAATTTGTGCTCTGACACCTCATCCCAGTCTCTCAACGGGCAAACAGTCAGTCAACACAACTGGCTTCAGGTTCTGGAATTAGGTTTGTTTTTGCCAGTAAGGTCTCTTCACAGTTGTTTTTCTTCTTCCAGTTTCATCCCATTCATCTGAAGACGGATCTTTTTCTACCTGGGTGTGCTTCATACATCTGTGCTCCGATAGATCTTTCCTCTCTGATGCATTCATAATTCCTTTTCCAACCAGAACCTTATTAGTGGTCAGAGCACATAATTGCCAAATTCAAGGGCAAGACAAAGACCTCTGGCTTCCAGGTCTGTCTGTCTCTTTCTCTCCTCCCTTCCTTTCCTGTGAAGTTTTCATGTATAAAAGAACCATATGTGATTTATTCTGTAATGTATAAACCAGCTGTTTTCGAGTAGACACATTCATTTTAAGCGTCTTACTCCAGGATAAGTGTTTTGCGGGTTGTGGTTTGAAACATGATATCATATCATGCTCCCTCACTCCCCCTCCCCCGGAATAATAATGCAGACACCAGAAAGGAAAGACAAAAAACAAGCAGATACATATTTTTTCAGAATCATATATGTAATGACTTCAGGGAGGGGGGAAAAAGAGGGCTTTCTGTAGTGGTTGAATTAGCCTCAGCTTCATTTCTAAGTCAATAAAGTTGTGATTGAAGCTGACTTTGAAATGGATCTCTTTTGGATTTAAGCCTCACAAAAGGAGGGGGGAGGAAGTGGTTTCCAGATCTTGCAAGGAGTTCATCTTATGCATAACTCAGCGCATATGAGACTGTGGTTTATCTATGCTGTGTAATTATTAGGGAAGGACTTTGAAGAAAAATATATAAAGAGAGAGAGAAAGGGAGTGAGAAAGAGAGGGGGGGGTTCAGTTAAGAGCAGGCATAGAAGTAATGACACAAAGACCTATGCAACAGCCCGTTCTCACGGTCCTCTGGAGCTGGCAGAAAGATGAGACCTCTGTAAACATCATAAGAACATCTGATCCTACAACATTTCCAGCCCAGTTTCCAAACCAAAATGGCTTGGTAAAGAATACTAGCTTTTGGATGGTAGTTATGGTTGAGCAGCATCCGGACAGACCATCCAAGGCTTAGCAATGTTGACATCTGTCTGAGGAATTAATGTAATCCCAGCAAGGGTTCAGCTAACTAAAAGACTTTTTGCACAGCCTAAGAATGTGGTTGCACACTCAGCTGGGTCAGTCTGGATTAGTTCATTGTTAGGAAAATAGGGTCCTAGGGTACGAGAAGAATGAGCAGAGGAATGCTAAATTTCTTTAGGAGGGGGTTCCCTTGCATATGCGTCACGTCAAATTTGGTCAAGTGCATGGAGTCAGCATGTGAGGGAAGGGAAGCAGGAAGCTTGTTGGAAGTGCAGAGGGTCTGAAGGATACATGTGGAGGTTCATAAGAAAGGTAGGAAGGCAGGAAAAATAGCCAAAAATAAAGGTAAGGACAGAGAACGGTTGTAGCACAGTGCTAGAACCTATTTTGGATGCAAATGCCCTTAGGTTCAGTCCCTGGCTTTCCTAGGTAGGACTGAAAGACCCTTGTTTGAAAATCTAGATAGTCACTGCAGTTCAGAGTAGACAATTACAAGGTAGCTGGACCAAAGTCTGATTCAGTATAAGGGAGGATCAACAGAAACAAGCTGGCCACACAGATGGTGGCTATCTTGCGATGTCAGAACAAGCAGGAATTCAACAAAACTCTGCTTTGTCAGGGATGAAACTCCTGTTGGCAGTAGGAGGAGCTAAACAAACCATGGGTATCGGGTCTTTAGATTGTTTGTCATGATGTGGAAACCCACAAGAGTGGGCTTTCTGGCTTGTCTTTCCTCCAATAAGCCCAGAATTTAGAAAATCTACTGTGTAC
This sequence comes from Cyclura pinguis, assembly GCA_030412105.1. NCBI lineage: Eukaryota > Metazoa > Chordata > Lepidosauria > Squamata > Iguanidae > Cyclura > Cyclura pinguis. The sequence continues at coordinate 33,005,037 of CM059599.1, forward strand.
TTGTTTAAACCATGGCAGCTGCAGGATTCTGGGGGCTGTAATTAAAAAAGTAATTTTCCCAAACTTTGGATAAAGTGAATAGATAACCCCTGATTTATTTCAGAGTTAATTGTGTTGGCTTATCAGGAAGAAAACAAGACAGAGAGTCAGCACTCTGCCAGATATGAAGATCATGTCGAACATCCATGCGTGGAAACTGTGACATGGACCATTTCTGCACTAAACTGTTATACTGCTATTATTCCACTTTCAATATCCTATGGAATCCTGGGGTTTGCAGTTAGGGAGGGGCCTTTAGAATTCTCAGCCAGAGAGCTCTTTGGCCTCAGTAAACTGCAAACCCCAGAATTCCACAGGATGGCCCTTTCCTCACCTTACCGTCTTCTGGTGCTGGGGTACGGGGATTGCGCGAGCAGCCTCCGGTGAGAGGCTCTCGCGTTCGGGGTCCTTCGGCTCCACATGAGCTACCTGCTCACGTGAGACCCCACCTCATCCTTCCACAGTGCAGCCTGGGACTTTCCCAGGCTGTGCTGAGGCAGGAAGAGTGACCGGCGAGTCCCCGGAGGCTCCGCACACCAGGTAAGTGCATGAGGGGCCCAGGAGCAATGCGCAATTGTGCACCATTTTCAGCTTCTAGCCGAAAATGAAAAGGTGCGTGATCGGTGCCTGCCGGCCCCTGGAGGGTTGCACAATTGTGACTACGTCATGCGGATCGCTCCTTACAATCGCACAACGCTCCAGGCCCTCTTTCGCATGGAAAATATCATGTGAAAAGGGCTGATGTTGAAAGTGGAATAATAGCACTATAACAGTGTAGTGCAGAAATGGCCATGGAAACCAGATTTATTGTGGGGAAGCCATTTCATATGACACAAGACCAACAGAAAGGCCTTTTCTATATTGCCTGTCTTTCTATCACTTTAAGTATTTAGGGCAAGCCTGTAAACTGGAGTGGGCAACAATGGTGAGCCCATGGGCCAATTTTGTACCATGACCCATATGGATGGCCCCAAAATTCCAAAATATGGGAAGGAGGGCCAGAAGTGCCAAATATTCCATATCAGGTTTCAGAAAAAGGGATTTTTTTTAAATGTTAAACAACGTGGAAGTGGCAATCTACTGCCATTCATGGAAGCTTGGATAGTCCAGGAAGCCTGGAAAGGCAAGGGGTTATAAAAACAGATTGGGGAGGTGCACATGCAGCCCTAGCACCATATTTTTCCCACCCCCTGCCCTAATTCCTGAATATGCTGAGCACAGCCCAACTTTAGTCTACCAGGAGAGCAATAAACCACCTTTTTTTCCCCTGTCAGCCTTTGATGGCAAAATAAGGGAGGTGGTCAAACAATTGACTGACTGCCATATATGACTGCTAAAGCTATATTCAGTTTAATGGGTCACATGTGGTCCAGGCCTGTTTAAACATTTTACAGGAATTTGTGTAGTCTGGCTAAACCATGCTAACATTTGAAAAATCTGAACTGGTTTTCAGAGTAAGGCATAGCTCTCTGAATCTGGGAATTGAATCTGCAGCTTTCTAGTGGGGTTGTCAGTCATCTTATTCACCCCCAAACCGTCTTAATAGTTGTTGAGTAATATCACCTAACCCTGGAATTCAGTATTTTCAAAGCCTGTTTCTAAAAAAGGGGCCTGGTTTCCATTTTTTTTCCAGTTCACTTGAATTTTAGATACAGGCTTCCCCCACTTATCTGACAGGTTAGGGGCCAAAGCACTGTCAGAAAATGGAACTGGTTGAAAAGCAGAACTCACAGACTCTGCTGTAGGAAGCATGAAATACTTATGGAGGCCATCTTGGGACTATCTGTATGTATGCTGCTTGCAAAGTCTCTCAGCTGGTTTGGTGGCATTTTCACCCTCTCAGCTTGCTTTGCAAGCAGCACAAGCCCACAAGTGGACGCAAGCAAATCTCCATAGGCAAAAAAGAACTGATGAAAGAGCAGACCCACCCCATTGAATTAATGTAACTTACCTTTAATTTGGAAGCATCAACAGAGTGAGTTGGCCGATAATGGGGCATTGAAAGTTTCCTGTATACCATTTTTTTGCTAACTCAATAGGTCATCTACATGATGTACAAGTGTCTAGTACTTCTATGAGTACTGGAACATTACTCACAGGCAGAGCCTGGAAGCAAGTGATTACAGATAAAGGTTTGTTTGTTATGGACTGTAAAGCTGACTTTGACTTATTGCGACCTTATCACAGGTTGGTCTTGGGAAGCTTTGTTCAAAGGAGGTTTGCATTTGTCTTCTTTTTAGGCTGAGAGAATGTGATTTGCCCAGGGTAACTCACTGGGTTTCCATGGCATAGCAGGGATTTCAACTCTGGTCTCCCAAAGTCCTAGTTCATAATTTTCCTTTCCCAATAACAAATGATAATTTGTGTATCTAACTCACATGCATAATTAATTCATTTTCCAGTTGCAATAGAAGTGTAACTAGGGCCATTTTCACACTACACTGTTATAGTGCTATCATTCCACTTTCAACATCCTGTGGAATTCTGGGATTTGTAGTGTACGGAGGCCAAACAGCTCTCTGGCTGAGAATTCTAAATGTTCCTCTCTAAACCAAGTCCCAGGATTCCATAGGATGTTGAAAGTGGAATAATAGCACTATAGCAGTGTAGTGCAGAAATGGCTTCTTTGTGATGTAACTATAATGTTTTTGTTTACAGCATGAAGACGTTCACCAAATGGTTGTGGAGAAATATCACAGGGTTCAAGTACTGGCTCATGCTTTGCTTCATGCCGACCTTGTGCTCTATTTTAGGAACCGTGAGGTAATGACAAATTGTATGAGAAGGTGCTGTTTTGCACTGTAGACAACTGGAAATAGCATTCCAATTTCCTTTAAGTAACTGAAGCATTTAGTTACTTTTGTTAGTAACATTTAGTTCCTTTCTCTTAAAACTTTATAACTACATAGTAATTAACTAGTATTGTCCTTGAAACTATAATAGTAATCAGCTAATCTGAAAAGTAACTTTCTAGGATTTGGTTCCAGGCTATATTATTTATTCATTGTTCCCAAGAACCTCTTTTATCCTTGTTCCATGCAATATTTGTATATGGAGTCAGATGAATTGCCCCTGATCAGGCCTGCCGGGCAGCTTTCATTCAAGCATATGCTTTAGATACTCTTAGCGCCTTCACATTTCAAATGAAAATATTTGGTCACATTGATTAACTGTGAGCTCCAAGTTAGAAACACCAGGTATAAAAGGCCTTTTAAAAAACTGAAAGTGTATCCCTGTGTGGGTGGATTACTGATGGAGTCCAGATGGAAATGTGACTCTTAAGGTCAGGTTAGTTTTGACCTGGGCTCGTCTTTTGAAAGACCTGTTCCCCACCATCAACACCATACATCTCACACCAGACTGCCAGGACTCCAAAGAAAGAGTTGCATTCTCAATGTATGTCCTTAGGAAACAACACTGAGAATTCACTTCCTTGCAGTGTTTTGCTCTGAGATTCAAAATGGTAGTGGTTTTCGGGAACTCCATTCCCTTTGCAGGAAATGGGCTCTCCTTTTTCATTTTAAGTGCTCCCGCTCCTGCTATTTATTGATTGATTTTTGTTTTACTTGACTTGACAGGGGGAGGCTGATCAAACTTGCAAGGCCTGGTTCTTGCTGACTGGAATGGGCTGCAGACACTTGCTTGTGCTTGCTGCTTGTCGCATAAATTATATCAAAGTGCACTGTAAATCTTTGTTTGTCCTTGAAGGGAATTCCTGGAAAGAAAGAAAGAAAGAAAGAAAGAAAGAAAGAAAGAAAGAAAGAAAGAAAGAAAGAAAGAAAGAAAGAAAGAAAGAAAGGAGACATACACCAAGCTCACACTTTAATACAGAAAAAGGGCTTAATTTGCTGGGAGCTGTTAAAAGAAAGGGCACATTTTAAGTACATCTTTAGAACATCTATTAAAGATTTATAGACAAATTATAAAATTGTTCTTACTAGAAAGTGTGAATAATGATGATGATGATGATGATGATGATAAATCTTTATTTGTATAGCCAAGACCATTCAAAGTATTTCAAGTGTGTACAATATATACTAGAGTTAGGAAACTAAAAGAGGTCTGGGGACCAATTTTGGGGGACTCTCCAGAGGCCATGCAAACTGTCAAAAATGCTTCTGCAACTTCCTAAAGCCTGGAAGTGGCTGGAAGTCCACTTTCAATTAAAAAAAAGTTTTTTTTAAAAAAAAATGTTAAAAAAATGATTTAAAAATGTTTTTAAAAAATGTTAAATAGAGCACACCCACCCACCACTCTTTTAGAAGGTGAATTGCCATTTGTCAACAGTGGAGAGGCAATTCATACTCCAGTAAACCTATCTGGAAAAGATAGGTGTACTGGAAAGATAGATTCAGATTCAGTAGAAATTCCACTGGCCTAGGTGTCAGGTCAGCTGTCCCTTGGTTATCCTTACCAGTTAAGGTTGTTTTCTATGGCAGGAATTTTTTTGTGTCCCACATGGGATGCCATACATGGCTGGTAACTATGTTCAATTTGTGGACTCACAAGTTGGGTATGCCTCATTTAGACTGATGCTAGTTTAATCCACTGAAAAGAAACTGATCTGCACATAAGTTGAAGATCAAATGACCTTTTAAAAATTAATTAAAGTGTAGATTGATATTGATTCTATGTTTTGGATTTCTCTTTCATACATTTGGAACAATGACAAAACACCTAAATCCAATTGCTAATCCCAGCTGAAGTAAATGCATTGCAATGATGGAATTTATGCAAGTGTTGACTTGGCATTCAGCAAGTAGTTCAGTTAGTTAAGAGCAGTCTTTAGATTGGATTCAGCAACTCTAAATATATTTTGTCTACAAAATAAAACTGTTGTGTAAAACTCATGAAATCTACATGTCTGAAGATATAACCAGAGCTTGAAAGGTTTGTTTTCTTGAACTATAACTCCCAACCCTATGCTGACTCTCAAAAAATAAGCTCTGGATATAACCTGAAGAACTTCTGCTTCTGGGGATTGTTAGAAGTGCCACATGTCTTCATAGCAATCTCTGTGCATAACTGCCATTGAAACCTGTCAGGTGACCCTGATATAAGTTATGGAGAAAGGGAGCCTGAGGGGTGGCATGCCATCCCTACAAATGCTTGAAATGAAAGCCTAAACAGTTGAAAGGTAGCCTGACTTCTCTGAGCGATAAATCAAGCCTTCTTTCTTGTAGCTGGGAGGGTGCTTCTCGCTTTCATCTTTACTTCACTTTCCTTTCTGTAGCTTTTTGCATGAGCAGTAATCACAACCGTGTTGCACTTCATATATTGTGTTGCTGAAAACACTGTGAAGCGATAAGAAAAATTAAGCCAACTTTGTTGACATATTGGAGGAATTTTGTCTCGGGGTGGAGCATATGCATTAGAATCCCAAGGTCCAAATTTCAGTCCTGGACATCTCCAGTGAAAGGACCAGACAGAGAAAGAACTTTGCCCAAAACCCTTAGAGCAGGGTTGGGAACAGCGTGACATCAAGCCCCCATGTCCCAGGATCCCCTGAGCCCTACATCACAGGAATTGCACCTCTAAAAAAAACATAAGGGAATGCAATTCTCAAATAAAAAAGGACACACATTGTTGTACTGGGTTTCCTGCCCTCCACTATTTTCCTCAAAACTAAAGTGACTTTCTGGCTATTTCCTTGTAAGTGGAGGAATGGCCCAAGAGGATCCCGGGGAGGAGAGAATGGATGGTTCTACTGGATGGTTCTGTTGCCCAGTGTAGAATAAGAAAGCACATTTTTAATTTCTTGACACATTGACCTGGCCAGTAGCTTCTCATTGTCCCTGCATATGAAGTCATAACGCGCATTAAGGAGGAAGATCGGTATTAGAGAGCAAGTTGATGTTAAAGAGAGCAAGCAAGCTGATGTCATGGAGAAACTCCAAAGATGCTTTGAAGGAACAGCTGTCAAATGCATTAATAATGCTTTGGCAGCCCTTTTAAAAAATCCACAAACCAGGATCAAGATTCTAGGTCAGCTACTTAGTTAAATATATTTAACAAAGTAGCATTTCCTGACAAAGTAGCATCTCCTGGGGTTGGACTGGATGGTGCTTGTGGTCTGTTCCAACTCTATGATTCTATGACACAGCAGATGGTGTACTTCCAAGAAGCATTCCAGACTTTTTGCTGATGAGGTGCAACATCCCTTCATAGCCAATGGTAGAATTATACTCCTAAACAATTATTTCTACCTAGACTATCCCTGTAACAATTCATGTCCCTGTGGTGGGTTGTGGAGGATCCTCCGCTGGGTTGCATACCTTCCAAGGTGAGGCTGATAGAAGATGAAAATCCCAAGGGTTAGGCAATGCAGAAGCGAACAAAACAAAAGTGTGAAAGTATGGTCCTTTCTTCTACTCTATCAGAACTGCACAAGCCAGTGGCTAAAAGAGCAAGTTCACCCTCCCAGTCAGTTCCCAGACTTCATATCTTTTTCAGTCCATTCTAAAGCAAAATACCCCTAACCAAATAACTGAATCCAAATTAGCCCTTTCTATACCACTGGATAGCTGTTCATGTTTGCCCATGCAGGTTGACTGAAATGAATGAGACTTGTCAGTGACAACTAATTTAAGTCTTGCTGATTTCACTGGGCTTGCTGAAGGTAGAACTAGTATTAAATGTAACTCTTTGTAACATTCTGGTTGTTGTTGTTGTTGTTGTTGTTGTTGTTGTTGTGTGCCTTCAAGTCATCATTTGCAACTTGTGGTGACCCTAAGATGAATCAATCATGGGTTTCCTGGGGCTGAGAGTATGTGACACACCCAAAGTAAGCCAGTGGGTTTCCATGGCCAAGCAGGAAATTGAACCCTGGCCTCCAGAGTCACAGTCCAACTCTCAAACTGCTACACCATGCTGGTTCTAACAATGTTCTGATTACCAAGTGTTAAATTTTGTGTTAGTCCTACCTATAGTGAACTGAGTGAAATCAACAAGACTTAAGTTAGTTGCCACTGACAAGTCTTATTTATACAACCCTGGAGACCAGGATTCAGTTCCCTACTCAGCTATGGAAACTCACTACGTGACCTTGGGCACATCACACACTCTCAGCTCCAGTTCTCAGGTTCACCTTAGGGTCACCATAAGTCAGAAATGACTTGAATGTTCTGATAAGTAGTTATAAATCATCATAAGAACACTGTCCAGAACACATTTTTGTAATGTTCCATTTCGTTGTATGTTGTTTATCTGAAAAAAGAAATAAAAATGTGGGTGGGGATGTTAAAGTACTTGGGAAAGTGTTTTGATTTTCAGGGGGTTTGTATGTTCCTTGGATTTCAACAACATGAAAAGGGGATCTGTTGAAGATGTGTGGAAAGGAAAGGAAAAATATAGAAGCTAAAGTCTGAAGTGTGGTATTTGACATTTCTACAAGTTCACAGGACATTGCTGTTATTCGTGCCTTATTGCTAGATTCTGACATTGGTTCCAACACCTGAAACCTTGTCCAAATGTGCCCAACATTTCACAAACATTTTTGCTGAATTTGTGCAGAGTTTTCATAAAACCTGGGCCAAATTTCAACTCAAACATAGCCTGATGTCTGAATCAACTAAGGTCTATTTTTAGTGTCTTGAAGCCTTTCTGAAGACTTACAACCTGATATTTTAGGGTAAAATTGCCAGTGACTTTACTTAAAACAAGCAGAATCCAAAGAACCAAAAAAAAAACTTTCTCAGTGTACAGGATACAGATGTTAATTAAAGAGTTTGACTGAATCTGACAAACCAAATCCATTAATTTTTGTATGGCTCAATTTGTATAGCTTAATTATTTTAAAAAATTTGTACAATAAAAATAGGAGCATTATCTATCCAAATGTTGAGGTTTGGCACATAATGTATTTGTTATCACTCAGCAGTATTCATGTGGTGGGTACATGAAGAAGGGAGAGGGGGCTATTCAACTTGTAAATGGTCATAGCTCAGTTATGCAGTACATGCATTGCATGCAGAAGTTCTCCAGTTTCCAGTTTTGGGAAAGGAATGACTCCTATTTCAGGTGGCTTAGAAAGTGGCTGCTAATCAGTATAAACAATCTTAGATTAGATGACGATATTCTGGATAAATAAGGCAAATCCCTTTATTTCTTTTCCTATTTCTGAATCAGCAGGGCCAGCTCTATCATCGAACAGAACTGAGGCAGTCACTTCAAACATCAAGTGCTGGGAGGGACCAAAATCTTGAATATGTTGGAGATAGGAATGGCAAATCTCAATTTTCCCAATTCACAATGGAAGTTAAAAAAAATGGAACAAAGTTGTTTTGTTTTGTTTTTTGTTTTGTTTTTTTCCCCCATAGCTTCTGGACAGTCAGGAATTTTTCTCCCCGCAATAATAGGAAACTACAAAAGCTGCACAGCTTGCTCAGAAAAACCACATAGTTTTCCAGAAACCACACAGCTGGAGAAGCCATGCCTACACACAAAATACGACAAACCAGCTTTGCTTCATGATATCCCATTAGCACTCATAAAACTGATTCCTTGCATGTATTTTATGACTGACTGACTGATTTCCAGCATTTCTTTATGTTCTTATTTATTTATTTTATTTTATTTAGATCCTGCTTTTCTCCTGTAAGGAACTCAAAGTGCTCGCACCTTAGGCTTTCCGTGCCCTACCTTATCCCATCATGCTCCAGTGGTGATCCATGCAGCAGCTCTGCCGGGAAGGGACCTCCACTCTGGACTTGCTCCTTGCCAAAGGAAGCATGATGGACACACCTCTGTTTTTTCCACAGCACAGCTGGGCACTCTTGCAGGTTGTGCTGGGGCAGGAAGCACTTCCACTGTGCTTCTGTGGCTTCCGCAGGCCAGGTAAGTGTGGGATGGTGGTGCAATCACGTCACTGATGAGGAGAACCCATCAATGATTTAATCAGTGATTGTACTACCTGGTGATGGGAAATGGACAGGACCGTGACGACATCGTGCAGAAGTGTCGTCGCGGTCCCACTCCTCTCCTGTCCTCACGCTGGGACAACAGTGTCCTGCAGAAAGGGCCTTATATTGAAACAGTACAGCTAAAAACATTCCAAAATACAAAAATTAAAAAAGCATTAAATACAAACCACTTAAAACGTTAGTTTAAAACAACTAAAAGCACATTAAAACCTACTGATTGTATTGACCCAACCAGTTAAAAACTGAAGGCTTGTTTAAATAGAAAGATCTTGGCCTGCCTATGAAAGGAGAGAAGGGAAGGGGTCAACTAACAAAAGGAGAACAGGGAGGGAGCTAACTCCTTTGGCAGAGAGCTACATAGCCTGGGAGCAGCCACTGAGAAGGCTCTTTCTCAGCTCCTCAACAGCAATACCTGTGAAGGTGGTGGGACCAGAGAGAAAGACCTTTCCTGAAAGTCTTAAAACTCAGATAGGGTTGTATAGAGAGATATGATCTTTCACATAGTCTGGACATAAGCCGTAGAAGGCTTTGTGGATCATAACCAGTGCTTTGAATTCTGCCAGGAAATAGACAGGTAGCCAATGAAGCTGTTTCAGGAAGGGAGTTATATGCTCCCTACAACCAGATGCAGCATTTTGGACCTGCTGAAGTTTCCAAGCAGTTTCCAAAGGCAGACCCACATAGAGTGTGTTACCAAAATCAAAAGAAGGTATAATCAAGGCATGTGTTACTGTGTCCAAATCTGACTTCTTAAGGAATGGGCATGACTGACACTCTAGTTTTAAATGTGTTAGCGCTAGCGACTTTCTGTTTCCTTTTAATATTGTTACACAAACCTATGTATGTATTCATGTACACTTTAACCTGTAAGCAGCTTTGAGAACTCTGGTGAATTGAAGGGTGGGGTATAAAATTAAATAATCACCATATAAATCAACAGATAAAGAAAAAATTAGAAGGTGATCTGCCTAGAGCAATCAGAGAGACCCTAGGTCTGGTTCATGACAGCTTTTAATTAGCGACTTGCCCAAAGCAGACTGTAAATAAAGAAGTTTGACAAGCTCTGATGGAGAAGCTAAGGTCTCCTATCTGCACAATTCATGCTTTCAATCTCCTGGTTCATTAACATATGCTGAACGAGTTTCACAAAGTTTGCTTCCAAGCCTCTGCAACTCGGGACATCATGTGACTCCTGAGTCATTTTTCTCCAGCTGAGGGTACATTTTATCTTGCCAGACATTTCCACAGTTTGTGCGAGTCTGGTTCAGCCAGCTACACATGATGTGGCTGTCTGCATGTCTGAGAGCAGGAGGGAAGGTTTCAGGTTTCATTTTCCTCTTCACACTGTGCTTTTTAAGTTTCCAAAACAGTTCCTAAGTACTAAACATATGCTCGTTGTGCTTATTTCTGGCAAATGGTATTGAGAGCAGGCTAGGAGTGGTTTGTTGATTTATAATAAAACATATTTCAAGGGTCTTCAAAGAGGAGCTTAATGAATTTTGTGTAAGTTGGGGGTGGCTGAAAGTTACATTTCTCAAGGTGCCCTTTCTTAAGGTTTGTAAAAATAATAAGTTGAACAGCATAATTTTGTGTAAGGGGTTCATGAAGTATGGAATGTACTTATCTAGCCCCATATTAAATAGGATTTATTGCACACGTTCACCCGTAACAAGATCAAATGAACACAGAGAGGTCTGTTAACCAAATAAAATAAATAACCCAGCCAAATGTACATTTCAGGCAAGTAGAACTGGAAATCTAGCACTGAACTAAAGCCATCTGCAGAATTACAGTAGACTTTTGTGAATACTCAAATCTGAATAACTGGAGATCACTGAATCATTTGTGTCACCAGTAATTCTTAAAGTCAGTGCTCTTAGGGTAATACTTATCTCTCATAAGGCTTTATTTCACCCTGTGAAATTTATGCCTGGATTTAATTTAAGCTTACTTTCAGGACTACAGTGAAACACACAACTTGATAGGAGAGTTCTATCCTATCCCAGGGATGGATGAACCTTCTAATTTTTAAAATTTAAAAGTTTTTCTCTCTTGTCTATGAAGAAATTAACAAATTTTATTAACATTCTTCCACAAGAAAACCCTTTTGTTATGTCTGAATTCAGTATGTCTAATTATTATCAGTATGGAGTCAACCATCTCATACCTTCCTATCATGCAGTATTAAAGATGAGAAGCCTATCTGAAAAAAGAGGTGACATCCCTAATTCATCGCTAAGCATGTGGAGAATTAAAAGGATGGGAATTGAGATATGGGCATGTGCTGAAGCCCCATCCTCAAATATCACAATGAAGCAAATGGCCACACAAGCTCTGTGAAGTTCTGAAGAAGGTTAAATTGTCTGCATGATCAGAAATCCTGATAGGCAAGACTTCCTATTACAGCACCTCTATAATGGTGCTCAGCTAAAAGTAATTACAAAACCCTCTTGAGTTCTCAGCATTCAACACATGGAAATCAAACTGGAGCCCTTTCCGCACCTTACGGTTTTCTGGTGCTGGGGTGCGGGGATCACACGAGCAGCCTCTGGCTAGAGGCTCTCGCGTCCAGGGTCCTTTGGCTCCACATGAGGTGCCTGCTCACGTGAGAGCCCCACCTCTGTGCTGGGGCAGGAAGTGTGACCAGCATGGCTCTGGAGGCTCCGCATGCCAGGTAAGTGCGTGTGGGGCCCGGGAGCAATGCGCGATCGCACACCATTTTTGACTTCTAGCCGAAAATGAAAAGGTGCGCGAGCAGCGCCTGCTGGCCCCAGAACGTCGCATGATTGTGAATGCGTTGTGCGGATAGCTTCTCACAATCGCGTGACCTCCAGGCCCTCTTTCGCATGGAAAATGCAGTGCCAAAAGGACCTGAGTGTTCAGGGATGTTTAATGGTGGGGCTTATGCTTGTGATCACATCCTATTTAGCCTGAGCAGGGCTACAGTTGAATACACAGAGAGTCAAGCCCATCCATCCATCACTTTATTTATATCCCATCATTCTCCCAGACTTGGCCTCTAGGGCAGCTTACAAAAGACAGAAAATTACAGTAGAAACATGGAAACGTTGAGATTAAAATACTATTAAACTAACAACAGAATTAAAACCATTTAAAACATTACTTTAACTTACATTACATTGCATTACTTTACTTTAATACAAAGATTAAAAACAGTTATGGTTGCTGTTGTGTGCCTTCAAGTCCTTTCCAACTTATGGTGACTCTAAGATGAATCTATCATGGGGTTTCCTGAGGCTGAGAGTGTATGATGTGCCCAAGGTCACCTAATGGATTTCCATGGCCGAGTGGGGAATCGAACCCTGGTGTCCAGGGTTATAGTCCAGTGCTCAAACCACTACCTTAAAAATCCCTTCTCTGGTTGACAATCCGTTCCCAAAGGCTTGCTGGAATAGGAGCTATCTTTACTTTCTTAAGAAGGACCTTAGTTCTAAAGTCTAGCAGCAGCCACAGAGAAGCCCTTCTCCTGCGTTGCCACCAGATATGACTATGAAGGTGGTGGGATCAAGAGAAGCATCTCCCCTGAAGATGTTAAAGCTCAGGCAGGGTCATATGGGAGGATACACTCCTTCAGAAAGCCTGATCCTGAGCTGTATAGGGCTTTGTAGGTCATAACCATCTCTTTGGCCATTTCTGCACTACACTGTACGGTGCTATTATTCCACTTTCAACATCCTGTGAAATCCTGGGGTTTGCAGTTTAGGGAGGGGCATTCAGAATTCTCAACCAGAGAGCTCTTTGGCCTCAGTAAACTACAAACCCCAGAATTCCACAGGATATTGGAAGTGGAATAATAGCACTACAACAGTGTAGTGTGGAAAGGGCCTTTGAGTTGTGCCTGGAAGCAGGTTGGCAGGCAGTGGAGCTGTTACAACAAAGGAGATATTAACCCAGATTTTGAGAACTAAGTAATTTAAGCCCTCAGGATCTTAATATCCTGAATATGAGGAAAATTCAAATGTGGGCAAACTCTCTTTTTTTTTTCAAAAAAAGAATTGAAATAAAAGCCACAGAGTTTATGGACATGAGACAATCAAGAGGTCATTGAAGGGGTCGCATCAGAAGTCACCTGTGAATGCAGAGATAAGGATCAAACGTGAGGGAAAATGGATCTATGTAGCATGTCTGGACTAAGCCATTTCTGGGAGTGGGGCTTCTGTTGGATCAAAGTTAATTGTGCTTTTATGCTGTAATACAACACTATGGCCCTTTCCGTAACTCACCTTTTTGCGGAGCTGGGGTGTGGGGATCGTGCAAGCAGCCTCTTCCGAGAGGGTCTCGCATCCTGGTTCCTTCAGCTCTGCAGCTGCTGCCTGCTCATGTGAGAGCCCCTCCTCTATCTTCCATAGTGCAGCCTGGGATTTTCCCAGGCTCCACTGGGGCAGAAAGTGCAAGCGCTGCGGCTCTGGAGCTCTGCACGCATGGCAAGTGCACGTGGGGCCCTGGAGCGATGCACGATTGTGCACCATTTTTGGCTCACGGCCGAAAATGAAATAGTGCGCAGTCAGCGCCTGCCAGCCCCTGGAGTGTCGTGCGACTGTGAGTGCATCATGTGGACCGCTCCTCGCAGTCATGCAACGCTCCAGGGGCCCTTTCACATGGCAAATGCAGTGTGAAAAGGGCCTATGATTATTCTGGTATAACATCTCCTAAAAGCAACTCAGGTGGTGAGTGCTGATGGAAATGGAGCCAAACTGAGGCCAGGGAAAAGCATGAGGAAAGTATTAGCAAGCCCGTTCTTAATGTGGACTGAGTATGCTCAATAGCTATGAAAAGTTGAGGCTCAGTTGGAAAATAAAAATGGAAAGCAGCATGTGGAAATGGGAGCGGAATGCATTGCTAGAGGCCTTTACAGTATCTCACAGTGCTCGCTTGAGATATAAGCCTTGACTTGATCCATCCTGGTGTACTAACCAAGAAGAGCTGAGGAAAACTACTCCTCTCCATGAATCACCACAAAATGGTGGGTTTATTGTTGTTCTTCCTTGGCAAAAAACTAAACTAAACTAAACAAATAAATAAATCATGCATCTTCATAAAAGAGTTTTATGCGTTTAAGCAAATTGCATTTTTGTGCTTGCTTACTTATTTATTTATTTATTTATTTATTTATTTATTTATTTATTTAATATTCTGCCTTTGTTCTGGGACAGGACCCAAAGCAGCTCACACTAAGGCCCTTTCCGCAGCTTACCTGTTCTCGGTGCTGGGGTGCGGGGATTGTGCGAGCAGCCTCTTAGAATCATAGAATCATAGAAATGTAGAGTTGGAAGAGACCACAAGGGCCATCCAATCCAACCCCCTGCCATGCAGGAACACCCTCAAAGCACTCCCGACAGATGGCCATCCAGCCTCTGCTCAAAAACCTCCAAAGAAGAAGACTCCACTACACTCCGAGGCAGTATATTCCACTGCCGGACAGCCCTGACTGTCAGGAAGTTCTTCCTGAGCTTCAGGTGGAATCTCCTTTCCTGCAGCTTGAATCCATTGCTCCTTGTCCTGGTCTCTGGAGTGTCAGAGAACAAGCCCTCTCCTTCCTCTACATGGCATCCCTTCAAATATTTAAACATGGCTATCATGTCCCCTCTTAACCTTCTCTTCTGCAGACTAAACATACCTAGCTCTCTAAGTCTATCCTCATAGGGCATGGCTTCCAGGCCTCTCACCATTTTGGTCGCCCTCCTCTGGACCTGCTCCAGCTTGACCATGTCCTTCTTGAACTGGGGTGCCCAGAACTGGACACAGTATTCAAGATGAGGTCTAACCAAAGCAGAGTAGAGTGGTACCAGTACCTCCCTCGATCTAGACACCATACTCCTATTGATGCAGCCGAGAATTGCATTGGCTTTCTTGGCTGCCGCATCACACTGCTGACTCATGTTCAGCTTGTGGTCTATTAAGACTCCTAGATCCCTTTCACACGTACTGCTATCCAACCACGTGTCCCCCATCCTATATTTCTGTATTCCATTTTTTCTACCTAAGTGTAGGACCTTACACTTCTCTCTGTTGAATTTCATTTTGTTAGCTTTGGCCCAGCTCTCCAAACTATCCAGGTCATTTTGAATTTTGATCCTGTCCTCTGGCGTATTAGCAACCCCTCCCAATTTGGTGTCATCGGCAAATTTGATCAGCATGCCCTCTATTCCTTCATCCAAGTCGTTGATGAAGATGTTGAATAGCACTGGGCCCAGGACAGAACCCTGTGGCACCCCGCTAGTCACTTCTCTCCAGGATGAAAAGCAGCCATTCGTGATCACCCTTTGGGTTCGGTCGGTCAACCAGTTACAAATCCAACTAACAGTAGCCCTGTCCAGCCCACATTTTACTAGCTTCTTTGCAAGAATGTCATGTGGAACTTTGTCAAAGGCCTTACTGAAATCGAGAAATGCTACATCCACAGCATTCCCTTCATCTATTGAGCTAGTAACTCTATCATAAAAAGAGATAAGATTAGTCTGGCATGACTTATTTTTGAGAAATCCATGTTGACTTCTCGTGATTACCGCATTGCTTTCTAAGTGATTAGAAACTGACTGCTTAATGATCTGCTCCAGGATCTTTCCGGGTACTGACGTCAGGCTGACTGGGCGATAATTATTTGGGTCCTCTTTTTTTCCCTTCTTGAAGATGGGGACAACATTTGCCCTCTTCCAGTCTGCTGGAACTTCTCCTGTCCTCCAAGATTTCTCAAAGATTATAGCAAGCGGTTCCGAAATGACTTCTGCCAGTTCTTTTAATATCTTAGGATGCAATTCATCTGGCCCCGGAGACTTGAATTCATCCAGTGTGGCCAGGTATTCCTGTACCACCTCTCTACCTATTATGCCTCATTTCCCCTGCTTCCTCCCCTGCTCCCCAACTGCCAGGTTGAGTGCTTGTATCCTTCTGGGAAAAAACTGAGGCAAAGAAGGTGTTAAGTAGTTCTGTCTTTTCTCTTCCCCCTGTTAGTAATTCACCATCTTCTCTGTGCAGCGACTCTATCGTCTCCTTCTTTTTCCTTTTGCTACAGACATATTTAAAAAAGCCCTTTTTATTGTTTTTAATGTCTCTGGCCAGCCTAAGTTCGTTCTGTGCTTTAGCCTTTCTGACCTCCTCCCTACATCTCCTAGCTACTTGCTTAAATTCTTCTTTGGTGGTTTCCCCCCTCTTCCATTTCCTGTATACATTTCTCTTAACGCTTAGCTCAGCTGAGAGTTCTTTAGTCAACCATTCTGGTTTCTTCAGATGCCTTCCATTTTTCCTCCTTACTGGCACATTTTTAGACTGTGCCTTCAGTATCTCCCTTTTAAGGAACTCTCATGCCTCCTGAACTCCTTTCCCTTTCACTATTCTTGACCACTGAATTCCAACCAGCAGCTCCCTAAGTTTACAGAAGTCCGCTTTTTTAAAATCTAAGACGAGTGTCTGGCTACACTTGTCTTCTCCTTCCCACTGAATGCCAAATTCCAATAGGGCATGGTCACTCTCCCCTAAAGATCCAACCACTTCTACCTCATTAACAAGGTCATTCCTATTGGTCAGGATCAGATCTAGAATATTTGATCCCCTTGTGGCCTCTTCCACCTTCTCGACCATGAAATTGTCTGCAAGACAAGCAAGAAACTTGCTGGACCTTGCTGTCTTGGCAGAGTTTGACTGCCAACATATATCCGGGTAATTGAAATCTCCTATTAGTACTGTATCTCTCCTTTTTGAATGTGCAGTCATTTGGTTGAGGAAGGCGTCATCAAAGTCCTCAGTCTGGATCGGACGTCTTAATAAACTCCCACCAGAATATCCCTATTGTTTCTCGCTCCCTTAATTCTTACCCAGATGCTCTCGACCTGGCTTTCTGGGTTTAAGTCATAGATCTCTTCGCAGGTGAAAACATCCTTGACATACAAGGCTACTCCTCCTCCTTTCTTGTTTGGTCTATTTCTACAAAATAGGCTATACCCCTCTATTCCTACATTCCAATCCTGAGACTCATCCCACCAGGTCTCAGTGATGCCTATCAAATCGTATTTATTTTGTTGTACTAGGAGTTCAAGTTCATCTTGCTTGTTTCCCATACTCTGGGCGTTAGTGTAGAGACACTTAAGTCCCCGGGCCCTTCCTGCAAGTCCTGTACTATAGTTTCTACTCCTCCCGCCACTGGCTGCTTCAGCTCCACAGCTGCTGCCTGCTAGCGAGCAGGTAGCGTGAGAGCTCCTCCTCTTCCTTCCACAGTGCACCCTGGGATTTTCCCAGGCTGTGCTGGGGCAGGAAGTGCGAGTGCCACGGCTCTGGAGCTCCGCATGCACGGTAATTGCACGTGGGGCCCCGGAGCAATGCGCAATCGAGCACCATTTTTGGCTCAAAGCCGAAAATGAAATAGTGCACGATCGGCACCTGCTGGCCCCTGGAGCATTGCGCGATTGCGAGTGTGTCATGTGGATCACTCCTCACAATCGTGTGATGCTCAAGGGGGCCTTTTGCATGGCAAATGCCATGTGAAAAGGGCCTAAGTTAAGAACAAAGGCTAGAATCCTCAGTCTGCTTTGCATCACTTTATGCATATTTAGCTATGCAGCAGAGGTGCTTAGTAACCCTGGCCATTTCCGCACTACACTGTTATAGTGCTATTATTCCACTTTCAACATCATAGGGAATCCTGGGGTTTGCAGTTTAGGGGGAGGCATCTTTGGCCTCAGTAAACTACAAACCCCATCAGTCCACAGGAACTTGAAAGTGGAATAATAGCATTATAACAGCATAGTGTGGAAATGTCCCCTGTTAGTGAATTGGAAAGATGAATAATGGCACACTGGCAAGAGAGTCCTGATATATATGAGATTCTTCCAGTGCACATCAGCAGTCTCCAACCAGTGTGCTAAAGTGCATCAGTCCCTTTGAACCTTGATCCTTTTGTGCATTAGGCACTTTGTTGGCTCTCCTATCTAGTGACATAACAGCAACCCCTTGCTGAATATGGATGTTGAGAAACTGCCCAATTCTATTTCCCACAGATGTACATCCTCTGTTGAAGACATAAGTCCCCAAGTGAATTCCAGCCAAGGTTCACTAAAACCCCATTGATACAAAAGTTTAAAATGCATTAAATGAACAGTTCCATTAAGAAATGTTAAATTATAGCAGTTAAAGGCACATTAAAGCATAGTAAAATGATTAAAACATAATGCACTCCATTAAAAAGATCCTTCTGCCTCAGTAACTTATGAGCCAAAGGTCTGCCTAAATAAAAAAATTTTTGCTTGCCAGCAGAAAAAAGAATAGAGGCATTGGTGCCTTGTGGAGGCAAGGAGAAGTACTATTAGTTGTGTGTGTGTGTGTGTCTTTGGGATTAACCAACCTGTCCTACGTGGCTGAGTTTGTGTTTTCTCTCTGTACACGTATACATACACTTAGTTTTGGACAAACGTACCAGTTTTGCTCAAGGAACTTCCAGAAAAATATATTCTGTGCAAGTTGCATTAATCGTGAGCTCCATGGTGCTTCAGCCTCACACTGCAGATGGTATCTCTTGAAGAGAGAGGAGAAACCACAAGATCCAATCTTGCTATGGTGAGCTAGTCAATTAAAAGCTTGGGACTAGTAGGATTTCTCCACACCCCTCCTGTTGTGGTTGTTCTCTGTGTGTTCGTGCAAGGAGAGAAAAAGACACCAGTTTTGCGCAGAGACAAGGGGTTTGTGTAAATTGAACAAAGCCTCACACACAAAGCCTCTTTGTCTTGCACTGGTAAAATCTCAATTGGGTTGGAGAATCCCTGAGATGTTGTCTTGCTATTCAGCAAAAGTGAGATTCCTTCACACTCTTTTTAGCATAGAGTATCCTAGAGGACAGAAAAATATCCTAGAAGACTAAACTGAGGCTGATGTACTTTGGACATATCATGAGGTGACATCATTAACTGAAAAAGTGATAATGCTGAGCAAAGTAGAAGGCAGTAGGAACAGAGGAAGATACAGCCCTGAGTTTGCAGGACTTGAGCAGGACAGCTCTGAGCTCTGGGAGGCCTCCCATTCATAGTGTTACCACAAGTGAAAGTTGACTTGATGAGAAATAACAAATCCTGGAAGATGGCGTGACTGGTTGGGAGTTAGTCCGAACAGAAGCATGTCCTAGAAGGACGCGGATGGACAAATTTCTAATCCACAGGGAGCTTACCACTGCCTTGACTGTTGAGATTATTGCCATCAGAGAATTTGCGCAGCAATTTCAGTGGTTCTCTATGGACTGGGAGGCTGCAGTGGCACCTTGGTGATTCTCATGTCATTGGAGAGTGAATCTACCCTGTTCAAGGCCATTTCCGCACTACACTGTTATAGTGCTATTATTCCACTTTCAACATCCTATGGAATCATGGCATTTGCAGTTTAGGGAGGGGCATTTAGAATTCTCAGCCAGAGCTCTTTGGCCTCAGTAAACTCACAGGATTTTGAAAGTGGAATAATAGCACTATAACAGTGCAGTGTAGTGCGGTAATGGCCTACATCTTAAAAGTATGCTCCACTGTGCCAAATCCTACACCCTAAATAAGTTCAACACCTCAGATAGCTGCTTTTAAAATCTGGAGTAAAACCTAGAATTGGATTCACTGCTCCACTGACATGGAAGCCCTCAGCCACTATTTGTCAGCACCAGAGAATCCTGCAGGGAAGTGAAGGAGGATGAGGGCCTTCTTTGGTGCCTGGCAAAATATTGGCAATACACTAGTACTGTCAGCAGCAGCTTCTGTGGGCAACTGGGTTTGGAAACATGGTAGGCAACTTCCATCCCCATTTTAGGAAAGAGAGGTCCACCGCAACATTTCATTGCAAGTCCTCCTTTTTTACATATGGGACAAAATCCTTCAGCTGTATTACCTCACTCATCATTGAAGTAATGTGTCAAACCATCTTAAGCTCTGCAGCATCCATCATTTCCCCTGAGAGATTTTTCAGAACTCCAAGAGGGCTCTCTGTCATGATGATTTTTCTTGATGATCAGCATAACTTTTGCCATTCTTTGTTTTTCTCTCTTTCATGTGAGCCCAGCGTCTTTTTTCCAGGGTGTGAAATTGGTTCAAGCTATTTTACTCTGGCCCTTTCCCTGGAGATCCCATTCAGCACTCAAAGATGGCAAACTGTCAAAGATGCTTTTCCTGACATTCAGCACAAGTTCTACCTTTCTTCATGTTTCCCCTTTTATGCTACTCCCTTTTCCCTTCATTTAAAACATTGTTTTCCAAAGGAAATGTAATTAAAAGCATGTCTGTCTTACAAAAACAAAGCCTATTATGTAAACAATGGAGATTTATTCTTTGAAAAGAAAGGCTTGTTGCTCCTTTTAAGAATAATGAGTCTGCATTTTATTTTTTTTTCTTAAGAAAAGATAACATAGAGGAAAGCAAATTCATAATTTATCACAGTGAAATGGACTGAAGAGTACTGTTATCTTGCAACAGGGAACTATTCCAAGACCATCACATTCTGCTAAAAATTCGTTCTGGCTCATGTAAAACAAAGTCTTGCCTTCAAGTCATTTCTGACTTTTAGAGACCCTCAGTCAAACCTATCACAGGATTTTCTTGGCAAGGTTTATTCAGAGGGGTGCTGCCTTTGCCTTCCTCTAAGGCTGAGAGAATGTGTCTTGCCCAAGGTCACCCAGTGGGTTTCCATGGTCGTGTGGGGATTGAAATCTTGCTCTCCAGAGTCATTGTCCAATATTGTCCACCAGCACCACTTATAGCATTTTACTCCTACCCTCAAGTGGGTTTCTATTTAGTTCTAAGACATATTGGAACAAAAATATTATTCTCTTTTCCTCCTTTCTTTTCTGATTTCATTTTTTACTTATAGAGTTATAGTGCATTAGTCCAACCTATCTGAAGAATGGTGTCTCCCTTTACAAGTCTATTAGACCTTTAAGATCATAGGATAGACCTCTATTGTTATTACATTTACTTATATCCTATATCAGTCCCACTACCTTCTCAGGTTTGTTTGATGGGAACAAGGGAATGAGCCTAGAGAGCCTTGGATGGCTCCCTTCTTGCTCTGTTTCTGCCAGAAAGTAAAAACATTCTTATTTCATCAGGCTTTTAATAGTGCTATTTTTGCTGAATTTGGCCATTTCTTCACTAACCTGTTATAATGCTATTATTCCACGTTCAACATCTTGTGAAATTCTGGGATTTGTAGTTTACTGAGGCCCAAGAGCTCTCTGGCTGAGAATTCTAAATGCCCCTCCCTAAACTGCAAACCCCAAGATCCCATAGGAATAATAGCACTGTAACAGGGTAGTGCAGCAATAGCCTTTGTAAAGTGGTCTTTTAATGAATTATAGTGGTTTTAACTTTAAAAAGTGTTCATTTGTTTTTTAAATAACTTTTATATTTCTACTTGTTATTGATGTTTTTGTCCAGTTTTTAGTCTGTATTTTTTATAATAATTTCTAAGCTGCCTTGGGTCCCATTATTGGGGAAAAAAGCAGAATATAAGGCTGAAATCCTGTAAGCAATTTCTAGTTGTGGTACTACGCACTGAATCCTAGCCTAACCTCCCCCCATCTCTACTTATCAGACAGCAGCTGCTGTGATTGATGAGAGTCCATTCCCCTGTTGATTGGGAATCTCCATTGCAACAGGCAGAATGGGGATTCCTGTTGCAATTCTTCCTTATGGGAGAGATCCCTCGTGCAAAGACAGGATGGTGGGTGTGGGAATGGCAGCCAGTTGCTTCCCAAGTGACAGTGAAACGCACCTTTGTCAACTGCAGCAGTAGCTGCCTGGTAAGTGGAAATTGGGTAACTTTCACTGTCGCTACATAGCCCCTAAACTAGGGGCTATGTGGGAAATAGGAATACATAACAGTCATGAGGTGCAACACCAGATTATGTGTTTGTAAATGCCATAGAGGATTATAGCTTCCATGAATGAATGAATGAATGAATGAATGAATGAATGAATGAATGAATGAATGAATGAATATTTTGAAATAAACCAGTGAGGAGAAAATTTGCCCTGCAAACCATAAGATTACCTGAGAAAACTACACTCTGTAGATGATAGATAGAAAATAGATAGATAGATAGATAGATAGATAGATAGATAGATAGATAGATAGATAGATGATAGTTAGATGTTGTGTGCTTTTATGTCATTTCTGACTTACAGTGGCTCTATGGTGAACCTATAATGAGATTTTTTTTTTGCAAGATTTGTTCAGAAGGGGGTTTGCCTTTGCCTGTCTCTGAGGTTTTGCCCTTCTCTGAGACTGAAGGAGTGTGACTTCCCCAAGGTAACCCAGTGGGTTTCCATGGCTGAGTGGAGATCAGAACCTTGGGCCCTTTCCTCAGGAGATTGTCATCCCACACTGAGTACAGGAGAAGGATGGGACCCAGATGACAGTTCTGCATGATATTGTCTAGGTTCCATCCTTCTCCCGTACCCAGATGGCATGATCACACTGCAAATCATTGACAACTTCTCCCTATCAATGACTGGCAATCACACCAGCCTCCCACTGCCCACACATACTTAGCTGAGCTGTGGAGGGTCAGGAAGCACAATGGCTGTGCTTTTTGCCCCAGCACAGCTTAGGATAGTACCTGGCTGAACTGCAGAAGCAAGAGGCATGGTCATCGCACCTCCTGCATTCCTGTAGGCAGCTGGTGCAGAGGTGAGCACTCAGGTTACTTTCCTCTCCTGGGAGAATTCCTACCAAGATCCCCACAGGACACTGCCAGGACCAGGTAGGGTTGGAAAGGGCCTTGGTTTTCGGAGTCATAATTCAGTGCTCAAACCACTATATCCTGCGGGATCTGTCTCTCACTGGTAAGGATATGGATATGTGTATGTACATTCACGTGCTATTGCTGTGTGCCTGCAAGCTACTTGTGACTTATGGCAACCCTGAAGTCAAGCTATCACAGTTTTTTCTTGGTAAGGCAGAGAGGGCTTTGTGTTTGCCTTTCTCTGAGGCTGAGAGAGTGAAACCTGCAAAAACCTTTTGAAAGAATTCTAGTGCTGATCACTAGAAACATCACTACAAACAAGCCAACTAAGTAAAAGAAGGAATGGCAACAACGGGCAGCAAGGAACTATATCTCAAAAATTCACACTTCTTTAGTCCAAGCTGGAAAAGACACATGAAAAAACAAGGCTGTTGAGTTCAGTGATTCTTTTTGAAGTGCTGCCATTCAGTGCAGACAGAGAATCTTTTTGTGTGGAGGAACAATCTAATATATGGCACCCCCTCCCCTTCAGTCAAAAGTGATACAACCCAGAAGTTTGTAGAATTGATTTCTCATTTAATTCTGCATAATAATGTGTAACTTGTCTCTGAACAGTTGTAACTAACATTTGCAGGTTTTTATGCTCTGATTATCCCATGCCACTTAAAAGATTAAGTAGTCCATTTTGGCAACAAGAGTCTGAAAGACAGAATGTTTTTTTTTATAGAACCACATAATACATTGGATTTAATCCAAAGATCCACTCAGAGCATGGAGGGAAAAAGATGTCGCAGCTAACAAAATTACATATATCCAAATCTGGCTTAAGGTGGTTGGGTGCTGTAGCAATTCCAAAAACTAGGGGGCTGTTTGCCTACATGTCTGATCTATTGTAGGAGAGGAAAGAGAGAGAGAGAGAGAGAGAGAGAGAGGTAGACAGACAGATAGGATAAAAAGTGATATAGCAGTGGCACAGTAATTTTTGTGTGTGAATACTTTTTAAACCTAAAACTTCAGTGACACCAGTCCAATTCATTTTGAACTCAGTTACTCAAGTGATAACAAAAGCATGTGACACAGATTCCATCTAAA
Source organism: Cyclura pinguis (assembly GCA_030412105.1). Lineage (NCBI taxonomy): Eukaryota > Metazoa > Chordata > Lepidosauria > Squamata > Iguanidae > Cyclura > Cyclura pinguis. The sequence goes on from CM059599.1 coordinate 33,028,809, forward strand.
CATTAGGAAGAACTCCTTTGCTGTGGAACAACAACAACAACTTTTTACTTGCATCTTCCCATGGATTGAGGCAGGGGACAACAATAGATTAAACAGATGTTAAAAACAGAACATCAGTTAAAACAGTAGTTAAAATATGTATTATCCTTAAAGAAAAAATATACAAATACCTAAAAACAGACAATACATATTTAAAATTCATTGTTAAAATTTACAATTTAAAATCATCAAGCTATTCATCAATGGAATCTACATCCATGAAGATCTTTAGAAGGTCTTTAAACAGAGGTTGGATGGGCATCGTTCAGGAGTGTTAATGAGAGTTCATGCAGGTTAATAGCATGCACAAAGGGAAGAGAGAGCATTTGTGGCTAGGAAAAGTGAAGAGGTGTCAACTGTATTAAAGTTTCCTTGTGCAAGTTGCCCTTTGTTAAAAGGGCCATTGGCAGCTGGAAATGGGATATTCTTCCTCCATCGAGTCTCTCTTTTAATCATTCTGCTTGTGACACAGGGTGGAACAGCTCTTTGCCTGATAAAGACCGTCTTTTTGTTATGGTTCAGTTACCATTTCTATGATTTGCTGAGAAAAGGAAGGAACTGGTTAAATCATCCTCCAAATTTTAGCCCTTCCAGACTCACTATTTCTCTAAAAAACCAAACAAAAACCATATACAAATCTGTACATGATCCTCTGCTTCTCAGACTGTCTTAAAAATAAGAATCATTTGTTCATTTAAAAACCCTTATTTTTAAAAAGCCCAGATTTTACAGTTAAGCTATCTAGTTTAAATCATACATGTTATTAAAAAAAAAACATGTACAAGAGACATCAGATAAAACACTTCAGTTAATGTGCCACAGAGATTAAAAATAACAGCTGAGTAGATCATTGGTCCTTTCATACTAAAATCTTGCGACATTATGACTCCATTTTAAGTGCCATGGCAACAGCCTATGAAAGCTGGGTTCTGCAGTTTAGTGAGGTGCTAAAGCTGTTTGGTTGAGAAATCTAGAGGCCACTTCCTGAACTGCAAATCCCAGCATTGCATAGGATGGAAACATGGCAGTTAAAATGGAAGCATGGCAGTATAACTGTGTGAAAAGTTTCCAGAGGCATCTCAGAATGAAACATCATTGTGCAGTGCTGGAAGGCTATCTTAAAGGGTGAGATGTTGCCACCTTTTTGGCAGAGATTCCAAAGTCTAGATCCAGGAAGAGAGAAGGTCCTCTCCTGTCTCCCAAGCAAGTGTAACCCAGATGAAGACCATAGGAAAGCTCTTGTTTGAACTACCTTTTGGACTACCAATCCCAGAAATCCCCGAGCCAGTATGGACAAGAGCCATGTTGCCTGGGTGATTCTTAGAGCTGTAATCCAACAGGTTACTTTTCCAAGCACAGGTGACATTACAATTCCTCTAAACATGGAGGTTTTATATCATTTTGTGTCTTATACAAACGGTGGTACAGTATCAACTGTTTATCTGCATAACTTCTTATAAAGACTTTTGGAAAGCTGTCAGTGACCCTTTACACTTCCAGAAAAATACCTCCAACATTTTGCCGAAGCAATCATATCAAAATTATCCTCAGGGCAGAGTTAGTGGCAACTTATGGACGCCACACATCTTGTCAAAACAAAATTATATGTGTGTGTGTACACACACACACACACACACACACACACCCTAAAAGGTATGTCCAAATTTACCTTGGAGTAAATTTACCTTGGTGCAGAGGCAACTTGACACATTAGGCATACATTATCTAGACAACTGCCCCCCCGTGTGTTTTTTTTTTAAGAAACCCTGTGCAATAGCTTCCAGGCATGCATTCTGTTAAACAACCTGCTGTTCAGAATGTCCAAGCAAAAGCTGCAGATTTATTGGCCCACAGATAGCATCTTTCAGCATTGCTCAGTGATGTATAATAAACTTTCTAAGCTGGTCATGAAGATATACACATTCACTCCATAGCTGACATATGGATCTCATCTCTTACCCCTCCGCCCTCTTCTCATTTTCCCTGGACTACATACAGAGCAGCAAACCCCTATGTTCGTGCTAGGGCTTTGCTGGAACAGCTTAAAATAAACAAGCTTGAGATAATACAGCCTTTCTCTGCAGCCAGAAATGCTGGTTTCCTGCTTAAATGCATACCTTTGATGATGGTTCACTGGTAGAACTTGCCTTAGGTAAGAGAAACATAATTATGCAATTTTCAGCTAGAAAATGCCACTCTACATTTCTCTCTCTTAAAGAACCTACAGTCCCGCTTTCTCGTATTTGCTCAGTTGGGGTATTAACTCTTCTTTAGAGGTTTAAACTCACAAATCTTTCTCATTTAAAAAGTGCCATAATCATTGTGGGAACGCCTGAATGAAACCAGTAAATATAACGCTCTCGTTCTGTACAAGCCTGTAGGATGTACACTAATGTTTCAGATGCCTGTGTATTTATTAACTGTGAAATTCACACCACACTAGCTTTTTCTGCCCAGTGAATCTCGAACATCATGAATGTCAATGAAGTTCATGCAAACACTGTGGTAGTCAGTAAAGTAGTTCATTGGTAATGGCTGCTGGCTGCCCATAATAAGGCAGTCAAGGAAGGGGACTTCCTGATCTGATCTGTGGACATCAGGAAGTGGCAGCAAAGACTTCCTAAAGCCAATGCCCTAGGGCTTTTTCACACAGCACAATTATAATGTTTTGATTCCACTTTTAATGCCTTTGCTTCCTTGTATGGGATGCTAGGGTTGATAGTTCAGTACAGCACTCAAGCTTTCCGGCAGAGAATTCTAAATACCGCTATCTAGACTACAGTTCTCAGAATTGCATAGGATAATACCCACTGAAGATACCAGTCTACAGGGCAATCAAAAGGTAAGCATGTTTCAGTCCTTACCAGAGTCTCTTTTGTGCTATGCAGTTATAGCACTATGATCCCACTTTAACTGTAATGGCAATCCTGGGGTTTGTAGTTTGGTGAGGAATTACAGTTGTTTGGCTGAGAATTCTGAATACCTCTCCCTACACAGCTAGTCCCAGGACCTAAGGCAGCTAAACAGGAATCATAGTGTAGTGTGAAAGAGCTGGTAGTGCCAAAAGAAAGTAGTATCATTCCTCCTCATCTCCTTTCTTTATGCCCCACCTTTTCCCCTAAACTGGTCCAACAAATCAAAACAAGTATCTTGTAGCTCAAAACATACAGAAGATCAACATTAAAATATAAGTGTGCTTATCCAATACACAACTGCTTATTTTCTAGGTCCTTAGTAAAGTACGTTCTTCCTCCCTTACTCCATTGAAAGGTGAGCCAGTAACCTGGTTCAATGTATTCTTCAAGAATCTAAATTCCACCATCAACAGGATCTTCCATGGCAGAATTGACCCTTTCTGCAACGCACCTTTTCGCAGAGCTGGAGTGCGGGGATCGTGCAAGCAGCAGCCTCTAGTGAGAGGCTCTTGCGTCCTGGTTCTTTCAGCTCCACAGCTGCCGCCTGCTCGTGCAAGAACCCTTCCTCTTCCTTCCGCAGTGCGCCCTGGGAGTTTCCCAGGCTGCACCGGGGCAAAAAGCGCAAGCGCAGGACTCCAGAGCTCCGCACACACGGCAAGTGCGCGTGGGCTTCTGGAGCGATGAACGATCGTAGACCATTTTTGGCTCACAGCTGAAAATGAAAAAGTGTGCAGTCGGCACCTGCCAGCCCCTGGAGCATCGTGCGATTGGGAGTGCGTCGTATGGACTGCTCCTCACATTCGCCCGACACTCGACGGGCTCTTTTGCATGGCAAATGCCGTGCGAAAAGGGTCATAGCCTCCATATTCTCTAACTACCCCAATTTGGCCATGACAGTGCCAATGAATCCTCTGTAACCCCAATTTTCCAGTTGCTTTTAAAATGTCCCAGTTTGCCTCCCCTTCTCCCACTTTCCCCCCTTGTCTGGGCTTATTTCAGTTGCTACAAACTGTTATCAAAGTGCAATAATAGTGTGTACGCAATTAACTTGGGAGGGGAGAAAGCAGGAGGGGGCAGAATCTTGCCTTTCCCAGTAGACTTAGGCAAAATCAAACTGCTGCAGCATCTCCTAGCTTGTGTGTGCTTCCTCATTAATAATAGCTGCCATCTTGGCCACACTCTGATCTTGCTTGGCTGCACACGTCCTGCTTATCATCAGTGAAATGTTGGAGGGAAGGCTGCTTTGAGGAGCACTTGTTCAGGAGCAGAGGTGCACTGGAACACGTGTGGAGCTGAAGGTTAGAAAAAAACAATAATTATTTCCTTCAAAGCAACAAGGATTCAGCCAAGTTGGATGCTTTTTTGGTTTTGAGTTTGATATGATTTTTTTCTACCAGGCACACCAATCTGGACTGAGACCTTATTCTATTTTTCCCCAATGATTTTAATTGTTTTAAGTAGAAACGATACACTTGAAATCAGGAATGGGAGAAAAGGGCAGCCCCCTCAAACCACGCAGGACTACTGCCCAAGATTCAGCCACCCAATCATTCAAACTGCTGCAAAATTGCTGAAAAATGGAAGTTTTGGTAGTTCTCTCCCACAACCTTCCAAAAACCATAAACCCTGAAAGAAGGAGGGAAGTGACTGTTTTTCAACTGAAAAATGAGACCAGAAGTGAAGCCATATCCCTTCCGGTTGTTTGGGGACATTCTTATGCAGATTGGTGGGAAGATGCAGGTGAAAATTCCCACCCCCCTAACATAGTTGCTCACTTAGGTTGCCAGGTCAGGACTATCTATGAAACTGAGGCCATTTCCTCACTACAATGTTGTAGTGCCATTATTCCACTTTCAACATCCTCTGGAATCCTGGGGTTTGCAGTTTAGGGAGTGGCCTTTACAATTCTCAGCCAGAGAGCTCTTTGGCCTCAGTGAACTACAAACCCCAGAATTCCGTAAGTTGCTGAAAGTGGGATAACAGCACTATAACAGTGTAATGCGGAAATGGCCTTAAGGATCGTCCCTTGTGACATCACAGGAAGTGGGTCCTGATGATGTCACAAGTGTGATGTAACCAGGGGTAGTCCTTGATGATCTCATTAAGCATGGTACATTAAGAATCAACCACTGTTGCACAGAGTACACCATAACCCTACCTCCATGTTTCACAAATTAAGGAAAAATACACACTACCTCTGTCCTTTTTTCTTTTAAAGGTCACACTCTCATCCTGAGAGTCTTCCGTCTTTTGATGAGGACCTGAGGAAAGAGGCGAGGCTCTGAGATCTTGGAATGCTGTTGTCTACCCCTTTTTCAAATAACCCACATGGGATAAGTACGCAACCTTCAACTGTTGCAGAAAAATCCAGTTGAGATCTTCCTGCTTGACATGGATCAACGTTATTAGCTTTTAGCTCTGCAGACCTGAAGTGATCTTTAACTGGTCTGAGGTGAAAGTGTAAATGACTGGTTTCAGTTGGTGACATGAAAGATTCATCTGTTCTGCATGAACAATAAATACCTTACTGCAATTTGAAATGTTTTCTAAGGTCAGGTAAGGAAACATTTAAATCCATTTCCTTGGCTTCCTGCACATGCAACACACCTATGTATGAAATAAATCCCACTTCGTTTAATGGAACTTAAGTAAGTTGTGCAAAGTATAGAAGAGCAGTCTTACTTCTCTGTAAATGTGCAAAGAATCATGCTGAATATTTGTTTTGATAGCTCATTTCTCCATGTGATAATGTTTTGTTTTGTTTTTCTCAAAGATAACTCTTCTGGCCAGCCCTATATTGTCTTGAAGACTCTTTTCACACAGATATCACTGAAGCTTTTCTCCCCTACAGTCTGTAAGTTTCTGCTTGTAAAAGAACTGATATGATATCTGATTGTGACTGAGAAAAGAAACAAGTTTTAGACACAACATGATGTATGGGAGATGTTTATAAATGGTTAGCGCCTGAACAGGCACATGGCTTTGTCTTATTTAGTTAGTACACCATAAGAATTGTCCTTATGCATCCAACAATACAAATTTAATCAATTAGCAGAAAGAATTCATATCTCCCTTAGAGCCATAATGAAGTGTAGCATGCAAACATAAGTCTAAAAACTGAAGTTGCAATTCAGCTCATAGTTCCTAGGGAGCAAGGCCTTTACAAATGTAAAATGTAGGATTGTTGTGTGGCGTGTCCATGTGAAATATCCCCTGATGCAACACACATGTGCTTTTTAGTCTTGTGTGACTGTAGGCTTCCTTGCCCAGAGTCACATTCCATGACATTTAGAAGCTTTTAGAGAATGGAAGAAAAGACGCAGAATGGAAAATTAATGTTAATCCAGTAGAGTGGTACTACATCCACATGTCTCTGTTAGAGATCTAGTGCTGAGTGCATTAGAGGAATCTAAGCCCCTCCTCAAAATACAAATTGCAAGATTCTGTTGGATGGATTCATGGTAGTTAAAATAGCACCAAATTGCTATAATTGTACGGTGTGGAAACACTCATAATTAAGCTTCACACATGAGGTATCATGAATGCCAAGTTTTATTTGGAGTGTGGGATATTTAAAAACTGAGAACATGGAGGGAGGGGGGAGAGAGAGAGAGAAACAGAGAGAGAGAGAGAGAGGGAAAGAAAATATACAGAAGCTAAAAGATGATTGCAGTACAGTTGACCCTCCACATTTGTGGGTTTTACTTTCACAGATTTGATTATTTGCAAATTTCTCCAACTCCTGCTCCCCTCAGATGCTTCTTTTCTGGGGGAACCTTCCTTCTCCACAGCTCCAATAAGGATGTACAGACATTTAAAAGCCTGCCTCTGGTCCTACCCTTCCTCCACTAGCTGCTGCCTGGCCAGCTAAATATGGCTTACAGCCCAATTTCTCAGCACCACAAACCCCCTCCTCATGCCCTCCATCAAAGGAAGGGAATGGGAGAGAGAGAGAGAGAGAAAGTATAGGGTCATTGTGTTGACCCACCTCCTTTCCCCTTCCTTTCCCCGATCTGGTTTGGACCCTGGGCCCCCCTCCCACTGACACACATACACACACATTTTGATATTTGCGATTTTTCCACTTTTACGAGGGTCCTACACCCCAATCCTAGTGAATGTGGATGGCTGAATGTATAACAAGGTGACTGGCCCCAGAAGACACCCTTCTTCGTTTGTAGTCAAGCTATACCAGAACCTAGGAGAACCAGGAAGTCAACTCTTACAGAAAGTGTGACTTTCCTACCACATACTTCCTAGGCTGCAAAGCCTTTCTACCATAGTAGCATATCTCTGGGAGCCTTTGATAACTCTCCCAACATGTTGCCTGAGAGGGCTGCTCTGTTAATCTGATGAGCGTACAAGTGAGAAGAAAAAGACCACGTGTACAGTGGAGACCTGCACCATTTAACTAGACTTGCATCAGGAGAAGTAGGCTGTAGCCCATGAAATACATTGGTCAGTTTTGGTGGTCACAAGGTTTCTTTGTTCGTTTGTTTCTTCTCACTTGATACGCTGAAGTGTGCCGGCATGACTATCACAGAGCTGCAACCAGAGCCATTTCAGCACTAGACTGTTATAGCGCTATCATTCCACTTTCAACATCTGGCCCCTCCCTGAACTGCAAATCCCAGGATTCCATAGGAATCATAGCACTACAACAGTCTAGTGCGGAAATGGCCCAGAGTGTTAACTGGGGTTGGTGACCAGGATCGTACAACTCCCCTGCTTCAAAACCTCCGCTGACTGCAGGTCTTTTTCTGGGTGCAATTTAAATGCTGATTATAACCTATGAAGTCCTATACAGTTTAGGTGTCCACTATGTGATGACCGTATCTTCCTGTATCAGCCTGTGCAATCTCTGAGAACCTTGTGAGGATCTTTTACTCTTTCCCACTGCCTTCCCAGGCACAGTGGTGGGGACACAAGATAGGGCCTTCTCAGTTGCTGCCCATGGTTTTGGAATTTCTTCCCTAGGGAGGCTAAAATGGCCCCTTCTTGTTGTCTTGTTGTTGCCTTGTTGTCACAAAGACTTCAGTTTTGTTCTGACCAGCTTTTAGAACTGAAGGTCTCTAAGGAAAGGGCTTTTAAGAGGATGCTGTATTGTTTAAAATATTTTTTATCCTTGCAAGTGTATTGTTTTAAATTGTTTTAACATTGTCAGTCGTTTTAACTCTATTTTAATGTTTGCATGTTTTCATCTATATTGAAATAGTTTTAATTTAATTTAAGCTGGAATGTATCCAGAGGAGGGCAACCAAAATGGTGAAAGATCTGGAAACCATGCTGTATGAGGAGCGTCTTAGGGAGCTGGCTATGTTTAGTCTGCAGAAGAGGAGGTTAAGAGGGGACATGATAGCCATATTTAAATATATGAAAGAATGTCACATCAGAGAAAGAATGGGCTTATTTTCCACTGCCCAGAAACTAACAAGGAGCAATGGATTCAAACTACAGGAAAAGAGATTCCACCTGAACCTCAGGAAGAACTTCCTGATGATCAGAGCTGTCTGGCTGGAATATGCTGCTTCGAAGTGTGGTATAGTCTCCTTCTTTGGAGGTTTTTAAGCAGAGGATGGATGGCCATCTGTTGGGAATGCTTTGATGTGTGTTCCTGCATGGCATGGGGTTGGACTGGGTGGCCCCTGTGGTTTCTTCCAGCTCTATGATTCTATGATTCTAATTTGTAACCCAACATGAATTCCAATCTTGAGGGAAAAGTGAAGTATAAACAAAGACAACAACAACCTCAATGACAACGACAATAACTCACTTTGAAAATTAGCTGGATTTAGGAATTTGAGGAAGAATATAATCTTTCTCTGTTTTGCATTCATTTTCACTTCCTGGAATACTGGTAGCTGCTTAAAAGGGTAGAGTTGACCCCCACTTTCAACATCCTATGGAATCCAGGGGTTTGCAGTTTAGGGAGGGGCATTGAGAATTCTCAGCCAGAGAGCTCTTTGGCCTCAGTAAACTACAAATCCTAGAATTCCACAGGATGTTGAAACAATAATAGCCCTATAACAGTGTAGTATGGAAATGGCCATGTTACATAGTTATAGCAGTTTGATACTATTTTTAAATGGCAAGGCTGCATCCTACAGAATCCTGGGATGTATAAATATGTGAGGTACTTAGAGAAGTCTTTGTAAGTGAGCAGTAATGTTGTTCTTCAGGAATGTCAAGTAGAGCTCTGTAGTTTTTAAACACCTCTTCATCCTATGATTTCATAGGGAGAACCAACATGACACTTCATTTAAAGTGGTATCACACTGATATATAATTTTGTAGTGTAAATATTCTGTATCCAGTAACAGCCTGGCCATCCATCACAAGGAACTCACAAGCAATGTGGCATGCAGCAGTCAGAAGGCCACTTTTTCTAATTACTGAGGCTTAGTTTAGCTTGTCTTGACTAACGTTAACTTATCATGACTAATGTGCATTGATATCTTTTGTGAACTTTTCTATAACTCTTTTGTGTTTTAGATTAACTGGGAACTTTTTGAGTTCTGTTGTTTTTGTTGGAAAAGAGGTGAACTCTATGCTTAGTTCTCCTTTTGAAATGAAGAAGAGGAATTACACAGTGCCTAAGGTTGTATTCTTATATATTTTTGCCCAGGAGTAAGTCTCATCAATGTCAAAGGGTCTTTATTTTCTGAATGGAAACACATAGGATTGCATTTTCAGTCTGTTGAAACATGTCCACTCTTTTTTTTTTTTTTTTACTTTTGTACTAAGCCTCAAAGATCCCGAAACCGTTTCTTTTTAAGCCAAGATACTCTGGTTGTCTTCCCTAATAAACAATGACAGATTTTGTTGTTGTTGCTGTTAATGTTGGGGTGGTTTTGTAGAACATCTTTTTTTATCAATTGCCCTACAAATTACAGCTGTCTGCTCTGAAACCAGCTCACTTAAAAAGGACAATTTAATGTCCTCTAGCCTGAAATAATGGAAATATAGCCAGCAGTTCCATTTCTGTAAGCAAAACGTCTTTAATCAACTCTGGTTTACCAATTAGGTATTGTAAGCTTCCAAACTCCCGCAAGGAAAAAGTAATAATGAAGATGATGGGATATGATTAGAGCAAGGCCATTTAAAGCCAAGAATTTGAATCTACCAGCAATTATTTGACGTCAGAAGAAAACCAACCGGATATGTATTTTTTTTAAAGTACTTTTATCAAGACAGGTCCAAGCTGTTTTGCTGCTTGAGCCAAAGGACAAGATGGAACAGACTGACAGTTTGATCCAGAGCTTGGAACTCTTCTTCTCCTTCTGCTTCTTCTTCTCTCTCCCTCTTTTTGAGCTTCCAGAATCCCTCATCCAGCATGGCCTATTCACCAGCAACAAGACAGTGACAGCTCATGTGCTTGAGAGTGGCAGGTTATGGGATGCAAGATAAGCCTCAGGCAACATTGTTCTCTGTCACCTTATTCCTTATTTTGCTGCAGCTGTCTCTCTTTGTCCAGTGAAAGGGTTAGCTCTGAATGATTAGGTCTTTTTAAATACAATATGGACACACAGAATATTCCATAAAGATGTCCAGATTAAACATCAGGCACAAAGCTAGTAAAAGAATTTCTTTTTCTTTTCTTTTCTGAGTCAGCAATTAGTTCATTTTGTCACTGTGTTTGGCAGGTAATGAATGAAGTGATGGAGCCCAAAATTCATATTCTCCATATCATATCCTACAAATCTGAGCCTGAAGTATGAACAGAGAGCTATATATTCTGCCTCTCTTGCCTCTCAGAGTAGCCTGGGTGTGTGTACATGTCTTCAAGTTCCCTTTTGACTTATGGTGATCCTATAAAATTGACAGGGGTTTCTTAGGCAAGGAATACTTAGAGGTAGTTTGCCAGTTCTTTCCTCTGAAATATAATCTATAGGACCTGGTATTGATTGGCAGTCTCCCATCCAAGTACTAACCAGGGCTAACTGTGCTTAACTTCCAAGATCAGATGGGATTTAGTGCCTTTAGGATATTTAGGCTGAGTTCACTAGGAAGTTATTCTATAAAAATTCAGTAAAGCAACAAATCTTTTAGGAGTCATCTCGACTGAAAAATGATGGAAATAGCAAACCTGTGACCTAAACCCTCCAAGATGCTGAGCTAAGCCAGAAAGGACAAATTTAGTGCCTCCAGCCACACATTAAAGTGCAGAGATTGGCCTAAATTTAGCCACAAGACTCTTGGATTTTCCTTCTGTTTTCATAGATAAAGCTATCTGTATTTTAGATTATGTACTTACATAGGCCAAAACCCTATTTGTAGTCCCAATAAAGCACATTAATTGAATCAGGAGGAGTTTGGTAAGGCAGTATCCCCTCGCTTGTATGACCCCACCACACAATAATGATTTTCCTAGTTAAGAGAGCAAGGGGATCACGGGATTATCCTTCAGTTGTCTTTGCTTATTGAAGGCAACACCTGTATTCCTTCCAGCATCACCCTTCCTCCCAGTTGGAAAGGTTTTTAGATTGCAAAGGAATCCTCATGGTTATCTCCAGTCACTGACTGGAAATAATGACAGGAATGCCTATCCAGTGGAGGAAGATGCAGTGTAAGTCTATCTGTTCTAATCAAGGCACCAATTGCAGAAATGCTATTGCAGCCAGTGCATCACTCTGGGGGCCCTTTCACATTATACAGTTATCTCACTAGGATTCCAATTCGACTGCCATAGGTGACATCCAATGGAATCCTGAGTTTTACAATATAGGAAGGAATATTTAGAATTCTCAGCTGAGAGCATTAGTGCATCCCCAACCTACAAAGCCCAGGATCACATAGTATGTTACCATGGCAGTTAAAGTGGAATCATAGCAAGAAAAGGCTCAGAGACTTGGGTGCATGTAAGCAGGGCCTCCAGGAACACTTCTGCAGCTGGTGCTTAAGTTGGAGCAACGTGGCTTATCTCATGCCACCTCCCATTGGGTAGGATGTAGGGTGGGCAAAGCACAGCTAAGGGCAAATGTTAAGGGAATTCCCCACTGCTATCTCAAATCATTAATCAGAAGTAACCACTGGGCTTTCTCTGCATACACTGACCTTCCCAACTGGGGATGACAAGAGTTGAAGTCCGGAACATCTGAAGAGTACCAGCTTGGGACAGGCTAATTTAAACTGATAAGTATGTCATCACAACCTTCTGAGAAATAAATCTGGCAGGAAGCTATATGCTGATCTACACATTTGTTCAGGGGCATGGATCTGGTCATTTAATATCCGTATTGGCAAAGATCATATTCCTCAATCATCCCTAGTATTATATTATTCCTATATAGCTCCCTGCACACCAACTGTCCAGTTCCATAAAGTGCATTCCTTTCATCAAGCACATTCCAAAGAGGAGACATCGAGATGCTTCCATCAACATGCAATGTAGTGCTATCAGTTACACTTCTGTGTGAACTTTGCAGATAGATGCTTTGCGTATGATTTGCATTGTTGATGCAGTCTGCTAATGGGATTTTTATAGTAGCTATGGACACAGTGTCCGCGCATACTGGTTACAATTCTTCTGCCAAAACTTCATTCTGGCTCAGTTTAGTCTACTCATGGAGACACATGGTATGTTTTGCTGTAACTAGTATATCTGTTTTTTCCCCCTGTTTACAGACCTCAAACAGACAAGAAATCACAGCTTCCAAGCTTTTGAGAGTTCATAGAATCTCTGCCCCACCCATGACTATTATTTTCATACCAGTGATAAAATCAGCCAAGAAACACTGCCCAAGATCCTGTTTAATCTTGGAGAAAACACAAAGCTCCATTAGTGTAATTTTGTGGACAGAGGTAGCAACAGCAGTTTATGTGGCAGGGTGATGTGATTGGCAGCATCTCAGACATATAAGTAGCCATTCCAGGAACATTCTAGTGGGTGTTCCATTTTGGATTTAGAGGGAAAGAGAGCTTGCATTGTCCTGCAGGTGAATGGGTAACTGCAAGGAGTTATTGGACACCTTCTTTTGAAAATGCCTATATAGGACAACCACTGGTATAAACAGGACTCAGGCCATTTCCGCATGACGAAGCTCTTCCGTGTTGTCTCGCTGCAGTCCCGGATCCAGAAGGGAGCATATCAGCAATGCTCCTCTCTGCACCTGTTCGGTCCATGAGGAAGAGAACGCAATGGCGCCACATCTTCCTTCCGCAGTGCAGCCAGGCTTTTTCCATTGCTGCGCTACAGAAGAAAGTGTCGCCAATGTGCTTCCGCATCTTCTGCATGGCCAGAAGTGACAGGAGTGCCGAGCGATCGTAGGCGCGAAACAGATTTTTTCCGTTTTGCAAAAACTGCGCAAACACTCTGCTCCGCAACAGGATGGCAGCGGGACGGCGACGACGTCATGCGGAAGCTTGACCTGCCGACTGCTGCCATCCTGTGGCAAAAACGCAACAGCAACATCGTGCAGAAAGGGCCTCACATCAATGCAATGCCTCACAAGGATTCCAGCCTTACGATTGTTGATGTCTTTGCAAATATTGATTCAGTTTTAACAAACAAATGATATAAGCTATGATTCAGTGGCTAAGATCAGAGTTTGGAAAAATTCCTCTCTTAGACAGGTCCCAGTAGTGGTTTGAGCATCAGGCTATGACTCTGGATTCGAATCCTTGCTTGACGATAGAAATCCACTGAGTGACCTTGTTACTCTCTGTTATACTCTCTCAGCCAGAACCATAAAATTGTAGAGTTGGAAGAGACCACAAGGGCCATCGAGTTCAACCCCCTGCCATGCATGAATACACTATAAAAGCATTCCCAACAGCTGGCCATGCAACCTTTGTTTCAAAACCTCCAAAGAAGTAGACACCACCATACCTTGAGGCAGCACATTCCACTGTTGAACTGCTCTTACTGTCAGGAAGTTCTTCCCAATGTTTAGATGGAATCTTTTTTCCTGGAATTTGAAGCCATTTCTCCATGCACTAGTATCTCAAGCAGAGAGACTACAGAGACTAGGACTAACTGTAAAGGAATTCAAAGTCATACCCACTCTGAACCAATTTTGCAAAGAAAACTCCATGATATTTTCACTTTAAGGTCAACATAAGTCAGAAATGACTTGGTGGTACATGACAACCACAGCATGTCTTCTCTTAACATGTCCAAAATACAACAGTCTCATTTTAGTCATCTTAGCTTCCAGGGTACAGGCTTTATTTGCTCTTAGACCTATTTGTTTGGTTTTTTGGTAGTCCATAGTATCTATAGAACTCTTGTCCAGTAACGCATTTCAAATGAGTTGATTCCCTTCCTAACAGCCTTTATACTCCAGCTTTTACAATCATACATAGAAATCATAAATATCATGGCAATATTTCCTGCCTGTTCCTTACTGCATGTCACTTAGGGTGTGGCCTTTCTTTTGATGACAGCACTTGGTCTTAGTATGTCATCCAATATAACTTCAGATTCCATTCATCATTGTTAATGAAATGGTGACTTTAAACACCTCAAATACTGCCTCATGTCTTCATTCCATCTGGGGTGCAAAGAAGCTAGCTTGTACATTGCCCATCCAGCTACATGCTTTGATTCATATGGAACTGGAATCCCATGAATGAATTTCCATTCCCTAACTTGGGTAAGTCACATTTTCTCATCCTCAAAGGAAGGCAAAGGCTAACTCCTTCTGAACAAATCTTGCCGAGAAAACCCCATGGTTTTCTTGGAGTCAGCGTAAGCTGGAAGTGACTTGAAGGCACATGGGAACAAACAACTAAATGGGCCATACTTTTGCCACCCCTGGACTAAAGAAGAGAAATTTTAGAGGTTTCCCAAGACTGTCAGGAATTCTCCAAAGTCCAGCCCTCTGCTGAGCACTGCTTTTCTAGTGCAATGCCTCTGTAACCCTCTGTTGAGTCCTGGCCCAGCCTGTGATGTCCTGATTACTGTAATTATTCTGTCTTTTTTAACTTACAAGTTACATAAGATGTTTTCAAAGCATTCATCAAGACAGAAACTCTATTATGACTTTGAGGCTTAAGGCATACTTTCTTGGTTGGTGCAGTTGGCTACTGAGGGGCAATTTCAGCCTTTTGTTTGTGCTTTGGATGTTCACGTATTTGGTATGTTTGAAGGGGGGAAAATTACAGAGAATTATCTTGCACCTCCTTGGCCAAATATGCTTTGGAGGGAGAGAAGGGGGAGAATGCTTTGTCCTGCATTCCATTATTCAATTAGGTAATGACAACTTGACAAGAGTCTGGTGTTTTACATCATTTGACCTTTTATATTCCAAAGAGCCCTGAATTGTTATTGTAAGTGCATGTCTGTTTCACAGGCCCAATGTATCTTTAGGCAGCTGTCTAAAACCCTTTTCCCTCCCAAGCTTTGGATCTAATATTGGAAACTTTTGAGAGTTTCACTGCATTTCTGCTACAAGGATGACACAGGATTAGCAAAGGCAGTGTCTGCCTTCTTGCCACAGGCTGGTGCCAGCCAATCCTGAGGAGAAACTTACCTACCTACCTACCTACCTACCTACCTACCTACCTACCTACCTTTTCTCTCTCTCTCTCTCACTCTGGGCTACCCTATACTGTTGTAGTGCTGCCAGTCATTGCTGCCAGTTTTCTTTTCCTTTTTTAAAAATGTAATTTTAAACTATTGTAGCTATTAGGCGTGTGTTTAATGTTTAAAAAACAGGTGTACAGAAGAGAGAGAGGAGTGTGTGTGTATGTGAAAGGTGGAGGGGCTTTCCGCTCTACACTGTTATAGTGCAACTATTCCACTTTCAACACCCTGTGGAATCCTGGGATCTGCAGTTTAGGGAAGGGCATTTAGAATTCTCAGCCAGAGAGCTCTTGGGCCTCAGGAAACTACAAACGCCAGAATTCCACAGGATGTTGAAAGTGGAATAGTTGCAGTGTAACAGTGTAGATCGGAAAGCCTCTCCACCTTTCACACACACACACACTCCCCTCTCTCTTCTGTATACTTGTTTTTTAAACATTAAACACAGACCTGATAGCTATGACAGTTTAAAATTACATTAAAAAAAAAAGGAAAAGAAAAGTGGCAGCAATGACATAATTTACATTTTTGGAACATTATTAGTGGATGCCTAGACAAGGGAAATGCTCCCTTCCCAGAAATACTTTGCATTTATTGCAAGAGTCAATAGGTGTGGTTTATGTGTACAATTACCCTGCATTAACGAGATTTGTTTATTGGTATCTCAATAAGCAAGCTGTAAAACAGGAAGGGAACCATTTCTGTAAGCTGTTCCCCTGAAAGATCATCTATTCAATGGACCTAACTATGAAGATATTTTAGATGATCACCAGAATGAATCCCCCTCTCCCTCCCCCTCCCCTTCCTCCTCCCCCTGTCATCATCATTATCATCATCATCATCATGCAGGAAACTTTGTAGGATACAGAAAGTTGGGATTTTGCCCAGAAAGTTATATTTGGAAGACCTACAGTCTGATATAGGCCATGCTTTGCATACAGAAGGTTGTCAATCTCAGGTAAAGTCCTTGGAAGAAAAAAGAAAGAAAGAAAAAAGGATCAAGTAGCAGATGAAATGAAACTTCTGCTCGCAAACAGATTATGACTACTTACTGAAAATGGATCAGTTATGGATCTGTAACTGCAAGACAAAATGCCAGCCATTGGTCTAATCTTGAATAAGTAGATACAGTTGAGGAGAACTAGTCTGAAATTTCAAAACATGATCATGGAAATGGTCTGTACCTGTTCATCCAAGTCCTGCTTTCTGGAGGGTTTTTTTTTTAAATTCTTTGGAAAATGAGGTGTCTTACACAAGGTTATTTTATGTAAAACTGCTTTAATTAAGACTAACCATTATGCTTTATAATTTATGAAAGGTATGGGTTATTTCTCTGGATCACTTGTTATCACGGCAATATTTTAGGGGAGGTGATGTTGAAAGTCTTGTGTTTGTCTTTCCATATCTGAAATGGAACATTGAATAAGGCTTGTTCATACACATCTGGGACTCTATGGCCATTTTGGCACTAGACTGTTATAGCGCTATCATTTCACTTTCAACATCCTGTGGAATTCTGGGGTTTGTAGTTTCCTGAGGCCTAAGAACTCTCTGGCTGAGAATTCTAAAGGCCTTAACCTACAAATCCCAGGATTCCATAGGGTGTTGAAAGTGGAATAATAGCACTATAACAGTCTAGTGCAGAAATGGTGTAAGTCTCTGAATTCTTCTGTCAAATTCATTAGTAACAGAATACTAGTTAAATAAGGCTGTTTTTAAGTCACAACTATTTTCAGATGACAATATCTACTATATAGCTATAGTATAGTATGGCACAGTACAGTGTAGTAACATATTGTGATTGTTGTTTGTGTTTGCGTCAAGTCATTTCTGACTTATGGCGATCCTAAGGTGAACCTATTATGGGGTTTTCTGGGGTTGTGTGATGTGCCCAAGGTCACTCAGCAGGTTTATACTGGGAATCAAACCCTGGTATCCAGGGTCATAGTCCAGCGCTAAAACCACTGCACAATTTTGGGTCTCCATAGTTACATATGCTACATCTATATAGAATCTTTATCTAGAT
Source organism: Cyclura pinguis (assembly GCA_030412105.1). Taxonomy (NCBI): domain Eukaryota; kingdom Metazoa; phylum Chordata; class Lepidosauria; order Squamata; family Iguanidae; genus Cyclura; species Cyclura pinguis. The sequence goes on from CM059599.1 coordinate 33,046,315, forward strand.
AGACACTATACACTACTATATTTATGTGTCTACACTACTTGGTATTCACTACTGTATTTATTATATTCTATATGTCCAGATATCCACCAAGTATATTTGCTATTGTATCTGTATGCACAGATATAATAAAATGAGGGGAAAAAAAAACAGGTATATTTCTGAATAAAGCATTAGACATTTGGGATTCAAACTTAACCAGTGGTGCCTGCTCCACCTTATACACTGAGGAAGTGAAAGCTGGAAGATTACTTTATGCATACAAATACCTGTTTGCATTCATTTTATTAAATGTATTTCATTTTTATGGTACCTTTTTGGGATCCAGGTTCTACCCAAACAGTTCCGTTCAGCTGCTTTGTCCAGCTATTATATGGACAGATATATGAGTACTATAGATGAGTGCTATAGCTATAGGCTGGAATCTTGTAGAAGAGTTATGTCTTCATAGGTGGACTTACATATGTGAGAATTAGAATTGGTCAGTCTCATAATGTCCATGTCTGGTAGAGGGCTTTTCTTATGTCATTACATAGCAGAGCCAGCAAAGTGCATTGCACATCAATGTGTGTTGAGCACTCTTGCTGTTGTCCCAATACACATCTTTACAATTCACTAACAACAGTCCATAGTACTACTTAACTAAGTATATGTGAAGTTATGTTAAGTAAAAGGTGATATAGGATTTTGGCAGACTATTTATGTCCCTCTATGTATTGTATATCTGTTTCATCATATTATGTATTTAATACACAAGACATCTGAAGCACTCCATATAAATCTGATGTACAACTCTTTGGAAACATTAAATTACTGTGTTTTAGGTAGTATTTAGGTAGTATTTCTTTATATAGGACTAGCTTAACACTGAACTGAAGAAATACTTGAAGCTAATTTCGAGGTTTGTTCTTGGTCAAAAAATAGAGGTTTCAATAGTTATAGTTACGTACTAGAACAAGCAGCAGACTCAGGCCTTTTTTGCACCTTACCTTTTCACGGTACTGGGGTGCAGGGATTGCATGAGCAACCTCTTGCGAGAGGCTCTCGTGTCCCCGCTGCTTCGCCTCTGCAGCCACTGTCTGCTAGCGAGCAGGCAGCGTGAGGGCTCCTCCTCTTCCTTCTGCAGCACAGCCTGGGATTTTCCCAGGCTGCGCTGGGGCAGGAAGTGTGAGAGCCACGGCTCCGGAGGCTCCACATGGACGGTAAGTGCATGTGGGGCCTTGAAGCGACGCGCAATCACTCACCATTTTCGGCTAGAAGCCAAAAATGAAATAGTGTGCAATCAGCGCTTGTCGGCCCCAGAAGCGTCGTGCAATTGTGAGGACATCGTGTGGACGGCTCCTCGCAATTGCGTGATGCTCCAGAGGCCCTTTCGCATGGCGAACGCTATGCAAAACGGGCCTCAGCTATAGAGTTTTCATCTCTATAGCCTTGGCCAGTCATTGGACTCTTTCATACTACACAGTTATAGTATTTTGATACCACTTCATCCTATGAAAGCCTGGGATTTGCAGTTTGGTGAAGCACTAGAGCTTTCTGACAAAGAACACTAAATGCCACTCCCTAAACTACAAATCCCAGGGATTCAGTTTGATGCAGCTTTGGCAATTAATGTGGTATAATTGAATAGTGGCTAGTTGGGCAGCTGTAGAAGAAGGAAGAGAAGAGGAAGGAGGAAAAAGGAAGGAAGGAAGGAAGGAAGGAAGGAAGGAAGGAAGGAAGGAAGGAATTGCCATTATGATCAGAAACCCCATTCTGTGTCCTAATGCCCTTAGGGGAATCATAAGACTGGTCTTTTTTCAATGGCAACAGCAACCCTCGCTGTGTAGCTTCAGCAAAGAAAGTTCAATCAGCTCTATCTTAGATGTTTTTAGAGGACAGCCAAGATGCTTTTATTCTGTCAATTGTTTAATAGTTTGAGTAATATTTTTACAGGATAGCCCTCTGTTACAGGCCAGATATATTCTGTTTTTGGCAGAATGTAGCCTTCAGGCCAGGCTGTTTCTGATAAACGAATAGACTGTTAACTGCCCCAACATACTGCCAAGCATGGTGAAATACTAGTAATGCTAAGCCTATTATTATAAAAACTAAAATCAATATAAAATAGAGATATATGTCCCATTATGTTTGCAAAGGATGCCTGTTAGCATGTCTATTATAACAGATGTTGTTAAGATATTAACAATGCTCAACAAAATTAACCCTTGAATGCTTATGTATTCACAGTTAAAATGGTTATGAATAGGACACAAGGGACAGAATTTGGTACCTGTGAAAGCCTATATGAAATGTCTGGCCCATTCCATACTACACTGTTATAGTGTTACTATTCCACTTTCAACATCTATGGAATCCTGGGGTTTGCAGTTTAGGGAGGGGCATTTAGAATTCTCAGTAAACTACAAGTCCCAGAATTCAACAGGATGTTGAAAGTGGAATAATAGCCCTATAACAGTGTAGTGCAGAAATGGCCTCTGTATAATGCCTTAGCAGACACTGTGAGAAACCATGTAAAGAACATGATGATGCTCAGGGTATAAAAAGCGGCATTAAATACTTTAGTAGGGTCATGTTTTTACATGTGTTAATTATAATCAAGTCTGTTAAAGAGCTGATAAAGTCCCTATGAAATGCCCTGCTGAAAGAGTAATATGTTATGGGAGAAGAGAGAGGTCTAGATGTTTCTGTGGGGCCTGTGAGGCACATTATAGTGTTGAGTCTCCCCCTCAAGTCGTACCTCTCTTTCCACCCTCCCATCCAGGAAAGATAGGATTGACCCCATGGCCCCTGTAATACTTTCTCGGAACCATAGGATTTTGCCATTAAAGATTTTTATTGCTCTCAGTTGGTATTGTGTTTAAATTTATTTTTAGGGTTATAAACTGCCTTGGAGACCAGTTTGAAGAGCAGACATTTTATAAATAAAATTTATAATTTTATATTTGGGTTTTGAGTCCCTATGCAGGAGAAGGGTGGAACCTAAGTCAAATAAATAAACACATAGCAACAACATTAGTATGATGTGATGATATTAAGAGTGAATATTTATGAATATTGATAATGTTTACTAATGTTTATTAATAATAATTATTGGCCCAAAGCCCCCCAAGTGATGAGCATCTGAGTGCCGAAAACAGTTATGCCATTTATTGATCCTGAGGCCAGTTTCCTGTATAGTGGTTTCTGCGTTGGACTACTACTATGGAGACCAGGGTTTGATTTCCCATTTGGCCATGGAAATGCACTGAGTGACTTTGGGTGCATCACATACTCAGCCCCAGAAAACTGGGGCCATTTCCGCACTAGACTGCTATAGTGCTATTATTCCACTTTCAACATCCAATGGACTCCTGGAGTTTGCAGTCTAAGGAGGGGCCTTAGCACTATAACAGTCTAGTGCAGAAATGGCCTCTGTGCTAGGTTCACCATAGGGTCACCATAAGTTGGAAACAACTTGAAGACACACAACAACCACAAGGATGAAGATATATTCAACAAAAGAAGCAGAAGAGGATATAGGGCAGAGCTTTCCAAACTTTTCATGCTTGGTGACACCCTTTTTAGACATGCATCATTTTCTGACACAGTAATTCAATAAGTAATTCAGTAAGTGCAGGCAGCCCTTCCAACTGAGCCTGGCCTGCTGCTGCTGCCATCTCCACAATCTTCCTTGGCCCAGGGCAGCAGTGGCGGTGATAGGAGAGGACACTCCTCCACCAGGGCCTGGCCCGCCACTGCCACCGCTGCTCTTACTAGGGTCTTCTTCAGTCCAAGGCAGTGGCGCTGGGAGAGGCAGTTCCTCCACCTGGGCCTGGCTTGCCACTGCCATCACTGGGGTCTTCCTCAGCCTGGGCTGGCTGTGGTAGCAGCAGGAGAGGCAGCCCCTCCACCAGGGCCTGGCCTGTTGCTGCCCTGGCTGGGGTCCTTGGCTCTAGGGTGATGACAGTAGCAGCAGAGGCAGGCCCTTCACCCGGGCTTGGCCCACTGCAGCAATGGGAGCAGCAGCGCCTCCACCTGTTACATTCATGTGACACACATACACACTGCACCTGACACACTAACATGTTGTGACACATTGTTTGAAAAGCTTTGATATAGGGGACCTCTGATCCTGAGCTCAGAGAATTCCTGGAAAAGAGCAGCATCAGGAAAAAATATTTGACATCCCCACAAATGTGACCAGAACTGCATAACAGATGAGGTGACAACTTATGCATAACCAAAGGAGAAGAAATAAATTTATTTGTTTGTTTGTTTGTTTGTTTGTTTGTTGTATTTGCATGCCACCTTTTCTCCCAGGACCCAAGGCAGCTTTCGAATATAAGTTAAAAACATCAAAAACACCTTAAAATCCAGACAGCTGCACTGAGGGACAGAGTTCTATGGTGCTGGTGAGTGGGGTGTTGAAGGATGATCCACTGAGCCCCCTCCACCAGTGAGCTGTTGTGTAAGGAGCAGAAGCAGGGATCCCTGCAGGGTCTTGTCACAACTCCGTGGTGCTCCACAGTTCACTGGTGTTAAGGGGCTGTATATGTCATCCTCCGATGCACTGCTCACCAGCTCTGCAGAGCTCTGTCTCTAGATGCAGCTGGATGGATTTTAAGATTGGTTTTGGCAGTCAGATTGGGACACAGAGTACAGCCACAACATTGCAGCCATGTGTCCATTGCAGGATCTTGGCCCATGTTGATTTAGCTATTTGAACCAAATTTGGTTTCAATTCTGAGAGAAAAGTGAGAAATAAAATAAACAAATCATGGAAGTTTAGCTTGCCTCCAAATATAGGACTCAGAAAACCCTTTATGGGCAGCAGTCTTCTGTTGGGCATGACACATCATGCTCAGTTGGGGGAGCTTGGTCCTTCAGCTTTCCAACTGGCTTTGCCTCACATTCTCATTTCCAAACCAAGAAATCCAGCCTTACCTTTCATATATGTTCCATCTTTTTAGGAGAAACAAGCACTAAAGCTGATGATAGATGAAGAACTTGATGATTTCATAGTATAAAGGTGGTATTTGTATGTGGTGTTTGTTTTTTGGTTATTTTTTCCCCCAAAGAGATATAGGGATTTATGCAAAAATGTCAGCCACCTGGATTCGGAAATCTTGGTAGATCCATTCAAGACACAATCCAGGAATGTGAGTTACACAAGAATACAGATGTTCTTAGTGGATTATGCCCATGCTCTGAATATTTAGACAATGGTAAGCCTTTTAAGTACTTCTCACTTCCTTCTGAACCATCTGTTCCCATTGAATGAGACCTTGTTGCACGTACAGTCTTTTCAGTCCTCGGGTATCCTCTGCCAGTTTTTCTTACTCCCACATCTATTTTTTTTAACATAAAAACACATCAAATTGTTTTGTAAATTCTTAATCAGAAAAAAAACCAAGTCAGATATAATCCTCACTCATCCCTATAAAGAAGGAGTGAGCAAAGTGTTCCTTCCTCATAGATGGATATACACTGATGGTGAGATTCATTTCAGAAATCTGATTTGGTGCTTTGGAAATGGCTGCTTTGTCTTATACAAATTTGTAACCAATTCTGGGTCTGAATCTGCTGCAAATCAACACATCATCATCATCATCATCATCACCAACAACAACATGTCCCACTATTCACTGAAAATTAGGTCTAGTATTTTATTTATTGAAAGCTGTCTGGATTCATAGAATCTTAGAGCTGGAAGAGACCACAAGGGCCATCTAGTCCAACCCATTCTGCCATACACAATCAAAGCACCCCTGACAGATGGCCATCCAGCCTCTGTTTAAAAATCTCCAAAGAAGGAGACTCCACCACACTCTGCGGCAGCCTATTCCACTGTCCAATTTATCTTATGACAGGAAGTTCTTCCTAATATTTAGGTGGAATCTCTTTTCCTGTAGTTTGGAGTCAATTGTTCCATGTCTAGTCTCTGGAGCAGCAGAAAACAAACTTGCCTCATCTTCAATATGAGAGCCTTTCAAATATTTAAACATGGCTATCATGTCCCCTCTTAACCTGCTCTTCTCCATGCTAAACATGCTCAGTTAACTATGCTACTCCTCATACGCATGGTTTCCAGGCCTTTTATCATTTTGGTTGCTCTCCTCTAGATACTTTCCAGAGGACAGTGACCAAAATGGTAAATGATTCCCCTGTTGTCTTCTAGCATAGAGTGATGAAATACCATAAAACATACCATGGAAAAACAATTATGGGTATAAACAATTTCAGTAAAACATTTTCCAATTATAATTCATTAATATAATTTGGGATAATATATCTGTTAAAAATGATAAAGGAGCATGAAGAACAAGGGGTTGGGACAGAAAATGACTCTGGAAAAGACCCACCACATCAGCACTCATGCTCAAAGTGCAAGAAGGCCACTGAAAAAAGCACTTATCCAACAATGTAAACCTTTATTTACTTCATTCTTTCAGGCAAGAATTACAATTTTTTTTTTAAAAAAATTATCTCTTCTAGGTGAGACCTGTGCTTTTTTCAAGAACCTTATTTTGTACTTTGAGGCTTAATTTGCAAACTTAAAAAAAAAAAGAATTCCCCACACAAAACATCATTTCGGTGCAAAAACAAAGTCCTGGAATCTGGTTGGATAGTTCCATATAGAGTAGAGGCATTCAATCAATTGATGAGTGTTGAGTCAACACATAGGTAAATTTTATCCATTCAGCAGGTCTGCTTGAGACAAGAGTAACAGCAGGATTTAAGCTAGTGTATTTTGTGTGCTAAATACACTTTTTTCTGAAATTTTTTATCCAAATAAAAACATATTTATTTTCATATAAAAATAAATTAAATTATTTAATTTGTCGTTTCCACTATTTTGTGGAATTTTTCACACAAAATTCCCAAAATGTGAATAATTTTTTAATCTGATTGTTTGCTCAATGGGGATGAGAAAAGTTGTAATTTTTGCAACCTGAATGTTGCAAATCTAGAAGTACCTGTATTAGAGGTACTCCTAGATTTCATTGCTGTCTCTTTCTGAATTCCGCTAAGAATTGAGATATACTTAACTTTTGATAGCCCAGTAGAATGGTACCTTCACTGGCCATGGTTGGCAGCAAAGATCAACAGTGAACCTTGTGGGTGTATGGAATACCACCACACACCAAGGTCACCAGTTAAGATTTATTAAACTCTCCTGGGACAAAGAGCAAGATCTGAATTCAAAGAAACATCAAGCTTAATAAGCCCAGGGTTGTCTTGTCCTCTGTGGAGGTGATACAGGCACTAACTCCTCCTCCTAGTTCCTGTCCCAGGAACTGGAAGCTAGTATGGCCTGCTAGCACTGAGGACTGCTAGGTCTGGCCTTTGAGGAAAGAAAGTAAGTAACATGACCCATAAACATTCTAGGCTTTCAGCATGGCAGCTGTTGGCTCCCATGTCAGTGGGACTGTGAATCCACTATTCTGGATTTTAGTTTGAACTTTAAAAGAGGTGCCCAAGTTTCTGGACTTATTGTAGGGTTAGGATTCACTGCTACTGACATGAAAGCCAATAGCTGCCACTACTATGTTATCTCCTCCCAGCTCCGGAAGCCAACCATGGTAGAAAATCTCAGTCTATAGGTCTATTCCCCTGCTTCATGACACCAGAAGTAGAAGAAAAATCCTGCTTCTATATACCTAGAGGTTTGAGGTGTCCAATTTGTACTTGCTGAAAATAAAAGGAGATAAAGCAGATAAAGGAAAAGTAAACACTCTGTACATTAAAGGGCAGAACATTAAGTAACTTTGGCTCAATTCTGCTATAAATAGCAAACAGGAAGCAATTGTGAACAAAAGGATTTGTTCTGGGAAAAGAAAGTCCAATTCATTCACAAATTGTAAAGTAGCCTTCAGGTCAAAAGAATTATTAATCCAAGGATTTATCCTAAACAGGTTGAGAGGAAAGATCCACAAGTCAAGACAATGCCATCCTTTGAAAAGAAGAAGAAAAGTGAATGAACACTTAACACACTCAGAAATATTTATTTTAGCAACATGTAGTAAAACACTCCAAGACCTAATTAGCACAGTGCTTTCTTCAGTTGCAACTCTATTTCTGTTTCTTTTACTGTTTTGAGACACTTTTATAAAGGCATAATGCTTGTGAAAAGAGTTTAATTTGTTGGTTCCAAATTGGATGAAAGGTAGGATATAAATTAATTAAATAAACACACACACACACACACACACACACTATTGATAATTCTATCAAGAAATTATGTGATCTTCTCTTGGTAGGTCCAGTATGTTACATATGTACAAAAAATAGAGACTTTTTGGCTGTGGCAACCCAATGATGGAATATTACAATCATCCCATCAGCTCAAATCCTCCTTCTGTATCTGAACATTTGGATTGTTTGACTTCATGTGACTTCACATTTGCTTCCATCCTTGTTTTTATCATGCCAACTGATTTTCATGAATCCACTTTTGTGGGGTGGGTACTGTGTAAAATTTTGATTATGTTTGTAATTGGCCTGGTATCTACAACAAAAAAGAGTGGTTTAAAAATGTCTAAACAAATGAATGAAATGGAAGTATGCTTCAATTATACCCTAAGATTCTATTCCTAATGAAAACAGCAGAGACCCATGTGGCCATAAATAAATTCATTTGCTATGTATTCAGCATGTTTTTGTTGATATGAAATTGCAAGATTGTACCTGTGTGTGTATGTGTGTGTGCACGAATGCATGTGTACATGTGCATGTGCACATATACCAACACATAATTTCCTGAAGTAAATTGTTTTATTCTGCCATGCCATATGGTACACATTGATTTGTTGTGGAAAACAGAGCTTGGACTTAGCATCATATCTTCTTTCTTGCAAGCAAGTGAGCCAACAACTGTCCTTTTGAAGTGAATCCATATGAATGCTTGCCAAACTTTAATGAATACACTGAGGAACAGAGCTGGAGCAAAAAACATACATATATTTTTGCTTTTGAACTATCTTGTCCCAGCATGCTCTGCTCTTCAAGTAAGGCTTAGACTTGCTTCCTGGTGTGCATATTTCCTTGGACTGTTGATCCAGCTAACCTGATCAGAAGTGGTGTTACCTTGGATGGATACAAAGATATTCCCTTACATGCTTATACAAAATGGTATCTATCACTATGATGTATTTCATGTCTGTGGTTCTGTCAGAGATATGAAGATGTGCAGGTCATTATATGACCAGGTCATTGATCCACTGATTCATCTTGGTAGTGTCTGTTCTCAACAGCATCTGTTCTTCAGCAATATCATGTGATCTTCTGTTAAGTAGAGATGTCAGGTATGGTGAATGCACAAGAGATAAGAAGAGACCTGCTGGATCATACCAAGTTCATACCTAGTTCAGCTAGGATCACTTGATTCCTGCTTGTACAAACTCCTCCTTGTACCTCCATCTACAGTGGCCATATTACACCTTTTGGTCATGCACTCACATATACTTAGGGTTCTTTCAGGCTGATCCAAAGAAGCTTGAGTACTTGTGATATAGCTCCTTGGGGTTTGCCAGGCTTTGCTGGTAGTTGACACCTTCACATTTACTGGTTCCATTCTTTTAAGGGGGAGGGGGTAATTTGTAGTGATTTCTTGGAGCTGTGCCAGGGCTCTTCAAAGGTTTGTTTGTTTGTCTGTTTTTTTTAAAAAAACCCACAGCATGGTTTTCTAAGGTCATCCTATGATTTGAGGGACAAATTTTCTCCTCCCTGAAATTTTATTTAGGGCCATTTCACAGATGCATTATAGAATTATAACTAAAAAAAGTGGGGGGAGGAAGAGAAATATATACCTTTGCATCTCTCACTCAGAGGTGCAAATAAATAGTATGGGACAATTGAAGTGTTTGAATTTTAATTAAATCAAATCAAAACAAAACAAAACTGAGAATGACAGTAAGAAATACTGTTATCTTCTGACACTTTTACCTCATCTGGAAGAAACCTTAGTGTACATCTTAAGTTCCCAGATTTGAGGATGAGGCAGTTAGGTACTGAAAAGGATAAGACTAAGGTAGAGGGATTTTTTTTTTTTTTTAAAAAAAGATCCCCTTACTTTTAGGGCACTCAAGATATCACACAGTGTCTTCCCCCATACAGTGCCTGCTAGAATGTGTAACTGGCTTAGTGATTTCCCCCCATAGATATCTATGTGGATATTCTCTTGGCTATGCAGACACCTGATCTGGATCTTGGCTCTTGCAGCTCAGCTGTTCAACTAGGATGCTAAAATGCAAGGCCTAGGGAAGTTATGCCACCAAAGGAAGAACAGTAGGGGTGCTTGGCCCTAGAAGTAAACTGACTAAGTTCAGCAGTAGCTTCCGCAAACATCTAGTGTTCTGTTTTTATTGTCCATGTCTTGTTGCCATAACACACACACGCACACATACAATATAAAAGTCAGAGGCCCTTTTCACATGGCATTTCTTAAGCGAAAGGGCCCCTTAAGCATCGCGTAAATGTGAGGAGTGGTCTGCATGATGCACTCCCATTTACGTGACACTCAAGAGCCTCATGTGCAGCCGCATGCGTACTTTTTTATTTTTGGCTTTTAGCCGAAAATCGTGCGCACTTGCGCACCGGTCAGGGGCCTGGGGCGAACTTACCTGCCCTGCGGAGCCTCTGGAGCCGGGCCGGTCTCGCTTTCTGTCCTCAGTGCAGCCCACTGCTCCCAGGCTGCACTGTGGAAGGAAGAGGCGGGGCGAGGGCAGGGTGCTCGTGCGGCCAGGAAGCTGCTGCAGAGCCCAAGCAGCAGGGACACGAAAGCCTTCCTCCGAAGGCTTCTCGCGTGAGCACCGCCCCCCCACCTCCGCAAAAAGGTAAGGTGCAGAAAGGGCCAGAGTTTGTTTGTGAGTTTGTGTATTTTTCTGTGTCAGGCAGATGGAAACCTCATATGGTTGGCTGAGTGAGGTGAGAAGACCGCATATGATTGGCTTGCTGTGAAGATTCTATGGAATCCTGGGGTTGGCAGTTTAGGTCCTTTAGCATTTTCAGCCGAGAGCTCTTGGTCCTCAGGCCGATTGCTATGGAGATAAGGCCTACCATCAATAAGGATGGCAGAAAACATTTGGGAGTCATATGTGAGAAAAATTAAAGTGACATACACAACATAGTTACAAGGTCTTCTCACCTCACACAGTAGATTGTATAGGTACCTATGAAAGCCTATATGAAATGTCTGGCTAGTTCCACACTACACTGTCATAGTGCTATTATTCCACTTTCAACATCCTATGGAATCCTGGGAGTTGTAGTTTAAGGAGGGGCATTTAAGAATTCTCAGCCAGAGAGATCTTTGGCCTCAGTAAACTATAAACCTCAGAATTCCTCAGGAAGTTGAAAGTGGAATAATAGCACTATAACAGTGTAGTGCAGAAATGGCCATAGTTACAAGGTCTTCTTGTCTCACACAGTAGAATGTATGGGTTCCATATGTGAGGAATGTTAAAGTTGAAATTCAAAACAAAAAATGCTTCCAGAAAAATGTAAAGCCATTGCACAAGTTCAACAGTAAGAAAAAAACACACCAGTACATCAGTGTCACCAGACAACACAGGCCCTTTACGCACCTTACCTTCTTCCAGCGCTGGGGTGCGGGGATCGTGCGAGCAGCCTCTGGCGAGAGGCTCTCACGTCTGGGGTCCTTTGGCTGTGCACGAGCTGCCTGCTCGTGCGAGAGCCCCGTCTCTTCCTACCACAGCGCAGCCTGGGACCTTCCCAGGCTGCGCTGGGGCAGGAAGCGAGACTGGCACTGCTCTGGAGGCTCCACACACCAGGTAAGTGTGCGCGGGGCCCAGGAGCAATGTGCGATCGCACACCATTTTTGGCTTCTAGCCAAAAATGAAAAGGTGTGCGATCGGCACCTGCCAGCCCCTGGAGTGTCGTGCGATTGTGAGTGCATTGTGCAGATCGCTCCTCACAATCGCATGACACTCCAGACAAAAAGTTACAAGTCCTGGAATAGGCCAGCTGCTATGAAGACAATACCTAGCAGCAAGAAGGAGGACAATGTATTCCCAGCAGGAACCCAACCTCTGTATGTTAACAACTACGAATACAGATTGGATTGAGGAATATAGGGATAAATTATAGGTACTGGAATAGGCTGGTTGCTATGGAGACAAGGCCTAGCAGCAAGGAGGAGGACAGTGTATTCCTTCAGGAACCCAACCTCTGATTGTTAGCAACTTTGAATAAAGATCAGATTGGGGAATATGGGGAAAAATTACAGGCACAGAAATAGGCCAGTTGTGAATCCACTCCTTGGGAGCAGGGAGACACCTTGGAAAATCCACTTTTCCACTTCTTATTGATAATCTGCTGCTACCATATCCTTAATTATTTTTTATTCCCTTTGCCACTTAGACAGAGCCCTTAAAAGCCAGGACAAATAAACAGATGTGGCTGAAGAAACATATTTTATTAAAAACCACATAAAATATATACATTGCCCAAAAGAATGTTTGCATAAGTTTATGATTAGAGTGTCTCATTTGTTACCCTTTATGTTTGAACAGGTCATCTAAAATATTTCGCTAATCTAAATCCCTGTCAATTCAACTCTACACTTCTTCATTTTGAGATCCAGATGCACCTACCCCCTTCACATTCAAACCCGCACTCTCCAGTTCTCCCTCTGCAAATAGCACATGCTTTCTGACTCCAGCCAATCAGCATTCACTCATTTCCAAGATTCTACTGTACCCAGTCTCTCACTTAATCACTCCATGTTGCTCCCATACCTGACCTCATTTACTCTAAAATAACAAATTATAATGCACCTTATCATAATAACTGGGCCTTTCTGCACTGCACTTTTAAAGTTCTATTATTCCACTTTCAACCTCCTGTGGAATTCTGGGGGTTGTAGTTCGCTGAGGCCAAAGAGCAAAGATGTTGAAAGGGGAATAATAGCACTATAACAGTGTAGTGCAGAAAGGCCCGCTATTAAAAAACAAAACAAAACAAAACCTGTAAAACATTTTGCAGCCCCTGAAGCTCTCCACCAATCCCCCAAAATCTCTGATTTTTTTAAAAAAGCTTTTTTTTTTTGCCTGAAAACTTCAGAGAACCATTCACAAAACATGCAAAACAGCTCCCACCCATCCCAGTCTCCACGATCAGCACCAAATAACTCTGTTTTTGCTTGAATTCCACTACAACTGGTGGCAGGAAGTGACATGACCCTAAATAAAAAATGGATGTATTTTGGTACTGTATGAGCATGACTCTCCATTTTTTCAATATGGTTAGTTAGCTGAGGGCTAGATTTCTTTTACCCAACATACCCGTGTATGTTGGGAGTGGGTGTTCAGGGTAGAAACTGGTCCCTGGTCCCTGTGCATTTGCCCAGTCCTGTTGTAGAAACATGTAAACCAGTCAAGTACCACTGCATCCTCTTTACACAGATGGAGCGGTGTCAGAAGAAAAGAGCCTTGTCTATTGGTAGAAGTTCTCCATGTGAGCTGGAAGTCCAAATTGCATAGACAGCATAAAGCTCTGCTTTATTCTCTATGCATAGAAAGGTGACAGACAGGAGACAGGAGGTAGGTTGTGCTCATTCTGCTTTCTGTGTTTAATCTATACATTTTTATCATACTTGAATAGGGTATTAGTTAAGTACTCTTATTCTGAGAGAGAAGCAGTTGAGGAAGCCAATGTTGGACTTGGTAGGCAACCCTTTATCCACTCCTTATAGTCAGAGCCAGACCTCTGGAAGAAACACCTCTTTAAGTACTTTGCCTTATTGTCCTTCTTTTGGCAGGCTGTCTAAACAACCGGATGGCAAGGGCAAAGGGCCAAGACTGTGGTGAGTGCTTGGCTTTTAAACCACCATCTCCAGACATTTTAGGGATGTGGTTATGACCTCCTAAGGCTCCTGGTGCTGGACTCACAGGCCTCAAACCCAGACACATTTTCAATAAGTCTGAGCAACAGTGCACAGATTTATATGGTAGCATACCTGCCCGATCATCCTAGCATAAAGTTTAAGGAATGGAATGCGTGGGATATCTGCTGTTGAAAGCAGACTAAAATATACATCTTAATGGGTGTTTTTAAGGGACTGTGTTTGAAAGCAGAGACCTGAAAGGTCAGTTAATGGAACAGAATCGGAACCAATGACTGAAACAGAGCCCTACTTTCTGGCATGCAGGGGAAAAAATAATAATAAATCTGGATATATGCCAGGGTGCCTGTAAATGCTTCAAGTGGGCTGTTTGTTTGCAGGCCCCTTTATTCACTATTCTCAGTACTGACAGCCTCCAGCTGTGTGAAATATTTCTCTGCCGACCATACCGGTTTAATGGTATGCCATTACTTCAAACCAGCCCAATAAAAATAATATCAATAAAATCTTTAAAGACTGCTTCTCATGCCAAAGCCAGGCTGAAACTTGAAGGCTTTCAGCAATTTTTTTTTTTTAAAAAAGAAAACATATCTCTGGCAGTATTCTTACTGACTCAGAGTCATGGATGTCACGAAGAATGTTATTCTTGTAGGGACATTTCAGGGCCAAAACCTGAGACTGGGGGGTGGTGCCTTGAAATGGTGCAAGGATTGGGTCCCTGTGATTTCACAGAAGTAGGGCAGGCAAAGGGTTTGGAACTGGACTGGAGCTGCCTCAACCTCAGGTGATTGTGGAGATGGAAATGAGGGTGGCAGGTCCAGAATTTGGGCAAAACCCAGCCAAATTTGTAATGTGGTAATTCAGAGCTGAGGTGAAGAGAATCAAAACATTTCTGAGAGCCAAGCAGAAAGCAGTCTGTGGGAGGTGACAGTAAGGTTCCCAGTTTTCTTGTAATAAATAAGGGCTGCATGAGGAAAGGCTATATAAGGCTCCCCCAGTTCTTGTTAGAGGAGGCCTATTATGGGATGCCGATTCCCATGAGATTTTAAGTCTCCCCAGGAACTCTAAAACCCATGCAGATCTCATGATGGAAGGCCAACCACCATGAGATGAGAGCTTTACTGGCTGGACAGAAATGAGAAAAAGGGGTACCATACTAGGTGCAACCCCAGCAAATGGATTGTGGTATTTGGTATCTAAGTTTTCATCACTACATAATACTAAATGCTTGCTGGCAGAGGAGGGAGTCTGGTGGGAGCACAACTGGCACCTGCTCTCAGATATTGGATTCAGGCAATCGCATGTCATCCTAACGTGGGATGAGACTCTAGGAACTCAAAAAAGGGATGGAAAAGAGGACCACTAGGAAACTTGGGTGGCAGAGATACAACTCACCTTTAAGGATGTAATTGTTCACTAATTTTGTTCTTGGAGAAACCCATGCAAAATTTGAGCAATTTTCTTTATGCTGCCAGAAAGTCTTTTAAAACTGAAGTTTTCAAGGATGATTTGCAGTTCAGATTAATTCTAGGCAAATATTTGCATGCAGTATTTCTGTGCAAGACAGAGCATTTTCTGTAAAAAAAATAAAATAAATATTTTGCACAGTATTTTTCTGCACAAAAAATACCATATGCAGATTTTGTGCAATTTAAGTCCAGAACTGGGAAAACTGGCATTGGTCCAGGATGCTTCTCCTCAAATAAAATAAAATAAAATAAAATAAAATAAAATAAAATAAAATACAAAAAAAAATCAGGACAAAACATATTTTCAAATATTTTTCCCCAAATATTTTCCAATATTCCTTCTATTATTATGAACCTCATATTCAAAATGCATAAGTTTACACGGATAGGAGTTTGTTGTTGTGTGCCTTCAATTTATTTCCAAGTTATGAAGACCCTAAGATGATCGTTTGCCTTCCTCTGAGGTTGAAAGAGTGTGACTTGCCCAAGGTCCCCCAGCAGGTTTCCATGGCTCAGTGGGTATTTGAACCCTAGTTTCTAGAGTCATAGCCCAATGACAGAATTAAACCTCCTCAGGTTGCTAGACTGCCTTCACAGCTTAGCTTATGCTGATCTTTCTTCTTCCATAGACTGACATTCTTAAGATTGCTGAAATCACTTTTTCTACCTCCTCTCAAGTTCACCTCAGTCCTCAAAGGAGAAGATGATATCTTAGCCTTGTACCAAGAGCAAAGGCTAAGCATGACCTTCCATTTCTTCAGTATGGTTAGTTAGTTGAGGACTAGATTTCTTTTACCTAGTTATCTTGATGTATTTCTCCTAATAAAAATTAATTGTTCCAATTGCAATGGGTACACACGAACCCTTGTCACTTTGGCCTAGCTTGTTCATTAGAACCAGACCTCTCTTGACTATCTGTAATAATGTAGTAATCTTAAGATAGGGTAGCTTTCTTATTTAAACAAGAAAGCAGACACTGAGTAGCATCCTGTTAGTGACACATGGAGAGAAGTTGTGCCACCCATGTGGAATGATTTGTCTTGGTGATGGTGATATGATGACAGTAGCATAAGTGGTGTTATGCATGTGGAGTCTTTGTGCGTGTATTAGCACACTAAAGTACACGGAGTAGCTTGTAAATGCACATTGTCCCTGTGCATTGTGCATTACAATTCTGCAATGAGTTTTCAGCTATGGACATTGCCACTGATCCACACACACACGTTATGTTGGTACTCAGTACTGGAATTGTACAATGGAAGTTTAGCAGAACACCAGCAGATATTTATACTATACTAAAGCAGCGTAGGATATCAGCCTTTGTATGATTGCATTCCAGGGGAAAAGTCAAGCTCTTTATCCATTCTGATATGCAAGCAGTCCCAGTCTATATGTACACAAGCTGCTAAAACTCACACTATGCTGTCACAAAGGATGCCCAGTAGTTTTAGTAGTTGCAGCCATTCACACTAGGGTTTACCATGTGTCCTTGCCTATAGGCACCCACAATATGCACTGAGGTTTTTTTTCCAGGTCCTTCACGGCTGCTGGAGCACAAACAAGCTCAGTGATAGACTTTGGGCAGACATTTTCCCCAAGGGCCTGAGCAACTGCATGCAGGACTTATACAAGAAAGCTCATGAGTCACAATGCTGGCCCTTTACTCCATGTCTTACTTCAAACAGCACAGTGGACCCATATCCATGCATACTATTTCCTTGAGTTCACTATGGTCCAATTATAAATGAACACTGCAGGCACAATCACAATAGTTTAAGAGTCTGCAAATTTAAATCAAATTTGACATTAAACCGCAACAATATATTCTACAATAATTCCAACACAAATTCAGTCTTTCAAAGTTTACTTCACAAGATAAGATGCCAATTCAAGATTTGCTTGAAGATCTTTTCTACACATGCTGCTCAACTTTGGGCCTTTCCGCATGAGACTTTTATTCCACTTTCAACATTCTATGGAATCCTGGAGTTTGCAGTTTAGGGAGGGTCATTTAGAGTTCTCAGCCAGAGAGCTCTTTGGCCTCAGTAAACTACAAACCCCAGAATTCCACAGGATGTTGCAAGTGGAATAGTAGCACTATAACAGTGTAGGGCGGAAAGGTCCTTAGATGCAACCTTAAAGTCTTAAGTTAAAATACAAAATAGATGCAAACACATTATATGAAGTCCACTGGTTACCCTACCTAAGTCTTACTCACCTAAGTCCACACATTAAAATCATATTATGTAATTGAAGGTGACAAGGGCTTACTTCATATTCCTGGAAAGGCCTTACTTCTTCTAATTGAGAAGAAATGGAGATTAGCGCCCAAACTGTAATGCCAGGTCACATACAAAAATCAAACGTTCACGCCTTCCATTTTGGTGGCCAAACTTATAGATCAATGCTTTTTTAAAAAAACATGCAAGGGGTAGGTTTATATCATCTTTTTTCTCTCTGTTTTACTATTTATGCATGTTCAGTAAGGGATTCTGGGGGCAGCTGCTGTTGTAGGAAGGCACACATGGCTACAGTACAATGACTTAGAGTAGAATCCTATTTTGACTCAGTTTATTGGATCGTTACAGCAGACAAACTGCTGCAACTTGAGACTGAGGCCCTTTCCGCACAGCATTTTCCATGTGAAAGGGCACCTGGAGAGTCATGCAATTGTGAGGAGTGATCTGCATGACACACTCACAATCATGTGATGCTCCAGGAGCTGGCAGGCGCCAATTGCGCACCTTTTCATTTTCGGCTGGAAGCATTGCTCCAGGGCCCCGCACACACTCACCATGAGTGTGGTGCCTCTGGAACCACAGCACTCATGCTTCCTGCCCCAGCATAGCCTGGGAAAATCCCAGGCTGCACTGCGGAAGGAAGAGGAGGAGCCCTCATGCTGCCTGCTCGCCAGCAGGCAGCGGCTGAGAAGGCGAAGCAGCAGGGATGCAAGAGCCTCTCGCAAAAGGCTGCTTGCGCGATCCCCGTGCCCCAGCGCTGCAAAAAGGTAAGGTGCGGAAAGGGCCTCTGTGTTTCTACAGCCTTTCTTCACTATCCTCCCAGTGCTTATGCTGCTAACAGAAGCTTCCAGTCAAAGAGAAGATGAGGAGAAAAAGGGAGTCTGGGTCATCATAAAAAAGACTTCGTAAAAAGGAGCTTAAGTGTCAGGGATGTAACAATGGAGGGGGCAAAATGAGGACATCGCCCTCCCAAGAATTCTGTGTGCAGAATGAAATTTTCCTGCAGTCTCTACATCTCCAGCATTGCAGAGAGGGAAAATACTTAGAAGTCTGCTATATTCACATTTCCTTGGAAGTTCTTCCTGCTTCTTTTCTTTGGACATCTAAATTGTCTTTCTAAAGGATTGACAGTTTTAAATTATTGTGATGCTAGAAATCTGGGGACTGGAGAGTGGGGACAATGTCCTTATTTTGCCACGGCACTCCACTAGGTATATGTCTGTTCACTAACAGACTTTTGTTAACTGAGACATGCCTGTAGCTGTAGGGGATGTTTCTACGTCTTATCTGCTTGTCCTTTTCAGTTTGCTGTGTGATTGTCCTTAGCTTCATAAAGGGAAGAGAGATGATTTTTGTGCAGAGGCATTTTGGGTAAAATGTGGAAACCATGATGAAAAACACTTCGGTTTTTGCCTCGGTTTTTTGCTGGAGACAGGGGCTGTAAGCCTATGTCTTCCTTGTAAATTCCCCTATGGAACTGGTTGGACATATTTGTCCAATGCGAAATTGTTCAGTTTGAGGCTGTGGAAGTAGAATTGCACATGCAGTTCCATTGCATATACGAGCACATGGTACATAGTTCATGGATGCACATGTGCATTGTGTTACCCTAATTTTGGGGGTCCTTTGGGGGACACCTCAATGTGCTCCACGTGATGGGGAATGGAAACTAGCCAGAGCACAAGCAATAGCAATGCAAGAGGTAGGGTAACCTAGTGGGGTCTTTTTACCCAATGTCTACGGGGTCAGGCCAAGCCAAAAACCAAACAAGGATGTCCAATAAATGATTTTATTGAATACAAGCCTTACGCACCAATGCACTCACGCACACACTCACCCAAGAGCTATTAAGAAAAAAAGAGAGGAAATTGGACAGGGGAGTATTGAAGGGGTGTAGTTAGGGGGATACTACACCTTGTCCTGAAGTCCGTGGTCCAGGAAGACAGCGGAGAGACTCAGCACGAGGAGGGCTGAGGGGATTACTCAATGGACGGAGCGACGGTCTGCTGGGAAGACTGGGAGTGATCCAAAGAAACACTCAAAAACTGGGACTATTTGTAGGGGAAAAAGTACTTGGAGGACTAATCCTTTCCCGGGGAGAACAATGGATATTGGAGTGATAACGAAGCTCCACAATGGTAATTTCCTTTGTGTGATGGCATTGCCAGGGTTGCCAAAGTCTCAGGATCTTCAGCTGTGTTAGTTTGTGGTGTGATTTCATGTAAATGGTCCTCGCTTGATGGGATATTTGCTCAACTTGGGTCAGATGCTCTAATCCCCTCAAGTTGGCATCTCAGGGCTAAGGACCCTTTGTTTATTGGGGGTTTACATACCTTGAGGTGTCCTGGGGCTACATGACTGGGGATTTTACTGGCCTGAGCTGGTTTTCGGTCGTTTGACCGTGCCTGCCTCCGTGCTCGTTCAAGTGACCTCTCAGGCACACGGAATCATGTTTTAATATCAAAATTGTAGACCCTGGAGTAGGGTTTCTCCCTCAGAGTAACAATTGGGTTGCACATTCATTGCATATTTGGTCTGTTGGCTCAATTGCACACTGCTGTCATTCAACACAAGGACTGCACAGAATTAATACATAATTACACATTCAGAGATTTACATTGTGCTACCTTGATGATGGAACTCAGCCAAGATGTCTCACAGGGACTGGCAAACCCTTGATAGGCTATCTTGTTCTGTTGAGACAAGAGGTCTCAGCCAAAATCATGGCAATTGCAAGATGCTATTTGCATCTCTATATACAGCAATTTTGCAGAATAATATTGTGGTTCTTGTGTGCCTTCAAGTCATTTCCAGCTGACAGCGACTGTAAGGCAAATCTGTCATGGAGGTTTCTTGGCAAGATTTATTCAGAAGAGGTTGCCTGAGAGAGTGTGGTTTGCTCAAAGTCACCCAATGGGTTTCCATGCCTAGCCAGGGATTTGAACTCTGTTCTCCAGAGTTGTAGCCCAATGTTCAAACCACTATATCATGCTGGCTCTCTGAATAATCCATCCAGTGTTATTTTTTCATACACCTTAGTGACTAGAGTCCATAGAAAATAAAGTTGTTAAGTTAACCAATGTATA
The DNA here is from genome assembly GCA_030412105.1 of Cyclura pinguis. Lineage (NCBI taxonomy): Eukaryota > Metazoa > Chordata > Lepidosauria > Squamata > Iguanidae > Cyclura > Cyclura pinguis. Next base: position 33,066,953 of record CM059599.1, read on the forward strand.
ACAATCACACTGAGGAAGAGTCATAGCTTGGTAGCATGGTACATTTTTTGAGTGAAAAAGAACCCATGTTCAGCTCTTACATCTCCAGCTAAGGATTGGGAAAGACTGTCTGGAAACCTGGAGAGCCCCTGCAAATCACAGAAGACAACGTTGTGCTGGATGGAATGTCTGACTACATAAGGCAGTTCCTTATGTTCTTCCAACCTGCCAAGAGGGGATGGCAAAACAAAAACTCAAAAAAGCAGTTAGGAGAACAATAGAAGAAGGCCACGGGGGGAAGGAGAGGAGTAGGTCAATTGTACTTACTACCTCTTGTCAGACATTTACAATACTCTGTTTTTTTCAGGTCTTAACATAGGTTTTTAGATCATAATCCAGACACCTAATAAGCCTTGCAGCCGAGTCAATCCTGCATTCCTTGGAAAAGTTATTCTTTAGATCACAACTCCCTACAAACTTTGGATGTGCTATCATCTAGGAAAGTAACTTTTCCAAGGTTTTGGACCCTGTAATCTTTTTTGGTGAGGCATTCCCTCTTTTGGATTGATGGGTAAAGAGCTATGCTGTCTTCCTCCTTGCTCATTTTGCTTCCATTATTCTTGGAGACCAACCTATCGCCAATGACCTAAAGCAAATATCATTTTCTCACACACCCAAATAACTCCCCATAGCCTTGGCACAGTGAGTGAACTGGCCCTCCCCATCATTGTCTGAAAAGAGCCCTAGCTCTCTTTATTTGCACAGAGATAATTTGCTGCACAAATAAAATGCCCATTGTTTTGTCTTGAGTTAATAGTTAGCCCATTTCAAAACAAGAATCAGTTGATGTCATGATAAAACATCAGAAGGGCTCAGCCATATAACAGGGAGTTGCAAGCACACCCCTGTTTGCTTCCTTTGTTTAACAACCTTGACACTTACACGTGCAATAAGACCCTTGCCTAACAATTTAGTGGTTAATGAATAAACAGAAGGCTGGTTTCATTTGGTAAGATAAAGAAGTTAGATGTCGAGTAGTCATTTTCCCCCTTAACATCCATCATCATCTTGTCTTGAGAATTTCTTAAGAACTCCAGCATATTAACTCCAGTTAATTTGTCACGAAAAGCCTAGAAAAAGGGGGATATATAATTATTTCAATCAAACAAACAAACAAACAATTGTTTGAAAACAATCACTCACTCACTCACTCAATCAATCAATCAATCAGACAAAGGGATTCCTAGATGAAGAAGGTTGTGTGGCAGGGTTGACCCTTTACATCAGTCTATCAACAAAAGAGGGGAGAGGAAACAAGAACAGGCCATATCTGTAAGAACTTTATCTCTCTTTATTCATAGAGGTATTCCTTCTAAGATGAGCTGAAATGGTGTAGTCAGTGGCTTGTTGTTGGACTGGGACTTTGGGAGACCAGCGTTCTAATCTCTGCTCAGCCATGGAAACCCACTGAGTGACTTTGGACAAGTCATACTATCTCAGCCTCAGAGAAAGGCAATGCCAACCTGTGATAGGCTTGTTTTTTCCAGAAGTGCCTTCAAGTTTCCTGATGACTCTCAGGATCACTCACCATTGGCTATGCTGGCTTGTATTGTTGGAATTTGCAGTTCAACAACGTCTGGAGGGCTTTGTGATTCCCAGCCCTGGCCTAAATCCAATTGTTAATCTCATCTAGTGTAAATCTCCTAAAATGATTTATGTTACATAGGTACTGATTTTCCGTTCCACAGTTTATTTGATGGGTCTAACCTAGGTGGAACTAGCCACTGGATTTAGGCCTTCGTGTTGACAGGCAGGAGATTTGTTAATATTATGTGCTGGAGATAAACAATGAAGAAAAGGCAACAGCAAGCAACTTGTTTACAGGCACCCAAGAGCCATTTGAAGGATGGATTAAAAGCACAGGATCCCAGAATGGTAAAGGAGGCCTTGGTAATCTAATCTAATCTTGGTAATGTAATCTAATATAACTCTTTGCTCTATGCAGGCTGTACAATTCAGGATATAATGATATATTCCTTGGCAGATGGCCATCCACCTTAAGTCCCATGAGTGAAGGAGACCCCACCACCTTCTAAGACAGTTGGACAACTCCACTACAAACAGCTCTTACTATTTAGGAAGTTTCTATAAATGTGTTGTTGACATCTGCTTCCTTGGATTTTCTTTCTTTGTTCTTGAACTTCTGCTCTCTGGAATAACAGAGAACAAGCATATCTCTCTTCTGCGTGGCAGCCCTTCCTATATTTACAGGCTGCTATTGGGTCTTTGTCCTCTCTTTCCCAAGCTAATCATATTCAACTCTTTCAACTATTCCTTATTTGGCTTCCAGATCCCTCACCACTCTGGTTGGTCTGTTCTGAAAATGCTTGCATTCGTCGTTGTCCTGCTTAAAATCTGACATCCAAAATTGGATACCGTCTTCCATCAGTCTGATGAGCACAGAATAGAGCTGAACGACTTATCTTTCATTGGTGAACACTATACTTCTGTTAATACGGTCTAAGTTTGAATTAGATTCTTTAGCAGCTGCATCTTTGTGTTAGTGACTCATGTGATCAATTTGTGATACATTATGACAAACAGGTCTTTGTCACATTGGTTGCTACCAAGATATGGCTCCCTTAACGTTTACTTGCAGTTTTGTTTTGTTTTTTAATGCAGGACCTTACATTTAATCATGTTGATTTTGGTCCGGAGTACAAGAATGTCAAGACTGTTTTGTATTTTGATGGTTCCATGGCCTGATTATTATTTATTACATTTCAGGGGTACCTAGTGGGTCTGTTGCCAATGAGGGTGGCAAATTCACTCCCTGTATTATGGCTGGTTTCCAGCTATTCTGGGTGGTAAGGGAACTGTCAGATACAGGAGCCTATTCTTAACAGAGATACAGCATCATGAGAGCTTTTGCATAACATGGAGTAGCTGTAGGAGAAACAGCCATAACATTAAGTGGATTCCTCATTCTCTGATAATGGATACATTGCCCACTCTTGTTACATTTCTATCTAGGGTTGGAAAGATATTTGGAAATATTGAAAAAATGGTTAATCCCTCTCCCCGATATTTTTCAAGTATTTGAAAACACTGGCAAGGAGAATCCTGGATTAAGGAGAATCTTTGCAGTTTGGGATCTATTCTACACAAATTCACACATGAATTTATGCAGAATAAGATGCAGAAATGCTATTTTTGCATTCATTGAAAGAAGCATTTTCTATGCAAAAAAATAGAACTTTCTTTATAGAAAATATTTCTGCACACAATTACTATTTTTCTGTAAGATAATACTCTTTTCTTTGTAAACATACTTTGTGTGAATTTTGTACTGAATACATCCCAAACTGTGAGTAGTCTTCAAAAACTGCAAAATTTTTGAATACTTTCTTACTCTTTGCAAACTTCAAAAACAAAATAGTAAAGAATTACATCCCAATTTCTATCCCTCCCTTCTTCTGAAGAGATGAGGGTGATACATATTTATCCCTTATTACCCACGTAACCAACCTGCGAGATAAGTAAGGTTGAGACGGTATGATAAGTTCTAGGACTGGGCAGGGATTGGCCTGGAACTTGGGTCTATCATAATCATATAGACCACAGAAGGATAATCTCTGGCCCATAAAACAGATTTCACCAGGTTCACTGATCTGGCTTGTGAGGATGATATTTTCTATCTTTGAAGCATCAGCCTTTCCAAAGAAAGAAGAGTGGAAGAGGAAGTGAGCTCCAGCCTAGGTACCAATGGTCTTGCTCCTCTATCCTCTCCCTCAATCAGGGGAAGAAAAGGGGTTCAACCTTGGAAGAAGAGATGCGTATCATCTCATGGAACAGGAAGGGATGCTGTTACATATGATAGAATGGGATGCAGTAAATTATGGTCGAGATCCTTCATTATACTTGTGAGATATAAATCTATATTCATGTGGTTACACTCCCCCTCTGTTGAATACTGACATTATAAAATGGATAGTGCATCTGCCAGTATGCCTGCTTATTGTCCAAAGGTGTAATGGGAAATGCAGAGGGACTGCTTCTACAATCCCAGTGAATAAAGTGGTACATTAAAGCCACTTATGAATTATTACACACTATCCAAAAATATACAATTGCACGCCTACATATCAGTTACTCCCAATTAGAGTGAGCACAATGACCCAGGTGTTGAATGGTGAGTCAACACATAGGCAAATCCAATTGATTCAATGGCTCTATTCCAGTCATGAGTAGCAAATAGGATTTAGCCCCATGTGAAATATTGATCCTTATGGCACTCCAAGTGTGCACTCACAAACTGAATACAGTGGCCTCTCAACATTCGCAAGGGTTTAGGATGCAAAACTCTCATGAAAATGGAAAAATCACAAATAACTCCCCCCATTCCCTTCTGGAGCTCCCCCCTCTCATTCCCTTGTCTCTGGTCCCAGTGTTCCAAGGGGGAAGAAAAAAGACAAGGTAAAGGGGTTACCAGTACTTTCCTCTCAGAGCAAGAAGAGTGGAGTTCTGGTGTTCTAGCTACTTTCTGTCATCATCTCTAGAAAGGAGATGGAGCAAAGAGAGCACCTGACCAATCAGCAGCTATTACATAGCGGAATGTGCAGCCACATGGCAGAGAGGTCACACCTCCAGGAGTGGGGGGGGCATTTTACTCATCTAAAAGGAAAAAAAAATTAAACACAAGCTTCGCAAGCCTGGGGTGAAGAATTCAAGGGAATGGGGGAAGGAAAATGGGATGGAGAAAGCAAGTATGTGCCTCGTAAATAATCAAACTCACAAAGATCAAACCCACAAATGTGGAGGGAGGACTGTACATCCACTGCACAGTGGGTGAAAAAAGCAGAACAACATGTGTTTATGACATCAACAATATTCCAGGCTATGTATTTCTTCTTTTTCAGCAAATATAGCTCCAGAATAGACTCTTTCCCTTTGCGCTTAGTATGCTTGTGGATTCAGAAATAACCTTTACTGAGCCCAGAACCATTCATTAAAATAATATATTTGTGCTTTCTTGAAGGACATTCAACAGGCATATAGTGTGTGCCTTGGGAGAAGAACTGAAATGAAGGACAGGTATTTGAAAAAAGTAAACAAATAGTCTGAAAGGAGACATTTGGCTTTGATGGATGAAAGCAAGCTTTGCTGTGATTAAAAATACATTTTGAATGCTGCACAGAATATGAAAACAAATACATAGCATAACATACAGATTGCATCACTAAAATGTTAGCTGGTAGCGCTGATGAGATGGTATGCAGCAGTTCTTCTCCATGTGTCCAGAACACTCTGTGAAGTGTTTAATGTTTGTAGTTATGTGCCTTCAAGTTGACTTTGACCCGATGGCAGGATTTTCATGGCAAGATTTACTCAGAGGAGATTTGCCTTTGCTTACCTGTAAAGCTGACTAAGGCCACTTCTGCACTACACTGTTATAGTGCTAGTAGTCCACTTCAATATTCTATGGAATTCTGGGGTTTGTAGTTTACTGTGGCCAAAGAGCTCTCTGGCTGAGAATTCTAAATGCCCCTCCCTAAACAGCAAATGATTTAGTCTCTTAAAGGTGCTTCTGTGGCTTCTTTTATACCTTTTTAATGCTAAAACAGACTAACATGGCTCTCTCTTCAAATAATCCCAAGATTTAAATTTATCTTGATTTCAGTGGAGCTACTCTAAATGTAAGACTGTGGGCCTTTCTGCACTACACTGTTATAGTGCTATTATCCCAGTTTCAACATCCTGTGGAATTCTGTAGTTTGAGGCCCAAGACCTCTCTGGCTGAGAATTCTAAATGCCCCTCCCTAAACAGCAAAGCCCAGGATTCCATAGGATGTTGAAAGTTGAATAATAGCACTCTAACAGTGTTGTGTGGAAATGGCTTAAGTGTGTCTTGCCCAGGGTCATCCAGTGGATTTCATATCCTGGTATCCAGGAGTCCTAGACCAAAACTCAAACCACTGCACCACATTGCCTCTCATTGTTTAATACAGGGTACTTTTTATAGTATGAGTTGGACCTGGGAGCACGATAGCTGATATGGATGTCTATCCCTTTCAAATTTCTCCATATTCTATTTGAAAAGGAACAAAAACACTCCTAGAAACTAAGAAGGAGACAACATTTAGGCAGCAAGGAAATTTTGGGTTTACTTCTTACACTGAAAAGCAAACACATCACTTCATGGAACACCCAACACAACTGTTGGGAACTATGAAAATGAGGGCATGAATGCTTGGCCCCAGGAAATAGCAATACATGTTGAAATAGAACCAGCCTTGTATGGGGAAAAAAGAATAGTCACTCGCCTGGGCCCTCCAGGAAAGTCCAAATTTCAAGGATAGGGGGATTCTTGCTAGTCTCCGTAGCCTGTGGAGTATTCCAGGGCAGAAAACTGGTCCTGGATCTGCCACACTTACTCAGTCTTGCCTGTATAGGGAAGCTGCAACAATTGGCTATAGCCATCTCTATGATCACTTTTTTGATAGATGTAGCTACTTATTGTTGGATATCTTACTACTGAGAGCCAGTTGGGGATGTGTGTCTTTACTAAATTTCTTCTCAAAGGAAGCAGTGAGTAATTTTAGCAATTTTCGTCCAATTGTGAAAAAGTTTTTTTTTTTTTTAAAAAAGTGAGTTTTTCAAAGACTGTTCACAATTCAGGACTTATTCTGGGCAAAATTTGCAAATGGTTGTTGTTTTGCACAGAAAACAGCATCTTCTACAGAGGAATCAACATTTTTTGTGTGTGCAGAAAATAATATATCTCGTTAGAAATTATTTTCTTCATGAAAAAGCTATCTTCTGCTCAGAAAATGCTGTTTTTCATAGAATCAGCTAGGGGCAGTTTTTGCGCACAATAAGTGCCCAACTACAGCATTTTCTCTGCAGGAAGGTCTGTTTTTTCTATATGGAACATTGTGTTTATGAAAAGGCAGTGCAAAAATGCTAATTTTGTGCAAAATAAGTCCTGAACTGTGATGATTCTACTCAATCCAAGATTTTCCTTATCAGGGTTTCCCCCATTTGAAAAAAAAAGAAAAAAGAAAAAGATGGTTTTTTTGGCCATTTTTGAATGTTTTTCCTATTCCAAGATCATTTCCACATCACACTGTTATAGTGCTATTATTCTACTTTCAAGACCTTGTGGAATTCTGGGGTTTGTAGTTTACTGAGGCCCAAGAGCTCTCTGCCTGAGAATTCTAAATACCTCTCCCTAAACTGCAAACCCCAGGATTCCATAAGATGTTGAAAGTGGAATAAAGGCACTATAACAGTGTAGTGTGGAAATAGCCTAAGAACCAGTGAGGTGCAATGGTTTTAAGACTGGACTAGGCCTCTGGAAGAGCAAGGCTTGAATCTCCACTCAGCCATGGAAACCCACTGACTGAACTTGAGCAGGTCACACTCTTTCAGCCTAAGAGGAAGGCAATGACCCCCCCCCCTTGCAATAGATCTTGCCAAGAAAACCCTGAGATAGCACCACCACAAGTGAGAGTTGACTAGAAGGCATGTGAAACAGCAACAAATCTTGCTAGTATGATATGCCAGTGCTGTTAAAGAGACATGACACGCACAGGGAGAAAGCCACTGTTGAAAGAACTGCCCTCTGACTCTTAAATTTATAGGATGTTAAAGAACCCCCGTTTTCAAAGGTGCTGATTAAAGATTTATGCTTTCTCATTGCATGAAAATTTGTGCCCTACTATGCTGGAAGCTACTGCATAACTAGAAGGAGGAGGGGGGAATCCCAGTTAAAGTCATCAAAGTGTGATTTCATACTGTCAAAACAACCCATGTTACACCTCAGGGTGTATTATTGTGTTATTATTAACACAATAATGAAATGGAAGCCTACCTAAGGAAAGCAGTCAACCCTGCTCTACAGTTAATATAAAAGCTTTTGTTTCTAATTGCAACAACATGTCTTTCTGCATTCCTAAGCTGTGACTTGCCAAAACACGTTCCTTCTAAATGAAAGAAAACGATCATTTTGCTCACACACAACAGAGCTAAAATTTTAACAAGCTCATTAAAAGGAAAAAATCTTGACAAGTGTCTTTATTTAACAGTATCCCATAACAGTTTCAGAGCTCACTGTTATGATGGGAGAAGTTAAAAATACAAAACAAAACTCTTGATTTTGCTGTGACATTTAAGCAATGAATCCTGGCTTCCTGTTTTTATTGCCACAGTTTACACACACATTTGGTACTGAAGTTAGCTGCATCCAATTCCAAACTTCACAGAAGTGCCTCATTCTCAGCTTATGAGTTTCCTTTTTAAAGATTATTTATTTATTAGTCTAATCACAATCAGAATTACTGTCATAGTCAGAGAAACATACACCCAGAAATAAAAAAAGAAAAAAGCAGAGAGAAGAGAAGAAAAATGCCTAAAACTAAGGCCCTTTCTGCATCTTACCTTTTTCTGGCGCTGGGGTGCGGGGATCGCACGAGCAGCCTCCAGCGAGAGGCTCTCGAGTCCCTACTCCATGAGCCTGCTCGAGTGAGAGCCCCTCCTCTTCCTTCTGCAATGCAGCCTGGGAGTTTCCCAGGCTGTGCTGGGGCAGGAAGTGTGACCGGCATGGCTCCAGAGGCTCCGCACGCCAGGTAAGTGTGCGTGGGGCCCAGGACCAATGCGCGATCGTGCACCATTTTTGGCTTCTAGCCGAAAATGAAAAGGTGCGCAATCGGCCTGCCGGCCCCTGGAGCATGGCGCAATTGTGAGTGCGTCATGCAGATCGCTCCTCACAATCGCACGACGCTCGAGGCGCCCTTTCACATGGAAAACGCCATGTGAAAAGGGCCTAAGACTAAAACACAGCACTAACACACTCAGCTATTGAACACTAACTAGCTAGGACATTAAACACTAACTTGTTAAAAGGGCTCTGCCCCCTCAAGCCAATCTATAATGGGGGGGGGGAATGTATTATTTTACCGTTACACGTTCAGCTAAGTAATCCTACTAGAATTACTAGTAATCAAAGTCACAAATTATTGCAGTGTTAGATTTCTTCTTGCTCAAAGTCCACAAATGGTTTCCAATCTTTTGAGAAATCTTGCATTGGCTTATCCTTTGAAATGCACATTTTAAAGCACTGATGATGGGAGAATGGGAGAATTGTTAAGGTTGCTGAATTAGCCCAAATTGCCAAACTTAGGAGTCTCCTATGGTCACAAATACCCCAAACAGCTAAAGCAGAAGCAACGATCTCTGCTGGACAACAAGAAAAACATACTTCTACTCTACAGGAAAAAGGACCCATTTCACAGGAGAAAAAAAAAGTTTCTAGAATGTTATTTTTTTTAATTGTTGTTTTTCTTAGCAACAGTTACTGATGCCAGGCAGTGTAATAATACAATCTAATGCAATAAATGCACAATAATAAAACTCCATAATCTCTACAATAGGCATAAATTCTTCCTATAATTTCAATAGTTAATTTTTTAAAAAAAAATTGCAACAATGATAAAATAACTAAAAACACTAATTAGCTGGGGAAAATAAAGGCAGCTTCTGACACATCTAAAAGACATCATCCTAAACAAGATGATATCTAATGAAAACAACTGGATTAGAACACATAATTGAAACAGTATGTGATGTAATAAACAAGTATGTAAAAATAGTAACCCAATGTGATAGAGGAAATGTATACAAATACCAACAGAACAAAATCATAATTCTACCCACAATGTGAGAAACAAGCCAAATGAGTAAAATTTAAATAAAAGCGCACAAGCTAAACATGTCAACAGTGTGATGTGGCAGCTGAAGAAGCCAATGAGATCAATAAGAGTATAGTGTCAATATTAAGGGAAGTAATAATATCACTCTATGCTGTCTTGGTAAGACCTCAGCTGGAATACTGTTTCCAGTTCTGGCCACCACAATTCAAGAGAATATTCACAACTGGGAACATGTTCAGAGGAGGGCAACCAAAATGGTGAAGGATCTGGAAACCATGCCCTATGAGGAGTCGCTTAGGGAGCTAGGTATGTTTAGCCTGATGACATAAGTTTAAGAAGCAACATGATAGCCATGTTTAAATATTTGAAAGGATGCCATGTTGAAGATGGAACAAGCTTATTTTCTGCTCCTCCAGAGACTAGGACACAGAGCAATGGATTCAAACCACAGGAAATAAGGTTTCACTTAAACATCAGGAAGAACTTTTTGACGGTGAGAACTGATCGACAGTAGAATATACTGCCTCACAGTGTGTCATCTTCTTTGGAGGTTTTTAAACAGATGCTGGATAGCTATTTACTGACAGTGCTTTGAGTGTGTATTCCTGTATGGCGGGGGGTTGGACTCAATGGCCGTTATGGTTTCTTCCAACTTTATGATTCTAGAACAAGTTCAAAGAAGTACAACAATATCTTCTAAACAGTTGGTGCAGACAGTAAAGAAACGATGGTACACAATCACAGAAATTCAGGCCTTAAATAAAATACCAGCTTTGAACAAAATAGGCTGAGATCCTGTACATTCAAGTGTGGTATGTGGAACATGGCTATGGCTGCTCCGTCACTGCCCCAGAACTTGGTATTGTACTGCAGAAGACCCCTTCCCCAACAGTCATTTGTTGCTGATGGAGAATGGAAGGGACTAGAGAAGTATCTGGATATGTCTCCATAAGTTAGATGTAGACTGAAGACCTCCTTCACTGAGATCTCCTGAGGTCCTCCTCGGTCACACTGGATGATATCATCAGTCTGTGTCTGGCTATAGGAACTCTGGTCCAATCCACTCTGATCTCCACCAACAATGAAATGGTTGGGGAAGGGACTACTGTAGTGTAACAATGGCCCTTTCCAGATGTGGGGAAGGAGCTGCACGAAAACGGGACTCACGGGATTTCCTGAGCGTCCGGGTGAGTCCATCGGGATGAGGAGCAGCGCGAGCTCGTCACTCCGCACTGCTCTGGCGTCCAAAATGGCGGCTTCCGGTTGGCGGAGGCTCTCCACCAACCGGAGAAGCTCGCCAGCCGAAAGCTTGCCCCCAGAAGATCTGCAGGCACGCACTTGCGCGCGCCTGCAAATCTGCTCCGGAGCGCAGGGACGGAGCGACATGGAGTGGCGCGCTCCGTGCTTTTTAAAAACCTCTAAAAAGGTTTACTTTCCTTTTTACCTCTAAAAAGGAAAAAGGCACTGCAGCCACACCCCCTGAACAGTGGCCATGCCCCTTGGGCTGTAGACCCTCCCCCTCCCACCCACCCCTCCACAAACTCCAAGCTCTGCCACTGTCAGGTTGACCTACATATACTCTAGGAACTTTGTTGCTTTTCTTGGAACCTGCTCCAAAGGACAGCAATGAGGATGATAAGATGTAGGAAGAACAAAACATATGGGGAAAGCTGAAGGAGCTGGGCATGTTCAGTTTGGTCAAGAGAAGACTGAGATGTGATATGATTGCACTTGTTAAATTCCTTGAGGGCTGTCACAGAGAGGAGCAGGAAGGCCTTTTCTCTGCTGCCTCAGAGGGTAGAACCAAGTCTAATGGTTTGACAGTACAAGAGAGTAGATTTTGATTGAACATTAGAAGGAACTTCTTGACAGTAAGAGCAGTTTGGCAATAGAAATAATTGCATAGAGAGGTGGTAGGGTCTCCCTCTCTGGATATTTCCAGAAAGAGACTGGGCAGCTACCTGCTGGGGATGCTTTGGCTGGAGATCCTACACACAGCAGAGGGTTGGACTCAGTAGCCCATGAGGCCTTTTCCAGCTCTATGATTCTATGACTCTACAATTCTATGAATGCTGGCAAAAAGTCTAGAAGACATTGAAACAAACAGCCCTTGGAGAGAACAAACAACTGATAGTAAACAGTCACAGACACATGTGGCTCTGGACCCCAATTTTGAATTCCTTGAAACCTCCACCAGTCCCATGAACCATTTAACCTCCCACTTTTTGATTACTTTTCTGTCATGATTTTGGGAGACTTTTCACTCACCAGATCATGCCACAACACCCTCAAATGGGTGAAAATGCCTCCAAGTACCCCAAGAATGATCTACTCTCTCTTTTTGGTTGATGTTGCTTGGCCACATTGTCCTGGTTTTCATCTGTGAAATGTTGGAGAGTTTGATATCTCAAGTAATGCCACCCAATCTGCTTTCTATTTATGAAAGTAATTGATTCTATTAATAAAACAAGTTTCTTCCTGGACAAAGTAATCATAAGATTGCACCAACACTTAGAGGAATGAGACTCACTAAAATCAATGAGACTGGTTAGCCATGACTAGTAGATGTTCCACTGAGTGCACTCTAAGGCCATTTACGCACTAGACTGTCATAGCGCTATTATTCCACTTGCAACATCCTATGGAATCCTGGGGTTTGCAGTTTCAGGAGGGGCTGCCTGGCTATGGCATTCTAGTGTGGAAATAGCCTAAGCATTGCTAAGCCCACACAGGATCTTGCTGTTGTGTGTCTTCAAGTCATTTGGAAAACCATAAGGGAAACCTGTATAGGGGTTTTCTTGGCAAGATTTGTTCAGAGGGGGTTTGTTTAGCCTTTGCCTTCCTCTGAGGCTGAGAGAGTGTGATTTGCCCAAGGTCACCCAGTGGGTTTCTATGGTTCAGCAGGAATTTGAACCCTGGTCCCTAGAGTCCAAAGCTCAAACCATTGCATCACACTGGCCATCTACAACATCTTGACTTGGGTCATATTATTACCATTTCAATCCACAAAATAATGTAAGTTGTTAGACAAGTTCCTAGAGTTGGTGTGTGGGAGATATGGGGGAAAAAAGCAACAGCCAATATATATGCATTTCAGGTAATCACTCCGTGGTTTTCAAATTGAATCTCAATATGTTTGGAACCTCAACTGTCAGAATTCCTGAGCATTACCCACACCTGCTTAGGACTTCTGGGAGCTAAAGTCCAAAACATCTGGAGGACCTAAGTTTGAGAACCAGTACCTCACACACTCTTAAGACTGCACATTCCATGATGCGCTGTGTGTGAGAGTGAAAACCACAAGTGGAAACAAAGATATGTGCCAGAAACATGTGGGGACTGAAGTAAGCAACCGACATGGAAGGAATAATAACTTTACAAATAGAACCAGCTGAAATTCTAACAGGCCAACAGTTTTTCCATGAAAATTTACTGCTGGGGCCTTGGGAAAGGAAATTGCAATTCGCTTGTTATGTACAGAATGTTTATTTGATTCTGAACTGTCAAACAAAGCTCCCTTCTGCTTCTTCAATAGCAGCCTGCATCCTTCATAATGCTTTCTGGGATTTGAGGATTGTTTTAATTTCAGGTTTCAATTATCTTTTAACTGGGTTTGCAAAATGATTCCCTTTCCATTGCCTCCTCTCTACCTGCTGCCTAGTAGTGGGTGGCTATGTTTCTATTGCTCCATAAAACTGTGGTTATTTTTTCATGTGCTTCTTTTGGGGTTTATGGGATCATTTTGAAAATTGAATCAGAGTGGAGGAGCTTAACATTCTTGAACAGTAGCACACAGTGGAAAGACAGAGAATGAGAAAAGTATGCAAAAAAAGGGAATTCTTCGCAACTGGGCTGAGAAATGTGTGCCCCTATATATCTCGTTGTATTGCCTCTCCCATCACCATTGGCTATGCTAGTTAGATCTAATGTGACCTGCAGTCCAGCAGCATCTGGAGGGCCACAAATTGCTTACCCATGAGATAAAGCAAAATTCAAATCCTCTTGCTGCCCAACCAACACATACAGATCTTTCTATTCATTCAGGATATTTGAGCAGATAACAGCCAGAAGTTATAAAATGAATTTGTACTTGCGGTGGTATGAATAGGGGTGGCGTTCATGCCATTGCCAACCCCTGATGTACACTGTTCATGCAATGATGATAACAACAATAGCCATCATTGTCATCGTTATCAACATCATTTTGAATATGCACTCTTGCTTAAGATCTTAAGGAGTTAAAGAATCAGATCAAGTTACAGCTGGTTGAGCATTGTTTACACAAATCACATCAATGAGAAGCTGGCAAGATGATCCACCAGGAGGTTGCTGGTTGTTTCCCACTGTCTGCCTTTGCAAACACCCTGGTCTGAAGTTATCCTGAAGTTTTCATTCCAGATGGTGCAGGTCAGATGTGCGTCTCAAATGTATCTTAAACTCAGCTTGTCTAAGCTGGCTTGGTGAAGTGGAACAGTGTATTAGACTTAAGCCTGGGAAATGTGAGTTCAAATCCTTCCTAGTGATTAAACTCAAGAGATGATGATGATGATGATGATATTTACTTATGTCACGCTTTTTTCTCCAAAATCAGGACTTAAAACAACTCACAGTTTAAAAGAACAATTAAAAAACAAAACAAAAAGTGAGTATTAAAGCATTATTAAACTATTTACAGTATTAAAACAATAAAATGTAATTTTAAATGCAACTATTTACAGTAGTCAAACAATAACATGCAGTTAACAAAGATTTTAAAAACTCATAAAAACAATTAAAACTCACAAAAACAACAATTAAAACAATACAATACCCTCTAGGCTGTTTTCTGTTTTAAAAGTCTGTCTATAAAAAGGTTTTATCCTACTGATAGAAGGACAACAAGAAGGGGACCAGTCTGGCTTCCCTGGGAAGGAACAGAGAATACCTCTCTCACATCCCCACCATTCATGCTTCCAGTGTTGGTGGGATTGAATGAAGGGTCTCTCTTGATGATCTGAGAGCCCTGTCTAGCTCATACGGGGAGATACAACCTGCCAATCGGCCTGGACCTGAGCCATATAGGGCTTTATAGGTCATAACCAGCACTTGGAATATCTTGACAACCAACAGCTCTGTTTGAACAGGGGCACAATGTGGTCTCTGTAACTTGCCCCAGTTAACAGTCTGGCCGTCGCTCTTTGGACCAGCTGTAGTTTCCAAACACTCTTCAAAGGGAACCCCAAGTACAGTGTGTCACAGTAGTCCAAACTCGATGTAATTAAGACATGTATCACTGTGGTCAGATCTGGTGTCTCAATGAATAGGCACAGTTGGAACACAAGCTTTAAGTGTGCAAAAGCTCTCCTGGTCACCACCAAAATGTAGGCCTCCAAATTCAAAGCTGAGTCTAGGAGTGCACTGAAAATGTGAACCTGTGTCTTCAGGGAATGTAACCCCATCTAACATAGGCTAAATCTCTATTGTCTGATATGCCTTACAATTGACCAGGAGCACCTCTGTTTTGTCTGGATTAAGTTTCAGTTTTTTTGACCTCATCCAGTCCATTACAGACACTGGATGGGACCAGGACAGCCTCCTTAGATTGAGGTGGAAAGGAATAGTAGAGTTGGTTGTTATCGATGGCTGTTATTGTTATTATTGTTGTTGCTATTGTTATTGATGGCACCAAGACTCCAGAGAACCTCTTCCAGATGTTTCATGTATATGTTAAATAACATGGGGGACCAAGCAGAACCGTGAAGTATCCCACAGTCAAACAACCAGGGGTTCAAACAGGAATCTCCCAGCACTAGCTTGAGGTGGCCCAGAAGGATACCATGGTTGATGGCACTGAAGGCCACTGAGAGGTTCAGTAGAATCAAGAGGGACACACTCCCCCTGTCCAGTTCCCTGTGTAGGTCATCCATCAAGGCAACCAAACCTGTTTCTGTCCCATAGCCAGGTAAGAAACCAGATTGAAATGGATCAAGATAATCTGTTTCATCCAGCAACCCCTAGATCTGGAAGACCACCACATGTTCTAATACCTTGCCCAAAAATGGTAGGTTGGACACTGTCTGATGATTATCCTTTATAGATGGATTCAATGATAGCTTTTTCAATGAAGGTCTCACAACTGCCTCCTTTAAGCAAGTTGGAATGCTGCCTTGTTGTAAAGAGGCAGGCATTGTCTACCCCCTTCACCTATTTAGCTGATCCTCCTCTGGCCTGTTTGATAAGACTAGGAAGGACAAAGGTCTAGTACACCTGTGGTAGCTATTATCTGTCCACATCCCCAAGCTACACAAACTGAAAAGCATCCAATAACACTGGGCAAACAGGAACTGAGGTTACAACTATAGTAACTACAGCAGCTAAGCTGGAGAAGATCTGTGTGAATTTATCTGCAAAGTGTCATGCAAATTCTTTGTAGTGGGCTGTCAGGTGGTCTGTATTTTCTAATTGATGGCCAGTGTGTTGTAGACCTCTGACCATTGAAAACAACTCTGCTAGATGGTTCCTTGTAGATGCAATGGTGGCAGCAAAAAATAATTTCTTTGCTGTTTGCACTGCCTCAGAATAAGCCTTCAAATAAGCTGTAGCCCACGGTCAGCCAGACTTGCTTTGACTCTTCTACCAACAGTTTCCATCTCACTTGCTTCGTCACTGCTAACTCCCAGGAAAACCAAGGAGCTGGTTTGGTTCCACTCTGTAAGAGGGGACACTCAGGAGTGATTGCGTTCATTGCCCTGTCCATTTCCCCTTTCCATAGATCAGCCAGAGCTTCAACAGAATTGTCTGCCAAAGTGACAGGAAAATCCTCAAGAGCCATCAGAAATCCATCCAGATCCATCAACCCCCTGGTGTGGACCACCCAAATCGGTACCCCAACCCAGCAAAGGTTCCAAGAGATGCTCTTGTATGAGTTTGACGCAGTCTTTCAGCCTAGCCTACCACACGGGACTGTTGTGAATCTAAAACTGGAATCCTCATGAGTCCTTGGAGATAAAGAGCAGTATGTAAATATTATTGTATGAGTGTGTGTGTGAAACAGAGTGACATTTCAGAGGTAAGTGATCATAGAACTTAGATCACTTTGCTCCAGTAGATATGTGGATATTGTGGTGGCTGCTATAGGTACTAGTTAGATAGAATTGTAACCCTTGGTGCTTTTAACATTTCCTGGCACTATTGTTGTTGTAATTTCCAAATTACGGCCACACTAAGGTAGACGTGTCATGTGGTTTTCATCTTCATAAGATTTGTTCAGAGCGGATTTGCCATTGCCTTTCACTAGGGCTGAGTGTGTATGACCTGCTCACCCCGTGGGTTTCTATGGCTGAGCAGGGATTTGAACTCTGGTCTCTACAGTCCTAGTCCAACAGTCAAAGCACCATACCATACTGGCTTTCCAGTCTTTAGTAAAATGGGGGATGGGGGACACATGGCTGGATAAAAGTACATGTGAAACAGATCTAGGAGTCTTGGTGGACCACAAGCTGAACATGAGCCAGCAGTGTGATGTGGCAGCCAAGAAAACCAATGCGATTCTTGGTTTCATCAATAGAAGTATGGTGTCTAGATCAAGGGAGTAATAGTGACACTCTTTTCTGCTTTGGTTAGACCTTATTAGGAGTACTGTGTCCAGTTCTGGGCAACTCATTTCAAGAAGGATATTGACAAGCTGGAACATGTCCAGGGGAGAGTGACCAAAATGGTGAAGGGTCTGGAAGGCATGTCTAATGAGGAACAGCTTAGGAAGCTGGGCATATTTAGTTTGCAGAAGAGAAGGTTAAGAGGGGACATGATAGCCATGTTTAAATATTTGAAGGGATGTCATGTCGAGGAGGGATCAGGTTAGTTTTCTGCTGCTCCAGAGACTAGGACAAGGAACAATGGACTTAAACTACTGGAAAAGAGATGGAAGAACTTCCTGACTGTCAGAGCTGTTTGGCAGTAGAATATGCCACCTTGGAGTATGGTGGAGTCTCCTTCTTTGGAGGTTTTTAAGCAGAGGCTGGATGGCCATTTGTTCGGAGTGCTTTGATGTGTGTTCCTGCATAGCAGGTGGTTGAACTAGATGGCCCCTGTGGTCTCTTCCAACTCTATGGCTCTTTTCGCATGGCATTTGTCATGCGAAAGGGCCTCCAGAGTGTCACGTGATTGCGATGAGCGTTTCAGAGGACGTCCTCACAATCGCATGGCGCTGCCAGGGCCAGCAGGCGTCGATCATGCACTATATCATTTTCGGCTTTCAGCAGAAAATGGTGCACGATCGCGCATCTCTCTGGGGCCCCACACACACTTAGCTTGCATGCGGAGCCTCCAGAGCCACAGCCCTCACGCTTCCTCCCCCAGGGCAGCCTGGGAAAATACCTGGCTGTGCTGCGGAAGGAAGAGGCGGAGCCCTCATGCTGCCTGCTGGCTGGCAGGCAGCTCATGCGGAGCAGAAGCAGCAGGGACGCGAGAGCCTCATGGAAGAGGCTGCTCACGTGATCCCCGTGTGACTGCGCCAGACTCAGGTAAGTTGCGGAAAAGGCCTATGATTCTATGATTCTAAATAAAATCCTGCCCATTATTTTAAATTCAGCCATAGGCCATTTAAAGGTATTCTAACATCTTACCACTTCTAATCAACTGCGTTTTTCAGGGACCAAGAGAGCAACAGCACCCTGTAGCTAGTTGTTCAACCTTTCACCTTGTCTTTGTACACTCCTTTGTGTACAGAACCTTACAATCTAAACACTTTTAGCCTTGTCATTCTCTTCTTTGTATGTATGGTGAAAGCATAGCTGCGCTTTCATTACCTTCACTGGAAACATCAATTGCCATAAGCTCTCACTTATCTCCTTCCATTGTTTGCCATCTTGGAAAATGAGATGTTGTTAGAACAGGTGGAGCTTGACCTTTAACTTTTAAACTCTTTGATTTCTTCTTTGATAATTAAGTGGAAATCATGAAAGGGGTGAGAAGTCTGTGAAAGAGAGCTTGGTTTCAGGGCACTGGTGAAAATGACAGCAAATTCTCTTCTAGTCAATTTCCAAAATGCTAGGGAAAATACAATGTTATATCCACAGGTCTGTGAGGGAGTTCATTTGTGGAATTTCTATACATACTGATTTACCCTTAAGAAGTTTATTCGGTGAATCTAATCTAGTTGAGACTAACAGCTGTATTTAGGCCATGGTGTTTAAGATAGCACGTAGTCTGACTATGAGTAATAAGTAAGAATTATTATTATTAGAAGAGAGCCAGCATCATGTAGGATTTTGAGTGTTGGACTACAGTCCTGGAGACAATGATTCAATTCCCTGCTTAGCCATGGAAACCCATTGGGTGATCTTGGGAGGGTCACACACTCTCAGCTCCAGAAAGCCCTGTGATAGATTCACCATAGGGTTGCCGTAAGTTGGAAAGGACTTAAAAGTACACATAAATACTTTGGGTTTCTACTACTTCTGATTTTTCTAAGGACAGGAAAATGTGGATCTAGTGGAAACATGAGAAACGGCCATGTCAATGGCTGCTGCTAGGCTCTTGGACTCCCTTCCTAGGAAATCTGGAATACAGGGGTGTAAATATTCATAATTTTTATTCTTCCAGATGAGAACAAGTAATTTTACTTTTTTCTCTTCACTGAGAGAAAGTAATCAAAAACTGAATGCTTTCTAAAGAATATTTGCAATTCAGCACTTGATTTTGTGTAAAGAGAAGATATACCGTGTTATTTTGCACTGAAAATGGAATATTCTGTGCAGAAAACTGTAAGTTTCGGCACAGAAAACATTTCTGTATGGAACTGTTGTCTTCTGTGCAGAACATGGTGTTCCCTGTGCACGAGACTTGTTATCTGTGTAGAAATGTACTTATATGTGCAGAACACACTGGTCTCTGTGCAGGAAACTTGTTATCTGTGCAGAAATGTTGTTTTCTATGCAGAACATACTGTTCCCTGTGCCAGAGACTCATTGTATGTGCAGAAATGTTGTTTTCTGCACAGAAAAATACTGTTAAAATGCTGGGCTTTGTCAGGTTTTTTTCTGCTCAGAAAATTTATTTGCTGCACAGAAAATGACATTTTAAGCAACAAAACAAAACAAATCCTACAAGTATTTTTGTGTATAGAAGAAGTCCTGAATTGTGAAGATATTTGCCCATCTTGTTCCCTGGGTGTGTGACAAGCAGTCCCTCTCCCCAAATCCCTCTTTTACACAACCATTAAAGGAAGATACAGGAGTCCTCTCCAGTTTTCAGTCTGGTAACCCTAACCTGTTCTGAACACAGAACGGTCTTGCACTCAATCCTCTATCTAGGCAACTGTCAGCACTTCTGCTGCTGGTGTCAGATATAGCAACCAAATGGGGAAGAATGGAAGTGCACCATAACGTTAAGGGGGGGTGGTGGTGGAAGAAAATTGAAAATTACAATTGCTCTGTCCCCCTCCCCTTTTTTGTTTTACCTGTTTGGATGTACGGACCCGACCTGTAGCCCAATCTTGAAAATCGTGCTTAAATAGAAAGAAAGACGTTCCCAGCCCTGGAGCCCTTTCTAGCTACACAATTATAGTGCTATGATTCTACTTTTAACTGCTGTGAGTCTGTTCTATGGAATCCTGGGATTTGCAGTTTAGACAGGGGCCTTTAGAATCCTGACCCAGAGAGTTCTAGGGCCTCACCAAACTAGAAACCCCAGGTTTCCTAAGATACAGCCCTGGCGGTCAACCTGGAATCACTGTGCTGTAACTATGTAGTGTGAAAGGACCCCTGGTCTAAGGAGGGTTGTAAGGGCTGCCTGAGAATCTTAGTTAGTTTAAATGAAATTATTTTTGCACTGATCAAATTTCAATTCTTCACATTCATTCTAGAAAATTTTTCTTTAGGGAAATTTCAGTGGCAATTCTAGTCTCAGGTCTTACTGACGTCATCTGTTCCATAGATTTTATTCTAGAACTCCCAAGAGGATCTGTACTGATGTTGACAGAGGTATGACAGTCACAGCACTGGAAACTGAACAACATGTCTATTGATGTAATGGAGAAACATGCTGATCTCCATATTGCAAATGTTATTATATTTTCCTTCCAAATGTCTTGGATAGTTTAACCAAACAGGAAACTCCAAATTTACCTTTAAGTGTCACCTTTGAATTCTATGACAACCTTAATTTTTGTGTATTTTTTAAAGGGGCAGCTAACACTCTTTTGAATGCGGGATGTTTTGCTACTTCCAAATAACTAGTCTCTTATAATTTTCAAAGGATAAAAAGAGCCTGAGTAGGCTTTCAATATTTTTTTGCTGGTCTGCGCTTTCCCCAAAACACACCTGAAAGGAAGTAGACTCTATTGATAGGATTGATCTCAAAGAAGTTATTTTTTTTTATTGATTTTTCCATAACAACTCTAATACATATCAACACATTAATGCCCTCATCTCCCAAACATTCACTACGTAACAAACAATACACTACAGTACAATCATTCATTAATTTACTGTACAAATAATTCTAACACCACCATTTCATACTACACATAGAAACATGTGACTTCCTTTTTATCTTTTATGTTATTTATCAACATTATTATTTATACCCTATCTTTCATTTCTTTAGCACTTTACTTCAATCTGTACATCTAATCGGTATCCTGCTTTCTCTTATCAACTTTTTAAACCTATGATTTTTTATATCTCTAATTGTCGCTTTGGAACTAAAAGTAAACTCTTTGAATGCATATTAGTCTGTGGACCATGATATATACTGTTGGATTCAGACACCTGTATCTATCTCTTTCTTCTATAGTGAAACTTACCTCGCGTTATCATTTACTAACTTCTAATTTTTATTTGTCATTTTTATTTACATATTTATTTTTATATAATATATATTTGTTATTTATTTATTCTCTTATTGCTATACTTGCTATTTGTCCCCATCTATCTTCTAAAATCTTCTTTATAGGATTCCATGTTAATCGAAACTCCTTTAAATCCTTACCTCTCAGTTAGAACGATAACCTATCTAATTCCATCAATTCATACATCTTAATTAGCCACTCCTGGAGAACTGGTGGATCCCGTTGCTTCCATGTTTTTGCATGGACCATCCTTCCCGCTGTTATGATATACAATAGCAGTTTTTGTTGCATTTGGGTCAAATTTGGGATTAGGTCTATCATATTAAGTAGATATATATCTGGCCGCATGTCAAATTTCTTTTCCAGTGCTTTCTCTATCTGTCCGTGTAATGTTTTCCAGTATTTTTGGGCTTGGAGACAGCACCACCACAGGTGAAACGATGTCCCCTTATTTTCGCATTTCCAGCATTTATGGTCTGAACTTTTAGTCATCTTACCAATTTTTACTGGAGTATAATACCATCTGTTGAAAATCTTGTAGTAGCTTTCTTTCAACTGACTAGCTTTTAACCATTTGTTCATCTTTTGCCATGAATTTTCCCATGCTTCAAGTTGGATCGGGTGACCAATATCCTGTGCCCATTTAATCATATTAGATTTAATTACTTCCTGTTCAAATTCCAATTCCAACAATATCTTATAAATCTTTCCTATATTCCGTCCAAGCCCTTTTTTAAGGATGGCATCAAATTCGTTTTCTACTGTCATAATACCTGTATTATTTAAATCTGTCTTTGCTTTTCCCAAGAGTTGGGTCATCAATAGCCAGTGTGTTGATAGTACAGTTTCTATCAATTCATCTCTATTCTTGCATCTCACCTTCTTATTTTTGATCATAATTAAATCCCTATATGTAATCCATTTTCCTAATCTCGGACGCTCCCTTCTATAGAAGGCTTCATGTGTTGATGCCCATAATGGGATACCAATATATAGCTTCGTTTTGATTTGTAACCGGATCTTAAGAAGTGAGTTCCTGATTATATGACTATTAAATTCCTTGTTCACCTTTGCCTTATCATAAAATAGACATGCGTGCCACCCCCAGGCTAAATCAGCCCCTTCCAATGTTAATAGCCTCTCGTTTTCAAGCCTCAACCACTCCAAAACCCATGAAAGGGCACAGGCTTGGTGGTACAGCTTCAGATCAGGCAGCCCCATTCCACTTTTTCCACTTTGTCTTTTAAATTTCCCATTTTAATACAGGGCTTTTTCCCGTTGCAAATAAACTTTGCTAAATCCTTATTCCACTTATTGAAAACTGCATTGTTTGTAATTATAGGCAAACTGTTAAATAAGAAGATCATCTTTGGTAAAATATTCATCTTGATGGTGGCTATTTTCCCGCACAACGATAGATCAAGTTTGCTCCGTCTCTCTAAGTCTCTTTTAATTTGCTGCCAGATTATTTTATAATTGTTATCAAATAAATCATTACTAGTTTTGAGATTTGTATTGCTAAGTACTTCACCTTCTTTACCACTTTAAATCCCGAGTCCTGGGACAGTGTTTCTTCTTCATAGTGAGTTATGTTTTTTGTGAGGAGTACTATTTTTTCCTGATTTATTTTAAAGCCGGATAAAGATCCGTATTCATGCAAAATCTGTTTCAGTTTTCCTATTGCTTGATTCGGTTCCTGCATTATCACTACTAAATCGTCCGCGAATGCTCTTATTTTAAAGGTTTGGTTTTTTACTTGAATACCTTTGATCTCTTACTCCTTTCTTATCTTTATACATAGTACCTCTATGATTATCAAAAAGATAAGTGGAGATGGGGGCAACCCTGCCTCTTGTCTTTACTTATAATTAGCTGTTCCATCCTCTCTCCATTAATAATTATTTTCGCTCTTTGATCTCTATAAATTTGAGATACCCACTTTAAGAATCTGTCCCCACATTTATCTTTCTCAACAATTTTTCCATAAATATCCAGTTCACATTGTCAAATGCCTTTTCAGCGTCAAGGAATAACATCCCCAGCTTTTTCTCATTATGAATGTGACAATGTTCCAAGATATCTACAATTACTCTTATATTCTCCTTAATAGATCTTCCTGGGAGGAAGCCATTTTGGTCATTATTTATCCATTTACTTAAGACCTTTTTCAACCTTTCTACCAATATCATAGCTAACAACTTATAATCAGTATTTAAAAGTGATATTGGCCTAAAATTCTTTGGTTCTAACAGATCTTTATCCTCTTTGGGTATCATAGTAATTAACGCTTCTCCCCAAGAAGCGGGTCTAACCCCCCTGTCTAATTCACTTATTACTTCGTATAGATAATCTATTAATTCTTCTTGGAATACCTTATAGAAAGTTGCCGTAAAGCCATTTGGCCCTGGCGCCTTCCCTACTTTCAGTCTTTGGATAGCATCTCTAATTTCTTGTTTTGTAATTGGTTTGTTTAAGATCTGGATTTGACCCTCATCTAAGCCATTTATGTTCAATTCTTCTAGATACTTGTTGATTTTATCAATCGACTGCTCTGCCTGTTTTTGTTCCTTGAATAATTCTTGAAAATATTTTTGGAAGGTTTTCTTGATTTTATTTTGAGTTCGATGGATTACCTCACCTTCTTTGATTTCACAAATAAGCTTCCTTTCAGCCTCTTTTTTTAACTTATAGGCAAGCCACTTTCCAATTTTATTTGAATTTTCGAAATACCTGAGCTTCGTCTGGTTTAATTTCTTTTGTAATTCCTCTGCATCCAATAAACTTAATTGTTTTTGGAGGATTTCCAATTCTTGTTTAATCATTTTATTATTCGGAGCTTGCTTTAACTCCTCCTCTTTTTTGGCTATATTTTTCAATATTCCTGATCTTTTTTCATTCCTTCTCCTTTTTATCTGAATCTCTTGTTGAATTAGTATCCCTCTTATCACCGATTTACCTGCCTCCCAGGCGACCTGGGATGTTACCTCTTTCCCCCAGTTTTCCTGGAAGAATGATACTATTTGATTTTTTCAATTTTTCTACCACGCGTTCGTCTTTTAACATACTATCTTTCACAATCCAATTATATTCTTTCCTTTGAGGGCCAAATATCATTTGAATCGGACAAAGATCAGAGATGCGTCTCAGCATAATTTCTATTTCCTTAAGCTCTTTAGTTAGGCCCTTGGATAGCAGGACCATATCAATCCTTGACCATGTGCTATGAACCTCTGAGTAAAAGGTATACTCTTTCGTTTCTTTGTACATGAAGTGCCACACATCCACTAACGTCAGCGAATCCATCATTTCGAAAAAACTTTTCGGTAACTTTCCTTGCGTCAACTAGACCTTCTACTCAGAGTATTTATCTATCTTAGGATCAATTACACCATTAAAATCTCCCAGTACCATCATGTCCTGGTAATCCAAGGAGCCAATTTTGTTATAGGGCTGTTCGTAGAAACCTGTTTTATTTTTCAAGGGGGCATAAAGCCCCACCACTAATATTTTATATCGTATCAGACGCATTTCTACTCCCACCATCGAGGCTTCCTCGCCCTTAAATATCTCAGTTGCCTCATATTTAGAATTAACATACATTGAAACTCCTTTTTTCTTTTTCTCATATAATGACGAAAAGCAATTCCCTAATCTTTTATTAATCAGAAACCTTGAGTCTTTCATTCTTATATGAGTCTCTTGGAGGCATACCACATCTGGTTTAATTTTTTCTAGATGGTGGAATATTCGTTTTCGTTTTATCGATGCGTTCATGCCCCTTACATTCCAAGACACAATTTTCAATGCTCCCTGGGCCATTTTTAAATAACTGTTACCTTCGAAATTAATTTCAGCCAAATTTTATTTTATTCACCTCTTTCAACACACTCTTACTGTTTTCTTTATTCTAAAAACTCTTTCCTTGTCTCTTCTACTTCCTCTTCTAACAATTCTTTCTTTTCTTCTATATCAGATTTCCCCTCGGGATCCTCTCCTCCTTGCTCTTCCTCTTCTGAATCCTCCTCTTGTTCCTCCTCCTCTCCTGTCTGATCATCTTTTCTTTTACAGTGGAAACATTGTGCTACAATTGTGCAATGTGAAAGGGTCTCTGATCTTAGCCAGTGTTGGATGCTGAACAGTAACAGTCCTGGTTAGTACTTGGATAAGTAACAATTCAACCACTAAGTAGTAAAACTGGGCCAAGGACTGAGTAGAAAATGGAAAAACCTTGAACTAGAGCTGTAAAGTATGTAGTGAATTGTATGAAAAAATACAACAAATATATAATTATAAGGCTAATAAACTTATGTTAAGACACACACACAGAGAGATGCTGGCTTTATTGTCTTGTAGTCCCTAGAGAGCCAGGCCATTTCCACACAATGGCGCTGTCCCAGAATGAGGACGCGTTGCTGTCGGTCCATGAGTTGTACTTTCGCATGATGTCATCACAGTCCTGCTGCCCATGCATCCCCAGCCAACATAATTGTGGCATAGTCCATTGCTGGAAAAACATCCAGTAATGGTCCCTGATTGCTGGGTGTAGAGGGGAGAGTTTGGGGAGCATTCCCATCCCACCAGTGGCACTGCCAGGATTGCGATGGGGTGACGATGGAAAATAGTAAGGTATGGAAAGGGCCCCAGTGTAGTGTAGCGGTTAAGCACTGAACTATGACCTTGGAAACCAGGATTTGATTCTCTGCTCAGCCATGAAAACCCACTGGGTGACCTTGGGCACATCACACACTCTCAGCCCCCAGAAAAACCCATGATAGGTTCATCTCAGGGCCACCATAAGTTGGAAGTGACTTGAAGGCACACAACAAGAAGTTCCTTCCCTCCCAGGGCTACAGGCCATCCTTCTTAGACACATGATAGAAAACCTAGCATGGAGTATCAATACCTACATCCCATCCTACTGTCCTCATTTGGTAGGACAATCCCAATTAATCCTCTGTCACACAACTTTTTCAGCTGCTTTAAAAATGTCCAGATTCTCTACCCTTCTCCAACTTTTGTCCCTATTTCTTCAGTTTGCTTCACTTGCAGCAAACTGAATTCAAGGTTCAAAAGTAATTTGTGCTTCATTAACTCAATGGGTGGAGAACAGGTAGAATCTTGCCCTTGCCTGTAGCTTCAAGCAAAACCAAACTCCTGCAGTTTTTCCTAGCTTGTGTGTTCTTCCTCATTAATAACTTTTCTTATCTTGACTACATTCTGATGTTGATGGCCACTTGGGTCCCAGTTTGCGTTTGTGAAATCTTGGAAGGTATGTACTTAGTCCAGAACATTCTAACAAACCTGGCCTGGGTCAAGGAATAGAGCTGTCACTTCCCCAGCGGGAAGGACCCATCCTAGCCATGTCAACCATTTTTCTGTTATAGAAAGTCAGCAGCAGAGAAACAACTCTGTGCAGTTTTCTGACATGATAGAAAGAACCAGCTGATTTCATTGTGGGCAGGACACTCTGAGAGAGTGTTTATGGTATCTTATATGCGCACACACACACACACCAATGACTGGGGTATAAGGAACTATCCTTTGATCTAGGCATATGGGCATGGCTAACTCTGTGGAGGGCAACACTACCCACTTTTTGCAGACCATGTTGCTTTTCACAGTGTCTATCCAGTCTTTGGCTGAAATCCTGCTGGTATCTACACCAGTACAACATCCATTACAGGGGCATAGTGCGCTTTTGCTGCAGTGCATAGCAGCCACAGGGGGTGGACTTCCTGTGCTGTCCTTCCCAGTTGCCACAGTCCCTATGGGCATTTTACCCTGCTGCCACTGTTGCCACACAGACTACACCCCACCTACTCCAGCATAGTTGCTTAGGTTTATAAGATCTATATCTTTCTGTCAGAGTGACCCAAACACATTGAGGCTTTGCTTCAGAGTAGTCAGAGATAAAGTCCTCAAGTAGAGAAAGAACCTTGGCCACTACTGCATGTGAAGTATGGGCATTTTTTTTTAATTTAGAAAAGTTTGAACTCACCTTTCTGAAAAATACTCCCAAGACTGGGAACAATGTTATCGAAAAAGATCTAAAGGAAAAAGTAACAAACCACGTTTCATTCGTTCAGCATTTGATAGTTCATTTGAATAAAATATTTTAAAAATCTTGGTCCATGTCAACAGGATGTGGCAGGTTTCATGTGGAAGATGGTTCTACCACTGTGTGGTTATAACGCAGACACAAAAAAACTCTCTTAGCAGTGTCACCAGAGTGCAGTGTAATGGTTTGAGTGCTGAAGTAGGACCCGCTCAACTAGGAAAACCCACTGGGTCATCTTGGGCAAATCATGCTCTCTCAGCCTTAGAGGAAAGCAATGGCAAGCCTGTTCTGGAAAAAAAAAATGCCAAGAAAACCCTGGAATTGAATTGTCATACATCAGAATTAACTTGCAAAGCAGCATCAACATTCATTTTAGAATCGGAGGCAAAAATCTTTTTATTCAGGCAAACCTTTGACGGTTAATCCAGATTGCTATATAAGCTATTATTGTTGTTGTTGTTTGTTTGCTTGTTTGTTTATAATGCCTTTTCCACCAAAAGGCAGAACATCAACATAAACAGTCAGGGACAAAGACAATAAACATAACACTATAGCAATATATGGAATGAAATCCCCAACATCCCATCAATCGCTACCCATCTCAGCACCTTAAACGCAACTCAGTTGCTTAAGCTGATAAATCCAATGGGAAGTTTTTCAGCTCTTTATGAAAACAGGTGAGGTTTTCCTCCAACTGGAGGTCGAAAGGCAAACCATTCCACAAATATAGAACCAGATCTTGAAAGACTCGCAGCCTTGACAGAGCTGTGTGCATTGATGGAACAGACAGTAGTCCTTTGCCTGTAGATCTTAAATTCCTGGATGGAACTACACCATACTAGCCAAGCTGTGAGGTACTGAGGGAGGTTGAAACGCAAAGCCTTGAATACCAGAACAAAAAGTCTGAAACAGGCACCGGCCTGAACTGGTAGCCAATGAACGGGTCTATGGGGAGAAGAATCTGGGTGGTGCTGTTTTCTCTTTTAAGGGACTTTAAAATATTTTTGAATTCAGTTGTTTTAATTAATCTGCTGTATGATTTAACCAGTAGTTTAATTCATTTGGTTGTTAACTATCTTTAGTCTCATTTTTGGGAGAAGAACATCAGTCAACCAATCAAACAAACAAATAATAGGCCTTTGTGATCATTTGCAGCTACGAGATCTTAACGTGGAGGAAGGCTCACCTTAGAGAAGGAATTCCATCAGGAATCACAGGCCTGGTCTATTCTTCTCCTTTGGGTCTGCTCTCTTCTTTTTCTGCTCCTCCTCCTTCTCCCAAAAAGCACATTGCTTTGGACACTTCACACCACTATTTCGTAAGAGGAGTTGAGTTTTATGTGTTGTCTTCAGAATGCTGGCTTTCTCATTTCTTTCCATTTTAAAATGGAAACATGAGTGCTCGAGGTTTTCCAGTGGAGACGTGACCCACTTTCTCTTGTTAATTGACAAGCTGAACATTTGCACTGTCTCTCGTGGGGCCACTTTGAATGAGGACATTGTTTCCGAGCCAAGCCAAGCCCTGACCTGACTCAGGCAGTGACCTGACAAAAACCAAACCAGCTACGACTAGCAAATCATGCAACAAACACCTCTACAACAGTGGTGGGAGTTGTGGGGTGGGATTGGAGGGAAATGTCATGAGGCAAAACCCTGATCTTTGTATTGTACTCAGCAAATGCTGAGTGTGCTTTTTCTGATTAATTAGTGTGAAACTCTGCGGTGATGGAACTGCGTCCCAGAAGGAAACAACCTCTGTGTATTGGTTAAATAAGTTTGCATTGATTGTTTCAATTAAAAGAAAAATCTTTGTTTTTGCTGACGTTTTCTACTGTTCCCCACTTTAATATCTATTATGCCTCATCCCTAAATATGTGAATGTAGAACTAGAGTAGAAATTATATGCAGGCTCACCTGTGAATAAGTGTGCCAGCCACTGTAGTTAGGCAAGTACTTTGGGTTTCTAGGAGACTTCTATGTTTTTTTTTAAAATGGATTTATCTCTTCAGTACATGCCACTGCTGATTTTTAAACTATCACCCTTAATTCATTTAGGCTGGAATTAGTATGGCCTTTTAGCACCATACCTTATTCCAGTGTCATCGCGAGGGGATCACACGAGAGGCTCTTGCGAGAGGCACTCGTGTCCCCTCTGCTTCCCCTCTGCACTAGCTCCATGCTGGGCTGAAGGAAGCATGAGGGCTCTGCCCCTTCCTTCCACAGTGCAGCCGGACACTTTTCCAGACTGTGCTGGGGGAGGAAGCACGATGGCCACATGTCTGGAGGCTCCGCACACAAGGTAAGTGCAGGTGGGGCATGGGAGGGATGCGTGATTGTGCATCATTTTTGGCAATGAGCCAAAAATGATATACTGCGCGATCACTGCCAAATGGCCTTGGGAGCACCACATGACTGCGAGGACATCATGTGGAATGGTCCTTGCAATCCCTCAGCGCTCCCGAGGACATTTTGCAACAGGACTAGTGTGCGAAAAGGGCCTATGTTTAGCTCATTAGCAAGCCCAGGAAAATTTGAGTCTGTGTGCAAAATTCTCCTCTTTATTTTCAAGCAGAAGTTGGAAGGAACATTTCGTTGAATTTTCCAGGTGAAAGTGGAATTCTCTAGAGGTGTCCCTGAAGTAGGATTTGCTATTCACATTAGTGGTGACCATAGCAATAGCAGAGAAATTTATCTCTCTTTCTACCCCACCCATCCGCAACAATTTTTACTTTCTTCTCCTGCAAGGATTGGTATTCCAGCAGAAGCTAAGTCTGGCTACTATTTTCCATCCTTTACAATGTTCCATCATTCCATAGTATTGTGGGAGAGAAATGGAAGTTGCCGCCAAAAATGATGACTAGGGAGGGAACATTTCTTACTTACTACCTTTCCTTTTGTAGAGGTAAGAGTGGCCATTAAGGTGGAGGACTGGAAATCTTAGAAACCTTCTTGGAAAAAAAAATATCTTGAGAAATTTTTAGTGTAGGAAGAGTTTATAGGCAGAACACACCAAAGAACAGACCAACATGAAGTGCCTTGGTATTTTACTTTCAGCAGGTAATCTGGAATACGTTTCAAAAGAATACACTTTTCAAAATACATTTCCAGTTTAAACATATGAAGCTTCTTTATATACTGTGTCAGAGCATTAATCTATCTAGCCCATTGACAGAAAACAGTGGCTATCCAGCATTCTTTGGCCTACAGCTCCTATCAGTCCTAGCCAGTGTATGAAATGGTAGTTGGGTTTTCCTTCTGACTGAACATGTTTAAGAATGATAGAATATGACAACTGGGATTTTAAGAAAAAGAAAAAAAGAATGGTTAATGTTCCAGTTTGTTAAAAAACATTGCAGCTCAGTTTCACAGAATGTCTATATTAAATGCTCTGGTCTCATTTGGTACCTGCCAAATAACTATATCAGGAAGTTCAACAAAGTGTGGGATGTAGCCAAATCTTCTTACAAAGTGACTCCTTCCGTCACTGGAAGGCTTTTGGTCCAGAAGAGTTTTTCCACTGTTGAACAGGACTATGGGATACAAAACTTTGCTGATTTCAACTTTTCCCCACAACTCTTGTGTATCTATGTGCACTTTTGGGGCATGAGAGAAGCAGTGCCTACTTCTTTATCATTTCCTCTTGGGCTGGCGGCTCAGTGGATTGGAAGAGGAGAAATGGAGAACTCAGACAGTAGCCAAGAGGACAGGAGGATAAAGAATATCTTTCCCAAAGGTATCCCATAAATATGGAACCACCCTGACAAATTATTTCCCTATCAACCTCTGCCTAGATTGTGCTGTTTTGGAAACATACGGAAAGATTCTCCTGGTGAAACAATGTCAGGGTTTGTAAAAATTACTTATTTAGATTTAAAACTTCCAGAATTCCCCTCTTCAGACTCTCAATACACATCGACTGCATTAAGCCCAAATAGGATTGCTATATCTAGAAGTGAAGTGTTTCTCAATAGATCTTTTGCTACTGTAGAAGACTCTTCTCATTGAATCTGATATATTTTTTTCCTCCATTGATTTTGGCTGCTATATTTTTGGAGGACAACGATTCTACATCTTCAGGCATAAAGGAGGAATTCTGAGTTGTGGGAGGAACTGATTTTGCAATGTTGTGTTTCTGGTTAATGAGGATGACGTGCTGAGCTTTGCTGCATTTGATGCTATTAGAAATTAGACTAAGATCAAAGGACTTTCATTATTATCCTAGCCTAAGTATAGAATATTTTAATTTATGACACTAGGAAGCTTGAGGGAGATTGTTGCCTACTCAATGCCAGGGGAATCATGCTTATTTTGAAAAGTGAAAATTAAAGCAAAGCACTTTTGAAGTGGTTACCCACATTTTTTCCCCTCTAAACACTGCCAGGAATAATGGGAACATTTCTCCCAGAACCTGTAAGACAGCTTCAGTTCCCACCAAAATATCTAAAAGAGGGGGAAAGTAGAAGAAAATTCATAGCCCCTCCTGTAGTACAGAAATTCATATATTGCTTTCTCAAGGTTCTTTGAAGAAATATAGGGGGTAATCCAGGAGGATGAATAAAGCTTTTGCCTTCAAGAAAGAAGGAAAGGGTCACATTGGCCTAAATCCTACTGTTTATCCTGTTTAGAATACAGTCATTGAATCAATTGGCCTTCTCAGTGGCTGGTCACAAGTTGTGGATTTTCCTTCATGGGAGGTTCAGTTAGGCCCCCCTCTGGACTCTTTCCACCAGCAGGCAAAGAACTTTCATTTGTGTAGACCTTTGGTTTTTAACTTGTTGCAGCAAATGGAGTTCTTAATGGGGGTGTCGGGGTTTTGTGTCTATATTTTATTATATTCTAAATTGGGATTGAAATTCACGGTCACAGTCGTTGTTGTTGTTGTTATCATCTTTATTTATATCCTACTTTTTTCCCTGGAAAGACTGGAAGTGGCTAACTTTTGAAAAAGAAAACATAGGCCATTTCTGCATGACAGGGCTCCGGCAAGTCCGTCTGTTGCAGCCCCGGCAGAGGAGGGAGGGCGCTAGTAATGCTCTCCTCCGCACCTCACCAGTTTGCTGCGTAGGGGAGTATGCTGGCCCTGTCTCTTTCCTCCTGCGCTGGGGAGGGAGGTGTTGCCAGTGCGCTCCTGCCCTTCTGCATAGCCGGAAAGGACGGCAGTGCCACACAATGGTAGGTGTAACATGGATTTTTTTTCTGTTTTGGAAATACCGCATGTACGTGCCACTTGGGGGCTAGATGATGGCAGGCCAGTGATGACATCATGCAGAAGCACAACCAGCCAACCACTGCCATCTTGGCCCCATGATGGCACAGCTTCCTCATGTGGAAAGGGCTATAGTTAAAATACCATAACATACAAAAGTTAAAACACAAATTAAACAAGTGAGTAATAATTAAAACAAAGTTAGAATACATATTAAAAACAACTAACAAATCACAATTAGAAGCAACCATCACCTTTCTTCAGCCAAGCAAAGATCACATATTGAATGCCTGCCTAAATAAAAATGTCTTTAATTGTCTACAGAAAGAAGACATGGAGGATGCTAGTCTGACCTCTCTGGGAAAGGGAGTTCCAGAGCCTGGAAGCAGCCACTGAAAAGGCCCTCTCCTGTGTTCCCACCAAGTGCACCCGTGAAGGTGGTAGAACAGAAAGAAGAGCCTCTCCAGCAGATCTCAAAGCCCAGGCTGGTTCATAGGGGAGAATGTGAAAGCTAGAGTTATGCATCCATGACTGGTTTGTACTCGTGATCTCTGTGTATTCAATAGTGTAAGGAATACATAGGGATCATAAAACTCTCCCAATATTGACTTACTGGGCAGCAACTATTGCAAGTGATGGTGATCTCCTCTGTTGGTGACTTAGGTATAGCAGAGTGATGTTTCCATCTCCTCCTGCAAACTATCTCCAGTGTGAGGAGAAATTATGAGAAGGATCCTGCTTCCAACTATCACACTGGAGATCATTCATGGGAGGGAACATCAGTCTGCTACATCCTGATCGATAGCAGAAGAGCCCTCTGTTGTGTGCAGTGGCTGCTGCCTGGTAAGGCAGGATGATGGGGAGGATCAGGCCAGGAGATACTACTTAGCTACATAAATAAGGTAGTTACATGACGAAGTAACTGGTCTCCAATTGTGGTTGTGCTTTTTAAAAACCATTCTTGCATTTTTTGAACAGAACTGTGTTTCTTTTTTTAAAAAATGTTTTTTTTCCGTTGTACTTCTTTTAAATGCTAGTTAGCAATTTTGGGAGAAAGATGGGATATAAATTAAATAAATAAATTAACTTTACCTATGGCCATTTCTGCACCTCACCTAATGCCAGGATGATCTGTGGACATCCTGGCATTGCCAGTCCAAGGACAGGAGCATTTTCCCAGCACTTCCTTCTGCACCGTCCCTTGGCAGTGGAGGAGGAGTGGCATCAACACCGCTGCTTTTCCTGCATTATGGCCTCCATAGCAATGCCTTCTCCCTGCCCTTTTCCCATCCTGTGACACCTGATTTTTCCAGGGCTTCTTTTCTTATTGGGTGGTGTTGAATGCATCTGTGCATCCATGTGTCAGGGCTCCTGGATTGACAATGGGAGCTGGTACGATGGAGGAACCACACACCACTAGGTAAAAGGATGGTCACTCTTTAGGGGGTCAGTAATGGACTGTTTCTGTTATTGACATAGGACATGATAGAGGAGGGTTAGGGCAGTTGGCAGTGGGATAGCGACAAGTTGCCCACAACGTCATGCAAAAGCACAGCTTCTGGAACCGTGATCACTCATCGCTATGCAAAAATGGCCTATGTGTTAACTTACCATTTAACAAGTGATACACTGGGTCTTCTTTAGTTGGACTAACCAGGAGGATTCCAGTGATCATTTTCACTGAGGACAAGACACTAAAGCCCTCTCAACTGCTGTATCTCCTGGAAGCACATCCCGGAAAAGTTGCTTTTTTCAAGTGTAAATCCTAGATTCCCCTAACAGGACAGACTGTGTTGCCCTAAGAGGTGGGAGATATTGGGATCCACCCACAATGCCAGCATCTCCTTAGAATTTGGGGGAATTATAGCTCAAAGGAGGCCAGTGAGAGGAGGGTAACAGCATGATCTTTTCACCTACGTACACCAGTACTAATTGTAGAGAGGACCCCAGTTAAAATTAAACAAAGCATTCTATCTGAATTGACAGACACATGAGAAATCAGACACACTTAAGAACCACAAAGGCTAAAAGAAGTGATGTAAGAAAGGCTGGATAGAGACAGGTTAAGGGTAGAAAGGGTGATAGTTAGTAGTCTTGAAGAAGCAAGTCACAGTGGAGGGTCTCAGATAGCATCTGAGGGTAGCATGGAGGAGTGACAGTCTGGACTAAATTCTACATACTACAATTGGCTGGGGTTTAAGCCAGGGTTTTTTATACCCTATTTCACACCCTGAAGGAGTGTGTTGACAAAGCCATAATGGCGTTCCCATGAGACTGAAAAGGAGGTCCGGAATGAGCTGATTGCTGAACTCCAGAGTGACAAAACATTGATGGAACTCATGACAATCTCTTAATGTTTGGTCAAGTAGGGTGTATAGGGAACACCTCTGTAGAGTAAGGTTGAGGGATGGTCTCTGATTGCCCACTAATCTGGGCAGTTCATCTTTTGTTGCATTGTTGTACAAGGGGCTGAAGTGAAGGGATTAGCACAAACCCATCAGAGTTGGCTTTTCTGCATAATTCTATCTGAACTTTCATGACCCTGAACGTGTCTCCAGAAAGCATAACCCCAAACACGTTCTCCAGCCAGCATGATCCTGATAATGTTCTCTGGTCATTCATAACTCCAATTTATGAAAATCGCATATCTCGTAGGAGGGGTAGTAGGTTATGGTAACAGATGATGGGGGAAGAATTCTAGGAGTTGTAGTTTGGAAGAGTAATATCTTAAAGTTCTCTCCTAGAAGTGCAGTTGCAGCTCCCGTGCTTGTTTGTGAAGGGAAGAAAGGTTAAAGAACTTGTGTGACCACATATCTATTCTGGTGACCCATAGAAGATCATGTTCATATACCTCACTCCACTCCAATCTGGAATAAACTATCATTTCCAGCTTCTGTCATTACAACTGATGATGCAAATTCAATTGCTTTACTATGAAGATTACTGTAACCCTCTTTCACCTGTAAATACTGTTGCTTCCTTTTAACCTGGGAAATTATGGGCTGAGCACCCCCTTGTTATGTAATGAGGCAAATTTTTAACTATAAAATGTGAAGTGGGAAAGTATTCTCATCGTATTTTGTACACAGAAATTTCAGTTCTCAGAATAAGCAAGAAAGGCTAAAAGAACATGAGGTATTACAACTCTTAGCAATGCCATGTGGTTATTTTAAGGCATAGATGCATATTCCTTAAGAAAGCCACTGGGGTGTAGCTGTCTGAGTGTTGGATTAGGGCACTGGGAGACCAGGGTTTGAATCCCCATTCAGGCATGAAAAATCCCTGAGTGACTTTGGGCAAGTCACACTCCCGCAGTTTCAGAGAAAGGCAAAGGGAAACCCCAACTGAACAAATTCTGCCAAGATAACTCTGCGAGGTTCACCTTAGGGCTGCCATGAGTCAGAAATGACTTGAAGGCACACAAGAATGATAGAGGCTTATTACTAAAGAAACTGTTTGATGTAATTGCATTTAAACATATTTTTAACTGTCAGCAGTGTGATTAAAACATGCTAAGAGTCATTATTTTTTTTTAAAAAAATCAACTTCTGTTTCTATTTATTATGAAGCCTTGAAGTATGAACAAGCACTTGTAATTATAAATACATAGCTGTTTGCCTTATTATCTTTCTTAGCTGAACTGAATTATGAAGACACATCTTCATGAGAATTTGTCTTGGTCAAGAGAAGTAATAGTACGATTGTATTCTGCTTTGGTCACCTGGAATACTGTGTCTTGTTCTGAGCACCAAAATTCTAGAAGGATATTGACAAGCTGGAAGTGTCCAGAGGAGGGCAACCAAAATGGTAGAAGTTCTGGAAACCATGCTGTATGCGGTGCAGCTTAGGGAGCTGAATCTATTTAGCCTGAAGAAAAGGTTAAGAGGTAACGAGATAGCTATGTTTAAATATTTGAAGGCATGTCATATAGAGGATGGAGCAAGGTTGTTTTTTGCTGCTCCAAAGAGGAGGATAGTTAGCAATGGTTTCAAACTTCAGGAAAAGAGATTCCACCTAAATGTTAGGAAGAACTTCCTGTCTCCTTTTTTGGAGGTTTTGAAACAGAGGCTGGATGGCCGTCTGTCCGGAGTGTTTTGATGGTATATTCTTGCATGGCAAGGTTTGGACTCAATGGCCCTTGTGGTCTCTTCTACCTCTATGATTCTATAATTCTTATATTACTTATAACTGTGAAGAGTGAAAGGAAGGAGACTGAAGGTCTCATCACACCACCGTGTTATACTGTCATAG
Source organism: Cyclura pinguis (assembly GCA_030412105.1). NCBI lineage: Eukaryota > Metazoa > Chordata > Lepidosauria > Squamata > Iguanidae > Cyclura > Cyclura pinguis. The sequence continues at coordinate 33,103,986 of CM059599.1, forward strand.
CAATGCATTAGTCCTGCTTTTGCCTCAGCCCTATTGCACAATGCTGTTGCTCTCCAGGTACTATTGTGCTGTGTCGTATTGCAGAGTCAGTGAGAATGTGTTTATTTTTCAAAGTGGAAATAATGACCCCCACTTAACGACCCATTTTCAAGCAGCAATTCAGTAACCAATTCAAGTGGAGATATCTCATAGCAATGTTTTTTTTTTCTTTCCTTTTCCTTTTTTTTTTTTTGGTCATAGCATCATGATGCGTTAGCATCATGAGATGGTAGCATCAGAGCATCATGACCTCATGGCACAATTACAGCTACAGGAACCAATCATAGAAATGAGGGCAGGGCAAAGGAGTCTGTAATGATGCCTTAATATGGATGAACAAACTGTTTAAATACCACTATTTAAGCACAAATGCACCGAGGGGGCTATAGAATCAGCAGTCAGCTACCCTTACAAGAATGGCTGGAGTAGAATTCAAACAGAATAACATGGTATAAAGGAGCAGTGTGATAAGCCTCTGGATGATCTTTGTCCCTTGTTCCCCCACCAGGTCTCTATAGCTGACTATCTATCTTGGTCTACTGTGAACATGCAGTGGGTGTCCTGTCTTTCTTTTCGCTCCCTCCCTCCCTCCCTCCTTTTTCTTTGCCTAAATCCTGTTGTTGTAATGTGGTTGTACCTTTCTGGTCATTGTTGAACAGACATATTTGGTTCATAATATATGTGGAGTTCTACAATTGTAAGCATCTCACATGGACTTGAATTCTATTTTTAGTCCTGACTAGAGTAGAACCATTGAACTGATAAGATTTACCTTTACGTTGACATGACATTCAATAATTGATACAACAGGTCTACTCCAGTTGGGACTAACCAGTGGGGTTCAAACCTTCATTGGATTCTGAGAACAGTTAGTTATAGCTGTGAAGCAGTGTCATCCATTCCGCTCTTCATTGTATGGTATGAACAGGACCAGGCAAAGAGCAGGCAAAATAAGAAATCTTGGAGACTTTGATGATTTTTTTTTCCTTATCAAGGGTTTCCTTCCAGCCTTGAAAACTTATGTAGGAGGTATCCCAGTTAGGTTGCAGCCTGATCATTAGGGGTTCCTTTCCGTAACATTTCAGGCCCAGGGATTAAGTGATGGATTTGACCTGTTTCTGGGTCAACTGATTGTGGAAACAGTCATAAAGGAAATTCATGAAAATGAGCACAGCATTTGATTAAAGCTGACAAGTAACACAAGAATGCAGAGTCAGGGGCAGGGGGTGGCATTTGTTCAGAAGGCGGCAAAATGTGCCCAACAGCAAACAAAATGTACCCATTTTCTCTAGGGTTTTCATCCTACACAGCCTCACCTGTTGTGCACATGGCACATGGGCATTTTTCAAGTCCTTTGTCCTGCTGCCAGGGATTTTAGAAGGCTTTCATCTTACCTTAGGGTTTTGCCTCCTCCAGGGTTGGCACCATTGTCAGCAGGGCTTTTACAACAGCAAGGCTCACGAGTCACAACGTTGGTGGTCCACATTTGGTGCTCCTTGCTCCAAATGGCATAATGAGCTCAAGGGTAGAGAGACCCTTCCCTTTCCCTCCCTTCTCCTACCTTCTTCATGCACCAGTATTGTGCAAGTACAGGCATACCTCAGTTAACAAAGCCTCTGACAAAAAAGCCTCTTTTTACAAAGGCCATTTCTGCAGCTCACCCTTTTTCACTGTCGTCCTGGTGTCATCCTGGCAGCACCTTTGCTGGGATGGGAGCTTGTCCCCAACGCTCTCCTCCACACCTGGCTGACTGCCTGTGAATGGGAGCACGAGCGACACACTCTTTCCTTCCGCACTGCGGCGGGACCCTTTTCTGTGCTGCACTGGGGAAGGAAGTGTGTAGATTGCACTTCCTGTCATTCCGTATGGCTGCCAGTGGCAGGAGTGTCACAGGATCATGGGCCATTGACAGATTTTTTCCTTTAATGATATAGCTTATGTTCGTGACAGGTGGGGATGCGTTGGTAGTGGGACCATGATGATATTGTGTGAAAGCACAACTCTTGGACTGCTGCCAATGTGTCCCCATAATAGGACAGTGACATCATGCAGAAATGGCCAAAGTGTTCTTATCCTCTCTCAAACTGGAAAATTTATGGCAGCATCAGTATTGGGAGGACGCTGAAGCAAGGCTTGAGAAGAGCATGCATGCACAACAAAACAAAGATAAAGGGGGAATGCAGATTAGCTTGCCTCACTAGCTATGCCAGCACATTAAAGTGCATCTATGAGTTTGGCCACCAAAATGGAACTCAGAAGAAAAGGAGAAGCTGATGAAGGAAGAAATCTTTCCTGAAAGCATCTTGGGAGAAGGTTATAAGAGCTCTCTAGAAGGATTTTGTTTACTGCTGCAAAGCATTTATGACCTCTTCGTTTCATTTCACATATGCATATTGTTAGTTTTGAATAAAAAGTTTGGTGAGCTACATTGCACTGCACTTCTTTTTTTCTGGCATATTTTTTCATGTTATTTCTGATATTGATACCAAATTTTCTGTTACAGAACAAATGTTCAGGAAGACTTCATTAACTGTTGTTGTTTGTTTGTTGTTGCTGCTGCTGCTGCTGCTGTGTGCCTTCAAGTCATTTCCAACTTATGGTGACTGTAAGACAAACCTATCATGGGGATTTCTTGGCAGAATATGTCCTTTCCTTCTTCTGAGGCTGAGAGAGTATGGTTTATCCAAGGTCACTTACTAGGATTCCATGGTTGAACAGGGACTGAAACCCTGTTCTCCAAATCACAGACCACTACATCCTGGCCTGTTGTTAATGGATGTACACTTGTATAATATATACACACATTCCTGTACTGAGCCACTAAGCTTTGACACCATCTGGGAATGGGGTGCATTGAGCAACCCAGGTTTGAAAATCATCTCACATACAAAAACCAAACTTTCGCCTCATTCAGTGGCGCTTGACAATCCAAAGAAACACAGACATTCTCTGAATCTTCATCTGGCACCCTGAGATATGGGAACCCTAAATCATGCCCTGTCCCCTTCTGTCTCATGTGACAGATTCAGCACAATCTACTGACAATAACTGGGGCAAATTCTTTAACTTCTTTGACTATGAGGAATTTCTAGAGAGGAACCTTCTGGGTCTCACGAGTAGCCTCAATGTACCTTTTATATTAGTAGAGTCAGAGACAGCATGGTGACTAAAGTTTAGACACACACATTTACAACACTGCATTCTGAGAAAATATGTGTGTGTGTGTGTGTGTGTGTGTGTGAGAGAGAGAGAGAGAGAGAGAGAGAGAGAGAGAGAGAGAGAGAGAGAGCAGTCCACATACTGGGAGGAAAAACAACCCCTAACCATTTATTATTATTACTTCAGCAAAATGCAGCAACATTAATGCCAGGAACAGTAACGACCGTATCATTAATAAAACTTTCTGCTAATTCTAAAATGGAAAGGAAAGTACTGCTCTTTAATAAATTGGCAAACCAACTGACCATAAAAACAATTACTGAAGGGAAAAGGCATTACTATGTCATATAGCTTCATCTAGCAAGATTAGAGGCTGAGTGGGTGGCTTTTTGGATCCTGTGCTCGCTAAAACGTATGTTCTTGGAATGGTGGTTTAAGCAGCAGAGCTATCATTCATCATATCCTTTTGTCTTCATGTTTTTCTTCCTCCTTTCCTTCTGAACTTTCTAAATTTTTGGAATGCTATCCAAGTCTGGTGCCTCTGAAATAAGACATTCTATTCTTGCCAGCTTGCCTGATGCCAATGCAGACAAGTGCCTACAGAACCATACAGACTTGAATGCACATCCACATATCAACTTCAACTAAATTTAATGGAGGTATCTTTTGATGTAAGTGGAAATGTACACCACTTCCAAAACCACAGCTTAGATAAGCTTCTTTTGGGGCATAAAACTCCCAGAAGCCACCAACCAGCATGGGCACAGGCCATGGTGACTTTGGATTCTGGGAGCTATAGTCCCCAAAAGTAATTTATCCAAGCTGTGTCTCAGACCAAGAGCTACCAGCTAGTTGTCCATGACTACAGATGGATCTGATCCCAGGTTTCTGTATGGTGCAATCTTGTGCAGAAGGCAATATTTCTTTCCAGCTTCATCCATCCCCATGCTTTCCTGGCTTGGGCAAGACAGTTGTCAGCCAAAAAAGTTTAACATGGATTTCCATCACGTCTGTTTCCACAGTCAGTATAGAAATGTACATACTTAATACGAGTCTGCATTTAAATACAAAACATATACAAACTGTATGTGAAAAATGCATAAAGATAATATGAATTTTATTCACACACACATAAAGAGAGAGATGAATTAGAATTATGAATAAACTCATGCAAAACGGTCCAGGATTCCAAAGAGAATAAGATGGGACCCCTTCCTTCCTTCCTTCCTTCCTTCCTTCCTTCCTTCCTTCCTTCCTTCCTTCCTTCCTTCCTTCCTCCCTCTCCTCCTGCTCCTCCTCCTCGTTCTTCTTCGTTGATGATGATGGCAGGATGATAGGGCAAAATGACAAAGGAAAAATGCTTTTGAGAAGAAATTGGCTCCTTTGCGTTATACAATTATAGCACTGTGATTCCACTTTAATTGTCATGGCTGCATCCTATGGAATCTTGGTATTTGCAGTTTGATGAGGCACTAGAGCTCTCTGGCTGAGATTTCTAAATATCCCTCCCTAAACTTCAAATTCCAGGATGCAACCAAACTGATTAAACTTAGGAGTCATGTTATAAAGTGTGTGTCATCGAATGTATTAATAACTTGTTAAACAGGAAGCAAAGAGCAATGATTCGTGGCAGTTCTCATAATGAAGAGATATAAATATTGGGGTCCTCCAAACATTATGGCAGAAAGCAAATGTGTCCCTCAAACCTTCTGTTAAGACTCTCTGTAATGAACCAAATATAATTTTGCTTCCCTTTGAGTGATAAATTCTCCATGCTCATTGTGGAGGGTGTGGACAGTACATCATTCTCTGGAGACATCCCAGAAAAAATGTTTCCATCCTCTGTGTTCAAATTTTATTAATATGCTTTTGTTAGTTGCTATTAAGGAATCCATTTGACAATCCACTCCTTGGCATGGAGGAAACAGCAGGAACATTGGGGTGGGAAGAATATCACTAACAGTCACAAGGGGCTAGTAACAGCAGGAAGTGGTCTGGATTAGACAGTAAGCTCCAATTTATTTTTTTCATTTATTTTTAATTTATAGTCATGGCTTGCCTGACCAAAACTCTGGGGATGAGAGAGAACATTTGGCATTTCAGCAAAAGACTTTATCCAGACTTCACAGGTAGCTATGTATGATACAGACTTGTACTAATGTCACTGGAAAAAGTTTGTCTGTGAGACATTTGGCCCATCTCAGAATAACAAGAAAGGCATAGATGGTTGTCATATGTTTTCTGAATACAAAGAAGGTGAAGAAAACCTAGTTGAGCAGTTAACTCACTCATGCTTTTAATACCTTGAGATCCTGCCTGACCACTCTATGATACTCCCCAGTTAACCGTGTTTCAATGCAACTTGGAGGCCAATTTCTTTAACAAAGGTGGGCAATTTATGGCTCTTCAGATGGTATTCAACAGTGACTGTTTTTATTTGTCACTCTTAGCTATGCTGGCTGAGGATGATGAGAATAGCAGTCACGTAACTTTTGGAAGCCCTTGTGTTCCTCATATATTAAACTGCAGTTAGGCATCTGCATAAGGGATGGTGGTCATTTTCTCCCCAGTCATTTTGACTGATAGTCAACTGATATTTTCTTTTTATGCTTGTGGGGTCAGGAAGGGGCTTTCAGTGGCTGGGAGAAGCCTACCCCTGCTCTAAAATACTGAAAAGAATAGCATGCCAAAACATCTGTATGAAAATTACACTGGGTAGCAGTTACTTGGGGTGCTGGTCCTTCTAGTTTGGTGCTTGAGATGGACCATTGGACTTCAAACTCATATTCAAGCATGGGGTTCATGGAGTAGCTTTAGGCTTGGGCATTATAATCTCTCTAAGGCTAGACTGAGAGCCAGTGAGGTATAGTGGTTTGAGCCTTGGACTATGACCCTGCTGGCCAGGGTTTGATTCCCTACTCAGTCATGGAAAATCACTGGGTGACCTTGGGCACATAACATACTTTCAGTCTCAGAAAATGCTGTGATAGGTTTGCCTTAGGGTCACCATAGATCAGAAACAACTTGAAGGTACACGACGACGACAACAACAACAACAACAACAACAAGGCTAGTCTATCAAAGAGAAGCTTCTTGTGAAGGTGAAATAAATGAGTGCATGGATCACTGTCTCTGGGGAAAGAGGTGGGGGGCATACATGTGAAGATGGTAATGATAATACCAACCGCCACCACCTATAGAACCCTTAATTATTTGGAAACTAGCATACATTAAATATCACCTTTCCAACCATTAGGTCTCCCACCTGTTGAAGGCCATGGAGAAGACCTTTCAAGTACTAACAGTTAATGAATGGTTTTAGAAGGAGGCAGTTGCTTCATTACTGTGAAATGAAATGCCTTCCTGCTTAGAACATGGAGTACCAGTGCCTCTGAGCATCTTGCCACTTCAGGATGTTGGACCCTTCTTCCCTGTTATCTCAAGGTTCTGGAAAGTTCTCCCAAAAAGTTATATCGGTGCTAATTTTACCAGCCTTTGAAGAGACTTTAGAAAGACACAAACTTTGAAAAGAGATCTGTCAAGAATAAGAGGCATTGGTTTAAAATCTACAGCGGCTTGAATGCAGGAAACTGGCAGCTGTGCCTTGGTATTTTACTGTCCGTCCCACTTGGGCACATCAGAAGGGAGAAAAATTGTAGGGATGAATCATCCTGCCTCATAGCACAATCTCCACAATGGATGAATGGTGGACTGCATTTTCCACCTCTTGTGAGGAGTTTTTGGAATTGTTTTTGGAACTTGGCCTGAACCTGTCCTGGATTGTGCTTTTTGCCTGAGGCTTCTCAAGAGTGATAACAAGTCCCATCATGGAAATGAGACCTGACTCCATCAGAGCCTTAATAGGTTTTATATGCTTGTAATGTGTTATGTCATGCTCAATTCATGTATTTCAATTCTGGACTTGGATTCCCTCATTTTCTGTTATCCTTCCTTGAAATATGGAGTTGTTGTTGTGTGTCTTCAAGTCATTTCTGACATGTGGAGGCCCTAAGATGAACCTATCACAGGGTTTTTTTAGCAAAATTTATTCAGAGAGGATTGGCATGGCTGTCCTTTGAGGCTGAGAATGTGACTTTCCCAAAGTCACCCAGTGGATTTCCATGGCTGAATGGGGCTTCAAACCCTGGTCTCCAAAGTTGTAGTCAAGTATTCAAACCACTACATGATGCTGGGTCTCAAACTTTGGTGTACTAGGTATAAATTTGTAACTAGTAAAATTAATAATGTGATGAGCAAGATCCGACATCTACCAGGCAGAGTGTAATGCTCCACCAGGGCAGTACCATGGCTTCTTTCCACCTGGCAGCTTTCAAGCTCCATAAGGAAATGCTATTGCTATGGCCTACCAGTGGAAAGGTGACAGAATGGGAAGCCTATTCAGGTGGTGAAGAAGCAGCTGATCTGGTCTCCAGGGGGAAGGATAAGGAGGGTGCACTCACACATCCATCTTACCCCACCCCCTGAAATGAGACCAGCCACATCTTCCTCTTGAGAATTGCCTCTCAATCCTGTCCTCACTGCTACGCAGAACATTAGCAGCATCTCTCAGAGTTTGTAGAGAGAGCTTGGGATGATGTGCAAAGGGCTACAGAGTAGCTACTGAACTGCATCCAAAAATAGATATACACATGTATAAACCACACTTATGCACATGTATGGAACTGACATGATTCTGGCCATAAGCAGCAAGAGTAGTCACAGGATAGTACTTACTTCACTAAACGTGTACATTGACTCCAGGCAGCTCAGAACACCTTTCCCCTTTCCTGTCTATTGCTGATTCTTTGTCATCTTTGCCCTCATAGTCCCAGTCCTCATTTGTCCATGGGAAGATTTGATTTGATTGGTTCCATTGGGTCACAGGATTGTATTTTTAAGCATCCACAACATTTTGCAAGATCATGCCCTGGTTCAGACAAAAGGATATAATAGAAGAGTCATGATGATCTTTCAGTTTTCATGCTCTACTATTCTAACACTTCTTTTGCATGCCAAGGGATAGGACAGGAGACATTTACATCCAGTTCAAAACTAATCACTGTTCCCTATGCATAGAAACAGTAGCTTGTTTCAAATATAGCTCAGAACAACCCAGAATCTAAAAGCACAGCTGAATCCAGCTTGTTGTCACTACCCATAGTTTAAACAAACCACAGTTCCCTCATTTGTATGTCACAGGGAACTGTGATTTATTCAAAAGTTGAAGAGAAAAATGGAGACTTGCTTCAAAATATGCTAAATTGGGAGGTATTCTTCAGTGTTCACAACAACTAACATGAAACTAATGTATCTAGTTTCAACAGAGCCCGAATCATATTTTGAAGCATGAATAGAAAGAAGTGGTTTCATAGATAGATCCCAGGCTGTTTAGAGGTGTTTTTTTTCTCCTTTGTTAGTGATCAATTGTTCCATTGTTCAATTAGTAAAAGTATATCAGTTCACCTTGTATTTTTCTGCAACGTTAAACATCAACATCCTGCAGGTAATCCATTGTTAAACATTGCATCCATTGCTCCTGGAATGAATGCTGTTTTCTACCATGAGCAATGACAAAAATCCTTTATGATGATCTGCTCCTAGGATGCACTGATTCACAGCCAACTTCAGCTCTCATACTTTTCAGAAGCTCGCCCACTGCAGTATCCTGTTTACACAAGGTACTCCTTTTAATCATTTCAGGAGTGTGCTCAATTTATTTTCATATCATTCTTTGCCCTGAAATTTACCATTTATAAACAACTTTAAACTACAGTTGCCCTTTCCAAGGTCTTATAGGGCAGGCGTTCCATCACCCTCACCTCCAGCTATAAAGTAGCTCAGATGTGTCATCTGACTTGAACCAATAAATAATAAAGACAGATGAAAGCAGCTCTTAAGAGAACCTTCACAATATGTTGCATTTGCACAGTTTGCCTTAATGACTGGCCATTAAGAAAAGAAACAAAGACAATTTATTTTTAGCATGTATTCAGCTGTGCCTGGAATCTGACAAATATTAACTTGCCCTCCCTCCTTCTCTTTCTCTCTCTCCCTTTCTCTCTCATACACACAAAATCTTAGGCAGTATATAGATGTCTGTTGCTGCCACTGTTGCTTTACGAGTTTGCCTGTAACATGTTCATAATTATATTCAAATATAACTACTGCGGTTATGCATAAACTATTCCTTTATTATTGATTAGTCGCATGTACAGTCTGCTTTTCCTCTAATGAGCTCAAGGCAGCATACAAGTGTTACTGTCCTGGCTAGCCTGAGCTTTGGGGATATAAAAAGATATCTTTTGATATCGATAATTCGGCTTCACATATCCCTTCCACGTGCTTGCGAGGCCCCCGGACAAGCACGCATACAGGCTCAGCCAATTATCACCGTAATATTCCTAGACAATACAGGCAAGCCAGAAAATAGCCGACTCACCACTTTAGGAGACCTCAAGGCAAGTACCTCCATTAGGTATGCGAGCAACTCTCAAAAGATCCTCTGCCCCGCACTGGCGGCTTGATGATCGAGCTGTACAACGCTCAAGTATTCCGCGTTTGCATACCGGTTATTCTATTGATAAATTCGGCTATAATTCAGTCATTCAAATTCTGACTTTTCGGAGGCTTTGTCTCCAGCCCCAAATCTATTGTTCTCCCAAAGTCCGACCTAGCCTGCGGTCACAATTCTCCTTATAAAAACCCCTGACTTTGAGCGCTTCCTTGGATCGCTCCCAAGTTCCCGACCGCCTTGCTGCCGCTTTGCTTGGCGAGCTTCCCCTCAGCTCCACGTGCTGAGATACATCGAACTGCAGCTTCGCTCTCCATTTTCTCCCGGACTTCGGGACAGGTTTCGTATCACCCGAACCAACTATCCCTCTGAAAATCCTGCTATCTTATTCACACCTTTATTTTCCTTAGTTATCTGTGTGCTTGTGTTGCTTGCATTGTATGCCTGTATTTAATAAAGATCATTCATTATTTTCCAACCGGTTTGCTTCTTGACTAGGCCTGACCCCGTAGACACTGGGTTGCAAGATCCTGCTAAGTTACCCTGCCTCTCATTTTGCCAACTTGTGCTCTGAACTAATTTCCCCAACTTATAGCAATTTGGTGTCCCTCCGGGACCCCCAGAAAACAGGGTAACACAAGGCTTTCCTTTCCTCACTTTACAACAACCCTGTGAGGTAAGTCAGGTTGAAAACGTATGGCTGGCCCAAGATTACTATGAGCTGTAGAGAAAATTTTTCAAGTGGGGAACCTTCACTCATTGTATGACTCTCCTGGCTTGACTGGGGCTAGAACCAGGAACTCATAAGTCCAGGTCCAGCTACCTGTGTGGTAGCATATAGTAAACTAGGTACTTAAAAGCACAGAGGGATGTATTTTTCAAATTCTGTTCCCTAAGAACTGCCACTGGGAAGATTTGGAATCAAAGATTCTAGTATAGTGGGGAAAAGACATTTATTTTAAAACTTATAGGTATAATGGGATACATGGAACTCTCCAACCTTTCACCTCTCTCTATTTGTACCTACTATCCAACTTTATCCTGCAAAAATCCTTGGGGCAGGACACTTTTGGGGATAGCTGTTATGGCTGGTTTAAATATTGTAGCTGCTGCTATACTGTAATTTGTTTTGTGCAATATAGTTTGATTTCCATTTTAATTGATGTGCAGGGCATATCAATCACAGCAAAGTTTCAAGATAAAGGAATTGAGCAATGCATCAATGCATAACTCTCCCTTCTATTCCAGAAGGGAGAGTTATATTATTGAGCAACCGGGCCCCACCTAGAGCTCAATTGCTCACATTGCTAGATTTCTCTACTCCTGAGGGGGTTCCTACTCATGAGCAGCCATTCCCAGCAGTCAAGTGTTTCCTCTAGTTACTTCTAATCAAGCTTGTGCCTTCAGGCATTGGCATTCCTTGGCCTGGGAGTGGGTTCAGACTCCTGTTTTGGATTCTGAGGTTGAACTGCTCCATACAGGTGTGCAGTCTCAGGTATCATTGAGAGTCTTGAGTTTGCAGAAGCAATTCTCTCCTTGTCAGTTTCTGGTGATGTAGGCTTGAGTCCATCGACTTGGGCCTTTTCCACACCTTACCTGCATCCCGCAATGTCCCATCATTCTAGCAGAGCCTTTGCTAGGGTAGCAGCAGGACCCAAACACTCTTCTCCACACCCAGCTGTCTACTGGCAGATGGGTTGCATTTCAGACATGTGTGTGGGAACAGTGGGACAATGACCACGTCATGCAATGGCACATGTCGCAGACTGGCAGCAATGCATCCCCTTGCTGAGATGGTTCCGTCATGCAGAAAGGGCCTTGGACTCAAGTCAGACTCAAGTCACTTCAGTGACTCAACTCGGACTCGATTCAGCAATAAATGGTGCACTGACTTCACTCAACTTGTGACTTCTATATTTTTAGTGACTGACTTGCTGCCATTGGTTCAATCACACAATACAGAAATCTTACAACTTTGGACAATGCTTCCATCTCTTTTTGCCTACTAGTCACATGATGATCTGTTTCAAGCTGAAAGCATGGGCACATTTCTTAGAGGGGAATGATAAACATATTAGACAATGGATTTGAGGCAGGCTTAAGGTCTGCTTGGCAGCCTGTCCCCACTGCGTATCAGAGCAGCCTTCTAAAACTTTTCCTAAGAGCAGAAGGCAAGACTCGCCCTCAGAGCACAAGGGAACAGCAAGTGTGTTAGGCAACAGGTCTAAAACTTTTAAAGCTTCAGTAATGGGAAGTTAGAAGGATCCTATTCCCTGCTTCAGAAGCTGCAGACCGTTGTATACCAATTGACCCCCACCCAAATCCTCCGCCACTTCCTTTTTTTCTGTTAAAATTGGCTACTTGACTTGAAAATATCTTTCAAGGACTTGAGACTGAAGGTAGAGACTTGAGACTTGCCTTGAGACATGAAGTGAAAGACTTAAATACATCACTGTCAGTTTCTGATTCTACTGGTTCCACCTCTGCCTCCCTGGAAGAGTTTTTGGAGGAAGGCATAGAATCATAGAATCATAGAAATGTAGAGTTGGAAGAGACCACACGGGCCATCCAGTCCAACCCCCTGCCATGCAGGAATACCCTCAAAGCACTCCCGACAGATGGCCATCCAGCCTCTGCTTAAAAACCTCCAAGGAAGGAGACTCCACTACACTCCGAGGCAGCATATTCCACTGCCGGACAGCCCTGACTGTCAGGAAGTTCTTCCTGAGGTTCAGGTGGAATCTCCTTTCCTGCAGCTTGAATCCATTGCTCCTTGTCCTGGTCTCTGGAGCAGCAGAAAACAAGCCCTCTCCCTCCTCTACTGGCATCCCTTCAAATATTTAAACATGGCTATCAGATCCCCTCTTCACCTTCTCTTCTGCAGACTAAACATACCCAGCTCTCTAAGTCTATCCTCATAGGGCATGGCTTCCAGGCCCCTCACCATTTTGGTTGCCCTCCTCTGGACCTGCTCCAACTTGACCATGTCCTTCTTGAATTGGAGTGCCCAGAACTGGACACGGTATTCAAGATGAGGTCTAACCAAAGCAGAGTAGAGTGGTACCAGTACCTCCCTTGAGCTAGACACCTTACTCCTATTGATGCAGCCGAGAATTGCATTGGCTTTCTTGGCTGCCGCATCACACTGCCGACTCATGTTCAGCTTGTGGTCTATTAAGACTCCTAGATCCCTTTCATACAATGACGGCTTTTTCTCTATAATCTTTCTGACACAAGGAAGTCTACTAAATGGGGCTGTTACAATAGGTTACAACTGAGTGGTAGATGGGTAAGTGAACACCAGTCAGAGCTTTGTAAAGTTATTTGGCTATGCTGGCTGAGGGATTCTGAGAATATAGTCCAAACCAGTAGACTACAAAAAGTGTAAAATTAGGGCCACCACTGAATGGCCATTTCCACTCTATACTATTATAGTGCTAACATTCCACTTTGAACATCCTGTGGAATTCTTGGGTTTGCAGTTACTGAGGCCAAAGAGATATCTGGCTGAGAGTTCTAAATGGCCCTCCCTAAACTGCAAACCCCAGAATTCCACAGGATGTTGAAAATGGAATAATAGCACTACAACAGTGTAGTGCAGAAAGGCCCATAGATACAGATAAAGGGATAGCCACATAAGCAGTACAGCAAATACAACAAAATCCAAAACCCACAAGCAGCAGTACCTTTATTCGGCCAAGTCTAAAGCATAAAACACATTATGCAAGCTTTCAAAGCTTCACTAGCTTTTTCATTAGGCACAGATTTCAAAATAAAAAATTGACCCACAACAGGGGCATCCTAAACAAAAGGAAACCAAAGGACTTGGGCTTTACTCTTTGTTCCTAGTCCTTACATGGCCAATAGGAAGAGTGGCCTCTGTCTGCATTGAAACCCCTGAATGCCATCTTAACTGACAATATCTCAGATAGTACATAGGCCAGTGGTCTAACATTGCCACCATCTTTCCCCTGTATGATTTTGTATAATGTGTTCCTCCATTTCATGATGTTGGACTCAATGGCTATTGTGGTTTCTTCCAAGTCTTTGATTCTATGATAATGTCTTTTATGCTTTTGAGTTAGCCCAATAAAGGTACTGCTGCTTGTGGATTTTGGATTTTGGATTTTGTTGCATTTGGATTATACTGAGGCTATCCCACTTTGGACCTCTCATGGGACAGTATGACTCATGGAAAGAGGCAATAATTCTTGGTAAAATGGGAGGCAGTAGGAAAAAAGAAAGCCCAAATTCTAGACAAATGGACTCTGTTCCCTGAATTTGTAAGACCCGAGCAGGACTCTTGGAATTCTTTAATTTATAGGGTCACCATAAGTCAAAGCCTACCTGACTGAAAATAACAATGTCAAAATCAGTAAATTTCCCAGACTGTGACACCAGCTGTAACTGCCACTGTTCATTCTCAGCTGGCTTCATATTCCTTTCCCTTGGCAATTCATTGCTCTCAAGCTATACCATCCCCCACGAACATTTGCTTGGGAGTAAATCCCACTGAACTCAGTAGGACTTATTACTGAAGGGAGATGCATAGACTTTCTCAGTAGAAATGCAGAGATGCAACAGTGCCTCTCACCACCAGTCACTTGTGTTCCCCAAGAACTGAGCCATTTTGTACTAGAGGGAATTTAATTAATTTAATCACTTGCTAATGAATTGCTGCTGTCTCAAGACACCACAAATCAAAAGCCTGAGGCAGCTGCCTCACTAATGGTAAGGCCAGCCCCACTTCTGTTAGAAGAAAGAAATCTCTAAAGAAATAGCTCCAGTTACTAGACATGGAATTGTAATACAGTTAGCTTCTCTTGTATGCACAGCTAAACCATCCAATGTGGATATACTTTGGATGTCCCCCACCAGTCCTTCGATCAGGCTGATCCTTACCATATGCATGTTAAAAATTAATGAGGCATTGCTAATGGATTAACTAGATGATACTGATGGGCACATTCAGTGTTTCACTATATGCATGCTTTTATGCTTTACTTGTTTAAAAACATTGTAATCTGCCCATGGCTCTGGGGAATAGAAGTACAGAAGTATTAAATAAATACTGCCATGCCGTATGCATGGCATTATTTAACATAAGCATCTGTGTGTGATTCAAATAAAGCCTTTCTGTACATCACCAATATTGATAACACAAGTAACTGATATTCGATTAAAAAAAAACCCCTGTTACTGCCTTGGCTAGCCCGAGTTTGGGCGATATAAAAAGATATCTCTTGATATCAATAATTCGGCTTCACATACCTATTCACCTCTACGTGCTTGCGAGGCCCCTGGACAAGCATGTACACAGGCTCAGCCGATAATCGCCGTAATATTACAACACAATACAGGCAGGCCAGAGATAGCCAACTCGCAGCTGTAGGAGACCTCAAAGGCAAGTACCTTCATTAGGTAAGCACGCAACTTTCAAAAGATCCTCTGCCCTCGCTGGCAGCTTGATGATCTGACCATACAACGCTCAAGTACTCCGCGTTTGCATACTGGCTACCCTATTGACAATTTGGCTATAATTCAATCATTCAAATTCTGACCTTTCGGAGGTTTTGTCTCCAGCCCCAAATCCATCGTTTTCCCCAAGTCCGAACTAGCCTGCGGTCACAATTTTCCTTATAAAAACCCCTGACTTTGAGTGCTTCCTTGGATCGCTCTTGGCTTCCATCCCGCCTTGCTGTCGCTTGTCCAGCTAGCCTTCCCCTCAGCTCCACGTGCTGAGATCCATGCTCCCCAGCTTTTCTGCTTCCGACTGGGCTTCAGGACAGGTGAAGTATCACCCAAACCAACAATTCCTCTAAAAATCCCTCTATCCCACTCCAATCTGTATTTCTTTAGTTATCTTGTGTGAATGTGCTGCATACACTGTTTGCTCATGTTTTAATAAAACCACATTTATTATTTCAACTTCTGTGTGCTCCTTGACTCGGCCTGACCCCGTAAACATAGGGTTCAAGATCTCACTACGTTACCTTGCCTCTTGTATTGCTAGGCAGTGCTCTTGACTAATTTCCCCAACTTATAATTTGAGAGCGCATTTAGGTGTCCCTCCCAGGACCCCCAGGAATCAGGGTAACACCCCTCTGTTTTCAACAGTCATTATTGTTCTACATATTATTCCTGAATTGTAACAATACAAATAAATAAATAAATAAAGGACAAAAAGAGGAAACACTTGGGACAAATGGAAGAGGCAAGAAGTAGAGCCTGAAAGATAAATAAAGTATACGCATTTCCGCACTAGGCTATTATAGTGCTATGATTATACTTTCAACCTCCTATGGAATCCTGGGGTTTGCAGTTTCCAAACTGCAAACCCCAGGATTCCATAGAAGGTTGAAAGTGCAGTCTCAGCACTATAACAGCCTAGTGCGGAAATGGCCTACGGCTGGGATTATAGCCAGTGTGCTGTAGTGGTTTGAATGCTGAACTCTAGGACACCAGGGTTCAAAGCCCTACTCATCCATGGCAACCCACTGGATGACCTTAGGGAAGTCACTTTCTCTCAGCCTTAGAGGAAGGCAGGTTTGTACTGCATCACTTTTCTGATATCTGCTAATGCAGCTCCTTTTTGTCTCATTGGCCAACAGAGACTGTCCAGTGGTCATTTCTGCAATCCCACTGAAGAAAGTGGTACATGAAAATGAATGGTTACACACCATCCAAGAATAAGCAATGGCATGACTGGATCCCGCTAGTTAGTCTTAACCAGAGTAGACCAAATGAATCAACTCTTGACTAATGAGTCAACACATAGATAAATCCAACAGATCCAATGGCCTTTTTTCCACTCAGGTCTAACAATAGGATTAAGACCTAAATGAAATGGTTATACTTGCAGAACTCTGCTTATGTGGAGTTGAACATGAACTGGAATATAAACTGGATTTGTTCACTGGAAAATGGGGGGGGGGAGTACAACCACATGCGTAAGGGAATTTTCATATGTGTATGACAAAAACAAGATTCTGGATCACATCTCTCAGGACCTTTCCACACTACATTGTTATAGTGCTATTATTCCATTTTCATCATCCTATGGATTCCTGGGCTTTGCAATTTAGGGAGGAGCATTTAGAATTGTCAGCCAGAGAGCTCTTTGGCCTCAGGGAACTACAAACCCCAGAATTCCACAGGATGTTGAAAGTGGAATAATAGCACTATAACTGCAGTGTGGAAAGGCCCTCAGTGTCTCCCAAATGGCACAGCCATTGAACAGTGGCAACCATGAAAGGGCATAATCCAGTTTCTACATTCTCCATTATGTATGATTCTTGGAAATGCTCTGTCTAAAGTAAAGAGACCATAGCATCAAAACATTTTTTTAAAACTGTAAATCACTTAACAACTTATCTCTAAATCAGTGAAATAGCTTCCAGGTCTGGCATGCCTGAATATGAATTCCTAATTACCACAAATATTTTATGCCATCCATTTTTTTCTTTATCACCTTCCATCAACAATGTCCCACCTACAATCACTTGCATGGGCAGGTAACATTAAAAAAATACATCTCTCTGACATGCATTCTGATTTACCACCCACATAAAGGAAGATTATTCAGCTCCATTTTCCAATAAATTGCAGTTCTCTGAGTAACAGAGAAGCCAGACTGTTGCTTTACTGAGAGACCGTTGCATGCAGACCTATTAAACTGGCAGTAGCAACAGAATGTTGAAAACTGAATGATAAAGAGATGCTAAAGTTAGGAGATAACAAGAGCCTTCTGTTGAAAGAACCCAGAAGATGTGTCTAGAAGTTTCATCAGTGATGTATTTAAGTCTTTTACTCCAAGTCTCAAGTCAAGTCTCAAGTCTCTACCTTCAAGTCTCAAGTCAAGTCTTAAGTCCTTGAAGATACTTTCAAGTCAAGTCTCAAGTCTGGAAGCCAACTTTATACCCCAACCAAAATTTCAGAATTAATGGATAAATTCAGGTTTAACAATTTAAGCAGAGTTGGCTTTCCACATTTGCAATTTTGACATCTGCAGTTTTGGATGGAGAGAATAGGATCCTATCTTAATCCTCATTACTGAAGATTCAAAAGCTTTGAAACGAAGAATCCTTTTTCCTCAAGCCCGTTGCCTAACATTTGCTGTTCCCCTCTGAGAAATGCACCCGGCACTCTGGGAGTGAGTCTTGTCTTTTGCTCTAAGGAAACATTTTAGAAGGCTCTTCCAATATGCAGCAGGGACAGGTTGCCGAGCAGACCTCAAGCCTGCCTCAAGCCCATTGCCCAACCTGTTTGCTGTTCCCCTCTGAGAAATGCACCCACGCTTTGGGCTTGAGAGAGATTGTAATGTGATTAGTAGGCAAAAAGAGATGGAGGCATTGTTCAAAGTCATAAGGTTTCTGGATGAATGTGTTATGTTAACTGAACCAAGGGCATCAAGTCAGTCTATGTTAACTGAACCAAGGGCATCAAGTCAGTCATTAAAAATATACAAGTCTCGAGTCGAGTTACTGCATCATTTATGTCCGAGTTGAGTCCAAGTCAAGTCACTGAGGTGAAATAAGTCCGACTTGAGTTCGAGTATCAACTTGAGTCTACATCACTGGGTTTCATAGATGTATCCTGGTAGAAGTTGAATTCACTAGGAGTCCATTCAATTACAACAATTAAACAATTACAGTGGCCCCTCCACTTTTGCAAGGGTTGGGAGCCTAAAACCTTGTGAAAGTTGAAAAACTGCAAATAACTCCCCCCATGCTCCCCCTCCCATTCCCTTGCCTATTGCTTTGGTATGCTTCCCTTCCTTCTCCATGCTGGGACAAAAAGGCAAAGGGATGCGGAAGACATGCACACACCTTCTTTCTCTGCAAAGATGCTCCCCATCCCATTCCCTTGTCTTTTGCCTTAGCGTGCATCCTCTTCACTGGGTAAAAGGCAAGGGAACACGGAGAGAAGGCAGGCACATGCTTCCTTTCTGTGCACATGGTACTTCCCTCTCATTCCCTTGCCTTTGTCTGGTGCAGAGTAAGAAGACACATGCTCCTGGGCAAAAGACAACAGAATGGGGAGGGGAGACATGTGTGCATCTTCCTTCTCTGCATGCAGTGCTCCCCCACATTTCCTTGCTTTTGCCCAACACAGGCCCTTTCCGCACCTTACCTTTTACTGGTGCTGGACTGCTCGGCTCGCACATCAAGGTTCAGGAGGACTGCTCCCGCTTCCCTGCTGCTCGGCCTCCGCAGCTCCTTCCTCTCACGCGAGCGCCCCGCCTCTTCCTTTCGCAGTGCAGCCTGGGACCGTTCCCAACCTGGACTGCCCAGGAAGCGCGACCGGCCCGGCTCCCAACGCACCACACGCCAGGTAAGTGTGCGTGGGGTGCTGGACCGACGCTTGAGCACAGAGCATTTTCGGCTTGAAGCCAAAAATGAAAAAATCCATGTGTGCTCTGTGTCCAGCCCTTGAGCATCACATAAATGTGAGTGCGTCATGCAGACCGCTCCTCACATTTACTCAAGGAGCCCTCTCGCTCCCAAAATGCCATGTGAAAAGAGCCACAGAGAAGGAAGGTAGGCATGCCCTGGCAAAATGCAAGAGAAAGGGAAGAGGAGAATGGGTGTGTGTGTGTGTATGTGTAGGAGTCCACACCTCACAAATAATCAGATCAGTGAAGGTCAAACTGGCAAATCTGGAAGGAGGACTGTATAGTACTATGATTTCACTTTAACTGATGTGGCAATGTTGTAAGGAGTCTTGGAGTTTGTAGTATGTAGAGGCATAGAATTCTAAATACCTCTCCCTATACTGTAGATAACAGGATACCATGGGATGGCCATTAAAGTATTATCCTAGTGCCATACCTGTGTAGCATAAATGGAGCTTAAAACGTTATTGGATCATGCCTTATACACGTGTATAACAAGTGCATACCCTCCAATATTTCACAGATGGAAAGTCAGGAAACATTTGGCCATCCACCCTCAGACTGTGGTTAAGATGGCAAAAATTATTAATGAGGAAGAGCACATAAGGTAGGAGAGGGTGGAGCACTTTGCTTTTGCCTGAGTCTCCTGGGAAGGGCAAGATTCCACCCTTTCCTGTCCTTTCACCCTTGCTGAGCTCATTGAGAACAAACTACTTTTGCACTTTGAACTCCATTTACAGCAATCAAAGTAAGCTGAGGACAAAGAGAGAAAGAGGGAGGAGGAGGAAGAGGAGAGAGTGGGACATCACAAAAGCAATTAGAAAGGTGGGCCAGAAGATTAATTGAGACTGTCTCTGCCAAACTGGGACATTTGGAGAGCATGACCTTCAGAAAGTAGACATGTAACCATGTGCTTTAGCATGGATTAAAGTATTACTTATGTGTGGGCACTCACTTTGACTTTTGAGTGAACAGAAAAGATTCACTGATACCATGCTTTAGCTATAGAGTCCCCCACGGGGAGATGTTAGGCTAAATGTCTCTTGGTATCCCTTTCAAATATACAGTTCGATGATTGTGTAGTTTTGTGAAGTATTTGTCAGATATTGAACCAATTGCATGGGACGTTTTACTTTTTTTTGTTCTTTCTGGAAAGTCTTAAAATAACAGTGCTCCAACAAATAAAAATAAATATTGCTGATAATTTTAACAGGAGGAAATGAAAATCAATATTTGCAGTACAGGAAAAATAAGAATGTTACTGACATTGGCCCTTTGCTGCAAATTCCAAAGCCCAACAAGCTCTTGTCATTTTACACTGAAAATGTCCAGGGCTTATCTGCCTTTGCAAACTGTTATTCAATGTCAGCTTTATCATCTGGGCAATGTCTCAAATCTTGTAAAGCCATTCATTAATTCCTAGTATCTTACTGAGTTTCTGATAACATTTGATTAAATATGTTGCCATTCTCAATAGACCTGTTGTCAATCCCTCTTGTTCCTTAGAAGCAACATTCTTAAGATAACCAAATCGCTTCCCTGTGTGAATTAATTCCTGGTACTCTTATTTATATATAAAAAGATTCTTATCTGAAAAACAGTATGGGGACAGGAAACAAAAGAGTGCTTTAATTTTACCTCTTTTCTACTTTACCCGCTTTTCCATTTTGCATCTTTTTTTTATGATGGCCTGAATCCTATTGCTTAGTTTTAACAAGAGTAGACACATTGAATCAATTCAGGAATGGTGAATCAACATGTAGAGAAATTTCATTCATTCAGTGGGTCCAATGTAGTGGGGACTAACAAGAGGATTTCATTATGTTGGGTAGCACTGAGCACGAAATCCTGCTTACACTGTGCCAGCCTCTGCACTTTTTTTCCGGGGTCATGTGAGCTTTTCCCTTCTGCTGCCTGGCATAGTTACACTGGCATTTTGCATCAACAGAATTCCAGACAAAAATATCTAAGTTGAAGCTCTCACAATTTTGTAGACAATCTATGGAGGAAAACCAGTGTATCCATACTACAGTTTAGAGAGGAAAAGGATATTAGCAATTATTTAGTCCCAGATTTTTTAAAATGGTTTTCCTGAGAGTTTGAAAACACTTTTGGGAAGAATAATACACCAGTAAGAATTTTGCACAATTTTCTCCTGTCATTCAGTATCTCAAAGTATTGTAGAAGAATTATCCCATGGAGAAAAACAAGTGGGGTTTGATGCATAAATCCCTGATTTGGGGTGTGCCTTTTCATACAAACTGAGCTTTCTGCATAGAAAATACTGTTTCTTGTGGAAGAAACATTTTTTTTTTTTGCATAATGACCCCCCCCTTCATTATTATATGCACTAAAATAGATTTAATGGCCTGGTAACTGGCCTGGACCCTTTTCATCTATGCAGTTATAACACCTCTATTTTACTTGAACGACCACGGTTCCATCCTAGGGAGTCCTGGGAGCTAAAGTTTAAGGAGGGTATGTAGAATTCTATACCAGAGAGTGCTAGTGCTTCTCTTTCCTACAAATCCCAAGATTCCATAGATGCAACCATTGCAATTAAAATGATATCAGACTACTAAAGTTGTAGCATCATGGGCCAGGAGTCCGTTTCTCCAGGTGAACAGCAGCTTCGAAAGAGGACAAGCAGGAACTAATCAGGCTGGAATGAAAGCCAGCTGGCTATAACCTTTTTAAGAAAGGTAGAGGGTGGTGGCTTAACAACCTGTATGTTTGCTGGGCCTTGCCTTTGTGTGTGCTACAGGTTACCTTCTCGCCATCTGCCTGCGTTCTCTGACCTTTGGACTGACTGACCGTGCTGTCCACTGAATTCCTGACTTTTGGAACACTGGACTTTGCTTCTACTTCACCCTGACCAGGCAAGTTTTATTGGACTACTAAGCTGTATCCATTTGCCAGAAAAAATATTCATCTTTGCACTTCGTTGCCTGACAATGGACAGTGGTGCCTACAACAGGTGGAGTGTGAAAGACACTTCAGTTTCCTTTCTCTTCTGATTCATTTAGGGTTTCAAGTTCCTTCTCCGCCTATTGCTATAGATCAAGACAACAGTCTGCTTAAAGATATGGCTACGGGTAAAGTTTTGATTGCAACATTTACCATTACAGCAAGTGTCTGCAAAGCATTCAGTCCAACATCCGGTTTCCCACTGGGAACCAGATGCCTCCGGACAGCCCACAATAGCACCATGAATGTTCCACACCAGGTGGTATTCATAGTCTTTCTTGCAATTATATGTAGTGCTTCCAATCTGAATCAAAACCTTACTTTAATTCAAATGTAAACATTTGAAGATTTACATTAGATTAGACTGTCCACCTCTGAAGTATTTTGCTCCACAGTGTCTAAATGCCATTGTTTCCAGGATTGAAGGAGAGCACAATTTCTTGACTATCCTAGCCTGCACATTTTATTGTTGGTGGTCTTCGAGGCTCCAGTTTAGGTAGTAAATCAACCAGAACCATTCCATTACATCCAACCTCTGTGTAATATCAAAGTTATGGCTCCTTAATATACTTTTGCCCCATGAGAAGCTCTCAAGCTGTGTCACTTTCTATTGGATTAATGTTCTGACTGTTATTGTTTATGGTAATCTGACGAGATATCTCATCTGGTGGAAACTAGTTTCTGCCTAACTTAAAGCAGCCCTGGATCATCTCACTTGAAATGTTGAAGAACTCCAGTAAATAGTAATATTATTCAAAGTTCATCCTGCCTTGACTGTTTTCAGAAAAGCCATCATATGCTCAACACAATTGTTTTTATTTCAAACATTGAAGATAAAAGAAAGCTTGTTCAGTGCTTTAATGTGCAATTAACCTTGCAGTTAATTGTAATTCAGAAACAACTTGAAGTAATTCCTGTTAATTATCAAAACAAAGGATCATATGTTGGCTAGATGTCTATTAAAAAGTATAAGAAATCTGATGTTACTAGGACTAATAATCTGCCTTCTCTGCATTTGCTTTCATAAATTGTGTAGCTTAAATCTAAAGCTTCACAATTTAGAATTGTCCAACTATTGTGGGCGTACTACATTAATGACAGCCAGCCTGGTGTAGTGGTTTGAGCATTGGACTATGACCCTGGAGACCAGGGTTTGATTCTCACCTCAACCATGGAAACAACTGGGCGACCTGGGATGCATCATACACTCTCAGCCCCAGAAGACCCCATGATAGGTTCACCTTAGGGTCACCATAAGATAGGAATGACTTGAAGACATACAATAACAGTAACAACAAAAACTGCATTCATGCTTAAACTAAACTCAGATACCCATGTGGCCAAGCAACATCAAGAATTGGGTCTTTCAGTTAGATAGTATGGACTACAAAGGTAGATTCCCTACAGTGGACTTTGCATTATTTGTTTGTATCTATTTTGTATTTTCATTTAGGGCTTTGAGGTTGCCTCCAGTAACTACTAAGTAGGAAGATTTCTGCAAAGTGGACGAGAAATGAACATTTTCAGTCAGATAATTACACAGCATTTAACTCAGGAAATGAAAATCTGTGAAGAAGAGGGGTGGCATTAATAGTGAGGAGAGATGTAGCAAAAGCAGTCAAGGGATATAATGCAGAGACTGGTCAAATAATTTCAATAAGATTTCCAAGAAAATCCATCAATATAACCAAAAAATGAGTTTATGCTCCAACGACCAAGACAAAAGAGGAAGAAACTGAAAGATTCTAATCCGGAGTCTGGGAAGAAATTGATCACACATCAAAACAGGACAGATTGATAATCATAGATGATCAGAATGCAAAAATAGGAAACAGGACAAAATCAAAGTCTGAAAAAATAGTGTAGGATCAAGAAATGAAGCAAGGGAGTGGCTGAATGAATGTTGTGTGGCCAACATCACAAACATATTCCTCAAGCAATGAAAGGGCCGACTGTATACATGGACATCCTCTTATACCCTATATAGAAATCAAATAGACTGCATAAATGGAAGCAAAAGATGGAGAAGCTCCATTCTGTATGCAAAAATAAGACCAAGAGCAGATTGTGATCCAGGGGTTCTTATATCAACAATTAGAATGAAGTTGAAGAACACTAAATCAATCGTGCCAAAATGCAACCTGAAGACAAAAAAGGTAGAACAAGAGACCTCTTCCACAAGATCTGAGAAAGCAGAGAAATTTAAATCAAGAGCAGGGATGCTCTACAACCAGCAAGAAAACACACTTCATGATCAAGAAGAAAAAAAAGAGATGATGAAAACAATACATTGAAAAACTATATAAGAGAGATGAAAGGATGACAATTTCATCCAAGGAAGAAGCAACTGAAGATGAATCCATAATTTTAGAAAGTGAAGTGGAAGGTGCACTCCAAGCACTTGGGAGAAATAAATCAACAGGAGCAGATGACACATCAATAGAGTGGTTTCCAGCTACAGAGACGTGATCCATTCAAATTCTAACTAAAATCAGCAAACATGGAAAATAAAAGAATGGCTCACAGACTGGAAATGTTCAATATATATTCCAGTTTCCAAGAAAGGGAAAACTAGGGTTTCAGTAACCCCGGGACCATTGCATTAATTCATGCATAAGCAATGTGATACTCAAAATTCTACAACAAAGACTTTCATCATATACGGAGTAAGAAATACCAGATGTCCAAGCTGGATTCAGAAGAGGAAAAGGCATAAGGTACCATATTGCAAATAAACATTGGATGACAGAAAACATTAGGGATGGGACGAATCCAGAATTTTCCTAATCTGAATCTGTATTCGAATCCCTGGAAGGTTCTCAGAATTCACGAATCTCACAAATCTCTAATCTTTCAAATCTTTTTTTAAAAAAGGGTTTTAAAAGCAAGGGGAAGAAGGATAATCTTGGGCAAGACACACTTTCTCAGCCTTAGCAAAAGCCTAGGCAAAGGCAAACCTACCTCTGAAGAAATCTGGCCAGGACAATTGTCATAGTTTTGCCTCTGGATCTCCCCAGATTGAAAATGACATGAAGGCCTTTTCTACACAGGTAGGAAAATGAGGATTAATCCCACATTTTCCTGCCTGTGTAAACAGGACCACATACTACAGTACAGAGATAATCTAGGTCAAAACTGGCTTTTCTTTGCATAGCTCCTTCTGGCATCCTGGGGTTTGTAGTTTGATGATGTACTTTGGCAGAGAAGGCTTGTAAAACTACAAACCCCAGAATTGTGTATGAAAGAGCTTTACATGGGAGCTATGCAAAGGAATCTTTTAGCTGTCCTTGAAATCTCAAGAAGATTGTACCTTCCAGCCAATCAGGCCTTTGGCAGGCCCCAGAGGCACCAATTTTTAAAAACAATTTTTCCTTTCTGCTACATGTGGTTTGTCATGTGACTCATGAAAAACCATGACAGACATTTCACTTCTCACCCTATTCTAGTTATAGATTTACAACCAGGCACTGGTCTTGTGGAAGGAGGTACACTGGCCTACATCTGGCAATCACTAGATGAGATTGTGTGACCATGTCCTCTGCCCCACTACTTCTGATAGGCAGTGGGTCTGACACCTATACATGCCATTTATTTTCAGCACAGAAAATAATGCTGAACTTAAATATTAAATGTTCAACTTAAATATTAGAATCCAATCCCACATGTAATTTCTGAAATTGTTAGCAAAGGTCATTATTACTCCAAGGGAAAAACTGACCTACTTGCCATCTCCCCTTGTGTGTCTGATCGCCCAGGTTTTCAGGTGTCCCAATTTCCAACAAACTATTTGGTTGGTGGATTTGAAAGATTTGGTTTGCCTATTTTGGCTCAGGCATTCAGATTAGCGAATCCCAAATCCTTGCGAAGGATTCAAGGAATCAGTTGACCCATCCCTATAGCAAAGACTTGTAACAACTATTGAAGAAAGCCAAGAAAAAAAGTGAAAAAGCAGGTTTATAGTTGAACATTAAGAAAATAAAAATGATGATCACAGATGATTTACATAATTTTAAAGTAGAAAATTAAGATACTGAGATAGGGAAAGATTTCCTTTACCTTGGCTCAATTATTAATCAAAATGGAGACGGCAATCAAGAAATCAGAAGACTAGGGCTTGGAAGCACAGCTGTGAGGAAATGAGACAAGCTCTTGAAGTATAAAGAATACCAAATTCAGAATTATTCATACCACTGTATTTCTCATTTCTAAGTATGGCTGTGGAAGCTGGACAATGAAGAAGGCTGACAGGAAAAGAATCAATTCATTTCAATTTTTTCCCCATTATTTTTATTCAAGGTCTATTCTTAAAATATTTACATGTCGAAATATTTACATAAACAGCTTTTCAAATATAACATAATATATAACATAATACATAGCATAAACAAGATTTGCCATACATAATGTACATTATAGCTTTGAAAAAAAATGTGAACTTCTCCATATGATGGGTTGATAGGTTTAAATAACTCAAAATATCAACCTTTTTTGTATAAGAGGGGAAAGAAAGAAAAAAAACATAGGATGGGAGTAGATAACAATTTATACTATTAATATAAAGAGTAATGTTCACATTCACAACTGAATGTTTCATCCCCCACTCCACCTTCATTCCCTCTAAATTGATTTCCACAGGAATGATGGCAATCAGTAGGGAGATATTTTCTCTTTCCTCATCTTATTAACTTGACTTGGGTTTGCTCAAACATTTCACATGTGGTGCTGGAGGAGGGTTCTGTCGATACCTTGGACTGCCAAAAGGACAAATGAATGTGTCCTAGAGTAAATCAAGCCCGAACTCTTTCTAGAAGTCAAGATGAATAGTCTGCAATTGTTGTACTTTGGACATATCATGAGAAGACATAACTCACTAGAAAAGACAATAATGCTTGGCAAGGTGGAAAGCAGCAGGAAAAGAGAAAGACCACATTGCAGATAGATAGACTCAATCAAAAAAGCCACAGTCTTGAATTTGCAGAACCTGATGAAAGGATGACTATGAATGTCTCTCATTCATAGGGTCACCATAAATTGAAGCTGACTTCACTGCAGTTAACAACAACAAAGTGTTGACTTCTGGCCTCATGGCATGCGCGAGAGGCTGTCCGGAGTAGCGCTGCGCAACTCCGAACCGCCATCCGAAGGTTTCCAGCTGGATTGGGGCCATCAAATTCCAGCTAGCTATCCCCTCGGTAAGAGGGATGCAGAAGAGGTCGGAAGGGGATCCAAATTCCAGCACCGAGCCCTTCCCGAAGGGGGAGAGTGGAGGAGCTGTGCAGGATCGCAGAACCACGACGGGACCTTCTGGATCGCCGTTTTAGCAGCACAAGCACCGCCGCCAACTTTTAACCAAGAGTGCAAGGCAAGATATCAAGTAACAGCCCGATTTGGATTAAAGTTTAACTTAAAACGCAAGAGGTATGTACCTGTTTCAGCGAATATAAACTGCAGCTTGGAGGAGACCCTGGCGGCAGGAAACAGAAAGGTAATGGCGGATTTCTTAAAGCTACAGAGACCAGAGTGGTGAGTTTGAATAAACTTCAATTTTCCTGTGTTTCTCTTGGTGGATTATCGAGATTTAACTAGACTGGGCTTGGATTTAGACTTGGAGTAAACTGGAGTTGGATCCAATTGGCAAGAACTTGTTAATGGTTTTAAAGTGACTGAAGACACTGAGCTTATAAATTGCTGAATGAAGACGAAGGGGATTTAACAGTGCTGCTCTTTTCTGGGCTTTTTTCCTCTCTCATCTGCATTTTACATACATGGAATTTCTTTTCTTCCTAACTATTTGGAGTGGAGTGGACTCTTTTTTGGTGCTGGGGATTTTTTTGGGGGGGGGATTTGGCAAGCCGCAGGACAAAGTGAGTTCTTCTTTCTCTTTTTCCTTTTGCTCCTATTTGCTCCCATTGAAAATTCTTTGGTAATTTTATAAACTTTTGCAAATGGATTAATAAACTTGGCACCGAGACTTTGATTTGGAACTTTTAAATGGATAAAGAAGTTAAATGAAATAAAAGTAGAAATTAAAGACTTTGATTGTAACACTTTTACATCCCAGAAGCCACAAGACCTAATGTTACAAATGATGGAAGAATTGAGGAATATTAGAGAAGATATGAGGAAGACAGAGAGAGACATAAGACTTAAAAGAAACAAGGAAAGAGATGAGAACAGATATGAAACATGAAATTGATAAGTTGGGAAAGAAGCTGGAAACTTTAACAAAGGATGTTTCAAAGATAAAGGTAGAGACAAAAGAAATAAAAGAACAGGTCATACAAGTACAAACTGAAATGGCCGAAGTAAAAGGGAAACAGCAAGAAGAAGATATTCAAATTACGCAACGAGAGTTACAATATCGAGAAAGATGTCTTCGTTTTCGGGGCGTCCCTGAAACTAGTACGGAAAATTTGTATGAGAAAATGCTACCAGCTTTGGCTGAATTTCTAGACATTGAAGAAGACAGAATGGAAATGTGCATCTATAGGATGTTTAGAGTATCCTCAAGGACAGCGAGAGAAATAAAGCTTCCAAGAGATATTATAATAACTTTCACTAGGACCGCTACAAGAGACAAAATCTTACAACGGAGCTACGAAGGAACATTCAAGATTGAAGAAAAAGACGTCAGAATTTTTAAAGACATACCATTTCAAATACTCAAGAAGAGACAAGATTATAAACCTTTGGCAAACCTTTTGATGAAGCTTAGGATAAACTATAGATGGGAGAAGACTGAGGGCATTTCTTTTTCCTACAAACAACAGCATTACAGAATAAATACAGTGCATAAAGCTAAAGAAATGATGGAAAGATTGAAGAAAGATCTTCAGAAAACATCAGCAGAAGGAAGGGAAGAAGAACAGCGGTTGCAAGAGGAAGGAAACGAGGAAACGATACAGATCCAGGCAGAGGAGAGTGAAGGCGTGGTAGGACAGACACAGGACCCAGAGCAAGAAATAGAAGAGGAAGGAGAACTTCTGGGAGAAGGCATACAAGATTAATTGAATCAGATTACATAAATTAATAAACAAAACAGCAAAATGGGGCTCAAAATATACTCTTGGAATATAAAAGGATTTAACTCGGAATATAAGAGAAGACAGATATTTCATCATCTGGAGAAACAAAAATTGGATATAATTTGTTTACAAGAAGTACGAATTAGAACCCAAGACATGAAGTATGTTTGGAATCCGAAATTAGGTAGCTGTTTTGCTGCAACAACTGATCAGAAAAAAAGGGGAGTATTGATATATGTTAATGCAAAATAAGGTGCACAGCAAAAATTCTGTGATAAAAATGGAAGATATTTGGAGGTGGAAGTTGATACATTGCAAGATAAGATGTTAATAGTGGGAATATATGCACCAAACAGTGCTAAAGGAGAATTCTTCCCCAAAATTAATATGGAAATACAGAAATACTTACAAGAAACTGGAAATGCTAATGTGATAGCTCTTGAGGACTTTAACGGAGTCATAAATCCTACATTGGACAGATCAGTACAGAAGTTGGTGCCCAGAAACAATGGAAAATTACCTAAAAGTTTTTTCCAGATGATGAATGGAGATATAAAAATGGACAACTGGATGGCTACACATTCTACTCGGATAGACACAAAACTATGTCAAGAATTGATATGATATTGATATCAAAAGACCTGTTATTGAAGACATCGGAAATGGACATTCTCCCCAGTCTATGTTCAGATCATAACCCTATACAAGCGACACTCAGAGTTATGACTAGAGAGAGAACATGGCAGTTTAATGAAGACATATTCAAGAAGGAAAAATATATTAAACAAGGAAAAATAAAGATAAATAACTATTTCAAGGAAAATGTGATACAGGAATTACCAATGAAGACAATTTGGGATGCAAGTAAAGCTGTGATGAGAGGAAATCTAATAAGGTGGTCAGCTGAAATAAGAAAAGAAAGGAAACGAGTTGAGGAAATGATATTGGAAAAGATGAGAAAGCTGGAGAAACAGTTGAGGGAAAACCCAATGGATACCAATACAAGACAGAGGTTGAAGGTTTGTCAAGCTGAACTTAACCAACTAAATTTGGGGGAAATAGAACACCAAATGCGCAGAGCAAAACATACCTACTTTGAACAGGCTAACAAACCATCTAAACTCTTGGCAAACTTACTTTGTAAAAGAAGACTAAGAAATACAATAACGGAAATTAGAATTGGGGAAAGAAAAACTACAAAGCAAGAGGAGATAAAACAGACTTTTTTCAATTTCTATGTAAAGTTATTGAGTAATATCTCCTCAATTAAAAATCAGAGGGAAAGTGAAGATTACTTAGAAAAAAATAATAAAATGAGATTTACAGAAGAACAAAAAACAGCAGTAAAGAAACCAATATCGATGATGGAGATAGTAGAAGCTATCAGAAACATGAAAAATGGTAACTCTCCTGGACCTGACGGCTTTACAGCAGAATACTACAAAACTTTGGAATATGAACTCTCAATTCCATTACAAAAGACAATGAATGAGATAAGAAAAGAAGGTATACCAAATACATGGAAGGAAGCTAACGTAGTTTTAATACCTAAAGAAGGAAGAGACTTAACCGACGTCAGGAATTACAGACCTATCTCACTTTTAAATACAGACTACAAGATATTTGCTGCTATTTTAGCTAAGAGACTTAAAAAGGTTCTTCAAGATAACATACATGAAGATCAGAATGGATTTCTACCGAAGAGAACAATGCGAGATAACATCAGGACAGTATTAAATATAATCAAACACTATGAAAGACATAATGAAAAGAAATTAGCTATGGTGTTTGTCGACGTGGAAAAGGCTTTTGATATGGTTAATTGGACATTTATGAAGACGGTTATTAAACAGGCACAAGAAGGAGAAAAATTCATTTCTTGGATTGAAGCAATTTATAGTCAGCAAATGGCGAGACTGATTATTAATGAAGAGAGAACAAAACAGGTTGAACTTCATAGAGAAACAAGACAGGGCTGTCCGTTGTCGCCTTTGTTATTTGTAATGACACTGGAAATTCTTAATAATATCATACGGGAAGAAATTACAATAAGAGGACTCCAGATAAAGAAATATCAGTATAAGCTTAAAGCATTTGCTTATGACCTGGTTTTGTTTCTAGAGGGTCCTCTCAGCAGTATACAAGGATTGATGAATATTATTCAGGAGTATGGAGATTACTCAGGATTTAAGATAAACAAGGATAAGACAGTGTTCATAACAAAAAACATGAGAGAGAAAGAAGATATGGAGTTCAAACAGATAACGGGATTTAATAAAGGACAGAAAGCAAAATACCTGGGAGTTTGGATTTCCAAGAGAAACAATGAGCTTTTTCAAAACAATTATGAGAAAAAATGGAAAGAGATATCTAAAGACTTAGAGAAATGGACTCAAATGCGATTATCTATGCTGGGAAGAATGTCTGTTATAAAAATGAATGTACTACCAAAGATGAATTATCTTTTTCAAAATATTTCTATAATCACAAATGCTAAGCCTTTCATACAATGAAAGAGAGATATAACTAATTTCATATGGCAAGGCAAAAAACCAAGAATAAAATGGAAAGTCTTGACTGACATACCACGAAGAGGAGGCTTCGGATTACCAGACTTACACGTATACTTTAAGGCTGCGGCATTCACTTGGATAAAGGACTGGATGGATTTAGAGGGAGCAGATTTAAGGATGGGGTGGCATGCCTACATGTTCTACGGAAAAGTGACAATTGATAAAGATTTTATGCATCACTTTGTAAGGAAATCATTATATAAAATATGGAATGATTATAAGAATAAGAACATTAGGCAGCTACCCACTTGGGTCTCCCCTCAAGAAGTTTTTTTTGGAAGATGGTCAGATACAGAAAAATGGTTGCGATATGAAGATATATTGGAGAAAACAAATATGAATACAAATACAAATGCTTTTAAGATGAAATCAAGAGAGAAATTGGAAATTGAAGGTATAAAATTAAGCTGGTTTCCCTGCAGACAATTATCAGAAAGATTTCAGATGGACGTGAAAATTCGAGGAATAGAACAGAAAGAACAAGAGAATCTGTTGAAGCTTTTACGAGAAAATCCACCTCATTTACTTTCACATTTATATCAAGAGATATTACAACAACAATGTGAGGAGGAGACAATTAAAATAGCAATGATACAATGGGCACAGAACATTGGACATCCAATTCAGTTGGAATGGTGGGAACAAAGTTGGCAACGAACAAAAAGATTCATGGTAGCTCAGAACCTTAAAGAAAACTACTATAAGTTATTTCATAGATGGTACATGACACCCGAAAAATTAAAAATAATTTATAAGACGGGTACAGGTCAATGTTGGAAGTGTCAAAAGACTGCAGGCACACTATTTCATATGTGGTGGACATGTTCTAAAGCAAAAATGTATTGGAATGAAATTCATAAGATAATATGTGGTGTACTGCAGGTTCAAATTGATAACACTCCTGAAATGTACTTGTTAAATATGACACATATGTTAGAGGGAACTGTGATAAAGAAACATTGGAGAATAATACTGTATATGGTCTCAACTGCCCGTATTGAATTTGCAAGGCTTTGGAAAGGTGATATAATACCAACAACAGAACAATGGTGGGCAACTTTTATTGAAAATAGAAATGCAGATATTGTTTCACAGAGATTAAAAGGGAAATCAGATGATGATATCTATAAAGAATGGCAGATGATTTCGGAAGTAAGAGGGGTCTTGACAGGGAATAATACATAATTCATGGTATTAAAGGTTCTTACAAGATAAAATTCAGAGAAATATCATGGAACAAGTAGAGTTGAGTAGAAAAACAGGAACTAACGAATTAAGTAGATAATACTAACAATTTATTGTGATGCATTGATAACAGTTCAATGGAATGATAAAGATTGTAATCCAGAGAGGAAGGAAGACAATTGTAATATGACAATTAAGAATACAATGGTAATTGTTTGTTTTATATGTTGGAACTTTAATAAAATTACTTAAAACAACAACAACAACAACAAAGTGTTTAAAAACATCTCAGAGAGATTGGTTGGGTGTCTGTTTTCACAGTAACAGTTGTTACCCTGTGTGTTGGGGGTCCCGGGAGGGACACCAAAATGTGCTCAACTAAAGGTGGGGAAAATTAGCTCAGAGCACTGCTTAGCGTTACGAGAGGCAGGGTAACGTAGCGAGATCTTGAACCCTATGTCTAGGGGGCGGGTCGAGTCAAGGAGCACACAAAAGTTGAAGCAATAAATGATGTTTTATTGAATACAAGCAAAACAATGTATGCGACACACTCACACAAGATAACTAAAGAAATAAAGGTTGGAGTGGTATAGAGGGATTTTTAGAGGGATTGCTGGTTTGGGTGATACTTCAGCTGTCCTGAAGCCTGGAAAAATGGAGAGCGAGGCTGGGGTGCGATATAGCTCAGCACGTGGAGCTGAGGGGAGGCTCGCCAAGCAAAGCGGCAGCAAGGCGGGATGAAACTCGGGAGCGATCCGAGGAAGGTCTCAGAATCAAGGGTTTTTATAAGGAGAATGTGACTGCAGGCTATGCCGTACTTGGAAGAAAACAATAGATTTGGAGTTGGAGACAAAGCCTCCGAAAGGTCAGAATCTGAATCATTGAGTTATTGTAGAGATTCTCAATAGAGTAGCCAGTATGCAAACGCAGAGTACTTGGTTATTGTATAGTTAACCCATCAAGCTGCCAGCGTGGGGCAGAGGCTCTTTTGTAGGTTGCGTGCGTATCTAATTAGAGTACTTGCCTGGAGGTCTCCTAAAGCAGCGAGTCAGCTATTTTCTGGCCTACCTGTATTGTCCAGAAATATTACGGCGATTAATGGCCGAGCTTGTATGCATACTTGTCCAGTGGCCTCGCAAGTACGTGGAGGGGAATAGAGAAGTGAAGCCGAACTGTGATATCAAAAAGATATCTTTTAATATCCCCAAAGCTCGGACTAGCCAGGGCAGTAACACAGTTGTGCTGCACAACAATTACAGTGCTTTTCCTATTCAGGTATCCCCAAAAGACAGCATTGTATCAATACAATGTCAATCTTATTTGCTGATGGATACTTACATGATGATTTGATAATGACAGAGCCAACAAGATGTCCAGAATTTTGAGGAGAGTATCTTAAACTGAAGGGATTACCATATGCAGCCCCAACTCAACTTTTGTGCAAGTGGGAGGCAACATTATTCCTAGTTTTCTCAGAGACCTCTTGTACATCCTTTTGTATGTTGCATACACACTGTGGAAAGAAAGGAAAAAACCCTCCTAGTTGTTTGTCTGCTTTTGAGGACATTTGGCCAACTACTTGGCTTCAATAGCTTGGTAGAAATCATGTGCCACCTAGAAAGCCCTCTGCACCTCAGTAAGTCAAGCTTCCAAACAGACAGGCTTTGTTCCAATGACCACAGTGAAGCTCAGAAGCTTAGAGGTAAAAATCTAGCAACCGTGAGCTTGCATATAATCCTAGTGTACCTAGAACTCAGAAAATGATGAATATCTCTCATCTAAGTGTGTATGTGTGGAGGGGACTTACAGCCTTCTCACACTCTAGCTAATGGTCAATTTCCCCCATTACCAAAGGGATGGGGGGGGGGAGAAAAAACTGAAAAGCTTCGTTAAGAGTTTGAACAAAAAAGTTTCTTATAAGTCTTGCCAAAGGAAGAAAAAAATCACTTCTAGCAAACAACGCTAGAGCAAATAAGTAAATTACAAGAGACTAATAAATACCCAGAACTCAAGGCACTTCTGTTGAAGGTGGAGTGGTTTGAACAAGCCCTAGCTTCCCTCTTCCCTCCTGCAAGAAAATTGGCAATGACTAGTAAACGACTTGGAAATTATTACTATAATTAACATGTCTTCAAAGCAGCCGTTGGGGCTTCAGCATGCAGAAACAGACTAATGAGGATTCACTTACACAACAACAAAAGCACTCCTCAACAACGAAGAACCAAGAAGTGTAGAGGGTTTCTCTCACTGGCCCCCAGAAGCTTGCAAGCAGCTTTGGGACTCATGGGATGCCTGTATGTGGGGAGGGGGAGAATACAATGTTGTCGCAAATAGCAGATTGCTGCCCCCTTCCTTCCCACTCCCCTTGACTGTCAAAAAAAATATTGCCTTGTTGTGAAAGATCTGAAGCAGTATGTCGGTGTTTGTTTTAAGGAACAAATTGGTAACTAAGAGGCAAGATGGGAGGTGAGGAGGATGGGAAAGCTAGAAGAGAACAAACAGAGGTCAAAGAATATATTGCCCATCTGAGGCATATAAAGGAAAGATCTATGTATGGGTGAAATATCATTTACTGTGTAACTAATTTTCAGTCAGTGGGAGGAAACTGAACTGAAAAAGTACTAAATACTGGCTGGAATACTCCATCAGGAGATTTTGATTAAGATAATATTAAAGATTAACATATAGTTAAAACCAGAACTGTGTCTTTTTGATCAGTGGAAAAGAACCACAGAAGAATACTTCAATATATGGTCACAGCAGTGAGACTGTTGTATGTTCAAAAATGGAAGAATCCAGAAACTCCTATGGTGGAGGAACGACTGAATGAGTTAGCTGAAATGGATAAATTATAGTCTGATTAGAGAAAAATCAATAGAGACTTTCTAAAAAAAAGATTGGAAAAGATTTGAGAGAAAAAGAAAATAATTTAATAACTCTTGGTTTTGAGAATGAATATCAGTTAGCTTACAGAACAAACGTATGATTAAGGCCCTTTCTGCAACTTACCTTTTTCCAAAGCCATCGTGACGGGATCCAGAGAAAGCCTCTTCTGGGAGGGAATCACTTCTGCTGCACTCCCCCTCTGCACCAGCTGCCTTCTGGATGGGAGGAACTGTGATGACCCCGCCCTTCCCTTCTGCAGCACAGCCCGGCAGTTTCCCTGGCTGCACTGGCGGAGGAAGCGCAGCCATTGCAGTTCCTGCCATTCTGCATGACAGGTAAGTGTGGGAGGGAGGAGGGAGGACTCTGCAATCGCGTTTCATTGTTGGGAGAAACCTGAACATGATTTAATCCGCGATTGCAACAGGATGGCCACGGGATGGTGACGACGTCATGCACAACCATAATCACAATCCCAGGGTGATCCCGTGGCTATTGCGGGTTGGAGGTGGTGTGCAAAAATGGCCTAAAGTTTCTAGAGAGCGGGGCAGGACTATCCTATGTAAAGCAATATACCTGTTGAAAATAAGGTTGGAAGTCATGTTTATTTCTTTCTTTTTTTCTTCTCTAGGTATTTTTTTTTTAAAAAAAGTTTTCTACCGTTCCCATTTTTCCTTTCTTTGCTACTTTACATTTTTTATTGTATTTGAGAACATCTTAGTTTAAAAAAGGAGACATGCACAAGGCACATAGCTACATCTTTGTAGCTACATGAGTGGAGATGCATCCATCTATTTTGTGCAATAGGCATCCTTGGGCACCTCTGGAGCCCTTGAGAGGTCTCTGAAGCAAGTCCAGTTACCGGAAAAATAAGTGGACAATCTCGACTGATTCCCTACTCTCCAATGATATGGAAATCCCTGTGTTATGGGGGCTGCATATGGGAGATTTTGGTCATAGAGTAGTGGGTTCCAGCATGCAGAACAATTTATACCTAGAGAATTCTGACCATTTTTTTTTAAATTGAATCAGGTTATTCTTTATTTTTTCCCCATACAAAAATGACTTTTGCTTTCAAAGAAAAACAGGATGAATTCAAGATCAGGATACCCAGGATGATTCACATTATGGTGGACTCTAACACTAGTCATCTTGAAATAATAAAGCTGTTTGAACATTGGCAGAATCTGAGTGGGATCAGTATTGTGGCTGTCATCAGTGGAGACAGCTGAATCTTTCAAGTTCCATTTCAGCCAGCTTCTTATTTTCCCAATAGTTAAATTTGTTCTCTCCCAATGCCATATCACTTTGCATCCCCAATAAAAATCTGCATAAAAATGTATACTCTTTGTCATGCGCATTTCTCCTAATACTTAGTTGGATAGATAGATAGATAGATAGATAGATAGATGATAGTAAACATATTACATATGTTACTAACATATTACATATGTTTACTAATCTACATATTTTCGTAAAAATTTCCTAATATACTGCTTTGGTGTATGGGTGAATTTTCCTGTAATATATGCACTACTGTGCACACTTTCCCTTACTAAATGTCATTTGCAGACTTTTTCACAAGCTTCTTCACAAAAGCCAGAAAACCCTCGAAATAATATATAATTCCAGTTTGTGTGTAGGCCCATTAGGTACAGTTTTGGCTGTTCTTGATGTTGTGTGCCTTCAAGTCATTTCTGACTTATGGCAACTCTAAGCTGAACGTATCACTGGGTTTTCTGAAAATGAGAGTGTGTGACTCACCCACAGTCACCCAGTGGGTTTCTATAGCTGAGCAGTGAACTGAAACCTGGTCTTAGTCCAATGCTTAGACTGCTATACCATGCTGGCCATTTCTGCACTATATTGTTATAGTGCTATCATTCCACTTTCAACATCCTATAGAATCCTGGGGTTTGCAGTTTTGAGAGGGGCCTTTAGAATTCTCAGCCAGAGAGCTCTTTGGCCTCAGTAAACTACCAACCCCAGAATTCCACAGGATGTTGAAAGTGGAATAATAGCACTATAACAATGTAGGGTGGAAATGGCCTCTGATAAAACACTATTCCCCCACAAAAGGCACCGCCAAAAGAAATTTTGTAGATATGACTGCATCCAGATTCTTCTGATATGGCTTAATGAATAGCCTTGTATGTGTGAAACAGCCCCAGCCCTACCTAAGATATTTTCGGATTAAATTTTTGGATCTTATCCAGATTCCTTTCGTTCAGTGGCTTTATGCAGATTTACGTAGACCTCAGAAGAGGTGCTTGTGGTTTGATTCTCCCTATGACTAGACAGAGAAGTTACCCCCTCCCCCAATGATCCGGCAAAATTGGACCACCAAGACTTGTACGTAGTTGAACCTCCTTGGGTATTATCAGAGGTGCACAAAGAAATATTAAGACAGCAGTTGTTGAGTTTCTCAGGGATAACGATGGCTGCTTATATAACATATATTTATTTGGGAGTAAGTTCCATTGGACACACAGGCCATTTCCTCACTACACTGTTATAGTGCTATTATACCACTTTCAACATGCTACGGAATCTCAAGGTTCGCAGTTTAGGGAGAGGCATTTAGAATTCTCAGCCAGAGAGCTCTTTGGCCTCAGTAAACTACAAACTCCAGAATTCCTCAGAATGTTCAAAGTGGAATAATAGCACTATAACAGTGTAATGTGGAAATGGCCATAGAGAGCACTTCTAAGTACACATTGTGCTTGTAAAAGTCTTGCTATCTAAAAAACCCAGTAGCATGTTTCAGTAATAATGGATGGTGAAAGTAATTTGCTTCTCCCTGTAAACAAGAGATGTTGATTCCTGCCGCACCCTAAATCAGCTCTTGGTTCCCTAATGTAGAACTGCATATATGCATCAGACAAGCATCACATAAGAAGATTCTTGATGCAACTATATATACTACTTCATCCAAGTTACTATTGTTTCTATTGTTCTACCAGCAGCAACCCTCTCTTTTATCAACCACATAAAATATATTTGACATAGGTAAGGGATAAAGCCAACTCAGCAACTAAAATCTGCTAATATTAATACTAAGATTTTTTTTTTATGGCTTCAAAATCATCATTATGATTTCCTTTTTTTTTTACACTGGATGTGAAAAATGATGTCAAGCAGCTGGGTGTGTGTGTGTGTGTGTGTGCACGCATGTGTGAGCCTTTTATCTTGTGCCAAAAGAACAAAGTAGATAGAATGTAAGGCTCTATAGAGACAACTTTTTCACACTAGGAGAGATTGTTGGTGATGTATGAGTTTGATCAGTCTAATAATAAGGACTCTTAGGTTTCTATCTGGAAGCTGATTTCAACTTGGGTCTGTATTGCACATCTTGAAAATGATGGTGGGTTCATAGCAACTGAACATATTGCATGAGCATTCGTTAAAAGTAGTTCTTATTTTGGATACATATTTTGACAGGTACAAGTTTTACTCCCATTGACTAAAATGCAATCAATGGACTTCAACAATCCATTTTTTTCAGGTTCATTCTTAACTGTATGTATTTTTTCAGAACACATTTTGGTGCTGCATGAACCGCGTCAGACTGTGTATACTCAATACTATACATAGCTACAACTGTAATTTGCATTCAAGCCCATGTCTGGTTCCAGGAGTTAGAAGCCAAATAAGCCTATTTAAATTTGGGCAAACAATGGATTTCTAACCTGTGAGCAACATGTTGAAGTAATCCAACTGGGCTATTTCTGGAATGTAGATTACTGACGCCTGGCTGACCATTTCTAAACAGAGTTGTAGCCAGAATACTAACTGAAGCAGGTAAAGGTAAGGACAGGGGTGGCAACTGCAGTAAGTAAAGAACGGTCCAGATTTCAGCCCTGTGCCCCCCGCCAAGAGCCAGTTCTTTGAGTCATTTCCAACTTCAAGTAATTTCCAACCCTATCACAGGATTTTTTCCTCTGAGGATAAGAGTGTGTGGCTTGCCCTGTTGGTTTCCGTAGCTGAGTGAGGGTTCAAACCCTGGGCCATTTCTGCACTAGCCCCCTCCCTAAACTGCAAACCCCAGGGTTCCATAGGATATTGAAAGTGGAATAATAGAACTATACCAATCTAGTGTGGAAATGGTCCTGGTCTCCAGAGTCATAGTCCAACACTCAAGCCACTACACTACACTGGCTCCCCCAACATTTTTCAGCTGAGGATCAGCCAAAAAAGTGACCTAGGAGTGATTTGAATTCATTTCAATTTTTTACTTCCTGTCGTTAAAACTTTGTATTCAATTTTTTTTTTAACAAATAACATTATGTTTTGGAGTGCTGAGGAAGTGACTAGGATGTTTTAAAGCTATGGTGTTGTCTCAGGCATTGTTTAAAGGCATTTTACAGACAAATGTTTCATGTAGTCATTTATTTCATTTCTCCCCTGCCTTTCTCCTGTCAAGACACCCGAGGCGGTTTGCAAAATGTAAAATAAAACTTTAAGTAAAAATACACTATTACAAAAGTTTTTTTTTAAAAAAAAGCAATGGAACAACACTTCAGTTAAAAACCGCATAGTTAAAACAGTTAAAAGACAGCTTGAAATACATTTAAAATATAATTAAAAACACACAAAAGAAAAACAGAGCCAACCACTTGGAATACTATTCTGACATACGATACATATGATTAAAGTCAGCCAGAGGCCTGCCTAAGAAAAAATGTCGTGGACTACCACTGGAAAGAGAGCAGAGAGGGAACTAACTGGCTCTTTTATGGGAGGGAGTTCCACAGTCTGGAAGCAGCCACTGAGAAGGCCATCCACAGTTTTGTCACCAAACATGCCTGTTTGGATGTTGGGACCAAGAGAAAACTTTCTCCTGAAGTTCGCTGAATTTTGGAGGGCACTGTTTCGCTAGGAAAATTATTGTAAACTTTGGAGGTCATCTTGGAAATTTGGGGGTGGCAGGGACTTAAAAGTTGAAAACATGCAGTTTGTGACTGCATGTGGCTTGCAGGGGTACATTTTCCCCACTCCCTGCTCTCAGAGGTTTCAACCTGCTTAGGAACAGGTTGATTTCCACTTACCTGGAAAGAGGAATGATCTGTTAAAATGATCATCTGTAACTTGTGGAAAGAGACCATAGTTCAATTCTGGAAATAATTTTATCCATGTTAATAGGTAAAGAAGCAGCAGACTACATGGTTGAATCAGCATATCAGACAAAAGACTAATGGGAAACCCTCCTATCACAATTAGCAACACAATTAATGAGAAGGGAAGCAAAGAGGAAAACCAACAATGATGATAATGAAGATAAGCGGAAAGATACATTACCCCTACTTACAATTACATTTAGGCCCTTTCCACACCCTTTTCACACAGATGTCCAGTGGGGAACTTGGCATCAGCTCTGCCAGGAGCAGAGCGCAACAGGAGTGCTCCCATCCATACCAGCTGGCTCTGTGGTGAAGGAAGCACAATGACCACAACTGTCAGAGTCAGAGACCCGGGCAGCAAGACAGCCCCGAGAAGGGAGTGGGAGAGCTAGCAGAGTCCTGCCGGGAGAAGTCAAGGAAACACTTACTCAAGGGAAGTCCAGTTACCTAAGCCAGAGCGACAGGCAAAAGCTGTAGTCAGAGTTCCAAAAGCCAGGGGTCTGGAGCCAAGAGATCAATCCAAAGTATCAGGAGCCAGGTGCTGGAAGCAAGGAACAGACAAGGAGAGAGCTTGTAAAAAGTTTGCCACAAGCAAAGGAAAGCTTCCAGGCAGGCAGTTATATAGCCCAAGACACAGGTGTGGCTAGTCACTGCTTCTTGAACTTAATCAAGGAAGCCTCCCTTTGCTCAGCTCTCTTGAGTCTCTGCCTTGTTTGTGGGCTGATTGACACAGGCTTCACAGCATCTTCAGAATCGGATCCCTGTTGCCCTAAAGGAGCAGGCAAAGGAATGTCCGAGCCTGCTTGGTCCATGGCAGCAGGGGGAGCTCTTTAGCTGCAGGACTCATCTCCAGCCAGAGCCACAGGGACCAACAGCTGCTGCTCGTCATCTCCACCCTGAGCAACAGGGACCAACAGCAAGGTAAGGTAAGTCTGAGATGGTGGTGTGACAGGTCATTGACCGGGAAAACCCATAAATGAATTAATCCATGATTGTTCTGCTGGGGGATGGGAGAAAGATAGGACCACAACAACATCATGCAGAACCGTCCTCGTGATCCCGTTCTTCTCCTGTCCCCATGATGGATTGGGAGGGTGGTGCAAAAAGGGCCTTAATAATTTTGTTGGCATAGCTTATTCACATATGTATGTATTGATATTTGCTGCATCAAGTCTTTGGAGAGTTGGATTGTTCATATTATTCATATTTAAGCTGTTTTATTGTAGTTGCCTTTGCCCTTTTGGAAGAAGAACAGATAATTTCTTCCCTTAAAAATGCACCACACTTTTTTTTCCCCACTCCAGAGTATTGGACAAAGCATGAAGGACACAATAGCTGGCTCATATTCTATGAACTTTCTCCTGCACCACCATGAAAAAGGCATAGAAAAAAATGTCTAGCAGATGTGCTCAATTTCATAACATGATAGGTTTCTTTTAAAATTAATTTTAGAGTCCTTTTTGGGAAAACAAATGGCTGGCCCAGTAAAGGAAAAGATATAATGGAAACAACCACACAAGTATTTCTTACATTCCACATTTCCAAAAGAAAAACTATTCTTCCCCATGTGCTTTGTATTTTATTACTGAGGCATCATGGTTTAACTTCCTGAAAACAAAAATGAGTGGTTTTGTGGGAGTCAGAGGAAAACATAAGGGTAGAGCAGCAATGTTTCTTAATTCATGGAAGAAGGATAACCTTCCAAGCTATTCTCCGACCATAAGAATAGGAAAACCTAAATAAACAAAACTGGAGCATATTTAAATGACAGAACTGTAGACCCTCTAGTTCAACTTCCTCCTTGAGGCAGGATATCCAGAGTTGAAATACCCCCAGCAGAAAGCTGTCCAAGCTTGAGCTGAAGAACTTTGCTGAGGACTCAGTTGGGACAGGTGAGGTATTGTTGTTGTTGCTGTTGTTGCTATGCGTTGTCAAGTCAACTCTTATTTATGCCAACCCTACAGTACATTTTTTTTACAAGATTTATTCAGTGGCATTTTGCCATAGCCTTCTTCTAAGGAGGAGAGAGGGAGAAAAAGAGGGAGAGGGAGAGGGAGGGGGGGAGAGAGAGAGAGAGGGGAGGGGAGAGATTCAGTGATTCTACTCTGGTCAGAACTATGTCTCCCTGTGCTTCTCCTCCCTCCAGCCTCCTTTTGTCCTCTTCTTATGTCTCACATTTAAATCACAAGCTTCTTGGGACATGATCCTGTCTGTTGATCAGTGTTACTCTTTCAAGAGCTATGTTCAGTGAGGGCCTTCATTAAGTAAGAAGGAAAGCAAGAGCAGGAATAGAACAGGGAACTGTTTAGTTTGAAATGCTGCAATGTGCATTCTGTGCATTGCCTTTGGTTCACGATAACTTTTCAGATTTGGGAGAAGAGATGCTCTTGACCGGTCCAGTTGATGGCTGTACATAGGGCCTTTTTGTGCATTTCATATGTATGTATTCTCAAAACTCTTCACTGGAATATCATGTATGTTTTCATTTGGGAATGTTTTCAAAGCAGCCATCTACAAGGGCAAGGCTGAGGAAAGCTGTCAAATAATAAACAGCATCTTTATGTAACCCCATTAATTTCCCTAAAGCCCTCTGGTCTATGAATGGTTGGTAAACAAATGGGGCAAATGCCAGGATAAATATTTACTTGGGAATGGAGGCAGCCATGGAACAAGCAGCAGTTGATCATCAATGGCCTGTGTGTACACTCTACTGAAGAGGACCCTGAGTGGCTTTGAGCAAATACACTCAAGCCCCACTGCACTGTAATCTAAACATTTTACAAAAATCCCACTGTGGCCCATTCAATAGAGTGCTGGACCAGGAGTTTGGAGACCTGTAAGAATCTCACCTTGATTGTGAATTCCATGCATCCCAAACGAAATGGCCATATTACAGGTGAAGATGCATTAGAGCCACCAGATATTTTAAACCACAGTTCCCATCATCCCTCACTACTAAAAATGTTGGTTGGAGCTTCAGGGGGGTTAAAGTCTGAAGCGTCTCGAAGGCCTGTTGCTTTCCATTTTGGGCACTGTTACTTGACTTTGGGGTATATAGAATTTATTCCTTAAGTGAGACTTAGTCCAGACCTCCCAGAACTAAGGATAGAAAGTATAATTGAAATATCCAAAGGATGATTAAAAAAAAATATGTTTCTTCTGTGTTGGGAACCCTGATAGGGAGAATACTGGCCTGACCAGAATCTTTGCAGCTAGGTACTTATTCTTCACAAAATTCACTTTTTCTTTTTGCACAAAAAATAGACTTTTCCAAGTATGAAAAAATTCTTCCACAGAAAT
Source organism: Cyclura pinguis (assembly GCA_030412105.1). Taxonomy (NCBI): domain Eukaryota; kingdom Metazoa; phylum Chordata; class Lepidosauria; order Squamata; family Iguanidae; genus Cyclura; species Cyclura pinguis. The sequence goes on from CM059599.1 coordinate 33,148,142, forward strand.
ATTATTTTCAGTGTAGTAAACACTCTTTTCTGTGTAGGAAAGGCTGCTTTCTTTGTACAAAATCTGCAGAGCATAAGGACCTTTCTGCACTACACTGTTATAGTGCTATTATTCCACCTTCAACATCCTGTGGAATTCTGTGCTTTGTAGTTTACTGAGGCCAAAGAGTTCTCTGGTTAAGAATTCTAAATACCCCTCCCTAAACTGCAAACCCCAGGATTCCACAGGATGTTGAAAGTGGAATAATAGCACTATAACAGTGTAGTGTGGAAAGGCCCTAAGTCTTGGTTCAGGGAGGGGCATTGGATGAGATTCAGTTTCCCTTGTCACAATCACTAGGGTTCTCAGATCTCAAGACCTTTTCTTTGTCTCTGTGCCTCAGGGCAAGGGAAGGGATCTTGAGGTGACAGTTGTTGCTGTTGTTGTGGGCCTTCAAGTAGTTTCCAACTAATGGCAACCCTGCAAACCTATCATGGGGTTTTCTGGAGCTGAGAGTGTGTGATGCACCCAAGGTCACCCAGTGGGTTTCCATGGCTGAGCAGGGAACTGAACCCTGATCTCCAGAGCTGTAGTCTAGTGCTCAAACCACTACAGCACACTCTGTCCCTATATCTCACATTTTGACCATGATGTCTATACCCTCCAACATACAGATAAGTGTGGTCAGGATGGCCGAAATTATTAATGAGGAATCACAGAAAAGCTGGAGCTGGTTTCTTTTGCCTGAGCCTACTGGAAAGGGAAAAATCCTACTCCCTCCTCTCTCATCTGCTCGGTAAAGTGCTGCTTTTTTTCATTTTGAAGAAATTTTGCAACAATGGAAGTACAATGGGGACAAATGGGGAAAGTAGAAGGAGGAGAGAGAAACTTCAACAGTTTAAAAGCAGCTATAAACGTGGGACAACAGAGAATCAACTGGACCATTTCTGCCCAGTTGCGACAGTTGGAGGGAGAATCACAGGTTCTGGGATTCTGAAAAACCTTCATGGATTTGAAAATCACAGTTGTGCATCATGTGAGATATAAAAAAGCATTGCTATCTTACTGTTGTCCTGAAAGATAAGCCTTTTTAGTCTTTCGACTGAATTTCCAAGAATTACCCTTGGAAAATCATGAAACATTGAAATAACTCATATCCTCAAATGGGTCTATAGATCACTAGATGGCAATTTGATTCAAAGAGCCTTTCTGCACTGCACTGTTATAGTGCTCTTATTCCACTTTCAACATCCTATGGAATCCTGGGGTTTGCACTCTAAACTGCAAACCTCAGGATTCCATAGGACATTGAAAGTGGAATTAGAGCACTATAACAGTCTAGTGTGGAAATGGCCAAAGTCTCTTTGGACATAAAGGGAAGGAGGCTATACAGTGCATCCAGTTTCCTCCAACCATTAGAAACTATATTGACTACCACCGGGTGTATACAGGTCAAAAAATAATTGTAGTTAGGAGAACTATTCTGGTTACAATTGTGTACAAAAACAACAGCACCCTAATCATAATCCTTATTTATGTCTAGCCATTTCATTATTAGCCCTTTATTAGATTCCAAGATCAACACTAAGCTCGTTCATGTAAACAAGCTCGAGTTGAACATTCAAGCTTTTATTTGTGCTACAATGGGAGAGATGGCAAGGAAGGAAGCTCATTTCATCAAGCCTACCAGTAATAAAGTTTTAGGTGCATTATCATTATTATTACATATTACAATTTGTATTGACATGAAACTTCCTGGCATATTAATTTGGGACAGAGGATTAGAAGGACATTGTATTAAAAGGCCATTAGGAAAACTAACATCTTTGGGCATTTATGATGACAGACCTCCTCTCTATAATTGCTAAAATGAGACTGCATAGCAGAAATGGCTGCTTCTATTAATCTCAGCTAAAAGCTTCTCTTCACTTACGAACACCTTGTGCAAGCTGTAAGAAAGGTAACCCATCATAGCACCACCTTTCCACAGTGGTGGGACTGAATCTTCCTGTGAGGCAAGAGGCTATGCTGATGGTAGCAGTGCTGCTGATAGGTTCTCCCATGCCAGACAGTCTTTTGCTGAGGAGCCGGGCTAAATGTGCCAAATATTTACTGGGCAGCAGCAATACTGGGAGCTGATACTGGGAGGGGATCTTTCAGAGACAACAGTAGTGGCACATTAACTAACTCTTGTTAGTGCTGCACAGATGGAAGCAATGAGAAACCACTTCTGACTGTCTTTTACCTTGAACCTTACAATGAGACCATCTAAAATAAAACAAGAAATACCACTTGCTTTATAGGAGATCCCTTGGCTGGAAGGCACTCAATTACTGGGGCAGAACAAAGGAGAAATACCTTTAGCACTGTGTCTAATAATGCAGCTAGACTCAAGTTGAAGGAATGTTCAGCTGCCAACATACTCAGGCATAAAAGGAAAGTTGAATCTGTAGAACATATCTAATAGGAACATGGAATATATGAAGCATGAATCAGGAAATGCTAGACACTGTAAAACAAAAAATGGATCATATAAACATTGCTAATATGGGGGAGGAGGGTGCTAATGTGGACAGGAGTGGGACCTTTTCAATCAGGTTTCCTCTGATTTCCTCTGGAAATGACAATGGAAGAGGAAATGGCTTTAATAGTGAACTGAGATGTAGCAAAAGCTATCAGGGGATACAATGACAAGTTTGACAAAGTTCATGGAAAACCTCTCAATATAACCATAATCCAAAATTCAACTACAGAGGCAGAAGAAGGGAAAACACTGAAAGATTTTGTGCTGATATCCAGGAAGAAATTGATCAGATACCAAAATGGGACATGTTGGTAATCACGTGTGATTGGAATGCAAAAGTAGGAAACAGAAAAGCACCAAACATTATCAGAGCAATTGACCTAGGATCAAGAAATGAAACATGAAGTCAATTATCAAATTTAATGAAGACAGCAGTCGTTTACGTTAAACATATACTTAGGCAACTGAAAAGATGACTGTATATGTGGACATCACTAGATGACCAATACAGAATCAAATAGACTACATAACTGGAAGTAGAAGATGGAGAAGCTCCATGCTCTTTCAAAAACGAGACCAGGAGTGGATTGTGCATTAATTTCATATGTGTGTGTATGCGTGTGTGTGTGTGTGTGCGCGCGCGCGCTCATGCATATGTGTGTGCACACATTTACACACATATGCAGAGAGAGAGAGAGAGAGAGAGATACATACACACATGTACAGAATAAAGCTTAAAATCATCATACTGCCAAAATACAAATCTAAAGAGTATCCCTGTAGAATTTAAAACCATATAAAGAAGAGATTTGAACTACTAAGTCTTACTGGAACGAAAAGTGCTCTGGACCAAAATAGGGAACATTCTCAGTAAAGCATGTCAGTGGATGAGTGGATAGCAAAATGGGCAAAGGTTCACATTTTAACCATCAGATATTTACCCTGTACCTACATTAGAAGTATATAAATGAGTGCAGTCCCAGATGGTTTTTGCTATGACTCCCATAATCTCTTACCATGGGCAATGCTATTCAGGACTTTTGGGAAATGTAGTCCAAAACATTTGCAAAGTACCAGATTGCCAGCACCATGGTCATACAGACTACATAATATTAGGGCTACATGTACTCCCATTCATCAAAACCTGAGAAACATTTCTCACACTTACAGGTTTATCTGAAAAATGCTTCCAGTTTCAGAAGGCAGAGCCTGGTTGAGCCAGTACACTCTGCCTTTATCTAGTTCATTCACTTCCCTTACACTTTACATATTTTGCTGCAATTCTTCCCAAGTCAAAAGAAAAGACAAAGACTTTGAGCAAGGCCAAAGAGCCAAGTCTAGCTGAGGGCGTGGATTAAGTGTTGTTGATGTTGCCTCAGGCAAAAGGTCAGATGGCTCTGTCTGAGAACAGGATTTGAATTTACTAACATTCATCACAGATAATCCTTACTGAATATGTTTTGCATTATTGCAGCATTAAGATGGGTACATTTCTTCTTTTCTCATGCTGTTGAATATGGTGGCCCTTTTAGAGAATGATTTCTGCTTCCAGTTGGATTTCTAAACATCAGTTTTAAGGGATGCAGTTTTGAGAACATAATTATTAGGGAACCAGAGGCCATTTCACATCACACAAGTAAAGCACTGTTATTCTACCTTAACTGTCACTTGAGCTCCCTGGAACAGACTTCTAAGTACCCCCTCCTTAAACTGCGATTCACAGGATTCCATAGGATGTTGCAATGGCAGTAATAATGGAATCTTAGGTCATTTCTGTACTAGACCTGTACTGATCCTGACCAATAGGGATGACCTTGTTAATGAGGTAGAAGTGGTTGGATCTTTAGGGGGGAGTGACCATGCCCTATTGGAATTTGGCATTCAGTGGGAAGGAGAAAATAAGTGTAGCCAGACACTCGTCTTAGATTTTAAAAAAGCAGACTTCTGTAAACTTAAGGAGCTGCTGGCTGAAATTCCATGGTCAAGAATAGTGAAAGAGAAAGGAGTTCAGGAGGCATGGGAGTTCCTTAAAAGGGAGATACTGAAGGCACAGTCTAAAACTGTGCCAATAAGGAGGAAAAATGGAAGGCATCTGAAGAAACCAGAATGGTTGACTAAAGAACTCTCAGCTGAGCTAAGCGTTAAGAGAAACGTGTACAGGAAATGGAAGAGGGGTGAAACCACCAAAGAAGAATTTAAGCAAGTAGCCAGGAGATGTAGGGAGAAGGCCAGAAAGGCTAAGGCACAGAACGAACTTAGGTTGGTCAGAGACATTAAAAACAATAAAAAGGGCTTTTTTAAATATGTCCGCAGCAAAAGGAAAAAGAAGGAGACGATAGGGTCACTGTGCAGAGAAGATGGCGAATTACTAACAGGGGGAAGAGAAAAGGCAGAACTACTGAACACCTTCTTTGCCTCAGTTTTTTCCCAGAAGGATACAAGCACTCAACCTGGCGGTTGGGGAGCAGGTGAGGAAGCAGGGGAAATGAGGCACATAATAGGTAGAGAGGTGGTACAGGAATACCTGGCCACACTGGATGAATTCAAGTCTCCAGGGCCAGATGAATTGCATCCTAGGATATTAAAAGAACTGGCAGAGGTCATTTCGGAACCGCTTGCTATAATCTTTGAGAAATCTTGGAGGACAGGAGAAGTTCCAGCAGACTGGAAGAGGGCAAATGTTGTCCCCATCTTCAAGAAGGGAAAAAAAGAGGACCCAAATAATTATCGCCCAGTCAGCCTGACATCGGTACCCGGAAAGATTCTGGAGCGGATCATTAAGCAGTCAGTTTCTGATCACTTAGAAAGCAACGCGGTAATCACGAGAAGTCAACACGGATTTCTCAAAAATAAGTCATGCCAGACTAATCTTATCTCTTTTTATGATGGAGTTACTAGCTTGATAGATGAAAGGAATGCTGTGGATGTAGCATATCTCGATTTCTGTAAGGCCTTTGACAAAGTTCCCCATGACATTCTTGCAAAGAAGCTAGTAAAATGTGGGCTGGACAGGGCTACTGTCAGGTGGATCTGTAACTGGTTGATTGGCCGTTCCCAAAGGGTGCTCACCAATGGCTGCTTTTCATCCTGGAGAGAAGTGACTAGCGGGGTGCCACAGGGTTCTGTCCTGGGCCCAGTGCTGTTCAATATTTTCATCAATGACTTGGAGGAAGGAATAGAGGGCATGCTCATCAAATTTGCAGATGACACCAAATTGGGAGGGGTTGCTAATACGCCAGAGGACAGGATCAAAATTCAAAATGACCTGGATAGACTGGAGAGCTGGGCCAAGGCTAACAAAATGAAATTCAACAGAGAGAAGTGTAAGGTCCTACACTTAGGTAGAAAAAATGGAACGCAGAAATATAGGATGGGGGACACGTGGCTGGATGGCAGTACGTGTGAAAGGGATCTAGGAGTCCTAATAGACCACAAGCTGAACATGAGTCAGCAGTGTGATGCGGCAGCCAAGAAAGCCAATGCAATTCTCGGCTGCATCAAGAGGAGTATGGTGTCTAGATCGAGGGAGGTACTGGTACCACTCTACTCTGCTTTGGTTAGACCTCATCTTGAATACTGTGTCCAGTTCTGGGCACCCCAATTCAAGAAGGACATGGTCAAGCTGGAGCAGGTCCAGAGGAGGGCGACCAAAATGGTGAAGGGCCTGGAAGCCATGCCCTATGAGGATAGACTTAGAGAGCTGGGTATGTTCAGTCTGCAGAAGAGAAGGTTAAGAGGGGACATGATAGCCATGTTTAAATATTTGAAGGGATGCCATGTAGAGGAGGGAGAGGGCTTGTTTTCTGCCGCTCCAGAGACCAGGACAAGGAGCAATGGATTCAAGCTGCAGGAAAGGAGATTCCACCTGAACCTCAGAAAGAACTTCCTGACAGTCAGGGCTGTCCGGCAGTGGAATCTGCTGCCTCGGAGTGTGGTGGAGTCTCCTTCTTTGGAGGTTTTTAAGCAGAGGCTGGATGGCCATCTGTCGGGAGTGCTTTGAGGGTATTCCTGCATGGCAGGGGGTTGGACTGGATGGCCCGTGTGGTCTCTTCCAACTCTACATTTATATGATTCTATGATTCTATGATAGACTGTCATAGTGCTATTATTCCACTAGACTGCTATAGTGCTATTATTCCACTTTCAACATCCTATAAAATCCTGGGGTTTGCAGTTTAGGGAGGGGCCTTTGCACTATAGCAGTCTAGTGCAGAAATGGCCTTAGTACTATATTTGCCTAGAACACATTGGAAGGTACGAGCCTACTCTTTCACCAGAGAGCAGGTTCCAGTTCAACCAGCTGTACACAACTGTTCATTGACGAATTCAAAAACTTATCGTGTATGCCTTAGGCATGACACCACAGCATGATGTGGGCTCTGACAAACACATTATCCTGGTTTCAATGTCCCTCAACCCCCAAAATATTAAAGAGTATTTTTTAATTTCACTTTGCTGCCCAAAGAAGTTTCAGGTGCTTGTAACCCATGGCCAAAGGGCCACATAAAGCCTATGAAAACTTTGTGGGCTGCGCAGCTGCCCAAGCTGCCACCAAACTGTTAAATTTCTCTACTCTTCTACCAAATTCTGAGGCAAATTTCATTCCCTGTAGCGTGCTAATGATGCCAATGTCTTCCGTGATGTGAAGAATAGGCGACAGGAAGCGTCACTGCCATGCACTTCTCTTCTCTTCACAGTTGTACTGTGAAGTCTCCCTGCCTTGTTATGGTGGGCTTCAAGGAACATAATCTATAAGAAATGGCACAATGTACAGGGAAGGGAAAGTTAAACTTCTTTTCCACATTAGCCAGTCTTTCTGATCCGTGTCTGTTAACTTTGGAGTGAAGGGGGGGGGGGGAGAAAATGAGAGAGAGAGAGATTGACTTTGACTGTAGCACTTTCATACCACTTTTAGATGTCATGGTTCTGTTCTACAGAACCCTGGGATTTCTAGTTTAAGCTCTGGTGTACTCCTCTGAACTGCATCATTAGATTTCTCTGGCAGAGAATTCTAAGCACTTCACAAAACTAAAGTTTCCAGGGTTACATAAGCGTAGCAGTGCTGTATAATTGACATAACCCTGTGTACATGAAGAGTGCAGAGACTGAAAAGATTTATTGGGGGTTGGAGGGGGGAACTATAACATCACCACTGAAGGATCCTGTGAAGCTGTAACTTTCCCATTTTCTCTCCTTCTCAACTGTCAAAAGCTTTCACATTGTATACAGCCTTTTCTACAAACTTTCCTTTACTGGAGCCTGGGCTTGTTTATTTAATCTATTTAAATTGGAGTTGGGTATCATATACTTCTCCACACGTAGCTGAACAGAAATTGCCATCAGCCCTAGCCAGCTTAGCCAACAGTGAAGAAAGGTGGGAGCTGCAGTGGAACAACATCTGAAGAGACACACAATCCCCACCATCTAATCCAGATTCTCGGGAACATTAAAATATTGCTCTGTGTTTTTTGTTGCTTCTTTTTTTTTTCCATAAAAATATTTTGAATGAAGTATGAAGAACAGATTCATCAATTACAAACAATGCAGTTCATGGACCCATAATATAGAGTAAACTATAGTGAAGTGTCATGTGTTGTTTTTAATGCCTTTAGGCAAGGTACAAATGGTGACCTCCAAGTGACTTAACAAATACTTAAAATTAGGAACAGCATGCTCAAACAGCCTCAAACCGACAGTGAACTATTATGATAGACAAAAACTGTTGTGAAATTCAGCGGGTTTTGCTATAGTAAATAGAACTACCTATACTATTTGAAATTTCTGAAACTGTGGATAGAAATTAGAGTCTCTTTAGAATGAGCAAGGTGTCTTGTTCTCATCTGAAATGTAGTACAGTTCTCCCCCTACATTCAAGGGTTTCACTTTCGTGAATTTGCTTGTTTGCAAGGTGCCTGCTTGCCCCTCTATTCTCCCTCTCCCATTCTCTGGCCTTTTGCCCAGGTGCAGAGAGGGGGAAAGATCTTCACTCCCCTGCACTCTCCCACCCTTTGCCCACAGGGGTGCACTGGCAGTGGCTGGCAGGAGGGTGCAGGGAGGGCGATTGCCCATTCCCTGCACTCCCTGAGCTTGGGTGCGCCATGAGCAGCCAGCAGGAGTTTGCAGGGAGGGTGATCACCCGTTCCCTGTGCTCCCTCACCTGGCACCCATGTGGCCCCACCAGCAGCAGCAGCAGGCAAGAGGGTGCAGGGAGGTGATTGCCCATTCCTGTGCTGCCTGCGTCTCCCACCAGGGCAGGTGTGCCGGCACCAGCAGGAGCATATAGGAAGGGTGCCTGCCAGGGGAGTTATTCGCAGTTTTTTTGACATTCATTAGGGTTCTGTATCCCTATCCCTTGAGAATGTGGATGGCCTACTGTAATGACAAACAAGAAGAGGAAGCGTCCTAAGGAGACTGATGGCATGTTGCCAAATGAGAAAACGAAGGGGATGAAATAATTTTTCAACACCAAAAAGTAGGAAAACATTCAGTATTTTCTAGTATTCGGGGGGGAAATGTTCTAAGTTTGATACAAACACCGAACATTTCATCAAAGTGTTGACAACTGTCACTGCTGATGATCACTGATGACCATCACTGTTGATGACTGCCACTGTCGGCTGTGATTTTGTAGTATGGCCAGGGCTCCATTCACCCTACAGATTTTTAGCACTTTTATTCTACTTTAACTGCCACGGTTTAATCCTATGGAAACCTGGGATTTATAGTTTGGTGAGGCACTAGAGAAGCAGTCTGGTTGAGAATTCTAAATGCTGCTCCCTACACTGAAAATCCAGGGTCCAATAGGATGTAAACCTGTTAATTAAAGTGGAATAACAGCATTATAATTTTGTAGTGTGAATGGGTCCCAGGTGACCTATGTGTATGTTCAGTCTGCTCTCCCAAGACCCTTTCACACTACACAATTTATAGCTATATGATTTCACCTTAGTTGCTATAACTGCACCGTGTGGAATCCTGGGGTGTTTACTCACTCTGAACTACAAACCCCCAGATTCCATAGGGTGGACTCATGGTAGTTAAAGTAGAATGATAATGTTATAATTGGGTCATGGGAAAGGACCCAAGTTTGCTGATGGGCAATTGCAAGGCCCCTGTTCTCCCATCTGATGTCTGGGCAATTGTCCAAATGGAGGATATGGCCAAACATAGAACTGTCCTCTGAAGCTAATTTTCTGCACTTGAGACCATTTGGGGACCACAAGGAGAGCCAAATACATTAAAACCAAAAACTAAAAATGGGCAGAAAGCTGCTTATTGTTTAGAATTTTTGTTGTTTGTTGTTATTGTTTAACAGTGAAGGCAGATACTTTTTAAAAGGTGAGTTCTTCCTTCTGGAGGCTTCTTGGAAGTGACAGGTTACACTTTTTGTGTGTCTTTGGCCAGAAAAAGAATATCCATCTATCATTTTATTTATATTCCATCTTTATTCCAGACTGGAACTCAAGGCAATGGAGTCTGAAGGGGTCAAAGGCTACAAAACAAAACTGGAACCACCTGCCTTACTAAGGCTACAATTTGCCCACTCCTGAAATAGGACACATGGCCACTCTAGTCCGAAGTAATGGACCCACTACAAGAGGCACTGTGATGCAACAGGACTTGCTAATGTGTTGGCTTATTCAGTAAGAAAGAAATGAAAGTGCCGAGCCAATGCATTCCTGCTTGTCCTCTTTGTTGGGAAATATTCAGATTGAGAGATTGGTAGGTCTCCCAACTAGCAGAGCATTTAGTAAATGCACAAACAGAAGTTGAACAGATTACCAGCCCCACTTCTATCACTCCACCCCAGACACACTTAATCTAGCTCAAAATAAACACAAACAGTTTGGTTAAAAGTATGTAAAAAGCATTTACTCACATAATCCTGTGCATAGTTTACACAGGTTCAAATTCTTGAAGAAAGGTAAGAAGAAATTAAGCAGTCACATGCTTACAGGGAAGCATGCTTGCTAAAGAATCGAAGAGCACATGTTTCCAGGGAAGCAGAAGAATGAAAAGGAAGAGAATATGTAAGGTGAAGTGGATGTTGACCAAACAACAGGAAGTTTACTCTAGGCAGTCCCTTCTATGCCAACGATAAACATGCAAACTAACTAGCCAGTTAATTAAGTATGCAAAAGTTGCTGCTCCCAATACCCTTAACCTGAATTTAGGATGTTTTGAAGTCCAATAGAAATTAAAAACTTCAGAGTTTGGTCTATTGCATGGTAGCTATTTATAATCTTACCATAGGTTCATGCAGACATGTGGGTAGTCGGTCCACTAGAGCAGTGGTGACCAATCTTTTTGTCAGGAATGTCAGGGTGGTAGCTCAATGGTATAGCATCTCCCCTCTGTGCCAATGGTCCAAGGGTAATTTTCTATTATGTCCAGGCAGGTGGGGCTCAGAAAGGCTCTGGGTCTTTCCACACAACCCTGTTATAGTGCTATTATTCCACTTTCAACATCCTATGGAATCCTGGCGTTTCCAGTTTAGGGAGGGACATTTAGAATTCTCAGCCAGAGAGCTCTTTGGCCTCAGAAAACTACAAACCCCAGAATTCCACAGGATGTTGAAAGTGGAGTAATAGCACTATAACAGTGTAGGACGGAAAGGCCCTAAGTCTGAAATTCTATAGAGATGTTGCATTGCAGTGCAAACAATACTGAACTCTGTCAATCACCTCAGTTAACAGAACCAAAGAACGAACAAAACAAAAGAAGTTTGCTACTCGCCACATGTTAAGAAACATAGATCTGTATGTCTGGCAAACAAAATGGAAATCATAAGAAATGTGGAGGCTGGTGAAAGCAAAAATTATCCCTGGATGCATTTTGCAAGATACCTTCAAGTGGTCTCGGGAATGTTCAAAACGTCTTTGCTTACTTGTGCAAGATTCACCTGACCTATCCATAATTTTAGTTTTGAATAAAAAAGTTGCTGAAACATGTTGAACTGCTCTTCTTTTCTGTGATGTAGCAAGCTACCCGTATTCTTTCTGTGCTATTTCTGCTTCTTGTACCAATTTCTCTGTTAAAAAGTACTACCCAAGAATATATCTTGCTTATTTTCTAACTAACTAACTAACTATTTCCTAAAGCAATAACATTTGAAGGCAAACCACAACGTACAGTGGGGGGAAGCCTGTTGTTTCTCTCAATTATAGGAAAGCCATTTTATCTCATGACAGAGAAGTCTTTTGTTGCTGTCCCTGTGCTGCTGCTACATCCTGCTCCAAAAGGTGGTTTATACTAGTGTAACAAACCCTCACTCCTGTGTAAATCACCAAGAGAATCCAAACCAGGGTTCTCTGTCATTTCTGTCTTCGCCCTATTAATCTTGCAACCGTCCTGTGAAAGCTGGTCATAGTGACTGGTCAAAGGCTACTCAGTAAGCTTCATGACTGAGCAGGGATGCCAAATTGGGGTTCCCTAGTCTTTCTCTAGAACTCTAATCACTGTACTACACTGTTTCTCACAGACTTCTGCTGCTGAAACTTTGGACTTCCCTTCTCCTTGTCAACAGCTGTTATTAATCACTTTATGCTGTTGCTGCTATTTGCTGTCAAGCTGGCTTCCATTTATGGTGACCCTAAGAATGAGAGACTACCATGGGCCCTGTTTCATCAATACTCTTGCTTTGGTCTTGCAAATTCTGGGCTGTGGCTTCCTTTACTGACCCAATCTTTCTGTAATGTGGGTTCCTTTTCCTTCTGCCTTCCACTTTATCAAGCCTTTGAGTTGTTGTGACAGAATAATTCTTAATCCTGAGGAAACATGGTATCTTAAGGTTCATCCGAGTGCCAGAGATCTCTGTTCCCATTTGATTGCTCCAGAACAGTGTGGGGTTTTTTTAAGCCATGGTTTTACTTGCTAGCAATGCTGCCGTTTCAAGCAAAAAGATCTTCCACCATTTCATTGTCTTACTTCTGAGGCATTTGTTTACACAGCCCATTGCAAAATGATGAAGTGGTGCAGAAGATTGGTATATTGAAGTTAAAATTGCTTTTGCTGGGCCACATGCAAGGGGGATAAATAGTAGAGGAATTAATAAAGCTCAGCCAGTCAAGCTGCCAGGCCTTGATTCATGGGCCATTTATCTACAGCCACTGCAGTCCAACAAAAACAGTCAGTGCTTTGTGTGTGGGGTTTTGTTTTCTTTAAAAAATGGTCAAATGACCAATGGATTTTTTTAGGAAACAAAGTCACAGCTTCTTAACCCAAGAATGCAGCTACCTAAGCGATGACTGGCTTTCACTATAGAAACTGGGCGTCAAAGCTGTCATTTTCAATTTGGCAAGGCATCAAAAGTTTGGTAGTGAAAATATAACTATGCTAGTTGAGTGATGGTAGAGTGCAGAACTTGCGAAAGTTACTATTTTGGTCCACAATATCCAGAATTCCTTTAAGCAGCGGCCATGTTACCTGTGTGTTTTTAGGAGCTATAGTTCAAAAAAAAAAAAATCACTTTTTCAGGCTCTGGTAGACTTCATGCTTTGTGTACAGAAAGTCACAGAATCACAGTATCATAGAACTGTGGAGATGAAAAGATTTCTAAAGACCATTTAGTTGAACTACCTGCTGTTATAGGAAACTCAAGTCAAAAATATCCCTGAAGTATGGCCATTCAGCCTCCGTTTAAAAATCTCCAGTGAAGAAAATCTCTGTTTTACCAGGTAGCCTGTTTTTTTAAAAAAGCTTTTATGATCAAGAGGTTCTTCCTAATATTTAGTCAATTGTTAGGGTGTGCAATATTCAGTTTATTCAAAACTGAAAATGGTTCTGTTTTTAATTTTGAATTTTAACTTTGTTGTAACTCTTTTGGAAATGTGTTTTCACTTTTGCATTCTATGGTTTTTAACTATGTCTTTTTAATTGTTGTAAGCTACTTTAAGTCTCGACCAGGAAAAAAAAGGCAGAATATAATAAATAAAGATCATAATAAATAACAACAACAGTAACAGTTTGTAATTTGAAAACCTGTAATCTTCTAATCTTGTAATTCCATTGGTTTGGGTCTAATCTTTTCTGCGCTACGCTGTTATAGTGCTATTATTCCACTTTCAACATCCTGTGGAATTCTGGGGTTTGCAGTTTAGGGAGGGGCCTGTAGAATTCTCAGCCAGAGAGGTCTTGGGCCTCAGTAAACTACAAACCCCAGAATTCCACAGAATGTTGAAAGTGGGATAATAGCACTATAACAGTGTAGTGTAGATAGGCCCACAGTCTTACATTCAGAGTAGCTCCACTGAAATCAAGATAAATTTAAATCTTGGGATTATTTGAAGAGAGAGCCATGTTAGTCTGTTTTAGCATTAAAAAGGTATAAAAGAAGCCACAGAAGCACCTTTGAAAGACTAAATGATAAGAAGAAAATTCCCAGAAAATTCTAGGAAGAAATTTCTAGCATAAGATTATCTGGGCATAGCCCATCATTGTGCCTAGAAATTTTGTCTTTCCAGTTAGTCACAACGGTGTTACTGGATTCCTTTGATATTGTTTAAATATCATGGGCAGTGTGTGGCCTTGCAGCATACCAGCATTGTTTTTATAGTCCACAATCCTTCCAGGCTCCCACTTCCTGGCCAGAAAGTGGTATTTTGCCTTTTGGAAAAGAGGCACCTTAGTTAGGTGACGCAGCCACTGAAGGACCTTAAGTGGAGAACACTGCCCTTAGATGAAGCCGTGTTACTCAGCTCTAGCATCTGTTCCCATTATACAGTTACATATCCTTCAACGGCCCTGAGTTGGCAAGGACAGTCTCAATTAATCCTCTATCCTTCCAATATTTTTAGCTGCTTTTAAAATGTACTCAACTCAGCAGAGGGAGAGGATGTGGAATTTTGCCCTTCCCAGTAGGCTTGGAAAAAGCAAACTGCTGCAGCCTCTCCTAGTTTGTCGATTCTTCTTCATTAATAACTTCCATCGTCTTGAAAATACTCTGGCCATTTTCGCACTAGATGGTTACAGTGCTGTTGTTCCACTTTGCACATCCTATGGAATCCTGGGGTTTGCAGTTTGCAAACCCCAGGATTCTATAGGATGTGGAAAGTAGAATAATAGTACTATAACAATCTAGTGCAGAAATGGCCTCTGTGTTGGTTGGTTACATGTGTCCTGGTTTTCATCTGAGAAATTTTGAAGGTTACACAGTTACAGTAATATGAGTTTATTTTAAGCTGCTGTGGTTCCATTCTATAGAATTCTGAGGTTAGCATTAGGAAGAGTCATTTAGAATTAGGCAGAAACCTCTAGTGACCCACCAAACTACAAACCCCAGGATTCTCCAGGATTGAGCCATAGCAGTTAAAACAGAATATACAACTATGACTGTATAGTGTGGAAAACTCTCTAATCTTCTCTAAACATGACTACGTTAGGATCCAACCCATTGGTTTGAAAAAAAAAATTACATATGAAAAGAGCTCTTTGTGTATATCTCCATACCATACCTGATCCCCTCCTGCAAAATTTAGAGGACATTCAGTTTGGCAATAATATGAAGAATGCCACGTTTCCTGGCAATTTCATAGCAAGTGCAAACAAAATCAGATTTTATTGATTTTATTTGAAGCCCCAAACTGGAGAACAGCTCCATGGCTTTAAAACTCATATGCCGTTCCTTTTTAATCTACCAGAACATGGATTTATTAAGATACTTGGCAGAATATAAAGCCTGCCTTTTCTCTGGGCTTTTGGACAGAAGGGTTGATGGTTTTGTTTTATCTTCTACCATATTTAGCACTAGCTTATATGAGCTTTGGAAGGTACAACAACCCTTCCCTTCCTTTCCTCTCTTACAACCCTTCTGGCACCTAGCTACATGCAATTTTTTTTTTAAAGGAAAGATTATGGGTTTTTTTTTTCACTTTCCTGGCTGATGTTTATGCATGACAAACTATGCCAACATCAGCTGTGTTGACATCTAACCAAAAATAAATCAAAGTCAGTCATTGGTGTTCCAACCACAGAAGGAGTATGTCTTGCATTAGAAATGGTAAAACCAATGGGTCGACTGGGACAGTGCATGGCAGCCAATGAAATTAACACTCAGGTACTTTTTGTAAAAGAAGGATGTGGCAATCACATTTTATTTAATTATTTACTTTATATCCCATCTTTTTCCCAAGGTGGTCAAATCCAAAACATATTGAAACTGCTCTAGATCTTGGTGTTGTGTTTTTGCAGTCTGCCTTGTGAATCTGGAAGCAGACTGCCTCTGAGCCACCACGTGATATTTTGTTGACTGGGGACAAGATGGCACCCCCTTCACCCCCTAATCAATGTGCAAAAGCTGAACAGCTTGGCTTTTTCATCTCACTTTAAGCCTTGCATCCAAACTGCATTTTGAAAGAAGAAGGTTAGTTAGAGCATAGGACATACTGTTTGTCCAGTCCACTCCTTTTTCCTTAACATTCATTATGTGGGTTTCCAGAGGAGTCCCAGAGCCTGGCCAATTAGAAAGCAGTGGAAGAATCTCAGGGCAAGACCACTGCCTTGAAAAATATTCTCCTTATTGAGACTTGGTGTTTCTCTCCCTCCCTCCCTCCCTCCCTCCCTCCCTCCCTCCCTCCTTCCTTCCTTCCTTCCTTCCTTCCTTCCTTCCTTCCTTCCTTCCTTCCTTCCTTCCTTCCTTTCTTTCTTTCTTTCTTTCTTTGATTGGTATACTCAAAGCTGCTGCGGTTGATGCTTAATGGATCTCGCTTAAGGAAAGAGCTGTCTCTTGTAAGACCACCTTTGTAGCCTCATCAGTGCCCACTTGCCACGACATCACAAAGAGTCACCCCAAGATCTCAGGTTTTGATTCTGAAATCTCAGGGCCTGGATTGTCGTGACCTAGCAATTGTACTTCCACCCAATCAGTTTGCTTAATGTCCCAGTTTGCCTAATGGTAGAGACAGTTCTAACTGCTGGCAACCTACCAGATCAACTTTCTGTATGGTAAACCACTGTTACCCTGATTTCTGGGGTCCCTTGGGGGACACCTCAATGTGCTCCACATGATAGGGGAATGGAAACTAGCCAGAGCACGAGCAATAGCAATGCAAGAGGCAGGGTAACTTAGCGGGGTCTTTTTACCCAGTTTTTATGGAGTCAGGCCAAGCCAAAAACCAAACGAAAATGTCGAATAAAATGATTTTATTGAATGAAAGTATCACGCATCAACGCAATCACTCATACACTCACTCAAGACCTATTAAGAAGCAAAAAAGAGGAAACTGGATAGGCGAATATTGAAGGGGTTGTAGCTGGGATAATACTGCACCTTTTCCTGAAGTCCTCGGTCCGGGAAAAACAGCAAAGAAGTGGAGTTCATCACGGAGAGGGCTGAGGGGGTTACTCAACAGACAGAGAAACGGTCAGCTGGGATGACCAGGAGTGATCTAAAGAACAGCTCAAAAACGGGGACTATTTGTAGGGAAAAAAGTACCTGGAGGGCTAATCCTTTCTCGGGGAGAACAATGAGTGTTGCAACGAGAAAGAAGCTCCACAATGGTAACTTCCTTTGTGTGATGAGATTACAAGGTGTTGCCAAAGTCTCAGGATCTTCGGCTGCATTGGGTTGTGGTGTGACTTCATGTAAATGGTCCTTGCCTGATAGGATTTTGCTCAACTTGGGGCAAACACGCTGATCCCTTCAAGTTGGCTTCTCAAGGGCTGAGGACCCTTTGTCTACTGTGGGTTTGCACAGCTTGAGGTCTACTGGGGCTACGTGACTGGGGATTTTACTGGCCTGACCTGGTTTTCGATCATTCGACTGTTGCTGCCTACGTGCCCATCCAGGCGACCTCTCAGGCACATGGAATCATATTTTAGTATCAAAATTGTAGACCCCAGGACAGGGTTTTCCAGTGAGGTAACACCACTTCTGGGTCTCACTAGTTTCTTCCAGGGGATGAGTGAACCAATGTGTGTTGGTGATATCATTGATCTGATCAGTGTGCAAGGTTTAATCCTGAGGCTACTAAACTCAATATATCATCACCTTGTACTGGGAAGATGGCATACTGGATTCTCACTAACAAAATTTAGAGGACATTCATTCTGGCAGTGCTTACATCAAGGATGGACAAAACAATGGGGGAGTAGGCCACCCCAACCCCTTTCTGGCTGAAAGTGACTGGAAGTAGATTCTGCTTTAGTTATATTTTTTTGTACTTGTGTGCGTGTGTGCATATTAATACATAATGCTGCTCCAAGTGACATCTAGGGCTATTTTATGGGAGATATTTTGCCCTACTTCCCACTTTTGAAAGTATTTCAGAGGTCTGGGGACACCGGGAAGACTTGGGGCTGCAAAAATGCTACTGGGGCTACATGTGACTCATGGGCCACCACTCCTCATCTGTACTATGTGTTCTTCAAACATGGAGGAGGAAGAAAGAAATGTGAACTACAAAATGGAGGATGAAGAAACTCAGGCTAGCTGGTATGGGAAGAGAGAGGTAAGTCTCAGATCAAAAAACAGGAAATGGCATGAATACATGCTGTGTCTAAACTGTTAGAGAGAAATCCAGACCAGCAACAAGCATGCTAAGGCTGCTATCTCTAACTATGCTTGTGGGAGGAACCAACTTTTAGGATAGCTGAACATGACTGCTCCAGGTTGAGATCCTACATCTCAAAATGTAAATTCCTGCTAGTGTGTTGTTGTTGTTGTTGTTGTTGTTGTTGTTGTTGTTATCATGAAGAAACAAAATTTACTAGATTTGCTCAATTTCAGAATATGGGTAATAATTTTGTTTCAGCATGGCTTTGGTTACAATTTACAAATCTTAATGAAATTCAAATGTAGGCAGCCCTCCCCGTCCCCACCGTCTTACTTATCTCACAAGCTACCACTCATAATTCTCAAAGGAAACCCAACTTTTCTCAGCACTTGAATACCTAACTGCTGATTCGATGTACTTTTACTCTACAATACTTCTGTCTTGTCAAATTTACATTTCAGCTTTTTGACATTCATCTAGCCCACAAAGGTACCAAACCATCAATTTAGAACTTCCATTGGTCCCTTAGATGTTGATGAGAAGAGGTACACGGATAGCAAATAATACGTCATCATCATACTTCATTTCACAGGATACTATTTGCTGCTGTTTATTGAATCATTTCCTCCCTTTTCTTCATTCTGTCCGTTTCCACATTTTACTCTTATATTGTGATTCTCAATAAAGTAACTGCCATACACCACCCACAATGGTTGTATGTTTTCCTTCTTGTGGTGAGAGGTAAACCATTGCTCTTTTTATTTATGTTTTCTAAGTATGTTTCATTCATTAGTTGTGGTTTTTCATTCAATCCCACTGGTCAGTTAGAAAAATGCCTCCAGGAGGAATGAGTAGATATAAAAACAAATAGTCCAATCTCCCAAAAGCATTAAAAACCACTAAATCTCTCTCTTTTTCTGCCCCTCCTTCCCTCCCTCTCCAATGTGGAAAAGGAGAAAATCTGCTTGAAAAGGAGAAGTGATACAGGATCTTTTTTCTGTTCTTTCTTTTTTTAAGTTATTGTTAAATTCAACCAGCTGTTCCTCAAACGTTACACCTATCCCTGGTGTGTACCATGAAGCTGTTCAACAAACATAGTTCATATTTCTTTAAAAGTAGGCACATCCTCTGGCTTCAAACATTCTCTTCGTTGTCCTGTTGGTTGACAATTTCAAGTATTTTGGGAAGACATAACATTTCTTTGCCTTCTGAGACTGGAGGCTTTGTGGCCCACACTACACTTCTGTCCACATCAATAGGCCTATGTGTACCTTAATGTCAGTGATATCATGGAGCTTCCACATTTAATTTTAGTAGCTTTCCTTTTTGTTCATTCCATGAATATCTGCTCTGACTCCCTAGTTATTTCAAAGCTTAGCTGGCAAATAATACTTTATGTGAGGAGCAATTCAAAGGTTTCAAGTATTGTTTCTTTCATCCTTCATTCACTTTGGAAATCCTAAATGATGTCTCTTGCCTGTCTACATTTACCTGGCCATGAGGATTTGTACCATGTCCTTCCATCTCTGCCTCTCATGAAATCAATATCAAGTGGTCACTTGGTCTTTTCTTGATGAGATCAAGTGCACACTTGCAGTCTTCCCACTTTTGAGCTGGGAGAGGTTTTCTCACCTGAGTTCTCACACCAGCTTCTCTGCATCACATTTTCACCACAAAACAACATGAGATATTTTAATTTTTTTTTTTTGCCCCAATACTTTGTATTGGGTGGAACAAAGAAGTACCCAATGGCAAAATGCATTAGATTTGTTGGTACAACTTTTGTTCCATCATTTTTTTTAATTTATTTTTTATCCATTAGAGCAAAACTGCACGCTGCCACTCAGAATCAATGTGTTATTACTGTTATATCAATTTCACAGTCTACCAGATGTTAGCAGCTTGAGCCTGGGACTAGAAATGATTCAGATTCTATCCAAGAATCTAGAAATCAGTGAGGTATCAGCAAATCATGTGGCATTTTCCAAGCAATGTTACTTTTTGTAATTGAGCTCTTATGGTCCCATGTACAGGGATTTCTATCAACAACAACAGCAAGAACAAGAACAACAGCCTTTATTCATACTCTGCCTGAGACGCAAGACAATTTACAAATAAAAATTATAACAGTTTAGTTAAAAGCATGCACAAGTCAACATTAAAACAAACTACAGGCAATATCAAAACAATATTTGGCAATATTAAAATTTTAAAACATACACCCCAAAAGGATCAAAAGAAGTTAAAACAATATAGTTTAAAACAATTCCACACTCTCAGGTGACAATGTCGTGAAATACAACCGTCACAACTATGTGACTTCTTCAACGAAACATGATGCTGGGGTACTGAAACCTTCCTTTTATAGGAGAAATGTCCCATAGTATGAGAGACTTTAAAAGAAGATTGATTGAAACTGTCATCATTGCCATTCCACAGTCTGAAAACTAAATATATCCTAGAATCTCAGTTTCCCTGCCTCACTGGCCACTTCCACACTACACTGTTACAGTGTATTATTCCACTTTCAACATCCCATGGAATTCTGGGGTTTGTAGTTAACTGAGGCCAAAGAGCTCTCGTTGAGAATTCTAAATGCCCATCCCTAAACTGCAAACCACAGAATTCCACAGGATGTTGCAAGTGGAATAATAGCACTATAACAGTGAAGTACAGAAATGGCCTCTCCCTGTTACTGTAGTTTCTAGTCCGAACTTGTGGGATATTAGATATCATTTGATATCAAGAATTTGGCCTTCACTACCCATTCCTCTCCACGTGCTTGCGAGGCCCCCAGATAAGCACGCACGCTGGCATGGCCGAAAATAGTTGAATATTCAAAAACAAATCCAGGCAGGCCAGTAATTGCCAGACTGCAGCTTTAGGAGACCTCCAGGCAAGTACCTTCTTAAGATCACATTTTGTATGCACGAAGTTTACAAAAGATCCCCTGCCCTGAGCAGGCAGCTTGATGAGCAGACTATCCAACTCTCAAGCACTCCGTGTTTGCATACTGTCTACGCTATTGACAATGCTGTCATAATTCAATCATCTAAAGTACTGACCTTTCGGAGGCTTTGTCTCCAGCCCGAAACCCATTGTTTCCCCCAAGAACGGACTAGCCTACAGGCACATTTTCCTCTATGAGAACCCCTGAGTTTGAGCATCTCATCGGATCGCTCGTGACTTGCCTCCTGACTTGCTGCCGCTCCGTTTGACGAGCCTCCCCTCAGCCTCCACATGCTGAGAACCTACACTGCCCAGCTTCTTTCCTTTTACTGGGCTACAGGATCAGGTGTAGTATTTCCTTGAAAATCCTCCTGAAAATCCCCTATCTATTTTCCTCTCTTTATTTTCATAGAACTGTGTGCATGACTGTGCAATTGTGCAGTATTTTTTAATTTCTAGTGAGTGAGTGTGCACGTTTGCTGTGATTTCATAAATAAAAGAACATAATTTGAGCTTTCTCGTGTCTTGGTCCTGACTCGGCCTGACCCCATAGACACTGGGTGAAAGATCTTGCTACGTTGCCATGCCTCTCGCATTGCTAACTGGTGCTCTAGCTAATTCCCATTCCCCATTATTTTGAGCACATTGAAGTGTCCCTCACGGGATCCCCCCCCCCCGTCTTGTCTAACAAAGGTTACTAAAACATAGCAATGGAGGCTGACAAGACAGACATTTTTAAAAATAGTTTAAAGCAAAGGTGGACAACGTCTGGCTGTGGAGTTACAATGACCGCAGGCCTCTTTGGAGGCCATACCTATTCCAACTCTTCTGAGGCTTTTACTCACTACACAAATACAGTAGTATGATTCCACTGTATCTGCTATGGACATGTTCTATGGAATCCTGGGATATGTAGTCTGGTGAGGCATTAGCACTTTCTGACTAAGAATTCTAAATTCTTTTCCCTAAACCTACAAACACTAGAATTCCAATGGACGCAGCCGGGGCAGTTAAAGTAGAATCATAGGCCATTTCTGCACTACACTGTTATAGTGCTATTATTCCACTTTCATCATCCTATAGAATCATGGTGTTTGCAGTTTAGAGAGGGGCATCTTTGGCCTCAGTAAACTGCAAAGCCCAGAATTCCACAGGATGTTGAAAGTGGAATAATAGCACTGTAAAAGTGTAGTGCAGAAATGGCCATAGTTATGTAGTGTGATGGAGTCCCTGGACTGCCTTTTTCTGTGGGAAAAGTTTGACTTGCCTCTTCTGGAAGCCTACAGGAATGGAGATTCATTTTTTGATTATGTTGCAAAGATTTCCTGCACTGGTCAACATGAAATAGTAGGGATTTTTCTAAACTAGAGGTCAACTGCCAGCTACTCATATTTTCCCCCAATTGTTGGCCTTTTTCGTCTGCCTGTGTGGTCCCCTAAATGTCCAAAAGTCTAAAAATTGTTCCTCAGACCCATTCAGTAGCTCACATCTGGTTCAACATTTCCAACAGCCATGCCCAATGTTAGAGAAGCAATAGAGGAGGAGATTTTATTCAAATATGCTTTTGCACAAGCACAATGCAGTTCTAATTGTGCAAGCAGTATTCTCTGCTTTTTATTGATTCCTGCCCTCAGTGCAATCTTGTCTCCTCAGTACCTAATCAAATGTGATTTCTGCAATAAGCTGAAAAATAAATTAGGCTCTACTAGTAGATCTCTGGAAGCTTTGTAACAGATAACCAAAGATCTCCAAGTCCCAACCAACAGTAACAGCTTCTACATTAGATTGCTAACATCTTTGATCTGTAGTAACTCAGATGCAGATTTGGATTTGTTATACAGGTCAAAGAGGCATAACAGGAACAAGAACAAAAAGTGGGGAGGGATCTTGGAATTCATCTACCTCCTGCATGGTCAGGATCTTCATGCTGCATGATGGCACCACAACAGTCGTCATATAAGCCTCTTCCATGAACACTTCCAATTCTCCCAAGGCAATTAAGTTGTCTTGAATCCTATTTAGGATATAAATTAAATAAATTCATAAAATTCTACTGCTGAATAGTTCTCACTGTTAGGAATTGCTTCCCTGCATTTTCCATTGATTTGTTCTAGTTTTGCCCTCCAGAGACACAGACTCATTGGATTAGATTATTTTGTTGTTTGTTCTGTGCCTTCAAGTCATTTTTGACTTGTAGTGACCTTAAGGCAAAATTCTCGTGGGGTTTTCTAGCCCAGATTTCTTCAGAGGAAGTTTGCAGCTGCCATCTTCTCACATTGAGAGAGAGTGGTTTGCTGAAGGTCACCCAGTGGGTTTCTGTGGCTGATTGCGGATTTGAACTCTAGTCTCAAGAGTCATGGTCCACCACTCACATCACTATACCACTATACCATTTCATGAGATTAATTCACTTCCATAAATAAATACATTATAAATTTAAATGTTCAGCCAATTAAACAAGAAGTTCAAACAGAAAATGAGGCCCTTAGTCCACTGCACGGTCCAAATAATTCCTATAACAGAATCAGGAAAATGCAGGGTTTAGGCTTGTGAAACCAACGGTATTTTATTTTGTTTTGTTTTAACTAGAATCTCAAGTCAGCCAATGTGCCTTCTTCTTAATAAAATGTAAATATTAATTTAAATACACATCTAATGAATGAAACATACTTAAAAATAAAAATGGATGAATTTAAAAATTCTCTCATCAAACAATTTAAGTACGCAAAAACAACTCAATACAGACATGTTTAACATTGCTATTTACTCATGACTATAGACTGAGAACTTGGAACTCTTAATCATTAGAGCCTTAACGAAAAACACAAAAGGAGTTCCACAGCATTGAAAAAATTTGTTTAATGATTAAATTGTTACCCCTAAATCATTAAAAATTTAAACGAGTTTAACATTGATTATTTAAATGATGTTAATGATGCCATTTTTCTGCAACAATTAATTGTTCTTATTACTTTAATTTTATTGCTGGGCGGATATAGAGAAGACATGAAGTCTCATTGTGTTGCAAAGGATGATTCCATTCCTCAAATTAGCCCAATGCATTTCAACCTAGTATTATCCAATGGCTTTCTTCAGGGGCTGGTAAAAGATAAAAGAAAGAAAATGGACAATAGTGTAAAAAATAATAATAATATAGCAACAGGAGGCAAGATACAATTTGCAGTATCAATTATGTGTACATCTATCTTACATAAAAATGCAGGCCCTTAAATATCACTAGGCTGAAATGCGTTGGGCTAATTGGAAGAATAAAATCATCCTTTTCAGTATCTTGAGACTCTGGCCCTTTTCACATGTGGGGGGGGGGGAACGGGTAAAAACGCCCAAAAACGGAGCTTACCTGAAACCGGGTAAGTCCGTCGCCACGTGGCGCAGTGCGAGCTCGCTGCTCCGCAGTCCTCTGGCGTCCCAAATGGCGGCTTCCAGTTGGTTGAGGCTCTCCACCAACAGGAGAAGCTCGCCAGCTGGAAGCCCGCCCCCGGCAGATCTGCAGGCACGCACTTGCGCGCACCTGCAAATCCACTTCGGAGCCGGGCAACAGAGCGGCGCGGGGCTGCGCACTCTGTGCTTTTTAAAAACCTCAAAAAAGAGGTTTTTAAAAAACACGCAGCGCGGCTAGTTCTGGCCGCTCCTGAGTGGATTCTGGTGTGGAACTACAAAAAGTAGTCCATGCCAGTCCACTCTATGGTGTAGAAGACCTCCGTGAGAGGTCACTCTGCACCATTTCAGAAGCCCGGTATGGAAATGGCCTTTGTCTCTTCTCTGTGTCTGTCCTACTGAGTGTTATCAACCCTCACTGCTTTTTTTTTTTAATGTTACTGTCATTTTTGTATACAATGGAACTTTCATGTGAGGAACCTCCAGATCTCCAAATTTAAGTGAGCATGGAGCATTGTGTCGAACCTATAATGGTGGTGATACGGTGCTGAAGTGCCCATGCATAGGTTGCCCCATTTAGGCCATTTCCACACTACAACACTCTTCCACATCATTACACTGCAATCCTGGGTCTGGAAGGGAGTGTGTCAGCAACGCCGCTCTCTGCACCTCACCGGCTTTTTGTGGAAGGGAGCATGACGGTACTGCCTCTTCCTTCCACGGTGCAGCTGGGCATTTTCTATAGTTGCGCTGTGGAAGGAAGTGTCACCATTGTGCTTTTGTGGCCTCCACACAGCCTTGAGAGACGGGAGTGCTGCGTGATTGCAGGAGCAAAATGGATTTTTTTCCATTTTGCGAAAACTGTGTGAGTGCAATGTTTGGGAATGGGATGGCAAGGGGCCAGTGATGATGTTGTGTGGAAGCGCAACCAGTCAGCCGCTGCCATCCTGTCCCAAAAGTGGCTTAGCCTCGTCATGTGAAAATTGCCTTTAACAAAATGGGATGTGAACATTCAAGATTTTTCCCATTCACAGGAGTTCCTGGAATGGAACCCCTGCATATATGGAGGGTCCACTGTATTTTGAATGCCTTTCAATGTAATGACTCAATGAACTAATCAACAAACTAATGAATTACTTGGTACTTTGAAAGTGGCTAATCTTTGGGGAGCTCTTCCAGAAAAGGAACAAGACTGGGCTCTCTGTGCCTGAAGCCTAGTGTCTGAAGATAGTGGCTGAGGACTGAGGATTTCCTGAGACTGTGGCCTCTCTCAGGAATCTGCTAAAGTATGTCATGCTATATCAACTCTTTTTCCCTATCTGCATTTTAAATCATGTTGCTGCTTCTTAATATTTTTTTGCTATAACTCAATCTATCCTTGAGGTGTAGCATTTGGAGAACACTATATGAGGTGGGAACCCTTCTCCCAGTGAAAACAGGTTTTACATCTTCTCACATCTCCTGAGGTGCTACTCCATAAGAATCCTGACTAGAGGTGGACAACCCTGTCAAATTTAGTTGTTCTTAGTTTCTAACTTTTTCAGTCTTTAATTCATTCTTTCCCATTTCTACTTTACACCAAGAATTATACAGCTGTATGCACATTTCCCCCGATGTATCTTTTTTTGCCCAGTATAAACATTTTTTGTAAATAATTCAGCCTTCTATAATGCTGTTCAAAAATATTCACCAATTTATACACTTTTGTGGGCACTTAATTTTTTTTTTCAGAGGTTTGCAATGCAAAACTTTGAGAAGTGGGAAAACCAAAGGAACACAGCATTAGTGGTTCACATATTAATTCAGGAAGTACAAATTTGATAGTCATACCAAAATATGAAGGTTAAACATTTACCTTCATTGATCCCTATCAAAACACTGAAAAGGATTTTAAAGGAACAGCTTTGGGAAGGAGAGGATAAGAAAACCTGTGTATGTACTGTAAGAGGGATTTCATGCAGCAACAGTGAAGAATAATGATTACTATATGACTCCTCAGTGAAAAAAGGATGGCCCAAAACTCAAGAAGCAAAAGAAGCATAGCATCCTTTGGACTCTGAGATTTTGTTGGGGGACTTATTTTATTCTATTTTATTTTATTTTTGCACAATAGAATAGATGGCACTTATTAGTTTTAAATTTATACTGTTATCATCATCTATTTATACTTCACCTTTTCTCCAAAACTGGTGCAGAAAATGTGTTTTCTGCACCTAAAACCCCACAATATGGGAGAGGGGTGCATCAGGGGCAACGTATTTTGCAGAAAGTACACCAATTTCTGTCCAAAAATATTGCTTTTGGACAGGAATTATGTATTGTGCAGCAATCAGTGTATTTTCACAAATAATCTAGGCTTATGTAAACAAGAAAAATATATGTAAATTGTACCCTTTGCAGAGAAAACATGATTTTGTGATTCCTTTTTGCACCAGAATCAGGGAATTCTGGGTGGGGGGGAGGGGATGCTGTCTTTACACAAAACATTTCCCATGCAGTAAAACCACGTGTCTTTGTGTGAGAATAAAGTTGCCTGAAGGGAAGTCCCAAAGTGCAAACAGTACTTGAAAATTGCATAGAAACTCTTGAATTGCTGCTGAGCAGACAGAATATGGCTAGAATTGCATGCAGGAATCAAATAAGCTAAGATTTACGTACCTACAAGCAAATGGAATCCTAACCATGTGCTAGAAAGAGTAAAGAAATATATTCTGAAGCCTTTTATGGATTGTTTCATTGGCCTTTCTTCCAAGAAGCTAAAGGCAGCATGTTTGGGTCTCCCCGCCCCCCCGCCTCTTCCATACTGTTAACTCTGTGAGGTGGATTACACCAAGAGGTAGAATGTGACCCAAGATGAACCCATACACTTCAAGTGCAACTGTGAATGTGCACTGTCCAGGTTGTTTCCAGAGATGTGAAGTAGAAAGTTTTCTGATGCTTCATTTTTCTGCTTTATATTTTTCCACATCATATATATATATATATATATATATACATTTACCCATAGTTGTCTGGCCTGTTGTACCCCAATAAGTCTTGTCAGATGGAATAAATATAGCTTATGAACTGTGGTTGGTTATTTTTCTAAGAAAACAAGCATTGACAGGTTCTAGTGCTCAAGGAATAGACAAACAAATTAGCACCTTGCTAAGCTTGTTTCTAGTTTGACAAATCTCTTGCTTCTCAATCAGTCACACGTACAAGTAGTCAAGACAACGTGGTAAGTTGTCTGTACCTAGAGGCTCACATTCATCCTTTAGCGAAAGAGAATGTTCGAGCAGCTCTACTGAATTAGAACTTTTTTCCAGCTTGAAATGCAACTGATACATATTGCAGAGTATGAGTGATAGTAAAGGTTCAGCAACACAAAATTAAACTATGATAAAAGTTACACTGAAGCTTTCTTCACATGTATGTGTGTGCGCCTTTAAGTCACCTGTTGACTTACAATGACCCCATTCATTTCACAGAGTTCTGTTAGGCAAAGAATACTCAGAGGTGCTTTTGTCAGTTCCTTCTTCTGAAAGGAACTCGCAAAACCTATGTGTTCTAAAAAAGAAAAAAAGGGGGGGTCTTTTAGGCATAGTCATTTTTGTTGTTGTTAAATATAGTTATTCTCCTTATTTTATTACAAATATTCCAGTAAAAAAAATCCACAGTAAGCTTTGAGTACAACATTTAAACAAAATGTGCTAGACGTGTTTGAATATAACCTTTAAACCAAACATGCTAAATGTTAGAGAACATTATTTAGAATATATCCCTGAAATGTTCCAAATTCTATTTTTTCCAGAAAACCCACATCACTGGTTGTTTCAGAGAACACCTGGTCTCTTGAGAAACACTCTGACCATCACACCACACAACAGTACAATGTTTCCAAGTTTGAAGAAGAAGGTTCCTAGGTCTGCAGCTCTCTGGTGTACTTGGAAGATTCCTTATGTATTAGTCATATTCTGGGAGGTTTTTGATTTTGGGCTCTTTGGCAACTCTGAAGAATAAGGTTGCTGAACACATACATATATACATACACGATTTACAAGAGGAGATGTCATCAGGATGACACTTCTCCATGCCTTGTTTGATAAGTGGTATCTTGCAAAATTACTAGCTCTTTGCCACTCTTAATGACACAGAAGCTTTTGTTTGCCTTTCCAGATGATCATCCTGTAAAAGAAGACACAGAAAATTAAAATGGGAAGCATTTCTTATCATAATGTTTCTCAATGATATAAAATACAGGCAGGTGAACTAAGAGGCTACATCAAGCAAGTCACCACAATTTGAGAGGCAAAACAGATCTAAGGATGAAAGTAATGTATTCAGCAAAGCGGAGGACTCAGTTAGTAGACTGGTGAATTAACATACACCTTGATTGATGAATTGACTCTGTTTGTTAATTACTAATGGAACATTTGAGTCTATGAACTATATCTTAAAAGCGCATTTCTTAATGGAGGGGTTCTATTGTTACCCCAAAATATTGGTGACTCAGGGGTCTACCTGCAATGTCAGTACCTCCATGCAAAGGTGAGAAATTATTAGCTCAAACTGTGAGGCCTGTGACAGGGGGCTAACCTAGGTTTACCAGTACTTCTGCAGGGAAGAACCAGCCAGAGATCCAAAAACAACCTAAATTGTGTTTTATTAGGGGAATTGATCACACACACAAAATCCAAAAAGTCACACAATCGCACAAGGCTGACTGAAGGAAAAGGGAGGAAAGTTTTAGATTGCAAGATTTCAGGGTGAAGTGGGTGATATTTACCTTATCTGGAAGAGCAGTGAAGAAGTAGTGACATGGTTTAGACTTGTGTCTAAGAACAGTACACAACTGGAAATCGGAGTAGCAGAGTGGCAACCAGCAATTGGTGTACTGTGAGTTTATTTACCTGATTTCTGCCTAGATTGGTAAGGGAGTGAATTGCTCTTCAGCTGAGTAAACAATGGAGTTTGCAGAGTAAACAATGAGGTCCAGAATGGGCTAACGGTCTTGGCCTTAGGTGACAAAGAGCTAATGGTTGTCTTGATAGCTCAGTGCTTGTCAAACAGGCTTCAGGACAAAGGAAAAGTTGCTTGGTTAGAGGAAAAGGAATTAAAACAACCAGAAGTTTGGTGAGAATCTCCGAATTGCTATTGTCCAAAAGGCAGAGCCATTAAGGCTATCTGCAAGCCTATTATCTCTGTTATTTCCTGACTATGACCTGGCTATGCCTAGAGGTGTTTTCTGACCTAATTTGCAGCACACATGTTCGGCCACTTGTCCAGTTCAGCCATATAGCCATAGTAGACCACATTTTATATCAATGTAATTGTAATTAATTAATATATTTTGCCAATTAAATCATATTTCACCAATGAAATCACTTCAAGGTGTGGGACTATATGGCCTGATAACACTATTGTCATTCTCAAAGGGACTCCCAAAAGTGCCACCTTCATCTCAAAAAGCACTTCTTATTTAATAGGGAGAAAAATATCATATAGAAAGGCTGTAAACATAGAGGTGAAAAGTGAAGCGTTGTTATAAGTCTCTGTTAGCACAGATTCAGAAGAATCCATCATCCTGAATAGATATTTTGTATTTTGTTATGTCTGCCTAGTAAGGAAGATATACACGGAGGTCATTAAACAGAGATTAGATGGAGGGCTTGAGTTGGGATTGCTGCATGACAGGCAATTGACTAGATGACTCTTGTGATCCCCTCCACCTCTATGATTCTACATATCATACAGAATATAAAGTGGATGATGATGATCTCATATTGAGCTCTAGAGAATCCTGATATGATGACCTGGAAACTTGTGAGGTGGGAATGGTGAGAAGGCAGAACCAGGAATGTGAATGATCAAATGGATTCGCGGATTGGCACACTGGTTGAGTTTATAGTACAATGGATTGTCAAACAGTACTCAAAGTTCCCACATCAGTGCTTTTCAAACCAGTTCAACTTGGAATAAACTACTAAAAAATCTTATCCTTAGTTTTATTGTATCACCAAGGCATTTTCTTTAACCTGCCACATGAAAAAGCATATAATACATCATGAGCATTTTGGCTCCTGAACTGTTGTATCATTTTATCACTGACTTTTTTTTATATATAAATGAAATGTCTTGAAAATGCAAATGGTTTTTGTTACTGTTGAGGTAGGCTTCAGGCAGATTAATCTAAATTATGATCTGCCATTTTTCATATTTCTCTCTTTCTCTCTCTCTATACATATATATTACATATATATGAAATAGAAGATTTTCTCAGCCAGCTGTAGGAGGCTGAAGTAAAATCTGTTTTCTGTTAGCTATGCAGTACCTGTGATGTGTTTGGCAGATACAATCCACTGACCTCGGGTTTAACCTCCCACGTAAATGCATGCAACAATTGGTGTCTCTCCAGACAAGACATAACTATTCAACTACCAAGAGCAAAACATTTAGTCTGCTAATTGCTTACCATCCAAACACTGTAATTAAAGTTTTGTTCTGTAATTTTTCAATCAAAAGAAAATGGATATTGTCATGAACTAAAAGGAACAAAGACAGAGACAGAGAGAAAGAGAAGAGGAAAGTAACATCTAGGAAAAAAAATGAGGCAGTATGAAAAAATACTTTGAAAAGGGTTATTTTTAAAAGTCTAAAGCGTTGCTCCAGCCTCTTGTTCCTGAAATAACATAATGCTCTAGTATATGTAAAATGAAAGACAATGGTACACATGAACTCATAATGAGCATAATGAGGAAGATTGGTATTAGAGAGCAAGTTGATGTTAAAGAAAGCAAGCAAGCTGATCTCATGGAGAAGCTCTAAAGATGTTTTCGAGGAACAGCTGTCAAATGCGTTAATAATGCTTTCGTAGCCCTTTTAAAAAAATTCATAAACTAGGATCAAGATTCTAGATCAGCTACTTAGCCAAGTATATTCAACAAAGTAGCATCTCCTGACAAAGTAGTATCTCCTGGGGCTGGACTGAATGGCCCCTGTGGTCTCTTCCAACTCTATTATTCTGTGATTCTGTGACAATGATCGTCTGTTATCTCGTCACTCAGGACACAGCAGAGTGACAGTTCCATCTCCCCTTCTGCCAGCAATGTCTGGTGCAATAATCAGACATAGGAACCCTGTCACAACTTTCCCTTGCCTCAGAGATTGCTAGCAGAAGGGGGTCTTGTGTGGAAACGGCAGTCTGCTGCATCCAAGTTGCCAAGAAAACAGACTCCTATCATTTGCAGCCACGGTTGCCCAGTTAGTCAAGACTGGGAACTTTTATAATCCTTGAGTATTTCCCACACTGTTGAATACATCAGGATTGTGAATATGAATCAGTTACAAATACACAACTGAAGGTTACCCATTCAGGACTTTGGTTGTGAATTCCAGCCAATGTTTTCAAAAATTAAGCCAGAATCTTTTTTGTGCACTATGCTGGCAGTTGTACTTTTTCCAAGTGTGAGAAGCAGTGGTGAGGGAAGGTAGGCAAAATCTGCTGGCTCCATGTGACTTATTTCTCTAGTAATATACTCCATAGCCAGTATACTTTTTCTCCTGCTGCCAGTACCTAAGCCAGTACAGTTACACTGGTAGACTGTACCAAAAGAATTCTGATCCATATAGTTACCAAAGAAGTGTGAACAGAATAGGTATTTGTCCAAAAGAGACCCCCACTCCCACCCCTGCTGGACACACACATTTACTTCTCAAGGAAGAACGGAACCTTAAAATTTAGTGAGAAAGATTTTTTTTTTAAGTAATGGGTTACTTTAAAAATCACCAGTGAGCAATTATCAGTTTTACTGGCTTAAGGCTGTAACCATGCTCTGAAGTTTAATAACTCTGAAGCACCTTTGAATAACTAGAATGCAACCAGATGTGAGTTCAAACAATTTCTTCCAATTCTGGGGAATGAAAACAGCTTTTATTTTATTGTTTAGAAAAATATGACTTAATAAACATTAACCGGGGGGAAAAGGGCCTTTTACCAACAAAAGGTATTTTAAAGATGGAAACTTTTAAAGTTGTTTTGACTCCTAACTACACCTGAAAACCAGGAATGTAATAAAAAGCACAGGGCTCACAGCTTAAATAGATTTAATTGTAATGTTATGTTTCTCGTTCTCCCCAATTCTATTTTAAAGTACAAGTTAGGCTGGTAAAGCAAGCAAACACTGCCTTTGAAAAGAAAGAACTTTTGTGCAGTTGAAATGACCATTCCAGTTCTATGGTTTCATTTGAAGTTTGATTTTGGACTCATTTTGTCTCTTAAAAATAACTTTATTTTCTCTCTTCCATTTGTCTATCTGCATAGATGGAACACCGGCTTCCAGAGGCCAGCAGTCAGGAAACCCATATCTGGACACAATTTGATCTTTACAAATCGAAAAACTTGGAAAGTTACTTTTAAAAGGTATTTGTTCCCATTGCTTCTTATAGAGTTTTAAAGAGTATTTTGTTGTTTTTACTCATTACTGTATTTTAAAGGAAGCATATTGCTTTATATGTAAAGTCAGGGGCAGCTGATGATTTCCATGTAAGTGCAGTGGTAAATCTGCTCTGGATTTTAGTCTGATCTTTAATGGGAGTATCCATGTTTCTGAACCTAGGGAATAGGGTTCATCACTTTAGATAGATAAAATCTGAGCTAAAACCCAGAACTGATTCACCTTCCAACTAAGTAGTTGTTCATTGAAATAAATAGATAGGTAGACAGATATTGTTATTTTCTTTTATTAAAAGGTTGGCATAAAA
Source organism: Cyclura pinguis (assembly GCA_030412105.1). Classification (NCBI taxonomy): domain Eukaryota; kingdom Metazoa; phylum Chordata; class Lepidosauria; order Squamata; family Iguanidae; genus Cyclura; species Cyclura pinguis. The sequence goes on from CM059599.1 coordinate 33,181,226, forward strand.
CTTGAACAATTCCTGTTGGGATGCATCTCAAAATGCTGTGAAAAATAATGTTTAATGGAGCTGCTCACTGACTCTATTATTAAACTACTTGTTCAACTAATAATGTTCATACCCCTCAGACTGCTTTTAAAATGCAACCTTGTTACACCCTTATGATGCCCCCAAATAATTCATTGGCATGAACAGTGCTTTTTGTAACACATTACTTCTAAACCCTCAAAACTAAAGTGGGCATCTGTTAAGCTAATGGGTTGATGTAAGCATAAGTATCTACAGAGTTTCCTGTTTCTCCAAATATTGCAACATATAGCTTGCCAGTTTCAAAATTCAAACTTCTAGAGAAATGCAGATTTCTGCAGATTAATGCAGATTTCTAGAGAAAATACTCTCTCCTCCCTTCCTCATTTATTTATATTCTGCATTTCTTCCCCCAGTCCTGGAATTTAAGGTGGCTTGGTGCCAGGGTTTAATTATGGTCAAGCCATTACATTGTGGTTGTCTAGCTTAAATTTCCACTTTGGAGTTATGCGCTGATTGTGTTATGCAATCCTTGCATTTAATGGCAATGTTATGCAAACGAATGCATGCCCAAATGTGCAATTGAATGTACAACCATAGGAGTCTACCTGGACCCTGAGATCCACAGGACAGGTCCTTTTCTCAGTTCCACCACCCTCACAGATACAGTTGGCGAGAACATGAAAGAGACTTGTCAGGCAAAGACTTTCCTTCCTTCCTTCCTTCCTTCCTTCCTTCCTTCCTTCCTTCCTTCCTTCCTTCCTTCCAGCTTTTATTAACGAAAGCTTTTAACAAAAGGACTGTAGCTGTCTTTCCCTCTGAGTGCTTCCAAATTAGCCTCTAAAATATCAAAAGTCCTGTTGGACAGAGCAGAGCAGAAAAGAAGGAGCCCACAAGCTTTCAAAAGCCCCTGAATTGATTCCCTTCCACTGAGGGAATAGGAGGAGATTCCTTTACCACAGCTCCAAGTGTGGCCTAGATAACTGGCTAATTCAGGATATACCTGTTGGCTCTCTGCCTTAACTCTCTGAAGGCACCAATCTTCTCTGATCTCAGAAGCTAAGTAGGGACCTAGTTAATACTTAGAAAGGAGACCTCCAAGGAATACCTAGTGCTGCAGACAATGGCAAACTTCCTCTGAATAAATCTCACCAAGAAAACCCAATGATACGGTTGCCATAATTCATAGTTGATCTGAAGGCACATAACAATTGTTGGCTCCACAGCCTCACCCAGATTACCAGCAATCCAAAAAATACCTAGTATCTGTTCCTACCTCAGCACTGGAGCTCTGAGATCAGAAAAGTAATGACCGTCAGAATATCTGCAGTAGTTGGAAGGAGGCATCTGAGACTGGCTCTCCTCATCTGAGAAACAACTCCATACAAATTCAGAATAAAGCCTGATGTCCATCCAATAGTCCACTGACATGAAAGCTTCTAGCCCCCACTGTGCACAGCATAACAGTGTTGCAACACCTTGTTCTTCACACCAAAAGTCTCTTGGACTTCACCCTGATCATCTTTCAGAGTCTCACAAAGACTTTTTAAATATTCTCCATGGCCTTGAATGTTCATTTTAGTTTTTAATCTGCTTGCGTCACCATCATTGTTTTAAGCAGTCTTAATATCTTTTTGCTGATGTGTTTTTATTACATTTACATTATCATTGATCTATTGTTTAATATGTCTCTTATTCTCATTGTAAGGGTGTCTGAGAACTTTATTATAACATAGGGTTATGCTTAAAATGAAAGCATGTGTATATGAATAGAGGGATGGATGTCAGTCTGATGACAAAACAGCAAATTATATTTTCTGTCCAACATCATTTAGATGGCTCTAGTTAACTTGTAAAATAATGACTTGCATGTTTTCTTATTAAATTTCTATGTCATATTTTTATGAAGACATTGTCTTAAGGCAGCCTACCAAGAACAAATTGTATATTTAAAACAATTAAGATGTATTTTCCCTATATATTGTACTTTGAATAAATTTGCAAATGCTAATTAGTTCTTAGAAAATATAACATGAATGAAATTCTCATCTATTTGCACTCTGTCCAAATTCAATAAATACAGCTTTTTTCAGAAGGGAGAGGGCCATTTTGTACATGGCTGGAATGTAGCTATCAAAGCGAATACAAGGAGGTGAGGAAAAGAGTTGGAAATTCCACATTCAGTCCACCAACCGTGCAAGAATTCAGACCTAGACTTTTAAGAGCTAACCTCCAAGTTCTCTGGATGGACAAACCTGTCAGTTTTGCTCCCCTCTCCCAAATCAACTATTTCTATCACATTTTTGACTATGTGAGTTTAGATGAAGTTCAGGCTTCATTCATTCATATTTTTAATCTTACCCACCCCTCATTTCTGATGCTATGGAAAACAATTTATGCTATTTTAAATTAAAGCCTGAAAGGTGAACAGAAGTGATAGAATGTTGATGATCTCAAACAAGAAACACTTTTGGATGTGAATCTTATTCCCTTTGGTCTCTCTTTATATTCAGATGTGGCTGAATTCCAATCACAGGACACTAAACAGCATAGAGCCCCAAATTAAGCACATCAAAGCTGAAACCCTGCAGAAAACAAGAAGAGAATTTATTATGAACTAAGCTTAAATATGTCTATCTCTGCTCTTTCAGGACCAGCCTGGGCTCCAGTTTGGAAGCAACTGACTGATTTGGATCTGGTAAAGGAGGGTCAGAGGTCAGGCTTAATTCTAACCATGTGGAAACTAATGATAGCTAAGGGAGAGCAGTGATGGATGTAAAAATAAAACTAAAGGTACAGGCTATAATCACAAGTGACAAATTACATTTTTGATGTGTCAGGTTCAATATTAATTATTCTCAGCTGTTTAGCTTTTCTTTCTTTTGTTTTCTTCAAAGCTGCCACAATCTGTTTTCTCTCTTTCTCATTCTCTTTCTCTCTCTCTCTCTCTCTGTCTCTGTCTCTCTCTCTCTCTCTCTCTCTCTCTCAGACACACACACACACACACACACAATAAAAGTTCAGGTCAAATTGACCTTGTTTCAGTATCTACAGTTATTGGAAAATACCTATTGACTTTGGAATATTTAGTACAACAAAGTATGGCAGTTCTATGGCTTGTTGAAATAAAAGTGAGCTGTATGATACTTTTTTCTTTAAATCTAATATTATTATTTTTCTTTAAATCTAATATTATTAATACTAAATCTAATATTAGAAAGGGAGAAGTATTCTATGTTTGAAATACGCTGTGATTTGGAAAACAACCCAATTTAACTCTACTCAGTTTGGAGGTTGCTTAATTTGACTCATGCCCAACTCTGCATCATGATTCAGAAATCCTTATCTTCATGCCTCCTACTGACTTTAACCTGAAAGCACGAAAGAATTATAATTAAAAATATGTTTTCTGTTATTCAAATTTAGGGGTCCCCCAGATATTTCCTTGAGCATTTTAATGCCAGCTTCTTTTTTCTCATTAGCCCTGTTTCAGTCAGCTATTATGACTAGCATCTGAACTTATTATCTGATGAGTTGAGAAAACCCCCAAAGTTTTGTACAATCATTTTATTTTTGTCTTTTGAAAAACAATAAATGAGACAAGGACAAATATGAGAAAGTGGAAATATTAAGACATGGAGAAAGAGAGCAATATAGGCCTGAATTTACCATTTGTTACAAGTAGATCATTGAATCAATGAAATTTAGCTACATGTTGATTTACCATTCGACAATTGGGATAATAGGACTACTCCTGTCGGGAGTAAGCAATAGGATCTAGACTATTAAATCAGGGTGCAGAGACTGAAAGAAACATGGGCATATAGAATAAAATGTGAAACTCTAATAAGACCATGCCCACTCTTTCTATTGAGTTCTATTGAGTTGATCGACATACATTTTATTATTGTGAAGGGTACAAACCTGTTTAACATGTTTCATGTTTGTTGGCTGAGTAACACTGTCAACAAAGATCTATTTGTAGTTAAATGGCATTGAACAAAATGGACCTTGGACCACAATTTTACACATAAACCTCTGCATGTTTTGAAGAATGACCTTTGGACTGGCCAGCAAGAGATATATCAAGGCTATTATTCTTTGACAAGCCTTTTATTGAGGTCCGAAAATGAAATCTTCATAACAGCACACAAGAATTTATTAATCTGACATCTAGTTTAGTAGATTAATTGGAGATTGGCTTTGATCTCTCTCTGAAGCAATGTGCAACCAGTCAGACCAATCAACAATAATTAATTAGTAGAACAATGGAGAACAGAGGTTACTTGCTTATGAATGGCTGTCTCTGCTTGCAAGTACTTATTAGTCTCCAGATGAAAGGCTGAGCAGTGTGGAAAAGCTTGTTAAAAGGCAAATAACAAGAGAGAATGTCTTTCTCAAAGCTTATCCAAAGTGAGTGGGAACTGTGAAAAACACCAGGAAACCTTCACAAAACTTTACCTGGAGAAAAATAACATCTCGGTGGGAAATTACTCTGAGAACATAACCCATAGTCAACCCAACAATCCCACACCTAAATAAAGTGAATGAGGTTCACACCTTTTCAGTGATTTAAGAACAAAGACAAAAACCTTTGCCTATTCTGCCCTGTCTGTGATTCTGCCCTATAACACCTCATCCTCACTATAGAAAACATTTCTGTGATAAACCCAGCCATCCCTATAGGGAAAGAAAGCATACAATTGTTCACTCAATCTTTTCGTGAAAAAAGCAATGAGTAGTTTTAACAATTTTCTTCCTGCTGTGAGAAACTTTTTGAAAACAACAGAGGTTTTGAAGCCCAGTCACAGTTTAGGATGTACTCTGCACAAAATTCTCGGTTGTTTTGCACAAAAAATCCCAGCATTTTCTGCCTGGACAAATGTGTTTCCTGCACAGAAAGTGTTGCTTTCTGTGCACACCAACTTTGTGTGGTTGTTGTGCAGAATAAGTCACCAATTACAGCATTGTCTGTGAAGAAAACAGCATTTTGCAGGCAGAAAATAGTATTTCCTATGCAGAAAAGTTGTTTCCTACGCAGTGAATGCTGTTTTCGACACAAAGCAACCACATCCAAATGTTTATAGAATGAATAAGTCTTGAATTGTGAAGGTTTTTGTCAGTCTAGGATTCTTTTCATAGAATCATGGAATCACAGAATCACGGAGTTGGAAGAGACCCCAGGGGCCATTGAGTCCAACCCCCTGCTATGCAGGAACACCCACCAAAGCATTCCCAACAGATGGCCATCCAGCCTCTGCTTAAACTAGGAGGATTTCTTCACACCTGAAAAACATGTTTTTGAATGCAGATATACACAGTGACTATCATGTTGCTAAGTGGCAACATAGTCTATTGTAGGAAGATTCCAGTACTCTGATTAACAAGTCTTGTTGTCCAGGATCCAGCTGGGTTCTTGTGCTGACACAACTGCTTCCACCATCAAAACCTGATGGGAGGTGACTCTCCACTTCTCCCTGCATCTCCTATAGGCTATTAAAACATTGCCCCAGAACTCTGGGAAAGTATTTTGGGAAAGTTAGAAGTTTTGAAAGGTTAAGAAGAAGACCCACCACACTCCAGTTGGGTTCCAGCATGATGTTGGATTTGGTTGATTAGTTTAACGGGTATATTATATGTTTGACTAAGCCCGGATCCTAATTAATAAGTACTGTCCCACATCTATCTGCCTACTCTTTGAGACCCTCAAAGACTGAAAAACTATGGCAATAAGAGTTCCATTAGCACAGGGGGCTATTCTTCCTCAAGCAGATATCCTCCTCAAAATGTCTTTGTCTTTTAATGTTTTAATTGTTTATGTGCCTTTATTTATTTTTTTTAACCTTTTGGAAGCCACTTTGGATCCCATCTTGGGAGAAAAGGTAGCATGTAAATTCAATAACTTAATAAATAAATATATAAATAAATTTTAAAAACTTTTCCATTTCTCATATCCAAGGCAACCGATTCCTTAAAACTCTCTCAGACCCACCTCTGTCATGCTGGTAGCTCCTGCTTCAGAAAGTACTGCATATGAGACCAGAAACTAAGAAAACTAAGACTAATAAACTGGTCTCTCAATGAATGTGCTCCTTACTAGTTCACAGCTATATACATAAATCTATGATAGATAGCAACCTTTGCATGCTTATACCCACTCGTTGTTAGTTTTTATATTTTCACATATTTTTGTTTGATTTTTTGTGTCCCTTCTGTTCATGCACCAACCTAATCTGCCACCATTTTCCCTTTTGTAGCTAAATGATTTCTTTGAAAGGGAAGACTAAGCTTATTTATTTTCTTTATTAGTCCTTGCATAAAAGGTGTGTGAGGCATGAGACTTGTTGTTGCTCAGGATCTGTCTTCCAAATTTGATTAATTAGTTTGAGAGAGCCACTACTATCTTTCACATTTTGCAGCAAAACCAATCATATTAAAGTTCAACTGTATAATGCCCATCCCTCCAGAGAACCATTCGGTATACTGTGCTGGGAGTGGCTAACCCATTCATAGAACAGCACTTCATAGGTTTCCCTTAGGAGAAGCCATAATGCCAAGCAATACAGACATGATAAAAGTAAAACATTTTGTTTCACTGTATTTGTTTCAGGTTTGTTATCATCATATCAATGTATGTGTGTATGTGCGTTAGTTTAGAACTTGCAAACTTCACTATGACACTTTAAACATTCTAAACAAAATGATGGAGATTTTCACTCTGATAATGCAGGGAGGGAAGAGTTAAGACTTCCATACCCATACACTAAATAGGTTATGCTATTCACTTTTCAGGTTTTAGGCATAATCTGTCAGCAGGTGTGAGCCCATTGGAATAAACAGGATCCATGCTATTGCCACTCGTGCTGCATTTCAATCACAGAACAACTAGGGGACACTTGAGGCCAGAAAGCTGTTGGTGAGATACCCACATATGTCTTGAAGTTACAAATGCGTATGTCCCTTTCTTGAATGTTGCAGAAAGAAACATTCAGTACTCCATGTATAATGTCCTAGACAGCTTCATAGCATCTGACCATACTGCCATGGCTTTTTCTGACTGGGGATGGTGATGATAAAGGCATCCAGACTTCTGCTAGGAGAAGAAAAGCTGGCACTGTCTTCCTGGATCTTCTGGAAATCGGTTACCCAGCAATCTTTGTAATGGGGCAATATAACATTTTATGACCCAGAATTCTCCCAAGAACATAGGTCTTGTGTTCATAGATTACTAGCTTCAACTTTACTCTAAAAAAGAGAATGTAGCTTCCTCACAATACTGTTATAGTGCTATTATTCCTATGGAATCCTGGGGTTCTCTTGTACTCGTCAACATAGAAATGGCTGTGTTTCAGAGGTGGCACTGCCCACAATGTAAGGGCTCTGTGTTTTGTTTCCTGAAGGGGGGCATTTTGGCTGTTGCCTGGTCAGACCAGAATTTTGACCTATGTAACAACCATAAACATGCATTGCGATGCCGTAAATATGACTTCTGCCATCATAATTCCCTAACAGTATGCCAAAATATCATTCAGTTCTTGGTCACTTGAGCCAGGGAGCTTCCCAAAACACAGTGATCTGACATAGCTCTGCAACAGAATTTTAAACTTACTTTTAGGGCCCAAAATGCCCCAGGGCCACTGGCTGTGTTGGCTAGGGAATTCTCAGAATTTTTACAGAAAGTAAACATTTCAGAAAGTAATTTTTCTGAGCTGCATAATTGCCTCATATAAAACTGTAGTTTTCTGAGTTTTATTTATTTTCACAGAGGTGGTAAACTTTTCATGGGATCTGCTACTTTAGATAGCAATGAGAGGGTTTATATTTTGAATGGTCCTATGTCCAATACCCCTCTGCCCAAACTCATGTGTATAAAATTCTATATTAAGAAGAAAGATGTGCTTAAGATTTTTGACCTGTTACCCAATTTTCTATATGATTGAGTTTCTACATGGTTGAATGTGGTTTAAGACTTCCTTATGCAGGATTCTGCTATGGCAACTCTGTCTCAACCCCAGGACTCACAGCTGTGCTGTGATAGTCCTCCCATCACAGCTATTCTTTTGGGGGTGGCTGGATGGGGATCAGAGGAACATTTGGCTATTTTTCCATAGCTGCACACAGACTTAGGACATCTTCCTCCAATATCCCCTAAGGTCCTCTGGAGGTCTCAGAAGATTATTTCATGGGTCTGCATTAGGCTATGAGACATAGATGATTCTTTGATCCCTTCCATTCTCCATCTGTCCTTCCATTCTTACAGGTACATCTGGTGGGAACACATGTCAGAGGGCCTTCTCCATTGCTGCTCCCACACCCTTGAATTCTCTTCCCAGAGATATTAAAATGGCACCCTCCTTCCTATCTTTCCATAGGCAAGTGAAGACATTGTTCAAGCAGGTCTTTGAGAACTGATCCTTTTCACAGTGAAAGAGGTCTCCCATTACATGCCTGATTTTTTATTGGCTGTTGTGGCTGCTGGTTTATAAAATGGTCTATAACTGGCTTTAATTTTTTTGATAGTTTCATTACGTTCTAACTTTTGTGCACTGTGAATTCTTTATTATGCTTCTTTGAACTGTTATAAACCTCTTCAATCTCAAACTGGAAAAAGGATTGGATGATGATGATGATGATGATGGTGGTGATGTGGGCTTATGGTTGCATGATGTCACTAACAAAATGCCAGCCCTTATTTACTAATTATACCATGGGGCACTCAGTCACAATAACCTGGAGTTTGACAAAGAGGTGTGAAAACTTGTCTTTTTTTTTCCTTTCAACTAGCATATTTACTCGACATTGCCTGGGATTTTATTTTCTCATAGGTAACACTTGTTAGAAATGCCTTAGGAATTACCTTACCTTACTTTAGGAATTAGATGCAATTGATAGATTTGTGTGTCTAATTCTCCAAACTGTCCTGTCCAGTACCTGTAACTTTTCCTCATATTCCCCAATCTAGTCTGTATTCAGAGTTATTAACATGCAGAGATTGGGTTCCTGAGGGGAATACAGTGCTCTCCTTCCTGCTGGTAGGCCTTGTCTCCATAGCAACCGGCCTGAGCTCTTTGGCTGATAATCATAAATGCCCCTCCCTGAACTGCCAGCCCCAGGATTCCATGGAATCTTCACAGGCAGCCAATCATATGAGGTCTTCTCGCCTTACACAGCCAATCATATGAGGTCTTCGCCTGCCTGACACAGACAAACAGACAAACTCACAAACAAACTTTGACTTTTATATAGTAGATGAATTCCTGGAATTCTGGAAAAGTTCTAGTTCCATCCCAGTTTTTTAATTTCCACATGGACATTTTTGCATGTTTTTCTACACAATTTCCATCATGTACACATTTTAATGAATTTCCCCTACTGACTGTAGCATTTTTGTGCACATTTTCCAAATATGCCTATTTTTGGATAGGCATATTTACCTGTGTATCATTCATGGGATGGAGATGTCATACTTGCAGTTTCGTTCTGAAAACAAGACACTAAAACAATGCATGCTTTTGTTAATAGTCAAAGCATCAGTCTTTTGTGGAGGGAGGAACACTCAATTCACATGAATTTTTTGGGCCTGAAGTGGGGCAACCTAAGTCCTCGTGAAAATGAGGTCAGTAAATTTAATCAGAAAGAAACAGGCCAGGAGTGCAGGGTGTTTTTTGTACACCCTTTACTAAGGTTGCCAGGTTGGATATGGGACAGAGTTTCTGCAACTTTAATCCTTAACAAGTCTTGGAACAGAATGAGGTACATAAAGCTCCATCAAGCAAGATGAAGGCACTTGTCCTCCTTCACTTTCTTAACCCCAAGTACCATCTGTAGTTCTCTCCAGCTAACATAGCTACTGTTTTTCCAGCGCAGAATGGGAGGAGGGAGCATAGAGGAACACCTCACTGTGTTCTTGTTGGGTGCACAGCAAGAATCTCATCTTTGATGCTGCGCATCTGACATTTCGCTTTGTTTTTGAAAAAGCAGTTTGTGTTTAGGTCACGAGGAAGTGTCAGCCTTTTGTTGGAAGCCGGAGAATATATCAAGCCAGCACAGTATAGTGATTTGATTTTGGGAAACCAGGGTTCATCTCCTTGCTTGGCCATGGAATCCTGCTGGGTGGCTTTGAGGAAATCACTCTTTCAGCCTTAGAAAAAGGAATGGCAACCTCCCACCACCAAACAAATCTTGCCAAAAAAACTCCATGAGAAGTTTGCCTTGGGGTTGCCATAAATCAGAAATGATGTGAAGGCACACAACAACAACAATAACAACGACAACAACAACAGAACAACAGGGGGATAATCTGAAATTCCAACATAAGCTAGGGGAATTTTGGGTGAGGCAACTTTTGGGAGCGCCAATGTTTAATCAAGAGGAAGAGGAGGAGGAGGAGGAGAACAACAGGAGGAACAGGTATCCATTCCTGGGAGGAACATAAGATAGCTGAAGTTAGTGCTCAATTTGGCAGCCATCCCAAGATGACAGTCAAAAATATCACATCTGCACCAATCTGTTACTGCTCAAACCTGCATTTAAGGTCTTGCCAAGTCTGAATTCCTCACTGAAGCAGAAGTTCATTTGTGTCTAATGACCCACCTTCCACCATCTGGTAGAGTCCTGGAAGAATTTTGAAGAGTTCAACAAACCTGCTACTTGCATGACCTAGGTCCCAGTTTGTGTTGTGTCAGCCTGGCCTTCCCTCTTCTTTGAATGGTTTGGACTGTGTCTCTTCCCCTACCCTCAGTTCCTTTTTTCACTCACTAAAGCAATGTTTTAGCATATATTATAAGGGCCATATTTCATTGGTAATGACGTACAATCTCATATGCTGAAAGCTATTACCATGGCCATTTCTGCACTACGCTATTATAGTGCTATTATTCCACTTTCAACATCATATGGAATCCTGCAGTTTAGGGAGTGCATTTAGAATTCTCAGTCAGAGAGCTCTTTGGCCTCGGTAAACTGCAAAACTCAGAGTTCCACAGGATGTTGAAAGTGGAATAATAGCACTATAACAGTGTAGTGCGGAAATGGCCGCAGTCACATCATCATGGCAAATGTTAATACTCAAATGTTTGTATTCTCTGATGTAATTTTCTGATGTACCACAGGAGGGCAGGTATAAAATATTATGTTAAAACCCACATAGATTAAAGGAGTAACACATTGACTTGAGCCAGAAGTCCAAAATTAATTTGCAGAAGCAGATTTTACTCTTGACAGTCTCTGCCCCAGTTTATAATTCCAGGAAGAAGTCATCTTTAAGCTATACATATCTTGGATTAAAAAAAGAGGAAACTTTGGATCCTTTCACATTTCAGCAAATGAAGGAAATATTCTCAACAGTCATTTTCAGCCTGACAAAATTACCCCTTGATAGAATTTCATTGTGTGTGAAACCTTCTCCATAGAAGCAGCTGTGCAAGGGACAGCAATCCTTGAAGCGTTGTATGTATGTGTGTGGTGTTTTGCTCCCTGAGATAAACATCTGATCTGAATCGCTTGTGACTGGTAAGTGAAAATCAGAACCAGAGCTAATACCGCATCTGCCAGCAGATCCCAGATCATTAACTATTGTTTACTTTCTCCTCATGTTCAGACATCATACTAGAGTGATGGAAGATATAGTCATTAATTTGGGAGCTATTTCAAGATGTTCCCATAAACACTGAATCAGTATCCTGGCAAACTGCCACAGCCATTTGCTGCCAAAACTCACTTGCTCACTTTTCTTTTCTGTTGTGGAGACATACAATTGCTGGTGTTGTTTCTACCTTTCAGTCCTTCCAACAGGCCAAATGCAGATGGATCACAAAGCAAACTCCTGGTCCTCATTTGCAGCCTTTTACACTCAAAGCTGTACCTCTACGGGGCGGGGCTGGGTGGGGTGAAGGGGAGAACTTTTTGAAATATCCATCATGCAACATTAAGCGATTTGTTCCTGACTTCTATCACAATGACAGCACAGACTAAAATAGACAAAAGTTCTGGTTTTCTTTACCCTTTTGGAATCCTATTAAAATGATGGCAGGGTTGTCAGAAATAATAAGGACTGTAAGTCTTCATGTAAGCAGCTATTCCCCCCTGTCCATTTTTAAAAAGAAAGGAAAAAGGAAAAACAGGACTTACAAAGGCAATTTTAAAAGGAGGGGGGATATGCTGACCAACATCCTGTGGAATTTCATAAATGGATTTGAGTTGTCATTTCGGCACAGATCTGTTCCATGTGGGCAGCGAGGGGGAGACATTTTGTATCAGTGTGTGCCAGTGTTCTTCTGCTTACTTCTGCGTAACAGCAAAATCACATAGGGAGACAAGATGGATGGGGACAGGGGATCCTGAAGAATTCTGCAACCTTTTTGGCTTGTTTACTCCATTAACAGCCCAACTTTTGTTGAGGCTTTCCTTGAGACACATAGGTCTTTCACATTTGGGTGGTATTTATACCCCATGACTCCTGACTTCATGGCTCTTGTCTTCCCTTTGGCAGCTGCCAATAACTTTGTCAATTAGTGCTTCCAAACACCAGGCCAGTTGGGCCAATTAATCAGGTCAAATGTTCTGTTCACTACAAGAAATCCATTCTGGTAACATGGTGGCCTGGGACCTATCACTAAAACCCTCTTCTGATTTTTAAGGTTAAGTAAACATTCAAGGAAGAGAGTGTGCTACCTCCCCTCCCTTGTTAGGTTAGTCACATGCAACGCAATGGATCAAAAAGAAAGGTTCTCTGTGAGAACTAGAACTTGGACCTTCCAGGGTTCCAGTTTGTGTGAAGCCCCTCCATGAGCAGAGACATCTGTCCTCTTCGGATGGATATATTTTCATTTCAGCAAAACAACAGCAGAGAGGCTGGGGCTGTCATCCTTCCCTCCTCATGTGTACACTTAAGCCTAATGCTGAATGAGCTTATTATAAAATGCTAAACTATTTGCCATGCACATAACATCACAGGTGCAGCATGAATAAAACTTTTGCTCCCAGTCCTGCTATCTGATTTTGGCCTGGGAATTAATTACTGCTGAGAAACAGGCAGGAACTGATTAGCCCACAGTGCAATCAAGGCTAGGACTGTATGTTAAATAATCAAGCACAATTTCTGGATGCTATCTCGATTATTTCTTTGAGATACCCAGTCCTTGTTATCAGATTTCCCGGTAAGGAAGTCCAGGAGAATGGACCATCTACCCTGTGCCCCAGTTTGCTGTTTAGAACATAAAGCCTTTGAAAGAGGAGGGAAACCCAAGCAGAATGGCACAGATGTTTTTCTATTCATTATATACTATGGTAATGGGAAATAGGGCTTTTTACTTGTGTTCTGGATATCCTTTTATTGGGAAGACTGTTGCCTTAGGGTCTTGGTGTTGGTGTTGGGGCAGGGAAGGCCTACAAAAGATTAGCAGCAGCCTCTTCTTTATTGTTTTACATGTGGCTGCCAAGCAGTGAGAACCATCCTTCCGAATAATATAAAACAGAAAGTAATCAAACCTCTGTATTTCATTGACACAAATCAAGTGCTTTAAAACTATGTGCTTAAACAGCCAAATTCAGTGACCTGTGAAAAAGCTTGCAAACTGTTCAAAATATAAGATTCTGATATTTTCTAATTTTTCCTTCAGTATTTACTAATCTGCTGGACTTACCATTTGGAATAACTAAGACATTTAAGATATTTTACCTCTATGGGATACCTAAAGCCACCTGTGCCAGAAAAGTTGCTTGTAATCTGAAAAAGTGATGTCAAGCAGCAGAAGTGTAGCGGGATTCTCCACCTCCTGTCCTCCCTCAGCCGGTGAATGGCCATGAATGGCCTCTCAGGAACACTCCAGTGCTTGAAAGCTACATTGGGATAGAGGGATAAGGAACCGCACACAACTGTATAGAACTGTGCAGACACAATATTGCATTCAGCCTGTTTGACATAGGATCCTGCCCATTTTATCCCAGGCTGACCACACTGTATTGGCACCTGAGCCAGAAAAGCTCTCAAACCTCTCTGTCCTACTTCCCTGGCAGTAAAGTTCAATTCTAATAAACAGAACAACAGATTACAGTCAGCCCTCCACATTTGCTAGGGTTAGGAATGCAGGAACCCTGCAAATGTGGAAATACTGCAAGTATCAAAATGTGTGTGTGGGAAGGGAGCTGTGGCATGGTGGGGAGAACAATCACCCAGTGTCCAAACCAGGTCAGGAACAGGAGAGGGAAATAGAATGGGACAGCATGGTGGCCCTATACTTTCTCTGTCCACACCCATCTCCTTCCTTAGGGCATTGTGGTGCTGAGAAATTGGCTGCCTGCTGTCCTTAGCTGACTGGTAGGCCATTTCCACACGGGCTTAAAAAACTGGTGCAGAGCGTCTTCCAGAGAGGACGTCTGCACCTGGGAGCGGACTGGGTCGGACTACTTTACATAGTTCCAGACCTCAGTCCACTCCGGAACGACCCGAAGTGGTCGTGCAGCATGCTTTTTAAAAACCTGTTTCTTCAGGTTTTTAAAAAGCACGGAGCGCCACTCTGTGCAACTCCGTTCCCGTGCACCAGTGCGAGCCTGCAGATCTGCCGGGGGTGGGCTTTAGGCTTTCGAGCTTCAGCAGTTGGTGGAGAGCCTCCACCAACCGGAAGCCGCCATTTTTGTCCCCGGAGCAGTGCAGAGCGGCGGCCACGCACTGCTCCGGAGCAGCCTGGACCCGAGCGTCGAGCCAAGAAGTCTGGTAAGTACTGGACCAGGGTGATTCCATCACCATGTGCGGAAATGGCCATAGAGGAGAGGAACACCAGGGGCAGGTTTTTAGAGGGTTTTTAAAGTTGCCGAAAGGGAAGGTTCCTTTGGAAAAGAAGTACTTGAGGGGGTTGGAGAAATTCATAAATAAACAAATCCATATTAGTGAAACCTGCAAATGTGGATGGCTGACTGTATTAATATTGATAGTAATAGCAGTAATAACCCACTGGATGACCTTGGCAAGTTACACTCTCTCAGCTTCAGTGGAAAGCAAAGCCAAACTTCCTCTGAATAAATTCTGCCAAGAAAACCCTATGATAGGATTGCCACAAGTCAGAAATGATTTCAAGGCACACACCAACAAGTAGTAATAGCATCAGCAGTATACCATCCAACATTTCACAGATGTAACCTTTAGTCAAGCAACATCATAGTGTGGTCAAGACAGCAAATATTAATGAGGAATAACACACAAGCTAGGAAAGGATGCAATAGTTTGCTTTTGATGGAACCTACAGGAAAGGGCAAGATTCCTTCCTTTCTCCCTGCACCACCCCCCCCCCCCGATTTAACTGAATGCAAACTACTTTTGCACTTTGAACTTAGTCCGCAAAAATGCTATAGATAAAGGGGGAAAGTAGAATGCAAAGAGAGAAACTGGGACATTTTAAAAGCAGCTGAAAAACTGGGAGGACAGTGGGTTAATCTGGACTGTCCCTGTCAAACCAAGACAGTCAAAGGGTATGCAGTAGCTGTGGTAATAATAGTACCTTTATTGATACCCCACCTTTTCACTCAAACCAGGTTGCAAGTTAGCTATTTGCTGCCATTACATGACATGAACACTGCCTTAGGTCATTTCCACACGGCATCACCATCCCGTGATGGGGATGGGATGGGAGCAGTCTGCAAGTCATGCTTTCACACGACGTCATCATGGCCCTGTTTCCATCCTGTCCCACTTGTAATGATCATGGGATGTTTGCTTAATGGAATAAATCTGTTAAGTATCCACAATTGCATGGCGCTCCCATCACCACTAGCCATGCGGAAAGGGCAGAAGTGCAATGTAAGTGCTTCCCTTCCCAGAGCAGCATGGGAAAGAGGGAGGCGGCACTGTGGAAGGAAGGCACTTGTCACTCACGCTGGCTTCTGCAGGGAGCCAGCTGGGTGTTGAGGAGAGCATTCACGTTGTGCTGTCATCCCAGCAAAGGCGCTGCTGGGATCACAACAGAACAACCACAGGATCTGGTAAGGTGCGTAAATGGCCTTACTTTGCCTAATGGTAAGACCGGCCCAGCTGCTTTTGATAAATCATGAAGAGAGGCAAGAACCTATTTAAGGCATTCATGCTTTCCCACTTGACCACAGGACTATATATTGATTGCACCCCTCACCTGCCAAACAACTTGACTGTATGTAAAGTCGAAGGCTTTCACGGCTGGAATCCATAGGTTGTTGTGGGTTTTCCAGGCTTTGAGGCCGTGTTCTATTAGTATTTTCTCCTGACGATTTGCCTGCATCTGTGGCTGGCATCTTCAGAGGATCATGATCCTCTGAAGAGGATCTTGGTCCTGATCCTCTGAAGAATCATGGTCCTCTGAAGATGCCAGCCACAGATGCAGGTAAAATGTCAGGAGAAAATACTAATAGAACATGACCTCAAAGCCTGGAAAACCGACAACAACTTGGCTGTACTTTATTGCAGCAAAATAGTGATGGCTCCTTTCACAGGCTGCCCACACAAGCAAGAAGGCCTGATTGTTGTCTCCTCTCTTCTGAGAAAGGAAGGAGCTCATCAGACCTAACTTCACAAAGACAACTTCTGGATGAAAAGAAGCTGAAAAGAGGAAGAAAGAAGCTGGATGGAACTGCAAACCTCTGTGATTTTGTCCGTGATGTTTTTGCTTTAATTTGATGCTCTGATGGTCGCAGAGTTTCTAAAATAGACACCTTGCCCTTACCCCACAGGTGGAAATTGCTGTAAAAACGATACCGTGCAAACAGTTTCTGTAGGGAGAAAATGAATCACCATCAAGATCCTGGATGTAGAAGCCTTTCACAGCACCATCAATCAATCAATCAGCTCACCAATCAATAGTACTAATAATTCGTCTTCCTCCACCTAACCCTGTCATGATCAGCAGTACTGATAACAAGGTAACATAGACTTAGCTCTTGGTACGGACTATTCACCTAGATAATGTTAATGTGCATCACCCAGTTGCAATAATTCAGAAGTATTTTCTTGGATGATGGTGGGTATGCCATTTTGGCCCATCCTTGATCAGGGTGTTTCTGCAACTAACAATTAATCAGTCAGTCAGTCAGTCAATTAATGTGTTATTTTTTCCTGGCAAGTTAGATTTACCAGTAGTTGAAAAGCATCTTTACTGTCTAATTTGCTCAAGTTTTTATTCCCAGTAAACTAGAAGAGTAAGCAATATTTTCCATAAGCAACAGCAGAAGAAAATCGTAAACTAATGAATGCAGTAAAATAGTATCTCTTCTAAAGATCAGGGCTATTTTTGAAGATTGTGTGAATTACTTCATTTATCCACTTGGTTTATTTATTTTATTTGCATTACTGGAGTGCTGAATCTGTCACCAGATTGAAAATCCTAGCCTTAAATTGTGGAAACCAGGGCTGGAATCCTGCATTGGAAGATCTGTATCTGGCACATAGCTACGTCTCTTTAGCTATGTCTCCGGCTGCTGCCCCTCAAAATCTACTTTTTAAGCCACAAAGCCCCTACTTCCTGCCCATCACAGCCATTTCCATGTTGCCAACAGCAGGAGGATCCAGCTATTTTCCTGTAGCAGGACACGAAACAGGTAACTATGGGGACCTCTTAAAGTCCTCAGGAGATCCTCAAAATGATGTCCCTGCAGTGAGTCCAGCTACAAGGAAATAGCTGGATCCATCGCTATTGATCCTCTCACCCTCTAAAGACATGGGAAGGAAATGGCTGTGTTGTGCTTGGAGGCTGAATTGCTTAAAAAGCAGTTTGGACAGATGTTGGTCGTTGCACAGTCACTGAAGAATTCTAACCTACACAATGGCTAGAAAAGTTGGTGAGGATGATTTGTGAGTTGGATTTGTGCTATCATAACTCACAAACCAGATAGCAGCCCAGGTTTTAGATCTTTGGTCAAGACTACCACCAAAATGTCTCCAGAAATGAAATACAGTCCAGAGACCTTTCACTTATTTCAACAGGTTATTTGTTCATAAAAATACATTTTAGATATGCCTTTATGTACAACAAGGGGGTATAACTGAAGAACTGTGTGGGTATTTATTGATGATTTATTTATTATAATGTTTATAAACTATCCTCTATCATGGTGGGATTCAACAAAACCAATAAAAGAATTAAAACAGTCCAAATAATGTAGAGAAATAAATAGAATTTTTAAAGGCAAAAACATATTAAAGTTTACACTGTTTTTTTTTAAAAAGACTAATACTATTCAAAATAGTTTGTGCTTGCATGCACAAAGGTTTGTGCAATCCAAATGGGCCTCAAAAGCTTTAGTGAACAGCCATGTTTTTATTTGGTGCTGGAAGGATAGCCATATGGGCACCAATCAGGCCTCCAAAAGTAGAGTGTTCCATAACTGGTGTACCATAACAGAATTGGCCTACTTATTTTCTTGATACATTTATACTCCCTTTAACAAAGACATAGAAACTTTTTTCTCAATAAAGACATAAGAAGAGCCATGATGGATCAGACCAAAGGCCTATACAGTCAACCATTCTTTCCTCATAGTAGTCAACCAATTGCCTCTGGGAACTCATTACAATAGCACTCTCGCTCAAGTTCCCCAGACTATATAGTTTGTCTCACACCAGATGTACCATATAGTTTTCAGCAGTAGAAGCTATTGAAAGCCTTATCCTCTAATTCCCTTTTAAAGCCATTCCAGTTGGTACCTATCACTGCATCTTGTGGTAGTGAATTTCAAGTATAACAAAGCACTGTGTGTAGAATTATTTTCTTTTCACTGTGTCAGATCTTCTACCATTCACTTTCTTTGGTTGACCTGAATTCTAGGATTATGAAAGAACACAAAAGGAGTTTCCATTTCACCCATGTTCTCCACAGAATACATATTGGCCTGAATCCTATTGCTAGTCCTGACTAGAGTAGACCCACTGAATCAACAGGATATAAGTTATGTAGTGATTCATTATTCAACAACCAATTCAATATGTTAATTCTACTTGGGACTAACACAATAGAAGACTGGCAATTATGTCCATCTGTCCTGTCCTACTGTTAGCTACTTTTTTGCTAAGCTAAAAAGCCAAATATTTTACCCTTTCTTTCCAGGAGAATTGATTCAGTCCCTTGATGATTTTGGTTGTTTTTATGCATCTCCTCCAAATCTGATTCTGGCATAGACCAACTGTGTCCATCTAATCCTGGTGAGACTGAAGAAAATGTGCCATTTGAAAGGAGACCATGGAAACATGTCCACATGTCAAATGCACACAAAAGGCTACTTACACACAACTTAATCAATGAAGCAAATGTATTCCAGCCATGTATACAAATTAAAGCAAGCATATTAATGTGAGTTTTAAAAAATGAAGAAGAAAAAGGATGGACCTTAGAATCACAGAACTGCAGAGCAGAAAAATTTGTTATTAACAACAAAGATAGAACTGGGCATGGACTGTACATGAAGTCTTATCTGCAGGTGCCAAAGAATCCTTGCCTAATCTGTTTTTTCCACTATTAATTCTGCTGGCTAGGGCTCATGAAAGTTGCAATCCAACACCATCTGGAGGACCACAAGTTGCCCAGCCCAAATCTAGAAGAATTTGTAACATCTATCCAAGAACAGGAGCTTATGCAATGTATCCCAGTATATGTATATGTATATGTATATGTATATGTATATGTATATGTATATGACTTCTTTGACATTTGTCTTTCAAGTCCCACCACCATACTCCACTTGTATATATGTACCTTAATTAAATGCCAGAAACAAAAAAACACAGTCTTGGTGCAATTGTATTATGTGATTGCACATCAGGTGACATCCAGAGTGGTGACCATGTAGTTCAACTCTGGCAATAGAACTTTGCCTGCTTCTCCCCTCCCCATACAGTCTGTCTACCCTTTCTCCAAGTTGTTTCAGTGGATCTCACAGTTCTCCAGAGCAAAATTTAGTTAATATGTGAAGGGGTTGTTCAAGAAAGAGAAATCTGTGCAATTGGCAGAAATTACTCTCTCAGTGGGAGATTGTAACATTGAACAACTCTGCTTTTTGCCCCCTCCATGTGTTGCCAATGCATACCAGAGCACATATATATCAATAAAACATTCTAGAAAAAGATATGCATGTAGTCATATCATTTTTTAAAAAAAATTATCAGTATGCACATATAAGGTCAGTAGGAGTGAATGGAAGCTCTGTGAGCCTATGGTTTATACATTTACTGAAATATAATTAAAGAGTAAGAACCAGCATGGTATAATGATCTGAGCTTAGACAATGGCCCTTTCTGCATGTGGAGGGCGAAACGGGGGAAAACGCGCTGAAACGGAGCTTACTGGCAGCCGGGTTAGTCCGTCACCATGCGGAGCAGCACGAACCCGCTGCTCCGCAGTCCTCCGGTGTCCAAAATGGCGGCTTCCAGCTAGCGGAGGCTCTCCACCAACCGGAGAAGCTCGCCAGCTGGAAGCCCGCCCCCAGCAGATCTGCAGGCACGCACTAGTGCACGCCTGCACATCTGCACCACAGTGTGGGAACGGAGCTGCATGGGGCTGCATGCTCTGTGCTTTTTAAAAACCTCTGAAAAGAGGTTTTTAAAAAACACACAACGCCGCCAGTTCCAGTCGCTTTGGAGCAGATTGAGGTGCGGAACTAGGAAAAGTAGTCCGCCCCAATCCACTCCATGGTGCAGACGACTTCCATCGGAGGTCACTCTGCACCGTTTTAATACCCCGGTGCGGAAAGAGCCTATGATTCTGGAGACCACAGTTTGAATCCCTGCTTGGCCATGGACATCCACTGGATGACCTTGGGCAAGTCACATTCTCTCATGCTCAGAGGAAGGCAAAGGCAATCTCCCCCTGAACAAGGCTTGCCAAGGAAACTCTGCTGTAGGTTCATCTTAGGATAGCCATAAGTCAGACATGACTTGAAAGTGCACCACTACCACAACAAAAACAACAACAATTAAAGTATCATAGCCAAGAAGTTAAAAAGAAAGAGAAAGCGAGGGAAAAAAAAAAAGAAAATAGAGGGAAGTATATGAGATATGAACATGGGCTAGAGATATACAGTAATGTAAGCTAAGCACATCTCAGAAAATACATTTTCTTGAAATTGGCATCTATAGAATACATATCCATGCATAGCGAAAGCAGCAAGATCTCCTGACCATTAATCAGTAGATTGTGGCTGCTCTTCTTTTCAACAGTAAAGTGTATTTCATTCATTCATTTATTTTATTCAATTCTATCCTGCTGTTTCTCCAAAAATGGGACTCAAGACAGCTTACAACTTATGAAAAACAGTACAGATTTAAAACTTTATCTAAAAAACAATCTGTAGAGTTAAAACAATCTGTAGAGTTAGAGCATTTATAATGCAGTAAAAGGCCATATTTTTATATATGTCAACAAAATAGCACAGCACACCATTATAAGCCCATCATAGTTGATTTCTAAAAACCTGAAAGAATAAGCATGTTTTTACTTGCTGGCGGAAGGGGAGCAAGGAGGGAGTCATCCTGGCTTCTTTAGGGAGGGAGGAAGTTCCAAAGTCTGGGAGCAATATATGTCTTTTAGCAACAGTAAATACAGACAGGATTCTACAGTGCTGACTATCAGTTCAATTCCACATTGCAGTCATATAACTTAAAAGCTTATGTGCATCCATACATGCCAGAGATTTTTCTCAAATAAAACAAATATGTTATACATCCTACCAGAGATGTATGTGTGTGTGTGGTTGAACAATAGAGAATCATAATGCATTGACTGCACTTTGGAATCAAGATGACATAATTTGAAACTCCAAAGTCTGGAGAGAAATTCAAACAAGAACAGTTTGGGAAACAGTGTGGACTTCTACAATGAAAGCTTCTTGGGTTACATACTTCGAGTCATTATTTTATCTTTTATTTTAATGCATTCAAGCTATGTTTGGCAGACTGTGAGCACTCGAATAAAAGGACTCCAGGCTGATAATGCCAACACATCCAAAAGAAATGTTCTGATTATTGCTTTCGTTCAGGCTGAACCTTTTTTTTAAACAAGCAAAGCTGATTACTGCCCTTGGAAATATAGTTTTGTTGCCTGAAGTACACATGCTAAACTTTAACACATTCCCAAGGCAGTAATGAACAAAGCAGCCTTTCCTTACAGGAAAATCCTGGACTCTCGTTCCCCAGGTCCCTGAACAGTATAGAATTGAGAAGAAAAACAGGAAACACATGTGCAAACCAGATAGAACTGACCAAGATTAACTGTTTAAGAAGCCTGGCCAGATGCTTTTAAATGAGCTCTCACTGCTATCTATTTTATATCTGGAGGGTGGAGTGGGGAAGGGATAATGTTTGACTGAAAATATTTAACCCGCCCCAGCTCCCAAATCCTTTAACTAGAAATTAAGATCGCAAGAGAACTTACTTCGTTCATTTAAAGTCAATAGAATTTGGGGCTTTGTCGTTTTCTATAAAACATGTACTATTTAAGTGCTGTCTCTGGTACAATACTTAAAGTTATGATACATCCAAAAGGCCATCTTCTTATTAAGCTTGTTGCTCCAAATGACCAGAAACAGACTGATCAAATCCAGGTGGACACTTAAGCTCCCTTCCCCCTCATAAAAAAGAAAAGAAAGAAAAGAATAAGAGAAAATGTGTCATCCCAAAACAGCAGAAACTGATTTGTGAAAAATTTGCCCATTCTAATTTATAAGCACAGATGCATGTTTAGAAATAACAACTGCCATTTAAATAGTAGCACAATGAATTGAATCATATTATTTTTTCCAGCCAGAGCAGGCCCATTAACTCAATGGAACTTGCATAAATTTTTACATGCTAAGTTGCCATTGATTCAGTGGGCCTACTCTAGTTGAGGACTCACAACAGGATGTAGCCCAAGCCTTCCGCATTGCAGAAGGCTGACCAGGTGACCTGCTTGCATGTTGTCTATGTGTTAATGTCACATTCTTCTTCTTATTAATTTTCATTTATTCATATATATTAGTGCTGCTAGAGTGAAAACTGGAGAGGGTTCCAGTACGTTTAATGGATGTCTAGAAGAAGAAATTTCAGCAAGGGCTGCTTGTTGTCTGGTTGCATGGGAAGCAACTCCTACTGAATTCCCTCTTCTACTCAACCATTAAAAGTAGAGGAGCCATTTCTAGTTTTCAGTCTGGCAACCTCTCTCTCTCTGTATATATATGTATATGTATATGTGCGTGTGTGTGTGCACGTGCGAGAGACAGAGGCCCTTTCTGCACACGGTTATTAAGGCAGGCCAATGCGTCTTGCCACAGAGGTCTTCCGCATGTTGGAGCGGATTAGGTTCAGTTTATTTACCTTCGTTCCGCACGTAATTCCGACTAAATGCGCCCCCATGTAAAGCGCGCTATTTGAAAACCAGAAGAAATCGGTCTTCCAATTTTCCAGATCGATCCGAT
Organism: Cyclura pinguis; assembly: GCA_030412105.1. Classification (NCBI taxonomy): domain Eukaryota; kingdom Metazoa; phylum Chordata; class Lepidosauria; order Squamata; family Iguanidae; genus Cyclura; species Cyclura pinguis. The sequence continues at coordinate 33,204,647 of CM059599.1, forward strand.
TCGTACTTTCACAGTGGTGCAGACACGTACATTCACACCAATGCAAATTGGTGGTCAGGAGAGGGCTCATGGGAGGGGCCAGAGGGTAGTATGGACTTTCGCACGTACACACGTACATATGTACGCATGTACACAATGACGTACTAAACCATGCCAAAAAAAAAAGGGGCCAATCACTGACGGGGCGGGGTGAGGGGAGTGGCGGGAGTGGCCATGGCAGAGGCAGTGTGGATTCATGAACCTGCACTCCTCTGAAGCAGAATGGAACATACGCAGTAGCTGTGTGAAGGAAATGAGGGAAAGGCCGCCTTGTTTCGAGCCCAGAAAATCCTGTAAGAAACGGCACAAACCGATTCACCAGCCTCGTGCGGAAAAGGCCAGAGAGAGAGAGAGAGAGAGAGAGAGAGGCTATTTCTGCACTACACTGCTATAGTGCTATTATTCCACTTTCAACATGCTATGAAATCCTGGGGTTTGCAGTTTAGGGAGGGGTACCTTTGGCCTCAGTAAACTACAAATCCCGGAATTCCACAGGATGGTGAAAGTGGAATTATAGCACTATAACAATGTAGTGCAGAAATGGCTGGAGAAAGAGAGAGAGACAGAGAGAGAGAGAGAGAGAGAGAGAGAGGGGATGAAAGAATTAATGCAAATTATATTTCTATATCACCTTTCAAACTGCCAGGGCCCTGATGTGATGCTCAGTGGACAAAAACAGACGGGTTAAGATCCTCCTCCAGCCAGAAGTCCAAAGGAAGACCATTCCTTCTTGACCCCCTATGTTATTTTCACAACAATCCTGCGAGCTAGGCCAGTCTGAGAAAAGGAGGGAAGGGAGAGAGAAAAAGTTCATGCAGAGGCCCTTTTCACATGTGGGGGGGAAACGGTGTAGAGCGACCTCTCACGGAGGTCGTCTACACCGTAGAGTGGACTGGCGTGGACTACTTTTCGCAGTTTCACACCAGAATCCACTCAGGAGCGGCCGGAACTAGCCGGGCTGCGTGTTTTTTAAAAAACCTCTTTTTAGAGGTTTTTAAAAAGCACGGAGCGCGCAGCCCTGTACCGCTCCGTCGCCCGGTTCTACAGTGGATCTGCAGGCGCGCGCAAGTACATGCCTACAGATCTGCCGGGGGTGGGCTTCCGGCTGGCGAGCTTCTCCGTTTGGTGGAGAGCCTCCACCAACTGGAAGCTGCCATCTGCGATGCCGGAGGAGCGTGGAGCAGCGAGCTCGAGCTGCTCCACGCAGCGACGGACTTACCCGGCTGGAGGCAAGCTCCGTTTTTGGGCATTTTCACCCGTTCCCCCCCCCCGACATGTGAAAAGGGCCAGAGAGTTTCATGGCTGACTGGGGACTTGAGCCAAAAGTTCCCAAGTCCCTGTCCAACAGTCTGTGAGACCACACTGGCTCCCACTTCACCTAATAGCAGGTAGGGAACTGCAGAAGCTTGCTGCTGTACCCTCTGGGCGTGTGCCAAATGCATTTTGGATCTGTTTTGTCCTCTTTATCACAGCCCCCAGCATGCTAGCCAACAGCAACGCCACTGGGCCTTAAAATCTTGGCAGTTCTTCCCTCTGTCACAGCAAGAGCAGAAAACTGAGTGGGGAGAATGGTGTATGTTTCATGCTTGCTCCCCATGGAATTTTTTTGTTGCCAAACTTCCACTTGGTTCTCATGGGAACTCCAAGGTGTTTGCACGACTAGTTTAATTCAGGTGGTTGTGGATCCAAAACAGCACAATTAGCAAACACTAACATGGAGTCTTCCTTGTGGAGTTGAAAACATACACTTCTCTTCCCCTTCTTGCTGACTGCTGTACTTACAATATGTTTCTGTTTCTTTGCTCATGAAGAGTCAAAAGGCAGCAGAAAAGCTGTTGAATTTAGATCATTGGGAGCCCACAGCTGTGAGATCTTTCTGGACTTTTCTTAACACAATGCCCTCTGGGCACATAATCCATGCAGAGGTCCAGTAACTTCAGTGTGAGTAACATTTTTGATGGACAGTAGGAGCAATAAAACTGAGAGACCCAATTATAATTAGCTGACTAATTACTGTGAGTTTAAGCCTCTGGAAAATCATTCCACCTTGGAATGGGAACATGCCAAATCTCTGCATAAAGGATTTGGCACATGACACTGAGTCATCATTTCCTCTGTGTCAAGTACCCTACATATGAGGCTCACATACAGAGCAGCTTTGGGTAATGGTTGGCTTGGCAAAGAGGGGTTTTTGGACGAATAAAAATTCCCAAGGTCTCTGTTTATTTATATAGTTCTTGGAATAACTCTGCTTTCAAAGCAGCAGGCCAGCTGCTGAGACAGCGTTCCAGCTAATATATTCCCAATGCAATCATGACATTTTGATTATTTTTTCCTCATCACAATCACTGTTTTTGCTTAAGTCTCATGACTGGAATACAGGAAAATTCACATTAAGAGAGCACTGATAGTTCCATACAATCTTCTTCCTTTTTAAAATAAAATAAAATAAGACAAATCCACATCGCTTTCAGTGGAAATATGCCTAGTTTCTGCAGTTTTTTTTTTAACAGAGTGAGGAGGAAAAGACAAAAAAATACATCCCTCACTCATGATCTTCTCAGTTGATTGGACTGACATTTTGACTCTCACAGGGGATGTATCTTCAGGTGAAATTTAACAGAGACCCATTGACCTGGTTGATTTCCTCAGAATTCTCAGTAGCTTTTGATACTATATATCAGAAGATTTTAAGCAGGAATATGTAGTTTCTGTTGAATTTAGAGTTGTGATGCTTTTATCATTTCCCTGAGTTTAACTCTGCTTCCTTTAGCATAAATGAAATGTTTTCCAAGGATAGGCTGCACCAGTCAATGGTCATTGACAGCTATTAAAAACTGGACTCTGCCTCATACTAGCTGGTCAGAAAGTCTGCAAGCAATATCCACTCAATCAAGATACTAGGGTACTAGGGTATCAGGGAACTTAGCATGGGTCTGTCACTGTGAAATCAGGATGTCTGAGGATGTTCTCTTAACTATCACACTGGGTAATAGCTTTATTCACTTACTCCATGTGATAACCCTTGGAAGAAATTTCCTGTTTGGATTGGCTTACAATTGAGGACTCATCATTCATGATTTTGATACAGTTCTAACAGAGCCAACAGATGCAGTATGGGAGGTCGTAAAGCTGAGGCTATTTTGTGAGTGTCCTCTGGGAACTTCATATTGAAGGTTAGGGTCATCCAACTGACCCCTCACATCTGGCCAGTCACAAGGGATTTTGGAAGGGAATTCTTTTTGGTCACTTGATTGCACATTATATTTAGGGACTACCTTGTTATGATGGTATGATATTGCCGGTTTTCTCCTCAGGTTTTTCTGTTCTGGCTTTCAGATTTATGCCAGAATCACAGGCGGGTAAGAGGTGTCTGCACCAAAATTGGTTGTTAGCTTACACCAAGCTGCTTTTATTTCACAGTTCTCAAAATGCAGGGGCCTAGACCAAAGCTTTGTTAACTTATATCTCACCAGCTTGTATTTGACAGCTGTAAAACTGAATGTGCAGGCCTACACCAAAGGGTTGTCAGCTCACAGCTAAACTGTTTTCTAGATCCTTTTATTTAATCAACTTGCTGTTCATTTTCCACTTCACTCACTTCATCATGACTTCATATCTGGAGTGATAAGATGGTGAGAGGGCCACCATTTTTGGTCTTTTCAATTTTGCTGTATTTTAACTAAGGGTAATATTTTATCATTTGTTTTTATTAGCTTCTTTGAACTTCTCTCTTTGGACCAGAAATGGGGGAAGTTGTCTTATATCAGCATCATTAAACACATATTCCATGAAATAAGAGACCAACCTGTTCAGCATATGATCATTACCTGGTGAATTTAGACACACTGTTACATGATCAGTGCATAGCTACTGTGCTAGAGAAGGAATCCTGCTTGTGGGATGGCATGTCTGCTATTGGAGGTTTCTCAGTATAGTTGTGGAAAGGTTCATCGTTGTTCTCATCATACCCACAACAATCTACTAGTAGTTAGGGCTGTAAAAGGCCATCTTAGGGGCGTGGCAGGATAAGTTATGGATCTGAAAACTCATAGACCCTCTCATTTTGCTAACTTGAATGCTTCCAAATTATGGAAGTTCTGAAGTCAGTAAAGTGCATTTTCTCTCTATACAGCCAATGAAAGATGGGGAGCGGGGGGAGGAAAAAAGAAAGGGAAATGTAATTCTGGCCACAGGACTTTGGTTGTAGACATTGTGGCTTTAGACATACTGGCAGGGCTTTAGATGTGGTGGTTGTTCCACCACTGAATCTCTCCACTACCATGACTTTGAAAGATAAAACAGACTGAATATTATGACAATCCAGGTTTTAGATTTAAAGCTAAAAAACAACTTTGAGCGTATTTACACTACACAGTTAAAGTCAAACAGTTTGACACCATTTTAATTGCCATGATGTCACCCTATGAAATCCTGGGGTTTGTAGTTGGATGACTTAGAACTGAAAACAAGAGAGATTTAGTACTGTAGGTTATGATAATGGAGTAGAGGTTTCTGGTTGAAAATTCTGAGCATCTCACCAAGCTAATTAATTGATTAATTAACATCCAATCTTTCTCAAAACATGGGATTCATGGTGGTGCACAAGATTTTGAAAGCACAATACAATTAAGAAATCTGTTAATACAGAAGTTAAAATACAATTTAAACTACATTTCTATTTTATAAAATACAGGTTAAAAACAGTATTAAAAACATATTAAAAACAGCATTAAAAAGGACTTAAAATATAATAAAATAAAAACGCTCCTCCCCCCATTAAAGGCTTTATCTGCTGCATACACTAAAACCCAAAAGCTTATTTAAATAATAGATAGAAAGACAGCAAGGAGGGGGCCAGGTGGACCTTCTGGGAATGAAACTCCATAATTTGGAAGCAGACACTGAGAAGGCTCTTGTGTCTTCACCAGACATCCCTGGGATGGTGGTGGGACTGAGAGAAAACCTTCCTCTGCAGATCTTAGAGTATGAACAGGAAGATACATTGTTTCTGCAAGTCCTAGGATTCCATAGGGTGGAATCATTGTAGTCCGTATACATTCAATGGTCATAATCTTGCTATTGACATACATAGGCATACGACCTACATATGCTTTTCTAGGGTTTTGCAGAAGGAAGCATCCCAACCGCTCCTTTGCACAACCTTGTGAGTGTGTCTGTAAGGTGTGGTCCCATGGCTATTTAGCAGCTGGGGATGGGGCAAGAGGCAGCCAGACAACAGCTGGTTGTGTTCTTGCTTCCATACCCATGAAGAAGGTGGCATCTTCCTGGAATCTAAATACTTAGGAACAGCAACTCAGATTTTGAAAAAGTCAGCACTCAAAAGCTCTGGCCCTGGATGAACAGATCATTAGATCTGTTTTACTTCCCTGCACATTTAAATGTTTTAAATCTCTAGTTCTGTCTGTCCTGTCTATGAAGAGATGTACAGATTTTGATGAATTCTTATCAGAAATGAATGGGGAAAAGTTGCCACCCTGAAGAAGCAAATAATTGAATTTATATTCTGTGTGGCCCTCTGGTCCTTCTATTCTCGTTCAGATCTATCACAAGCCTACTATGCTACTTTGGGCAATCCTACCACAGATTTAGAGGCTAGGAAATGTTAATTTTTTGGACCATAATTTCCAATGACTAAGCCACCTGAAGAATTCTGGGACTTGTAACATTCATTCCACTGAAATGAACAGTGGAAAAAAGTCGCTTTTTGTAGCTTGGTACAGATTGCCCAGTCACTATCATAACATATCATATCATATCATATCATATCATATCATATCATATCATATGATATCATATCATAATCTGAGTTCTTATACCACCTGAGGCAATTGGTCCCTTTTAGTAATTAAATTAACTTATTGCATTGGTTGTATTTTGAACTGTTCCTTAGGCCCTTCCGCAAGATGTCGTTGTGGTTCTGTCCTTTCCCCATTGCCAGCCTGTGCGGTCGCAGAGTAAATCATTGATGGGTTTTCCAGTGTCCCCTGATGGCGTGACCATCCCTTACCTGCCCTGCGGAAGGCTCAGAAGCACCATGGAGGCACTTCCTGCCCTAGCTCTGCATGGGAAAGTGCCCAGATGTGCTGTGGAAGGAAGAGGTGTGTCCATCTTGCTCCCTTCTGCAGGGAGCCACTATGATATGGAGGCATAAGCACAGCCGGGATCGCAACTGGAGGGTGATGCGAGAAGGTAAGGTGAGGAAAGTGCCTATGTCTTATGTTATTCAGTCTCTGAAAATACAAAATATGAATTTAAAATAAGATACAAAAATATAAAGTCCATACAGCTTAGTAGCATCTATGCTGTCTTCAGTACATGGCAGATAGTGGATTTACTTTGTCCTACTTAAAAATATCCCAGAGACCAAACTGGGACCTTCTGTGTCCAAAGCATGTAATCTATAAGCACTCCCTCTATATCACATGACAGTGTGAAAATACTGCAACTGGATAGTTAAAAATCATCAGTAGTCTCCCTTTCCGTGTTAGGCCATCACAGTGCTTTACAGCTGCCTGTGAATTTAGAGTGAGAACTTCTCACTCAACATCTGCAGAGTTACTATTTCATTCAAAGTTTCACCATGTCCTTGTTTAATATTAAGAACATTCGTGCTTTATTGGTATGGAAAACAGGCACACAAGATGTTAGGTAACTCACCCATATTCAAAGGGGAGAGGTATGCCAGGGTTGTGGGAAGACAGTGTCGTTCCTGACTTCCCGCTTTATATGTTTTCTTTTATTAGATTGCAGGGCAAGTCATAAGACCGCAAACACATGAAAATGCTCTGGTGATACATTTTAATGAAAAAATATGGGGAAAAAATGAGATCTGAAACAAACAATGATTCAATCACTTGTGATGACTTATGGCAGTAACATGTACAATGAAAACTCAGAAAGCCTGTGCATATGGTTATAATAACAAGAATCTATCACACAACCCTAAACCTAGAATATCTCTCATACCACTGTACTATAATCCATCACAGAGCATATTGCCGTAAACACCACTGGTAATTAATTATGGTTGGGCCAAGTTTAAGTCAACCAATGTTGCTGAGAGGATGTGTTTTTCTTTTACTATTAGATCCATCCATCACAATAATTTGGAGGAATGAATATTGCTTTCTGTTTAATGAAGTTTATTTAGCTAAGTGCAGGTGGTGTGATTCAACACAGCATCACACAGGAAGTGGAAGGGCTCTGAACCAAGTATTGTCTGGCTTTACTCCCAGTTTGTATGAAACCAAGAAGCTGTTAATCCAAAATCAATAAAATTTCTCTCTTAGGGAAAAAAACCCCAAAGAAGCACTTGGGCATCAATTTATTTTGTAGGATACCATCTTGTACACCAGAATGAATGAGACACTTTAGACATCTGAGATAAAATTCTCCTGTGAAATGTTATGTAGCACAGACACTATAATACCAAAGTAAGAAGGAATACCTCTGTATGAAACCTCATAAATGATGGTTAATGGATTTCAGTAACATGGAAGTACAAGTTCCCTCAATGACACTCTGTTTATATAGATGATCCAGCTTCTCTAGAGTGAGCTAGAGATTCTTCAGAAATTCTTCTCATCCAGGTTCCCATGGAATTTGGAATTCTGAATGACTTGGTGTTTGGAATTTTCTGTTCTTTCATTTTTACTTAGGTTTGTTTTTATCTACAGCACTATGTATTGCTGCAGTCATCAGTTCTTTCATTCATGTCTTCCATTCTGATGGAGACATGGATGAAAGACTGCAAAAAAGGCAATCCTCTGCATGTGACTAAATTCTAGGGAAGTAGAAATCTCTTGATTCGTTAAGGTTCTCTAAGTCTCACATGTGTTTTCTTTTGTACTTGTTTTGGTTTTGGCTATGAGATTTTACTTCCTGCATTGGCGTTTGAGGCCATTTTTAGACATTTTCCACTGATTTATACAATAATTATTTGAACAATTTACATAATTTGTGTAATACCTCACCACTGACTAAACTAGTCGTTCTCAATGTTTGGGACTTCAGACATTTTGGACCTCTGTTCCCAGATGGACCAGCCAACATGATGACCAGTAGGTAAAGGATTAGGGGAGCTGAAGTCTATAATATCTGGAAAAGGTTGAGAAGCACTGGACTGAAGTATGTTTTCCTGTACTTTTTATTATGCTGAATTTAGTCATTTGTATTTTAGCATATGTGCATTGTTTTCTGTACACCTTAATTTTTTGAAACACACTGTCAGACTCATAAATGTGTGCGTACTCCAGTTTAGATGTGCCCCCCCCCCCAAAAAAAAGAGCAGGTACTGCAGATCTCCACAATTTGTGAAACATTCAGATGATGAGATTATCCTAGGGAACAACCTTACTATGATGCCCTATCAAAAGGGAATGTGAAAGGAGGCAGAATTCTATTAAATATTGATTGCTGCTGCTGCTGCTGCTGCTGCTGCTGTTGTTGTTGTTGTATGCCTTCAAGTCATTTCTGACTTATTATGATGCTAAGACAAGCCTATCATGGGGTTTTCTTGAAGGGGGTTCCCTTTACCTTCATCTGAGGATGAAAGAATGTGACTTGAACCAAAGTTTCCATGGCTGAGTGAGGATTTGAATCCTGGTCTCCAGAGTCATTGTCCAATGCTCAAACCACTATGACACCACATTGGATTTCTTGATATTTATACCAGCGGATAAACCTGTTGTTATATCATATACATACATACATACATACATACATACATATATCTGGAACAGTAAGTTAGCTTGTGCAAGAAGGTACCATTGGCTACAATGGAAGCTTCTTCTATGACAACAGAATTGTAATTGGGGGCGGGGGAGGCTGCAGTGAAATATTCTGCAGACTGGTGGGCAAGGGTAAGGCTTGAATAACAGACTGGTGGTTCTGTATTCATGATATGAAGAAAAAGAAGACAGTATCACTTTGTTTTAAGTAGACGGTAGGTACAGGAATGATGGCTACAAACAAGCCATCATCAGTATATGATTTTAGGGGGGGGAAATCTAGTGATGAGAGGTTTCTTATTGCAATAGGCAGGGAATGGGGGAGGGGTTGTACATGAAAATAAATGTCTTGCTAACATTAATCACTACATTCCAGCTCTCAAAATGTCAAATTTCCACAAAAATCCTTTTCATCACACCAGAGGTGTGTCCATAGGACACTTTGATACCACTTTAGCTGCCATGGCTACATCCTATGGAATCCATCTTACGGAATCCCAGGGTTTGTAACTTTTTGAAATATTTAGAATTCTCTGCCAAAGGGCTCTAATGTTCAGAGTTCAGTGGAGTGGTTGAGAGCATCCTAGCAGAGAATTCTAAGTACTTCAAACTCCAGAAATCAATGGGTTGGAGCCACAGCAGCTAAAGCAACATCAGTCTGCTATAACTGTGCACTGTAGATACCTACAAATTCACCTCAGTCTTTCAAGCTATGTGAAGCCAAAGGATGAAGTAAAGACTCATGGAACATGTGGCACATGGAGAAATGGAGAGAAACTTGAAAGAATATCTCTTCTATCTCCCATTAAGGAGGGTGGAAACTCCTTTCGGGGAGCTTCTGGGAACAGGCTTAGAGGAGCGGACAAAGCCCAAAGAGGAGTGGGACTTGCCCAGGGTTGTCCTTAGGCTAGATTCGGTCCATGGCTTATTGGTTCTCCCCTTCTTCTTTACAATCCAAGGAGAATCTGATGGTTTGGAACAGCCTTCTGAGAGAGAGAGTGGCACCTGACTAACCATTCAAAGCCTTTAGTTGGGCAGTGAATGTTTATTTTGGTGGGACATACTGGAATGTTGCTTTTAGTTGAGTTCTGCTGCTGTTTAAAACTGTCATACTTAATTTGTTTGTTGCTGCATTATGCTTTTTTTTTTAAAAAAAGGAACATTGTAAGCCTCCTAATGCATCTCAATAGAGAGATGATACAGAAATTAATTAAAACACTACTATAACCATCCTGAGAGAAAAACAAAGGTGTCCACTATTGACCAGGAGACCTAAGAATCTTTTGATTTTGGTATCAAAAGATACCAATCCTTTGAAACAGGTGTCAGTGAAAGAAAAATCGGTGGAGCTGGACTCAAGAAATCTCTCCCTCCTGTCACTTTACTGGATTGAGTCAAAGGTTCTTTTTTATCTCATTTCTTAGTAATAACAAAGCAAAGAGTGTACCTTCAGGAGAAATCAAACCTATAGTTAAGTACTATCCACAAAATATTAGACAGTTTTCAAGTCGCTTCCTTAAGAAAAAAAAAACGAGCCAACCCTACATTAAACCACTCAGTTCAGCTCACAAAAATTAGATTCATATTTAATAAGCCTTCAGACTTATAAAGTTTCCCAAGCTGTAGCCAAGGGCTTCAGACCTAGAGATTCATCACGTCACCCTCTATGATTATGAGTCCTTTTGGCCAAGAAAGAGTTTTCCAGGGTGGGTGCAGTCATAAAATGATATTACGCAGGAAGAAGTGGTTGCAAGATTACCATAATCATAGAGTGTCAGTCGTTGGCTTGCTCAGTGGAGCCCACATCTATATCGATGTTGAAACCAACCAGGGAGGCATGAACTTTCTACCACATGGATTTCAAAACAAAACAAAACATGCTAGCTTATGTAATCAAATTGTCTATCATCGTACAGCAACTAGGGACGACTGTACATTACAAAAAGTTATCCCACTGCTTGCTTTCTAGATCTGTTTATGCACAAAATGGCTTCTTGAAACTGTTCACCTTAATAGTGAGCAGAGAAATAGAGAAGACCTTCTTGCCAGATTCTTTCAGGAGAAGGAGAAAGTCTCCAACTACTTATGTGGGGTCTCCAACTACTTATTACAGTCAGCCATCCACATTTGTGGGTTTCACTTTTGCAGATTTGATTATTCATGGATTATTTGTTGCCACCTCCACTGCTTCCCTGTACTATTTTTAATAGGGCCTGCAAGCCTAGTGAGACTAAGAAACTGTGAATGAGGCTTGTAAGTCCTTATTAAAAATGATGTGGGGTAGCAGTGGAGGTAGCAGTAAGCCCCATCAGCCACCCACTTCTGCCCTGTGAAGGAACCCTGATGCCTCAAATGGATCCATGGTGGGTTGAATATGATGATCATACTTTTTTGTGTCTTAAATATGGTTTGGGAAGGCCTAGAGTTATTCATGTTTTTTTTTTTCACTTTCATGGGTGGGTCCTGTGCCTCTAACACTAGTGAATGTGGAGGGTTGACTGTATTTGCAATGGTGATAGCACAATTTCTTTTGTTTGTCCTCTTGCGGTTGTTCTTGTTCTTGTTGCCACTGTAACAGTGGAAGTAACTGTGTTTGTAGTCCAATGACCAACGTACACCTTCTACAATCCTAGACCATCATTGCAGGGTATTGTCAAGCATAATACTAAACATCTCCCCTCCTCCCCAAAAAAGATGGTGGAAATTATGCTGAGAAAAAGTGTCCTTCACTTCCTAGCAAACAAAAAAAGAAAAAGGAGAAAATTAGTTTTGTTTTCCTGAGATTTCTCAGGGACATTGCACTTCAGCTCCCTATCCACCAAAGATCCTGAACAGGAAAGTTGCATACAGAGCCAGATTAGGATATGTCAATTTTAAATCTAGGTCAGGTTTAAGACACGTTATAGCACTGTTCTAATATGTTTTTCAATCCTTCTGTTTAGTATTCAAAAGTCCCTCTTAACTAGAGGCCCTAAAAGTGTTGCCTTTGCTCAGCTTGTGCATAAATTCAGCACTGGTTGTATTAGCTGTATTTACATGTTGGTTTCACTCTGTTTTCTTACATTAGATCCTTTGGTGTGGGAAGGAGCACAGAGAAGTCACAAGGGAGTATCTACAGAGATGAGGGTATTTGTTGTAGGGAAGGGCAACATAGAATTAGAAGGCCCCCTGTGGCTCTCCAAAAGTATTTTTGTGGGCACCACAGCTCTCAGTTGCTGCAGCCCCTGAATCACTCCCACCAACAGTACCATACCACTGAAAATCAGGAGCAGCATAAATGGGGGGGGGGGGGATATCCTTCTTGAGGGTCTTCTGAAAGAAGACACTCTGCTCTGAAAGCTGCCGGGGCTTTACGGTGTGGATGGGTGCTCTAGTAATTGCTGATGAATTTCAGTGGTAGCTGCAGTGGGGGTAGGAATTGCACCAGCAACAGGATCCTTGGTTGGGGTGTGGCCCACCAAGGCTTTCAGTGTGGTCCTTAGTCCTGGCAAATCACCATTGAACCATTGATTTAATGCAAGATGTGACAATTGTTAAGCATATGAAAATCAGGAGAGCAAGCATAGTGTGCTGGTTTGAATGTCGGACTAGAACTCCAGAAAACCAAGGTTGGAATCCCTGTTCAGCCATGGAAAACCACTAGATGACATTAAACAAGTCACAATCTCTCAGTCTGAAAAAGTGGCAATGACAAACCTTCTCTGAACAATTCTTGTCAAGAACACACCAACTGGTTTGCAGAAGAGTTGTCATAAACTTAAGGTGCACAATAACAACAACGACAGCAACATGAGAACTGCTAGCGCTGTCACAGTTTTTGTTAAAAAAAATTGAATTTGGGTGAATTCTCATTAGCTCTAAGGTGCTTTGTGACTATGAGAAAAGAGCTGCTCACATTAAGCCCCATCCGTTTCTGCCCATGGGTAGACAAATTATTTACATCCCATAGCACATGCTCCACAGAGTAATTTCAAAACAAAAGCCCCAAAGTGCTCATAAATCAACTGAAGTAGCAGCTTCAGACATGCCGCTGGTGAAAAGAAAAATCCAGTTGGTGCTTGTTATTCTCCAACTACTCAGATTTCTCCTAGCAATGACTCTCAGGCGTTCACAGCAGGATGTTCTGCTTTCCAAAGCTTTAAAATGTTGCAGGGTATCAAATTATCTTGTATTGCTTTTTGTTTACTCAATGTGTATGGCGGTAAAATGTCTTCAATTTGGTGAAAGCTGCCTATGCCTTATTAAATTTGTGAATGCCTAACCAAGTATCTTCAGGCTCCCTTTTGGGAGATGCTGGCAATTTTGATGACTGTCTGCTTTTGCATTTATACAATTAATATGGGATACCACACTTGCCTAGGCATACCCTAACAGCACAGCCGTGAAGTAATGGGTAACAAATAACATATACTTTTGGAGGGCAATGTGTGGGGAATGTAGGAAGCGACTATATTTTGAGTCTCAGATCATTGGTCCATCTTGCTTGGTATTCTTAACACTGATTGGTGTCAACTCTCCTGGTAATTTTTTCTAGCCCTGTCTGGAGATGCTAGGGATTCAACCTAGGACCTTTTACATGCAAAACATGGCATCTACCAATATGTGCCACATTCTCCCCTTATGAAAATCAGTGGTCCTTATTGATGGATCACAGTAGCAGTGTTCTTGGAGGTGTTACCCCAAAACACAGGTGCTACAAGGGCCACTCTGTGGTGCCAGATACCTCTTGCAAATGTGGGGAATGAATTAGCTCAAAGAGGAGGCTTGCAGGGGCGGGGTAACTTAATGAGACCTTTCAACCAATGTTTATGGGCTCACACAGGAAAAGAACCAGCCAAAGATTAAAAAATAAGCTAAAATGTGTTTTTATTGAGGGGAATTTACTCATGCATGCACACAAGATACATACAGTCAAACATTCACACAAGAGCTAACTGAAGGATAAAGGGAGGAAAAAATTATGGATAGAGAAGCTGAAGATTTTTGGTGGATTTATAATTACCAATCCAGAAGAGTAGTGAAGAGCAGAAATGTGTTTTGGCTTAGGTAGGACCTAAGGACAGTTCTTGTTCGGGAGCCAGATGGACAGAGTGACAGGTAGATCTTTGAGAGACTGCACTGGGCATCCTGAAATCAGGGGTATTTGTACCCAAAAGAAAGCCTGTGTTAGTGGAAAGTATGTGCAGTCTAAGGTGTGAAACAATGGAAGTTTCAACACAGACAGTGGACTATCAATCCACTAATATTCTCAGAGTTTGGATGACAAAGACATGATGACTGTTGTAATCTGTATTGTGGGTGCTATGAGACAAGAGAAAGGAGTCCAGGTACACAGGGGACAACTATCTGTCAAGCAGTGTCCTGGTGGGCTTCTCACAATTGTGTTCCTGGAAAGACATTCAGCTTCTTAGGTTGACTAGCCTCTCTTTCTCACGTTTATAGTCAGATTTCTTCCCTCACTCGGTTTGACCTCTCAGTTATCTCTCAGGCTTGAATTTGATATTAGTGGCAATTAAAGTGTGTTGCCAATTAAATATGATGCCAATTCGATATGGTGCCCATCCAAACTGTACTGATAACGGGGAGCCCCAAAGTGAGGCCTTACACTAGGGTCCTTTCTTCCTCTCAATGCTAACTTCTGCCCTTGAATAGGAGATAGGAATTTCCTAGATTCCCTTAATTAAACACTGCCACCACTCACTGGTCGATTCTATTTTACAACAACTCAGTGGGACATTGCTTGGGATTAACAATCTCTATGCTTAAAGTCCCTTCCCTCCCCTCACCTCCCTCTTCCTGGGTGAGAGGAATCCTAGGTGTGCGTGTTGCCAAAAGACACATGGGAATGGAGAGGAAACAGACATTTTACAGAAAACATTTATTTTAAAGCATGCAAACAAGAAAATAACATTCATGAAAAGTTTCCCCTCTTTCAGGTACACTTGAGTTAAAAGTAGTTATAAGAATAGATAGATTCTCAAGATCAGCCAAACTTCCCCAAAATAACAAAAGACCTAACGCAACTAACTTGTTCCATTCTAATTTACACACAGCAGTTGGACACTTTCTGAGATGCTATGCAGGGGGAGGGCCAGGAGATAGCCTATCCTGTCTCTACCGGCATCTATGTTTTGGATCTCCTTGTTCTCTCTAATGCATGGTCTCTCAAGGATTTTACTTCTCCATCGAAGTATCTCGAAGATTCTTACCTTTCTCCCCCTGATTGGTCAATTATCTCTCATGACCTATGATACTAACCCTAATAGTTTATTAACCCTTTATATGCCTGGAAGGAGAACTATCCCCCTTCAGCATTGAAGCCTGGATAATGGGAAACCCTATTATCACATGAACCCATTCATCTGATATTAAGCACCTGGTGACAGGAGGTCACTTCTGTAAGGAAAGAGGGCCAACAGGTTGTAAACAATAAAGAAATAGGCCCTGTCATCCTTACCAAATTTTTCCACAGACCTCAGAAACCCAAATGCAAATGTTAGCCCAATTAACCAAGATGTGTAAAATCAGAAAAGAGCTTTGGAAAGTTGGTTGTCAGTTGTGTGTATTCTTCAGCCATTGACATGAACACAACTAGTATAGAAGAGACGAACTGAATGAATGGGAGTGACATTTATTCAATGAGTCCACTCCCGCAAGGCCTACCAAGAGGATTCAGGTAGTCATATTTACTACTTAGACCAGAGATAAGACAAGCAACAGATTCTAAGCAATCAACGCATTTGGCATGAAGGTAATGTCTGGCTTGCAGAGAACAGAGCTATCTGTAGACACAGCATAGCCAGACAGTTTATGTCAAAATAAACATAAAAAGCTCCATCTGAGGTTAAGTTTTTTTACCACCTCCTTTTTTTTTCTTCAATGAAATATTTGATTATCTGAGCCTGTTCCCACAGTTCTTGAAGATAAACAGCTCCTGATGTCATTGCGGAGGATTCTATTTTCAGAAAGTTGTATTTATTTCTAAGTGGTTTTAATGTGCATCTGTTGGCATAAATATTTAGATATGTGAACGCTCATCCTGCCCAGGCTGTTCCGATAAGCAGAACTCAGCTGTGACTCCAGCTTCACAATTTGACTCTGTTTAAGAAGGTTGACTATTCCTGAACTCTTGTTCATAATGCACTCATTGTGCTAACACCCAGGAGATGTTTACAAAAGGAGACCTAAGGGGGGGAATGCACTCTGGCTTGCCAGAAAAATATCTAAATGGCCCCTTTAATCATCAAAACTGTGCTGCAGTTGACAGGTTGTAGCTATCCAAAGTCCACTTTCCTTAATAGAATCACAGGTTTGTTTAAGTGTAAGCAGGTCTGTAACACCACCTGTATTAGACATAGTCTGCTGAATGCTTCTAAGCACTCTTCTACCACTGAAATGATGTGGGCTCAACCCTATGAACTGACTGGATGAAAAACTCCTTAAGTCTGAGAAGTGTATAAGTTCAAGAGATAACGACTGGATTCTGACCACCACCACATTATTATATTAACTTTTATTTCTTTCAACTGTACCACATTCCAGGAGCATTTCTTCCTTTACATGAAAAGTTTCTGTCGTGGGTCAGATTAATGATGGTTAAGTTGTTGCAATAGATGAGAGGCCTCTGCTGAAAGAAAAAGTTATAGCTTGCCTTTCCTTCTTCTTTCTGAATCTCAAGATTTGCTGGCTCTCATTAAAGTTTTGTATTTTACAAGAGTAATTTTATACTAATGCATAAGACCAGGCATAGGACTGGATCTTCCTGAAGTTGCAGGGATGAAAATGGATTTATACACAAAGATTTTTTTTCTGCTGCTGTCTATTGTATTTTACTTTTGTCTGCTATTTATTTATTCAGTTATGTAATTTCTATGTCACCACTTGTAGAACAGGTCACGCAGATGCACAATGAAGGTCTTAATTTTGGAACCCCTCCAGGGCCCCCAACACATGCCCTTCAACTGTCCTGATTTGGCAGGGACAGTCCTGATTAATCCTCTGTCATACCACTTTTTCAGCTGCTTTTGAAGTATCCCAGTTTCTTTATCTTCCTCCCACTTTTCCCCTTTGTCCTTGGTTTACTCTGATTTCTGCAAAGTGAGTTCAAAGTGCACAAGTCATTTGTGTTCAATTAACTTAGCAGGGGAAAGAGAAAGAGGAAGAAGCTTGCCCTTCCTGGTAGGCCTAGGCAAAAGCAAACTGTTATAGCCTTCCTAGCTTGGGTATTCTTCCCCACTGATAACTTTTCCCATCTGGACCATGCTGTAATGTCACCTGGCAACACACATACTGGTTTTCACATCTGGAATGTTGTAGAATATGCTAGCATCTTAATCTAGCCTTGTTTCTATCTCATCCACAGCCAATCTCCAAAAGTGGGGTCAAAATTAAGACACATTGGGGCATCCAGATCTAATTTGGAGATCCATGTCCATGAAAAGCTAGGCTCAACCATCTGACCAAATTCAACATATAGTTTGACTCTACCACCATCACTACTATTCAGCAATTTCTGCAATCTCTCCTCATTCCAGGAAAGTGGGAAGGGCTTTGTGGAAAGAGATCATATTGGCCTCTCTGCTGACCCAAGGCACTAGGTGAAATTTCCTGAAGTTTGTAACTTTCTATGTTTTTTTACCCAATTTATCAAAAGGGGTAGGGAGTGCAAAGTACATGCAATCTGGAAGAAATCAATGGTTCAGAACCATTCTAGCCATTTGGAAAAGTCTCCTCTTCATTGGAATTTTTGTATCACAAAAGATAAATTCTTTTGAAAAGAGGACTAACAGGGAAGGCTGGGGGTGATCTCCCCCATTTTTACTATTTTTGAATCTGTTTTAGAAATCCTTTGGAGCAACCTGAGTTTTACACCAGAGAATTTTCCTAGATTATTCAGCCAAACACATCTCAAGGCAAACTAGGGCAAGCTTGATTGTCACTGCTAAGGCCATCTTGTAAGTTCATGAATGCAATAAAATTCTATTCCCTGATTCTGGCAACTTGCTTACTTACAACATGGTGGCATATTCAGAACAATTACAGCACACCTGGAAATGAAATATATGGGGAATTTTAGGGATCTTAAGTGTCCTTGAAAACAAAGGAAATCCATCAGTGCTTTAGTTCTGCAAGCTAATTTGAAAGCTTCAGGCAACCATCTATCCTGAGAAGTGTGTTATTTCAAACACTGACTTCAGCCTGCTCCATTTTAAATAAATGCTTCCCTTACTGAAGAAAGACGGCCAGTGCCAAGCATGTCTTAAAAGACCACATAGCCTTGTAACTATACCTATAAAGTTGTTATTACGCTTCTGTCTTGCATGTTCTAACTTGGTTCATTCCACTGAGTCTAAAAAAGAGGCATGAAAGTGAGGAAACAGTTAAAGTAATTGAATGCATGACAAATTTTACTAACAAGCTTTTCTGGGGGTGTCTCCATAATACAGGGAATCTGCTTTTATCTTGAAAGTGATCTTTTGAGATGTCCACAAAATTAGAAATTAAATGAGGTAACTAGCAACCAGCAAAAAGTCAAATGCCTGTTTTCATTTTCTAATCAAGAGCCACTCCTTCCTTCTTTGATGCTTTCTTCAGAACTGCATGAAGAGATGTGACTCTGTTGTTAATAACATACCTAAGTAGTTGGGTTTCAGAAGATAATCCCATAACTTAACCTAAGGTTAAATATTGGCTGTTAAGAAAATCAACAGAGAGGCAATTCCCATGAAATGTTTACAGATGTCTGTGGGCTCCATTATACATCGTTTTGGAAAGAATCGTGTCACCCATTGTTCTACTGAGCACAACATTTTATGCAGCCTGACAAATTTTACATTATATTTTCAGATGTGTGGCACAAACTGTATAACATGGGTCAGTGCATCCCATGAAGGCTGCAGAGTACTGTGAATTGTAGAAAGATGATATGTGGTTCTTAATCCACATTCATTCTTCTAGGACTTTTAAAACAAATCGTATTTTGCATGACATTCTCCAACTCAGTTTCCCTGCCTATGTGATGTTACCTGGAGTGTAGTCAAAGTACTGCTTATGCGACCACACATTCGCCTAGCCATGGAGGAAAGGAGTATATCAATAACTTTGTCTTCCACTTGGAAGGTTGTAACCTTTTCCTTGGCAATGTGGATGAGGAGGTAACACACCTAGCAATGCAGGGGCGTGGAACTAAAGTGAGCAGTGAACATTGTTCTCATGTTATTTCCATTAAATATACCCTATGAAAAGCTCTGAGAAGATGGGATTTACCATCCATCAATATCCTGAATAGTTAGGCCCTCTTTGGCTTGTCATTGTTGTTGTGTACTTTCAAGTCATTTTGGACGTATGGTGACCCTAAGGTGAACCTATCACAGGATATTCTGGGACAGAGAGTGTATGAGGTGCCCAAGCTCAGCCAGTGGGTTTCCATGGCCAAGCAGGGAATTGAACGCTGGTCTCCAGGGTCATAGTCCAACACTCAAACTGTCACAAGAGTGAGATTTGTTGCCAGCAGAGGGTCCAGATTAGCAAAACAACATGAGCAAGGCATTAAGGCAAGGTTTATTTCTCCAGCAGAAATAGGTCAACACCTTGTGGATGTCCAAAGGTGATACAAAAACTAAACAAGTAGATCTCCTCATGTAAACATTCAGAAAACAATTAACACTTAGTTCATAGCACATTATCTTTCTCTGGTATCTGTCAAGATTGAACTGTCCCAATCAATATTACACTGTCCCAATCTGTTTATCATTTTCAGACAGCATGTGATAATTTAATAGAAACTTAGGTTTTTGATTTCTTCAGAGTGTCTGTTACCTTAAACAAGGAATGCAATTAACATTTGCAAATCCAGGAGGAAGCTTTCTTCTTACCTAGGTGCTAACGGAGGATGGAGCCAAGGCTCTTAATCTATTCAGCCTATGTGACCCTCTCATTTCTAGAGGGGGGTGGGTCTCAAGACTTTTGAGTTGAGATTGGAAAAGGGGAATTTTAGTTTTGAGAGTGAAGGTATCATTATGATTATGATCATCATCATCATCATCATCATCATCATCATCATCATCATCATCACACAAACCACTACACCATGCTGGCTCCCATTTGGTTTGCATCCTGCATATCTCCAAAAAAGTAAGGGAAAAAGAAGAGGAAAAGGTAGGAAGGAAGCAACAGTTCAGACCATCCCATAGTTCCCTTAATAATTATTGCTTGTAATTCTCTTAGGGATCTCTGCACATGTAAGTTTCACTTAGGCAGATGTCCTCTTTTGGGTGCTTCCCTTGCAGCACCCAAAGCCCCCTCCTGACTTACTGAAACCCGCTGAATATGTCTGTGCTTGGAGAAGCATCTGGCTACATCCCCCAAGCCAGATGTGAAATGATAATATCAGTGCTGAGATATGCTGGGGTCCTCCAGGGGTCTCAGTACTGCTGTAATCATTTTGCAGCTTCAGGGAGTTATTAGTAAGTCAGAGGGAGAGTATACAGCTCAGTGTAGCATAGGTCCACATACAGATATTTATGCTACACTGAGGGGAGGTAGGACTGAGGCTATTGATCAATTTAATCCAGCAGCAGCTGATCACACCTGGTTGCAAAAGTGGGTGCTATAGAAACAAATAATGAACTACTGAAGTGAAGAGGTGGATTGATGTAAGTAGGGCTTCAGCTGCATCTCCTCCCCAACTCTCTTGTAGTTGGCCTGAGTTTTGGGGAAAGAATCAGGCAGTCAGAGATTTTGTGTCTATGCAATGTCATTCCTTTCAGCAGTGCACCTGTGACATGAGTCATCAAAGAGGTTATCCCAACACAGCAAAAGTACAAAGTGAGAAAGAGGTGATTTTGTCTAGCACAGTTGCAAAAGGTGCCTTGGGACAGAATGGAACACAGGTACACACTTGTGATATGGATGCCACCAAATAGGTTTCACAACCATGTACAAATAGGCAAGGGGTCCGAAGCAACATGGCTTTGTAATATTGGAAAGGTCAGGTGGATAATGAGATAACTGAACTCTGGAGAAGTCCTCGAGAGACTGGGCAGACATCAGTGATATACTCAAGTCCAACTATGTGGACATTGTAAAAATCACAGCTGTCAGATTATCACCTTGTGTCTTTCCTAAATGCATTTCTTGAGAACTACATTAAAAAATTGTAGGAGCAAAACCAGTGCTTCATTGGGGAAGTGTATGCCTGTGGCTTTACTAAGCTGAAGCAATTACTAGTTACCCAGGGAAGCTGTGGTTTACAATCCTGTCCTTCAACAGAAAAGCTCAATGTAGTTCAGACATAAAGGTGACTCATGCACACTGTACAGACAGATACTGTAACACTCCCATCACAAATGGCTTTCCCTATGAGCTGATAACATTCTTTACATTTTACCCAATGCACACAAGAAGTTAATAGGTAAGCAAAATGTCACTCTCTGATCCATTATCACCAACACACAAAAGGGAGGTAGTCATCACTCTGTAGAACATTTGCCAAGTATTGTGCACTGGAACGGGATCAGCCAAAGTTCGCAAACACTCCAGAGATATTTATCTTCACTAGAGACTTAGGAAAACATAGCACAGTCCAAAAATAAGTATTTAAAGATATTTTGAGTGATTTTGACATGTGTCTTAGGTTTTCCTAGTATATCTAAACACAAAACCAAACTTCATTGGTGCTATCATTAGATTGAAGTGATCTATAGTCTGAATAGCTGGTGGCTCAGAAGCCATCAATTTCATTCAGTTCAGGTCATCCACAGAACAAAGTTGTACCAAGTTATAACTAGCCTTCAGATCTCATCACCAACACTTCATGGTCACTGGCATTAAATATGGCCAAACCAATGAAAGGCATCAACAGGGTGTTTCCTTGACAATCTGCACATGTCAAACAAAAGAAACCAAAAGCAACATTCACAGCAAGACTGTGTCAAGACTCAGGTCAATCAGTAGGTCTGTGCATTGCTGAGGAAGATCAGGAGTGCTGGCCAAGCTGTGTTTTAAGGTATCACTACCATCATAATCATCATCATTGTAATTGTCAATATTCATATTCATTTATATCCTGCTGTTTCCCCAATATTAGGGCTCAAAGCAGCTCTTATTTGCCATCAAATCCGCTTTAACTTATGGTGAACCTCTGAGTAAAAAATGCCCTGGTCATCAACTGCTCTGCAGACTCAGAGCCATGATTTCCTACTGCCTTCCATTTCACTGAGCATTATCATCTTTTTGAATGAATCATATCTTCTTATTATATGTCCAAAATATGACAGCCTCAGTTTAGTCATTTTGGCTTCTATCGAGAGATCAAGCCTGATTTGTTCTAGGACCCATTCATCTGTCCTTTTAGCAGTCTGTAGTATCCACAGAATTCTCCTCCAGCATCACATGTCAAATGAGTTGATTTTCTTCTTGTCAGCTTTCTTCACTGTTCAGCTTTTATAACCTTACACAGAAATCTGTAAAACTACAGCATAGATGATTCTGACTTTTGTATTTAATGATATATCTTTACACTGGGGATCTTCTTCTGATATCTTGGCTACTATCTCCATTTTGATTAATAACTGAACCAAAGTACTGAAACTCTTTAGCCATGTCAATGTTTTCATTATCCACTTTAAACTTGTACAAATAATCTGTCATCATTATTTTTGTTTTCTTAATACTGAACAGTAACTATACTTTTGTACTTTCTTCCTGAACTTTTATCAGGAGTCTTTCCAAATTTTTGCTATTTTCTGCAAGTAATATGGTGTCAGCTCCATATCTTAAACTGCTGAAGTTCTTTCCCCCAATTTTCACTCTTCTTCTGGGTCAAATCTCACTTCTATATGATATGTTCTGCATATACATTAGATAGGGAGATAAAATGCAGCCTTCTCTGACCCTCTTGCCAATGGGAAACCATTCTGTTTCTCCACGTCTGTAAGGTGGCCTGTGTATATGTGTGTCTTTGTGTGTGTGCCTTCAAGTCACCTGTTAACTTATGGCAACATCATGAATTTCTCAGGTTTTTCTTAGGTAAGGAACACTCAGAGGTGGTTCTGTCAATTCTTCTCTATGAAATATAACCAATAGTACTTGGCATTTGTTGACAGCCTCCCATCCAAGTATTAATCAGGGCTGACACTGCTTAGTTTCCAAGATCTGACAAGATCTGGTGCCTTCAGAATATTTAGGCATGTAAAGATTATTAAAACCAGAACAGATTAAAAGCATACAAAAACCTTTGAGAGTAGGACAGTGAATCTGCCCTGAATCCAAGTTCAAACTTTAAAGGAGTTCTCCAAGGTGATGAAAAATTTTTGTGAATGGGATCAGTACCTAAACAGCTCTTTTAACATTTTGACTAAATCCTGGATTCATTATGCCAGTGGCACAAAAGCCACACGTTGCCACAAGCTGACTACCATTCCTAATCTTTTCATAGGAAACCCCATAAAAGGCTTCTTGGGGACTCATTGTCTAAAATCATTTCCTCACTACACTGTTAAAGTGCTATTATTCTACATCCTATTGAATCCTATGGAATCCTGGCAGGGGCATTTAAAACTCTCAGCGAGAGACCTCTTTGGTCTCAATAAACTACAAACCCAGAAAGTGGAATAATAGCACTATAAAGGTGTAATGTGGAAATGGTCTAAGTAAACTCACAATTCATTCAGATCACTGTACTAAAAATGGTCCAAATATTGGGTAAGAGCCTACTTTACTATTCTTACTATAGCTTTTGTTTTATTAGATAGGACATAGTATTTCAGATGTCAGCACCAACTGGCCCAAATCTGAATGAATACTTGCTAACCTCATATAGATAAATACTTATTTCAATAAAATTCACTTGATACATTTAAAGGAAGAGGGAGAGCATATGTTTCAAATCAAGTTCATTCTGGAATGGAATAGTTAAAAGACACATGCATATGCGCACGCGCGCACACACACACACACACTCTTTATCTCCTTGGGATCAATCCCAGAAGAACAATGTGGCTTATTAAAGGGAGGGGAAACCATGTCTCTCAGTGATGGAAGAGGCCTTTGGGAAGCACCAAATGAGTTTCAGATGTCTATCCAGGAGCGCACTATGTGCCTGTACCATGGAAAATCTTCCCAGGTGTTTGCAGTTTCATGCATTGATGCAAAATAAGGACCACAAACTATTTCCCTAAAGGAAGAGCAGCCTGAACAAAAGGAATGCGAACAACAACAAGAGAAGGCAACCACAGGGGATGAAAGATGTAAAGATGTAAAAGCGATACCACTACTTTGCAGCCATGGAAGATTTTTAAAGCAAGTACATCAAAGCATATCTCTAACATGAATGAAGCCTAAGAACAATTTTAGTATATATTAATTCCTTAAGAGTTTGGCTTTACGCATGCAGAATACTACCCCTTTCTCAACATTTTCTGTGAACTCTTGCCATTGGCTGACAGTGCCCTCTTAAGATGGAATTACAGATTACAAGAAAACATCTACACCTATACCTCATTGTTCTTCACCTGAATGTGCAGGATCCATACTTGTCCCCATGTCCAAGTGTCCATCATGATCTCATGTGGTTCCCAGCACTTACTAGCATAAGTAGAGATGTGAAGGCCCGGGAAAAAAATGGAAAATATCAGAAAAAAAATGTTTTTTTCCTGAAAAAATTGGAAAAATTCAGAAAAAGAAGAAAATCGATTATAGAATGTTTTATTTTAGCATGATGAATAAAATCTTTAAGACAAGGTGTTCATGTATTCTCCAAATCATTTCTAAAAATTATGACTGATACTGATACTGATAACTATAGCTCAGAAAATGAGTCTGATTAAATTTCATGCCTAGTTGTTGAATCTTAGTCCCTCTCTCCTCCCTTCCACACATTTTTTTTTCTGAAAAAAACAGGAAAAAAACAGTTTTTTCCCATGGCTTCCAAATTTCCAGAAATTTTACATCTCTAAGCATAACACACAGTAATATCAAAGACATAAATGAAGCCATACTAGAAAGGTGTTCTAGGTGTCACCTCCTCAGTTTTGGATTATATTTTTTCTAAAACGTTATCAAACTCTGAACTTTAGCACTCCTCATGAATATATTTCCTTGTTTAAGATATTTATAATCCAAAATAGCTTACAAAATACCATTAAAGCATAATCTGACTGGAGATTAAAGCAATTAATGGAAACAGCCATCCTTGTGTTAAACAGAGCAAATAATTTAAAAGACAGACAACACCCAGCAGTCAATCACCTAGTTCTCTTCTCCCTCCTGTTTTTTTTTTTTTGCCAAAAGTTGTTAGCTTGAAGCAAAATCGGCCACCGATGAAGATTTCTTAATAGCTCATACCACAAAGACAGAAAGATGGATAGAGAGGCTGGAATCCTGTTGGTGACATATGTTTGCACAGCGTCAGGTTACACACGTAGATGTCCTTGTTTTTGTTTTTTTGTTCTTTTGGATATTGCAAAAGAGGTTTCAGGGTTTTGGAGTTATGACAAAGACAAACATGCAAGAGTACATTCTCTTTCATTATTATAGATATTGTCATTTGTGTATCCTCACATAATGGGATCCAGGAAATAACTGTGTTTAGCTGAGGTCCTTTCTGCACCACCCTCCCAACCTGCCATGGGGATGGGAGAAGGACAGGACTGCAATGACAGTTCTGCATAACACTGTTGTGGTCCCTTCCTTTTCCTGTCCCCAGGTGGTGCAATCATGGATTAAATCATTGATGGATTTTCCCTGTCAATGACCTGTGATTGTGCCACCACTGTGGACTTATATGTCCTGAGGAAGCCCAGGAAGCACAATGGCTGCACTTCCTGCAACAGCACAGCCTGGGAAAGTATGCAGCTGTGCTATGGAAGGAAGAGGCATGGCCATCATGCTTCCTTCACCACAGAGTCTGCCGGTGCAGAAGGGAGTGCTCCTGTTGCGCTACCCTCTCAGCAAAGCCAATGCTGGGATCTCCACCGGAGGACTCTGTATAGTGGTGTAGCTTGGTGTGACTGGGGTAAGGGCGTGGGGCAGAGTGTGGAGGCAGGGCTATGGCATGCATGGGCAGGGCTATGGTGCATGGGAGAGGAGCTACGGTGTGTGGAGGTGGGGCTACAGTGTGCAGGGGCAGGACTACGGTGCACAGGGAAGCAGACAAGGAGCGGTGGTACCCCATAAAAAAGCCACCCAGGGCGCACCAGCCCCCTCGTCCATCCATCCCTATATGACTGACTCTGCACAAAGGTAGGGTGCAGAAAGGGGCTGAGAGAAATATATGGGGAAGTCTATCCATGAGACTGCAAGGTTTTGTGAGCAAGACAGATCTCTGACTACAATGGCTGCATATTTTCTATCTAGAGCAATTGATGAAAAATAAAATCTATAAAAGAAATTGCTGTGGATTTCAAGGAGAGTCAGAATGTTATAGCCCTCATTAATTTTAAATATTTTTTACAGAGGTTTGTAAACATTGGATTTAGTTTAGCTATAGAACTAGAAATTTTAATTCCTTTTATAGGAATTACTTTAAAAAATATTGATATTAATGCAGCATTTTGGTGCAAATACATAACATTCTCTCTCTCTCTCTCTCTCTCTCTCTCTCTCTCTCTCTCTCTTTCTGGTGACTGGCCTGCCAGGTACATAAAAATAAACATATCTTAATGTTTTTGGCAGTTATTTTACCAGATCTCAGAACCAAAACTAACAAAATGAAAGCAATCAAGGTGTGTCAAGCAGGTCTAATAGATCACTATGGCAGTTTCAAAGCTGACATTTTACAAATTGGATACTTTAAATAATGACATTGGAAATGTCAGCATCCTTCAGCTTTTGTGATGGTGGTGGGGGACTTTGTTTTCCCCATCTGGTCTCAATCTAAAAGGTCAAAAAGGTAGCCAACACCCTGCAATTGGTTAAAGCAATAATGTGGTACTTGGGGACCTGGGTTCCAATCCCCATTGTCTTCAGTGTTGTTGGGAGGATAAAGTACATCAGAGGAACACAGGCTTGTGCTTATTGTGGGAAAGGTGAGATAGACATATAGATAGATGGTTAGGACATAGACGTTTTCAAATGATCCCAAATCCAGCATTTGAAATCTACCATTTTCTGAAATGCTGTCAGACCCTCTAATGACTTTTGAGACTGAGAGACCATTTCACATACCTGACAGAAACCTTTCCAAAGAAGATGCCAGGATCAAAAGCTTTGGATATCACAACTGGATGTTTCGAGAAAAGATAAGGTGACTTCTGGTGGGGGTACTCGAATGTCCCCTCTGTTGTACCACCTGACTTGATGCTGAGAAGTTGATGACACCCATCTTGCACAGGTGTGAGTGGAGGCCAAATGTAATCCAAAGTGGCCAAGTGTTATGTTTCAGGCTAGTCTGTGGTTGCTGTAAATATTCTGTGGGAACAGTCATAGGTCACACATTCTTTTGTACTGTAGGATCAGTGAGGTAGCACGTTAATGATTTGAGGGAACTATCCTATGACACAACACGCTATTGCAGCTGTTGTTTTGCTTTTATCCGTTTCCCTACTTCAAATATCAAGTCAACTCTCCTTTGGTCTTAAAGAGATTATGCTTTCATTACTTTGAGCATGTCAACTCCCAGCTAAACCTGAAAAGCAACAAGTAGGAGAAAACTGATGGGGTTTAAGGAGGATAAAGTTAACAGCGTAAGGATTCCTGGGTCAAAGAAAAGACAAATCACAGGGTTGTCTTTTCAACCATTGGATCACTTTCTCACAAGAAGTTGTCCCTCTCTCAGGACTGGTGCTGTTAGTTTTGCGGAGAAGAGTTGCAGACGGGTCTGAAAAACTAGATGGTTGTTTATATATGAAATACCAAACCTGCCCTCTTTTCATGTAACAAAAGGAAAGACAGTTTGCAGACATTAGCAGGCACAGAATGTGACAGCAAGATTTTTTTTTTTAAGGGAGCTGGGCAAATGGAACAGGTATTAGCTTTTCTGCGCAAATTATACCTGGGGGCCTGTTTGTATCTGTATCCTATTCAGAGAGAGAGTTTTCACTTTAAATGGGTTGGGACTGGTCTGCTCCTAGGAGCTCCTGTACCTATCTTAGCCTCTTCAAGTGTTGAGATCAGCTTTCGGCTTGGCATCTTACAGAGATGTCAGTTTGGTGGGTACAAGGAGCAGGGCATTTTGAGTGCTGACCCTGCAGTCATGGAGTTCATTCTCCGATAGAGAGGGGGAGAATATCCAATCATATTTGGAAAATGGTTTAAAAAATGTGTTCCTCAAGTGTCAAGAAACTGTGATAAGAAGAATCCTGAACTGATGAGAAGCCTTGCAGATTGGATATTATTATATGCAGAATTAGCATGTGGTTATTTTGTGCAGAAAACATCTTTTCCAAAGCGGAAATGATATTTCTGTGCAGACAATAATATATCTGTGGAGCAAATATTTTTCTGGGGACCCTCTTTCTGCAGAGACAATGTAGTCAATTTATATGCAGATAATGCTGTTTTCTGTGCTAAGCAATCGTGTGTGTTTTTTGTGCAAAAGAAGTCTTGCACTCTGAAGAGCTTTTCAAAAACTACAATTTTCAAAAGACTTTCTCACAGCAAGATGAAAATTGCCAAAATGACTTGTTGCTTCCTATGAAAAGAAATTAGCAAAGAATTACACCCATACTTTACAATTGCTGAGGTTTTCAATTATTTCCATTTGGGTATGTTTTTTTTTAATTTTATTTACAAACAATAAAACAAGACAATGACAATAACATTCATACTGCCTCGACAAGGATATAGTGTGTAAATATCTATATACATACCTATTTTTATATATTCCATTTCACAAATTGCACTCTACATTTGTCCATGACTTCCCGCTGAGGAAGAAGTAATAATAAGTCCAATAGAAAAAATTATATATGTCTGTCCATCGCATCTCTAAGTTCTATGTTCCTGTATATTACAGCCACATACTCAAAAATCAATATTCACCATCTTTATATCCCCCCATAAGTTTCTGAAATATGTTATTACACATTCCCAATCTGAGGCAAATTTTTCAAATTTATCTCTTCTTAATACATATGTGAACCATTTGTAGCATGTCATTTCCAGTTATTTTTAAACGGCTGAAGGCTTTACTGCAACAAAATACTTTTATTAATTTACATTTTGGGGGGTCCCCATTTTAAAGTTGTTATGGATACATTTTAAGAACAATTATTTTATTTTTCTATTGTTATATTATTTTGTTTCATTTGTTGTTCATTTGTGCGTCACCTGGTGAGATCTTCAAGTCCTGCAAGCTGGCTGAGAAATCAATTAATCAATCAGTCAGTCAAAAATTACAAAAGGAAAGGGAAAAAAAGGGGGCAGTTTCATAGGTGGAAACTACACATTTATTTGAATCATTTCATTTAAAGGTAGGGTAGGTAAATAAGAACCAGAATGGTGTAATGGTTTGAGCATTGGACTATGACCCAGGAGACCAGAGTTCAGTTCCCCACTCAGGCATGGAAACTCACTGAGTGACTTGGGGTGAATCACACACTCTCAGCCTCAGAAAACCATATGATAGGTTGACCTTAGGGTCATCATAAGTTGAAATTGACTTGAAGGAACACAACAACACAAGGAAAATAAGAATGATGCTGCTGCTTCAGACCACAAATCTACATCTTAGACCAGCTTTCCCTTTCCAAACACAGCAGACAAATGTCCTGGGAAAATTCACAGGCATTTCTTTTTGATTCCTCCCAGCACCTTT
The DNA here is from genome assembly GCA_030412105.1 of Cyclura pinguis. NCBI lineage: Eukaryota > Metazoa > Chordata > Lepidosauria > Squamata > Iguanidae > Cyclura > Cyclura pinguis. The sequence continues at coordinate 33,234,194 of CM059599.1, forward strand.
TATTCAGGACTATTTATTTATTGAATTTCAGTGCTACCTTTCTCCCAAGATGGGACCCAAGGTGGCTTTCAAAAGAGGTTTAAAAAGCATTAAAAACAGAAACACTTAAAACTGCTTCTGAATTTGGAAATTTCATTTGGTGGCCATGGTGGCTACTGAAAGACATTAGTTCCAATTATTTGTGTGTTGATTTTAGAATGAGATGGTGGTAAAAGTGTTAGTGGTGATGCTGATGGTGGTGTGATTTTAAAGCTCAGTCAGTGGTATTTTAGATGTGGAATATGGAGGAGGACAGCTGCAGGCCATTTTTCACAGTGGGAGCAATTAGTTTGTCTTCTAATTGCTCCTTGTGGCACCAGGGTAATTGTCAGATCCTCTTTGGTCAGTCAACAGAATGAGGTGATAACGAGGCTCCTAAGTTGTGCCATTGTTTGCAATTGATTAACAGAAAGGAAGTCAGAGGATGACGAAAGAATTCAAACAAATGATTTTTTCTTTGATGGATTTCCTACTTCACTGTAGCAATTTAATGGGGACATTAAACCTTGAAGGACAGTTTGCATTTCTAATTAAAGCCTGCATTTCAATTGACTGATGATGTTCTGTTAAAATTCAGTGAGGTTTATATGTTGAAATGAGCACTGCTGAATTTCATGGGGCTTATTCCTAGACAACTAGAGACAGGATTTCAATAGTATCAGTCCTATAAAAATGGGTATTATACTGTGCACTGAGGCTGTTTGTGTGTGTAGCTGTATATACTATGAGAATAATCTCCCACACTTCAAATTTTACTGGTACAATATTGGTTACTTTAGCTATACATCCACTTTGGGTGACGATGACCTTGTACCCAGTACCCATAATGAAGAGCATCTGACTATTCCATAATAGATGCAGGATGTATATTTTCCATAGCTGTGATTATAATGGTCTCTTTTCATTAAATAAAACCTCAGTTCAGACATTTCCTAACAAAGGTTACCACTTTGCATGGGAAAAAGACATACTGGAATGTGCTTTTACACACCAAGAGAGGGGAGGGGAACACTGTACTGTTACTCATTAAATCTCATTCCTCTTCTGATCACATACACTCTGTGATGAGCATTGCCTGGACTCCCAGAAAGCACTGTTATGGGCTAGCTAGCATATTACAATAGAATAAGAAATAGAGAGATGGGTGGGGGGAACCCTAGCAGCAACAATATTCATTTCCTGAGCTGTACTCAGTCTTATCTTCCAGTGACTCTGCCCTATCACCTTTTATTGGGAACATTATTTTAGGGAAGTGATCTTTTCCTTTCCTTCCTACTCCATCCCATTCAAAGACACACGTCTATTTTCAAAACACATCTTTAAACTTTTCAATAATTATCTCCCTCAAAAAGATAGACAAATCTCACAAAACCTTCACTGTCTGATTTATCTGCACAAATGAAAATGTGCAAATCATTACAATCATTTATAGGAAGGAATTGGGAAGGGCAACCGTAATGAAGATCGGGAAGGGAAAGCAAGTTGCAAGGAAGAGGACAAGAGGGAAGAAATATGGAAAGTATTTAATACTTTCTCCAACCAAGAGAAACAACTGGCTGTACCAATTTTCCATTTTTTCTCTCCATAACTTTTTTTTTTGGGGGGGGGGGCATATGAAAAGCAGCTTTCAAAAGAGTTTGCTGCAGGCCAAGCTATATACCATATGAAGAACATGAGGGGCTTCTCTTGCCAAGGGCAAAAGGTGAACACATTTTGTTGGTTTCAAAAATGGAACACCAAGAGAACACATAATATGCCATTATGTCTTTGGTTTCCAACTTGAACTCAGCATAAATTATTCCAGGAATGTTTTCATAGTCTTTTTTTAAACCTTCTTGGCAAGAACTATTTTGATTGCATGGCTTCGTTAAGTTTCTTATTTTATCATTTTCCAACTCTCCTTCTCCCATGTAGATCTCAAAAAATGAAACCAAGGGCAGCACTTCTCAAAGCAACGAAGCACGCTGCAGGGGAAATTTGTGTTTACCTAGGGCCTGCGACTTGAGGAGAAAAAAGAAGATGCTGGAGGAGAAATTTGCTAACCTTTTACCCTTTTCATAGTTTGCAAGCCATTCTTGGTACAAATAAAGATCATTCAAAGCCTCTCTGTTGAGTGGAAGAATGCTTTCCAGTTAGCCTATGGCTGGTTCAATACAAAAACCAAAAAAAAATCTTTTATTTCTTTTTTCTTTTCTTTTTTTGTCACACCACTTTAAAAAAAAATCAAAAGAGGCTGGACAGCTATCTGCTGGGGATGCTTTAGCTGGAGATCCTGCATTGAGCAGGAGGTTGACCTAGATAGCCCATGGGACCCCTTCCAACTCTGTTATTCAGTGATGGTACTACTTTAGATAGGAATGCATCCTCCTTCTCAGGATCAAACTAAAGGTGATACCATTCCTTCAATTAATAATTACTTGAATGGCTTACCCACCCATCTGAAGGAAGACACAATTTCATTGCAGAACAACAGTGGGGGAAAGATAAGAGGTGGAGCATGAGAACCATTCAAGACTGAGAGATCTCTCAACATTAAGCTGCTGTGTTTGGAAGATTTCACCGTGGCTCACTATCCGGGTGTGTCAGCCTGGTGGTTTGCAAAGAAGGTGACCTGAGGGATCAATGCTTATTTCTGTCTGTCAGTGCTAACGGGTGGTTGCTGAACTGTAAAAAGGTCTTTAGAATTCAAGAGGGTGCATGCCTCTTCCTCGTTAAGACTCTGCAAAACAGGAAGGACTGCTACCTTGGAAAAAGAAGTATCAGGATTGGAGGAAATGAGTCACATGTTTCCATTGTTAAGCAGACTATAAAAAGAAAGAGAACACCTTGAAGAAGAATCAATGAGTAAACAATGGAAAAGAAGAAAACAAGGAGTTGTTGGATAGAGTGAAGGGATGTGATTTGTTTGGAGATAAGCACTCTCAGTAAGTTTTTTCAGAAGGCAGGTGCCACCCCGGGACTATATGAAAGTAAAGACTTTGGAATCTATTGGGAGATGCATTTGGACTGTCTTTAGTAACTTCTCATCCTCTGTTGGTTATATTTTGGACTCCTTTCTGTTGCATGTTGTTGTGTGCCTTCAAGTCATTTCTGACTTATGGTGGCCCTATCAAGGAGTTTTCTGGGACTGCGAATGTGTGACCCACCCAAGGTCATCCTGTGGGTTTCCATGGCTGAATGGGGAATCAAACCCATCTCTCCAGGGTCATAGTTCAAAGCTTAAACCACTATACCATGATGGCTCTTTCTATTGTACATTACTGTGCAATATATAGTTGCATATAATATTTGGAAGGGGCCACAGTACATCCCTTTTAAATTTTATTTTGTTCAAACAGTGATGTGCACTTGATTAATTAAGTGAAGTATTCTCACTTCATTTTGCTTTCTTCTGGCTTCTTCCTTCCTCCCATTCGGCTTCTTCCTTCTCTTCTTCTTTTCCCCTAACCCCTTTTAATTATACAGTTAAGAAAAGACGAGTGCACTGGTGGAGCTTGGAGTGCGTGAAGCAGGGTGGAGTGCATGGAGGACCGGGCCGGGTCTATGGAGCACAGGGGCATGGCCATGGTGCGGGGTGTGTGGTTACAGTGTAGAGTCAGGGCTGCAGTGCCTGGGGTGGGGCTACAGCATGTGGGGCCAGGGCTATGGTATGTGGGGCATGGCTATGATGGATGGGGCTTGGCTACAGCATGCAGGGGCGGGGTTATGGTGTGTTGGGGAGGGCAAGCAAGGAGGAGCAGCACCCTCAAAAATTGCCACTGGGGACGCTCCATTCCCGTCGGCTCCCCATCCCTACACGACTGGATGGGTGCAGAGAGTAGTGGGTCATTTAAATGATTAGATTATTTAAACTGATTATATTTGGGATCCCTGGCTCCTACATGCAAAAGATGTCCTCTGCTATTCATCTCAGCAGACTACGCTTCTTGATGAGGTGTGGGAAGCAGCAAGGATGAAGTGACTGGGTTGGGCAGAAAAAAGTTCTGCAAATGTTCAGAGACTTTGGAAACATTTCTGAAGTAAGAATTCTCTCACCCTTAATACATTGTCTCATCCTAGTAGCTTTCGACTTGCTACCGTTCTTGCTATGAATCAGTATCCTCTAACTCAAATACATCATTCTCATTTAACAATTAACAAGGCATCTGAAAAGAAAAGTCTACACATTGATGGGAATGGGGTAAAAAAGAGAGGTGTAGATCTGTGCCAAACTTAACTGAAGGGGTTGTAAGAGGAGAAGCTGTGCTTTGGGACAGCTTTTCTTAACTTACTGGTTCCCAGACATGTTGGATTTCCACCATTCCAAGCAGCAGATATATTATATGCTTTTCAGTCTCTGTGGTAGTGGTGGTGGCATTTACTAGACTGTACAAAAGCAATTTTAAAAAGGACAAAAAAGAGCATTTTGAAGGAGCAATTTTAAAAAAAAGTGATCCCAGAGTGAACAGTAAGAACCTCTGTGCCATTCTTGGCTAATACATTGGTGTCACCACCCTACCCTTTCAATATCGAATTTAGTGACAACCCAAGTATTAATGATTTCAGCTTGAGCAGTATTGATGTGAATGTCTTAATTTCCAAATTTCTAATATTTAACATTATCAAATTAATGTCAAATCTTTTGTTCCGAGCTTTGCTTTCAATCCAGATGTCTCAGGATGCTCATCAGGGTAGCATCTCTCCTATAATCTCCCCCATTACTCACCAACTGAGAGACAAACACGTCCAAGTTGATACCCCCCCCCCTCCAGGCAGCAGTATAGGATAGCCCGCCAAAAGGTATGTCCTTATGCTTATCAGAGCTCAGCAGAAAAGTCCAACTCAGCCGCATAGTGGCAATTATTGTCCTTTCAGAAGATAAAGATGGACCTTCGGAGGGGCTGAACACAGTAAATAGGACAACTCATGTCATCTCACTGCATGATACTACGGCATCCAGAGTCTGCCCTTTCTCCCAAAGCTGACAGCGAAAGGACAAATCTGCGGCGCCAGTTTAAGCTGAAGAGGCCACATAAATAGCAGGCATGGAGATTCTGATCCAAATTTAAAACCTGGGGAGAAAGGAAGAGGCTTTAATCACCACTTTCACACTGGCCGTCTTCCTCTGGTGTCCATTTGTGCTCATGAAATCTTTCTTTCCAGTACAAGCAGGAGGTGAAGGGGTGGAGGAGAATCCAAATGACTCCTTCTGCCTACTATTTACACTTTTAAACATTGTTTGCAAATTTCCAGTGACATGATCAGTGTCACCTTTTTGTTTGTTCCTGAGCTCATGCAAGAAGGCTGAGGAAGCCACGCTGGAGAAGCTGAGGCAAAAGCAGACAATGGGAAAGATGTTTTAGGAGCTCCGGTAAAACCATCCCTTATTTTGCACATTCCACACACTCATGAAAAAAAAAAATCACCCTTGGCAGCACACCTTTGCTTGTTAGTGCCAGTTCTTTCTGCTCAGTTTATTTTCTACTTGTCAAAATTATGAGCTAGGCAGGAAAAAAAAGGTTCCTCTAGATGAGACAAATATGGCAAGAGGTTGTCGTATTTATTGCTTTGGTTTTCAATTTTTTTCCCTAAAGTATCCAAATAAAATTTCTGTCGCCCTACACTGTTTTGGGGCAATTGCCCCCAAAGCCCTGTAGGAGACATGAAGGCATGTTTTTGGGTCTTTTTGGGGCCCTGAAGGGCATTTTGGGGCAGTTAGAGACTTTTTTAAAAATCATTTTGGCTCAGGAAGGTCCATGGTGGCTCTAGACTTAGTGGAAATACCCTCAACATCTCATACAGATCATTTTTGGAGGAAAAAAAGCCAAAAAATATTTTTGACCCCTGGGAGGCTCTGAAGGCCACAAAAACAGCTGCAATGTGGTCCACAGGCTGCACTCTGCCCACCTCAATGTACTGCAACAATAAAGTATCTTTTGTTCCTTTCTCTTCTGATTTTCGTTTCAAGTTATAGCACACTAGTACATCAATGAGATGTCATCATCATACTATCATTCTTTCTTTAAAAAATAGAGAGAAAATTTTCCCATCAGACCATAAGATCATCTCAGCAAACTATGTCCTAATTTTTAAAAACCCTTTGGAAGATACCTAGTGCAGATTTTTTTAAAAAAAAATAACTACAAGGAACCCCCTCCCCCCCCCCCAAAAAAAAAGGCTGTATCAGTGGATCTGGAGGCAGTGGATCTGAACAACAACCAGCAAAACCCAAGGAACTATAGTGGAAGAACTCATGCTTCTTTAGACTAGTCTGTATGTATCTTAAACTGACTCCAAACAATATTCAGTGATGGTCCTTGGATTCCAGATCAAGGTGTTAGCAATTACCAGGGTGAAACCCCCTCTCCCCACCAAAAGATTAGGCTTATGAACCACATATTCTTTGTCAGGTTACATTCTCTTCATAGAATCATAGAATCATAGAAATGTAGAGTTGGAAGAGACCACACGGGCCATACAGTCCAACCCCCTGCCATGCAGGAACACCTTCAAAGCACTCCCGACAGATGGCCATCCAGCCTCTGCTTAAAAACCTCCAAAGAAGGAGACTCCACCACACTCCGAGGCAGCATATTCCACTGCCGGACAGCCCTGACCGTCAGGAAGTTCTTCCTGAGGTTCAGGTGGAATCTCCTTTCCTGCAGCTTGAATCCATTGCTCCTTGTCCTGATCTCTGAAGCAGCAGAAAACAAGCCCTCTCCTTCCTCTACATGGCATCCCTTCAAATATTTAAACACGGCTATCATGTCCCCTCTTAACCTTCTCTTCTGCAGACTAAACATACCCAGCTCTCTAAGTCTATCCTCATAGGGCATGTCTTCCAGGCCTCTCACCATTTTGGTTGCTCTCCTCTGGACCTGCTCCAGCCTGACCATGTCCTTCTTGAATTGGGGTGCCCAGAACTGGACACAGTATTCAAGATGAGGTCTAACTAAAGCAGAGTAGAGTGATACCAGTACCTCCCTCGAGCTAGACACCATACTCCTATTGATGCAGCCGAGAATTGCATTGGCTTTCTTGGCTGCCGCATCACACTGCTGACTCATGTTCAGCTTGTGGTCTATTAAGACTCCTAGATCCCTTTCACACATACTGCTATACAGGGGTCCATATGATGGCTACAGCTTAGAATGCCCTTCGTTCTTTAAACAAATAAAAGAATTAGGATGCATTCCTTGGTTATGTGCACACATGGCTAAAGAATAGGAACAAAGAAAGTTCCTCCATAGTGTGGGTTGATAAGTTTAATATTACTTCTTTAAGGTTATAAATATAATTATACACCATCTGATAGCGATCTTCCTGCCTTTTCTTTTCTTTCTCAGAGACCACAGAAGTGGCAGTTGGGATGGAGCAAGGGCCTTTCATCTGCTTGTGGGCCAAGGCATGATGAATGGGGTGTCTCCTGTTACAGCAAAATACAATACCATACCATACTACACAGTACAATATATACAATTATAATACAACAAGATGGAGTTGTGTGGTAACACACACATACCACAGAAAGAGAGAGTAAGGGAAGGAGAGGAAAAGGGAGTCAAATTGGGTATGACCTTGGTTAGGGACAATCAAAATGTCACAAAAGTATGTGAGCTTTCAAGTTCTTTAGACAACTTCCTCAGGCTAGGTGGTACCATGTGTCGACAAACACAGAGGGGATATTAAAAAAAAAGTCAAGAAGTCCTTCTGGATGTTGTATCATTAGGTCAGCAGCCAGCTAAGTCCCAAGATGGCAATTGCAGTCTGAAGAAAGAAGAGTCAGATGAGAAGGTATCAGTTCATACCTAATGCTGTTTGTTGGGATGCTTAGTGAAGGTCTGCTTTCCATCTCTGAAGAAAAAGGGACCACTGGAAATGTAGGGATCAGTCCATTGGTCAAAACACTCTGGGTCCTGAATCAGCTTAAAATTGAGGTATGGAATAGCATGGCATCTTTGCAAGTTCTCACTGTAGCTATCCTTTCCGTGGACCACAGATATTGTGAGAAAGCCACTGAAAGCCAGAGTAGAGCTTTGGTCAAGACTGGGTTAGCCCAGGTTCAAACCTCTAGTTGGAGGGTCAATCAGGCCCAGTCATTCCTAGCCATTCCCTCAGCATAACCTATCTTGCAGGATGGCTGTGACGATAAAATGGAAGTGGTAAGGAAACCTAGTACATCAGTCTGAACACCTTGAATAACAGGTGATACAGAAATTATATTGTTGTTGTTGTGCACCTTCAAGTCACTTCTAACTTAAACTGGTCCTAAGGGAAACCTATCACATGGTTTTCTAGGCAAAAATTTTTTTGGGGGGGGGGTGCCTTTGCCTTCCTCTGAGGCTGAGACAGTATAATTTGCCCAAGGATACTCCGTAGGTCTGATTTGAAATCGCCCCCCAGTAGTGGGGATTTGAAGCCTAGTCTCCAGAATCATAATCCAATGCTCAAACTACTACACTGTGCTGGCTGTCTAGAAATTATATAACACATTATATAATACAAATATAAGTTTAAACATACAGCATAGGCCTGAGAGCATTCGTAGTCTGAAATATCAAGATAAACAGGAGTGCTACTTCTATAAGATAAACACTGGTGTTCAGATCTTTTTTTCAGAGAATATTTTTAATTTTATTATTGTTAATTAAAAAATTACATTCCAGATTAACGTATTTCCATTTTTTCCAGTAAAAAACATATATAATGTATACCAACTGTAACTATAACAATAGATTTTCATACTACCCACCCTTCCCAAAAAGAAAAAAGAGAGACAAGGAAAAAAAAAAGGGAAATATAACTCCCCCCCCAGGCAAAAAACCAGTTTGTTGCATTAACTGGAAAATAATAAGAAAAATTCCCAAAATAGTTTCGACCTCCGATCATATCCTTGACATAGGCGTTAGTTATGTTCATTTCTTAACCTTTGTAAAAAAAAGAAAAGAAAAAAAGAAAAAAAAACCTTGTCAAAATACTCCTACAACTAACTCTTTCCACATAATTTTGCAAAGAGCCCTTGCATAATGCAAATACATCAACATCGAGAATACACAGTAGCAATTTCCTTTGTTAATTATCTTTAACATACTTAAAAAGGGGACGCCATAATTCATAAAACTGCTTTGTAGTTTTATATTGAAGCAAGAAGGTAAGCTTATCCAGTTCTGCTACCTCCAGAAGTTTATCCCATCATTCCTCCTCACTGGGAACAGTTTTCTTCCGCCAATGTCTGGCCAAAACTATTCTGGTTGACACGATCATATGCCATGCTAGTCACTGAATATGCTTATTTAAGGTACATAAATTTACCATACCCAATAAGAAGATTTCTGGTGTTAAATCTATGTTAATACTCAAAACCCTTTGCATTTTGGTTTGAATTTTAGACCAGAATTTTTTAACCTTATCACACCCCCACCACTGATGAAAGAACGTTCCCCTCTCTTTGTCACACTTCCAACAAGAGTCCTTGTTATGCTTTGAAATTTTGGCAGTCCTGGCTGGTGGAAGATACCATCGAAACCATAACTTAATAACATCCTCTTGAAGGTAATAAGACCTAGTGAACCTAGTCACATTCTTCCATGCTCCGGACCAGTTATCCATGTGTTCAGATCTTTTAAAGAAGGATTCACAGTGAATTCAAACAATCAGGAAGGATGTTAGTTGGGGTTTAGCCTTTAAAAAATGACTCTGTTAGGGCAAACGTGTTCTCATCTATTTTTCTGCTTTAGAATTTCTGCCTTCATTACTGTCTTGGGATTTTTCTCCAGTCTCTCTCCCTCTTTTCTTCAGAAGCTTTGCCATTTGCTCAAGTGGGAGACTCAAGTAAGTTGTTTTTCTTTGGATAGGCTCAAGTTGGGAAGTGGCTTTCATTACAAGCAACAGGTCCCCAAACAGCTTGCCTCCTCAGATTTCTTTTCAGCATAACAGTTTAGAGCATTGGCTATCAACAGAGACTAAGAAATCAAATCATTTCAGGAGAACAGGACCATACAAGCTCCCTGTTTTCCATGAGTTGTGTTCATATTCTTTTCCTCCCATCTAATAATGCCCTTTGTTGCTTTAACAAACTTGTTCCATGTTTTTTTTTTCCTTCGTACAGCATTGCTGTCATTAACAATACCCAAAGCAGTAAAAAAACTGAAAAACTGGAGACATCATAATAATATGAGAAAAGCCATGTTGGATCAGACTAATATTCCTTTCACGCAGTGGCTGATCAGTTGCTTCCAGAAAGACCAGTATCTTAATATTCTGTTTCCATTAAGAATCGAAGGAATATTCAAAAATATTTTAAAAATGTTCAAAATGAAGCATCTTGAGTGTTGAGAAACCATGGTGACGAGAATGTTAGACATGCAAGAATCTTCACAATTCAAGATTTTTCTGGGTAAAAAAAATGTGTTGCGGGAGAGTAAACATGCAGCTCTCTCTTTCTTTCTCTCTGCATGTTTGTGTGTTGTGTAAACAGTGGTGGAGCTTGAAGTGTGTGGAGGGGGGCAGGAGGGAGTGGGGCTACGGCACAAGAGGCATGGCCACTGTGTGCGGGTGCATGGCTGCGGTATGTGGGGGCATGGACAGGGTGTGTGAGGGCGTGGCTACGGGCCAGGACACCCCAGAAACATTGCCGCTCAGGCTGAATTGCCCCCGTTACCCCACTGGCATACCCTATCCCGGGGACTATAAATTTGATATCAGATATGCACACCATGCCAGAGAGGTTGCCTGGATGGGCACGTAGGCAAAGAGGTCAAACAACTGAAAACAGTTCAAGACCAGAAAAATCCCCAGTCACGTAGCTCAAGGAGACCTCGGGCAATACACATCTACATAGAGAAAGGGTCCTCAGCCAAGAGTAACGAACTTGAGGAGATTAGCGTGTTTTCCCCAGGTTGAGCAACTTTGACTCTGGAAAAATCCTACAACGCGAGGTCCATCTACATAAACTTACACTGCAACTCTTTGCAACCACAACCCTGAACACTTGCAACCCAGCATAAACCAATCATGCGAATGACCAAGTTGTCATTGTTTGGCATTCCTTCCTTTGTTGTGGCCATTGTTCTTCCCAGGAGAGGGCCTGCCCTTGAGGTACATTCTGCCCTATAAGTAGTCCTAGTGTTTGAGGGTCTCTTTGGAGAACTGTCCGCCACGCTAGCAGACTGGCACTCTGTTAGTTGAGTGATCCCCTCAGCTGTCTCTCTGCTGAGCTCCGTTCTTCTCACTGCTTCCCAGGCTGAAGACTTCAGGAAAGGTGCAGTATCACCGCATCTACAATCCCTTTGCTATATTCCCTATCCATTTTTCACCTCTTTTCCTTTTCAATAGGCCTTGTGTGTGTGTGTGTGTGTGAGTGCGTTGGTGGGTGATAACATTTTCATTCAATAAAATTCATTTATTCAATACGTTTGTCTGGCTTTTTGGCTTGGCCTGACCCCATAGAAGTTGGGTAAAAGATCCTGCTGGGTTACCCTGCCCCTTGTTTTGCTATTGCCAGTGCTCCACTAATTTCCCCAACCTTTATAACTTGGAGCAAATCAAGGTGTCCCCCATGGAACCCCCAGAAGTCAGGGTAACACCCCCACTCCCACATCCCTATGCAACTGTGTTCAAAAAGTGTCAGCTTAAAAAGGGACACACTCCTCATGCAGTCATACTTCAAAATGGTCCCAGTTAATGGTCTATCTTTTTTTGTGGATTCAGATTGCCTGACTTATATCTCAAGAACTACCTCTGACATACTACTGGTGCTGCTGGTACTGCTCCTGCCTGCGTCTGATCTTCAGGCTCAGACAGAGGCCTTCTGATAGTGGGAGGAAACTTGATCCCACTACTACCATTCTGAATCTTTGCAAGTCACCTGGGGACAAAGCAAGCTTGTGCCTTCTATTACCAAAACTACTTTCTTTTACAAGTCTTACTGTGGGTGAAAGCAAACCAGTCCGCTTTCCTCTGTCCCTTGGAGCACCATGTGGATCTGCATTACTGCTGCAGAGATGCTTCAGGATTGGTTCAGTTAAATTAATGATCTGATCTGATATTAATAATAAGAGCAATTGTTAAAACTGTAAACGATTCACTAAAATCGGCAGATAAACCACAAAGACAAGCAGAGAATTATGGTAGGCTCTTCAACAAGAAAAAAAGGTGCAGTGAAAGACTCAGACAAACCAAGCTCAGATGACTATGATGGACAACCACCCAAACCCTTGACACAGCTCTTTCAGAGGTCTACTAACAGCTAAATCTAACAAATGTTCGAAGAGATGCTGGAGGAAGTACCTGACAATATAACCTGACACAATCCCTTCCCCAATTACTGTAATCAGAGAGTGTTGGTGTGATTTTTTCTCAGATTGCTCAGTGAGCAAAGTCCAGCTCTCATCTGCATCACACCATCTTGGCAGTTTCCTTGCTGGAGCTACAGTGTCAGACTTTTTCCTGTTTATGTTTGACATTTGGATCTCCACACTCCACAAGCAACTTTAGACTATGCTCTTTCACTCCAGAACTTAATTGGGCCAATCTGATATGATCTGGAGCTGGTACAAACTGAACTGAATCAGGCAGCTCGATTTGCTTCAGGTTTTCAGATTTGCCCAAATCAGCTGCTGAGCCTAATCTGAAAGAATGTCAGCTTAGTCTTATATTTAAACAGAGCTGGAAGATAATGTTGTTTCTGTTCACTTTTGATAAAAAAAATTTCCCAAATTTCCCAAAGTTTTTCCATATTTAAGATGGAAAGAACTTGAGGTTGTATTTTTTAAGTCAAATGTGAAGATAATTGAAGTAGTTCTATTCATTCAGGCCCACAGCTTTGATTTAACTAGTAATAGTTTGGGTTTGAACCCTGTTGCTAATGTGGTAATACAGTATTGTTAATGCTGTATTGGGGCTCCAACTTCTTCATTTTCCCTGAGAGACTTCTCATCTTTAACATCTATGTGCAGGTAGTAATCATTCTATCCATAGATAGGATGTATCATCCTATCTATGGAACAAGAGTAGTTGTACCTAGTGAATTTGGCTGGTGAAAGTGTGGGAGAATTTTGTTTCCGTTGTTTTGGTAACTTACTGAACTTACTAAACTACACACATTTCTTCGTATTTGGGATGGAAAGAATTTAGACCTAAAACCAATTATTACTCCCACCTAGACAGACATATTGATTTAATAGGAGCTTGGTAAGTCAGTATTTAAATAAGTTCCTTCAGTTTAATGGATCTCCTTTAACTGGAACTAATAATTGGATTTAGGTCTTAATGTTTAAAAAAAATGCAAGGGAAAGTAAATTTTCACATCCCTGTATATGAAGCATAGACTGGTTCAAAGAACCTCTGGTTGGTTTTGATAAGCCAGGTTCTTGAACCATGGTATATTTCTTATAGGATTGTCTGTCTGATTTTCTGCCTCAGGTCCAAAAGTAGCTTGGAAAACCTTGGGTATTGTTCATATTGACCATTCAGTGCTCCACATCTGGCCACAAAATTTCTTTGAACAGCCCTGAATGTGGAAAGTCTAGTCATTACAATGAGGTTTTCTATCAACAACCACCTTTGAAAGCTAATTCCACAGACTCATTTCCTTCCTGCTACCACAGCAAACGTGCCACCAAGGTCAGATGGGGCTCTAACTGCCCATCCAGTCCCACAACAAATTGTCATCAAAACAATTGCAAAAATGTTACATGAGAGCTCAGGAGAACTTCTTGATCACTTTTGCCCACTGTAGGTTATCCCACTTCTGTGCAAAACTGCAAACTGTGTTGATTGTTCCATAATTTTTTAACTGTTCAAGCAGTACATCTGGACTTTATCATTATAAGTCATAGAATACTAAGCTTGATGGACTATTAGTTTGCACCAGAATGGATGTTCTTCCATTGCTTGTGGTTTGAAATTGAAATAAAGAGATGGCATATGGCTTTCCAGAAAGATGCCAAGAGTTTTGGTTTGCAGAAGCATTACAAAAATATATGATAATACTCAACAGAGTGAAGTTTGTGTGAACATTACTATTCCACAATGTCTCCTGTTGGACAACTCATTGATTTCAGCTTCACTCAGATCAAAGGATAAGGCAGTTCTTTGGCAAGTGTAGTGGAAAACACTGATTGCATGTTAGAGGCTTTAAAATGGTCATAGTCCAATATTGTTCAACATATTGTAGTGCAGTACACTTAATGGGATCAGGATGTTAGGATTTCTTGTGTAGGCACTGGTTAAAATACTTTGCCAAATGTCTGGTTCCAAAGAGCTTGCTGTCTGGGTTTATAATCCAATTCCTCATTAAACTGTGGTTGTGGTGTAATGTTAGCACGACACTTAACAGAATAACTTATACAAAAAGCAAGCCCTGCCTAGAATTGCTTACAGGATGCTTTTACTCCAGGGCTGAGGCACCTTTGGCTCTCTAGAAGTTTTGGACTGTGGCTCCCATAGTACCTTAATAGTGGTTACATTTGCTGGGCCTGTTAAAATGTGAAGCCCAGTACATCAAGAGCACCAAAGGTCTCTACCCTTCCTTTAGAGAACATGAAAGATTTGATACAAAGGTTTTAAAAGGACACAAATGCAGGCACATATATGGAGGCATACTTCCAGCTGGATGTGAGAAATATGAATACAAGTGAAAAGCTTCACAGAAGTGAGGTTTAAACTGGGGGGCTTGAATGCCAGAAAAAAGAACAGTAGAATCATGGGGTTGGAAGCACAGTTGATGGGGATATGAGAGAGGTTTTCTCAGTGGGTGCTCTTGGACTCTGGGACCTCTTTCCCATGGTAAGCCAGAATGGCCCCCTCTTAGTTGTCCTTCTGGTGGGAAGCTAAAATCTTTTGTTCAGATAAACTTTTAATACAGAAAGTTTTAAAGACTGTGACTCCCAATGGGAGGGAGGGAGGAAGAAAGAAAGAAAGAAAGAAAGAAAGAAGGAAGGAAGGGAGGGAGGGAGGGAGGGAGGAAGGAGGGAAGGAAGGAAGGAAGGAAGGAAGGAAGGAAGGAAGAAAGAAAGAAGGAAGGAAGGAAGGAAGGAAGGAAGGAGGGAAGGAGGGAAAGAAAGAAAGAAAGAAAGAAAGAAAGAAAGAAAGAAAGAAAGAAAGAAAGAAAGAAAGAAAGAAAGAAAGAAAGAAAGGAGAAAGTAAGTAAGTGATGGGGTTTGGAAATGCAGAGTGTTCAGTGCAGAGATGGATTCAGCTACAACAAGGATGTAGTTGCCTGGATGCCGTCTGGGGTATTCAATGCCCTTTGTTGATCTAAAGCAGCACATGGCCTAATTTCAGAAGTTCCCAGAAAGTCTGAAAGTTCAGTCTGTCCCCCCACCTCCAATATTATGCAAATGTTATAAGATAAGGAGAGAGATAAGGAGAGAGATAGATTGAAAGACAAAGAACTGTTTGTTCTTTGTTCTCACCTATCTTTGGTTCTGGCTTCATCCACCACCAACTTCCTTCCATTGTAGATATATGCCAGATTAGCTAGATTCTGTCTTTGAACAGGGAAAGTATTGCCACTCTGAGCTACAGTATCTTTGATATATGTCCATCTAATTTCTACTTAAATCAAGGGAATCATGCAGTCCTGTGGATGGGCTTTGACAGCAACTTCCAGATGCCCAAGCCATCACAGCTAATTATGAAGAATGCTGGGAGTTGTGGTGCAGCAACATGTGGAAGACTGCCTGATTCTCACCCCTGGCTTAAATCTTCTAGTAGGAAGTAGCTCAGCCTTTCCCACGTGGCCTGTTCTGCTGTTGAACAGCTGTAAGGATTGGGCAATTTGTTCCTCATCTGGAATGACAGGCAGCAAATCTTCTTTATGATAGCTTCTCAAACTCAATCATCAGTCCACTCTTCTCCAGGCTACACATGTCCAATTCTTTCAACCATTCCTTGCTATCCTGGTTGCTCTTCTTTGGATGCACTCAAATGCCTTCTTGAAATATAAAACCATCCACTACTAGACACAGGAATTCAGATGCAACCCATCAAACACAGCAGACAGTGAGACTATTGTTTTCTCTTATCTAGACCCATGATTCAGTTAGTGCAAACAAAAGAAGCAGAGAGGAGACAGAAATCGGGAGTGGGAAAGTCAAAAACAGGGAGAAAATTTCTGAATGAACAGGCAAAGTCTGATTATATTAATAATCTAGGCTATTAATGCCTTCTTTGTATGTAGTATGAATGAAGACTAGAAAGACCCTATGTGACAGTTGTCATCTGTTCCCACTGATAGATTCTTATGTGATATTGAAGCCTATAAAGTCCCAGTTTGGGGAGAAAGGATATCAGTCAAACAAATAAAAAAATGTGGTAGTGACCAATAAACATACAAACCCCCCCCCCAAAAAAACCCCAAAACACAACCACCTTATTTTGCTGTGGTCTTATATAAGCACTCATGAGACCAGTGCATGCAAATGACAGTTATTGTTATGTGCCTTCAAGTTTTTTCCACCTTATGGTGACCCTAAGGTGACCCTATCACGGGGTTCTTTAGGCAAGATTTGTTCTGTGGGGTTGCCTTTGCCTTCCTCTGAGGCTGAGAGAATGTGACATGTTCAGTGTCACCTAGTGGGTTTCCATTGCCAAGTGGGGATTCAAATCCTGGTTTCCAGAGTCATAGGCCATTTTTGCACTAGACTGTTATAGCGCTATGATTCCATTTTCAACATCCTATGGAATCCTGGGGTTTGCAGTTTTGGGAGGGGCCACTCACCTGGCCCCTCCCGAAACTGCAAACCCCAGGGTTGCATAGGATGTTGAAAGTGGAATCATAGCGCTATAACAGTCTAGTGCGGAAATGGCCATAGTCCAATGCCCTGACCAGCGCACTATGCTGCCTCTCATAAACAACTGAGATCCAGTCATTCTGATTCTGGATTCTGAGATCCAGTTCATATTTTGATCCTTATTAAGAGAATTGGTTAATCAACATTAATTAGGGCTGCCCAAAGAGACTTTTTAACTGGTATGGTGGACATGTAAGACAGCTAAAAAACAATTGAATTCAAATTCATACACTGATGCAAAAGATTTTAAAGGTTAACATTCAATTAGAACTGGAACTTTTTCTTTTGAGATTGTTGGATGTACAGTTGGAAAAGTGCCATGGATGATGACTTCAATATATGATTATAGCAGCAAGATTGTTGTACATTTAAAGATGGAAGAACTCAACACTACCCATTATTGAAGCATGGTTGCTGAAACTGACAGATGTAGCTGAAATGGACAAACTGACATAAGATTCTAATGATTAGAAAGGATGGGCCATGGAAAGAAGGGAATTTGTTGTAATGGTAGAGAAAGGGATATGAATATAATTCTGTGCATATATAACTGTTGAAAGGAAGATCAGAAATTGCTTTTTTTCTTCTTTTTTTCTTCTTTTTTACTTTTCTGTGTTTTTTTGTAACTTTTAATGTATTTTTTTTAAAAAATCATTTTTTATTTATATTTTTGTAGCACTATGCACTCATTATTTTTTTTTAAGTAATTTTATTAAAGTTCCGACATATAAAACAAACAATTATCATTGTATTCTTAATTGTCGTATTACAACTGTCTTCCTTCCTCTCTGGATTACAGTCTTTATCATTCCATTGAACTGTTATCAATGCATCACAATAAATTGTTAGTATTATCTATTTAATCTGTTAGTTCCTGTTTTTCTACTCAACTTTACTTGTTCCATGATATTTCTCTGAATTTTATCTTGTAAGAACCTTTAATACCATGAATTATGTATTATTCCCTGTCAAGACCCCTCTCGCTTCCAAAATCATCTGCCATTCTTTATAGAGATCATCATCTGATTTCCCTTTTAATCTCTGTGAAACAATATCTGCATTTCTATTTTCAATAAAAGTTGCCCACCATTGTTCTGTCGTTGGTATTACATCACTTTTCCAAAGCCTTGCAAATTCAATACGGGCAGTCAAGACCATATACAGTATTATTCTCCAATATTTCTTTACCACAGTTCCCTCTAACATATGTGTCATATTTAACAATTACATTTCAGGAGTCTTATCAATTTGAACCTGAATGAGGTTCAACCCCAGGGTTGCATAGGATGTTGAAAGTGGAATCATAGCGCTATAACAGTTTGCGGAACCTGAAGATGAAATTATCTTATGAATTTCATTCCAATACATCTTTGCTTTAGAACATGTCCACCACATATGAAATAGTGTGCCTGCAGTCTTTTGACACTTCCAACATTGACCTCTACTGGCTTATAAATTGTCTTTAATTTTTCGGGTGTCATGTACCATCTATGAAATAACTTATAGTAGTTTTCTTTAAGGTTCTGAGCTACCGTGAACCTCTTTGTTCATTGCCAACTTTGTTCCCACCATTCCAACTGAATTGGATGTCCAATGTTCTGTGCCCATTGTATCATTGCTATTTTAATTGTCTCCTCCTCACATTGTTGTTGTAATATCTCTTGATATAAATGTGAAAGTAAATGAGGTGGATTTTCTCGTAAAAGCTTCAACAGATTCTCTTGTTCTTTCTGTTCTATTCCTTGAATTTTCACGTCCACCTGAAATCTTTCTGATAATTGTCTGTAGGGAAACCAGCTTAACTTTATACCTTCAATTTCCAATTTCTCTCTTGATTTCATCTTAAAAACATTTGTATTTGTATTCATATTTGTTTTCTCCAATATATCTTCATATCGCAACCATTTTTCTGTATCTGACCATCTTCCAAAAAAAGCTTCTTGAGGGGAGATCCAAGTGGGTAGCTGCCTAATGTTCTTATTCTTATAATCATTCCATATTTTATATAATGATTTCCTTACAAAGTGATGCATAAAATCTTTATCAATTGTCGCTTTTCCATAGAACATATAGGCATACCACCCCATCCTTAAATCTGCTCCCTCTAAAGCCAGCATTCTCATATTTTGTAAATCCATCCAGTCCTTTATCCAAGTGAATGCTGCAGCCTTTAAGTATACTTGTAAGTCCGAAAATCCGAAGCCTCCTCTTCTTGATATGTCAGTCAAGACTCTCCATTTTATTCTTGGTTTTTTGCCTTGCCATATGAAATTAGTTATATCTCTCTTCCATTGTATGAAAGGCTTAGCATTTGTAATTGTAGGAATATTTTGAAAAAGATAATTCGTCTTTGGTAGTACATTCATTTTTATAACAGACATTCTTCCCAGCATAGATAATCGCATTTGAGTCCATTTCTCTAAGTCTTTAGATATCTCTTTCCATTTTTTCTCATAATTGTTTTGAAAAAGCTCATTGTTTCTCTTGGAAATCCAAACTCCCAAGTATTTTGCTTTCTGTCCTTTATTAAATCCCGTTATCTGTTTGAACTCCATATCTTCTTTCTCTCTCATGTTTTTTGTTAAAAACACTGTCTTATCCTTGTTTATCTTAAATCCTGAGTATTCTCCATACTCCTGAATAATATTCATCAATCCTTGTATACTGCTGAGAGGATCCTCTAGAAACAAAACCAGGTCATCCGCAAATGCTTTAAGCTTATACTGATATTTCTTTATCTGAACTCCTCTTACTGTAATTGCTTCCCATATGATATTATTAAGAATTTCCAATGTAATTATAAATAACAAAGGCAACAACGGATGGCTCTGTCTTGTTCCTCTATGAAGTTCAATCTGTTTTGTTCTCTCTCCATTAATAATCAGTCTCGCTGTTTGCTGACTATAAATTGCTTCAATCCAAGAAATGAATTTTTCTCCTGCTTGTGCCTGTTTAATAACCGTCTTCACAAATGCCCAATTGACCATATCAAAAGCCTTTTCCGCATCGACAAACACCATAGCTAATTTCTTTTCATTATGTCTTTCATAGTATTCGATTATATTTAATACTGTCCTGATGTTATCTCGCATTGTTCTCTTCGGTAGAAATCCATTCTGATCTTCATGTATGTTATCTTGAAGAACCTTTTTAAGTCTCTTAGCTAAAAGAGCAGCAAATATCTTGTAGTCTGTATTTAAAAGTGAGATAGGTCTGTAATTCCTGACATCAGTTAAGTCTCTTCCTTCTTTAGGTATTAAAACTACGTTAGCTTCCTTCCATGTATTTGGTATACCTTCTTTTCTTATCTCATTCACTGTCTTTTGTAATGGAATTGAGAGTTCATGTTCCAAAGTTTTGTAGTATTCTGCTGTAAAGCCGTCAGGTCCAGGAGAGTTACCATTTTTCATGTTTCTGATAGCTTCTACTATCTCCATCATCGATATTGGTTTCTTTAATGCCGTTTTTTGTTCTTCTGTAAATCTCATTTTATTATTTTTTTCTAAGTAATCTTCAATTTCCCTCTGATTTTTAATTGAGGAGATATTACTCAACAACTTTACATAGAAATTGAAGAAAGTCCATTTTATCTCCTCTTGCTTTGTAGTTTTTCTTTCCCCAATTCTAATTTCCGTTATTGTATTTCTTAGTCTTCTTTTACAAAGTAAGTTTGCCAAGAGTTTAGATGGTTTGTTAGCCTGTTCAAAGTAGGTATGTTTCGCTCTGCGCATTTGGTGTTCTATTTCCCCCAAATGTAGTTGGTTAAGTTCAGCTTGACAAACCTTCAACCTCTGTCTTGTATTGGTATCCGTTGGGTTTTCCCTCAGCTGTTTCTCCAGCTTTCTCATCTTTTCCAATATCGTTTCCTCAACTCGTTTCCTTTCTTTTCTTATTTCAGCTGACCACCTTATTAGGTTTCCTCTCATCACGGCTTTACTTGCGTCCCAAATTGTCTTCATTATTATTGAAGTTGTTGTTCCAATGAAATAAAATACAAGTATGTAGCATATCCATCATGAAATATACAAACAAATAATGAAACAATAATACATTTTTAACTGTCAAGAACCAAAATTTTACTCATTGAACAAGTTACATGAAGTAGACATAAACATAACAAGAAAAATTTGGAGAATCCTGCTCTACATGACCACAGTGGCAAGAATTGAGTATGCAAAGGCCTGGAAAAAGGAAGAAACGCCTCAAATAGAGCAATGGCTTCATGCTCTGTTAGAAATGAAAGCCCTCAACATGTTAACTCAGAGACTTAAAAGGTCAACAGATGATAAGGTGAACAATGAGTTGGCACCTGTTGATATCTTTCTTCAAAAAAAACCAGAATAGGACTTTTTGGGGAAAAAACTCATTTTTTTTAAACGTCAACTAGCGATCTCAGCTTGCATACAGTGAATCATACATTTATCTTAACTTTAGGGTTGCCGGGTTGGATATGGACTGGGTCTCCTATAACTCTAATTTTGAACAGATCATGAAGTAAGACATGATACCATAAAACTCCATCAAGAAGGATGAAAGCTTTACCTTGCAAACCCCAACCTTTGACTACAGCTATCCTTCCCAGCACAGTTACTGCTTCACCAGTGGAGAGCAGGGGATAGGGATGGAGGCACCAGTGACAAAGAACAGAGCTGGGTGTTCCTCCAGGGCCCTCTTGCACTCTCTACTAGGAAGGCAAGAGTTATATTAGGAGAGGATAGCTGCAGCTGCAAGCTGGAATTTGGAAGGTAAGACACGATAGATACCTTTGTCCTGCTTGATACAATTTTATGGTAGTCATCTTGCTCCATGACCTATTGAGAATTAGAGTTATGAGAGGCCCATCCTGTATCCCACCTAGCAACCCAAACGTTAAGGGCAACACCTGATTCACTGGATGAGAACAATTTTTTGCATCTGTATTTTCCCCCATGGCTTCTTGTGCTATTGGTTACGACAGCAGTGTAACTTAAGGACAGCAAGAGGTGGACTGGGTTGTATTTCCTGTTGTTCCATTGTGTCAAAATATTAAAGAAAGAACTAAAAGAACTAGCCACTAAGTCTTATCTCATTTTCTTAAAAGCAGGAACACAAGGTCTGACTCAGAAGGCTTATCAGGTCATCTTTGATCTTGTTTTCATAAAATGCATGACAGATCTTGTTGTGTGAGCAAGGAGAGAAAAGAGTAGACTTCCCAACTAGACTGGGCCAGTGACATGTTTGTGAATCATAATTGTATCAGACTGGTCTAGAAGAGCTTATTTTTTCATGCTCATTATTACTATCCAGCAATATCTTGTGAGTCAGGAGCCCCTGATATTCACATGGAATTCCTTTGCTGACAAAGCATTTCCCTTTGACTTTATGGAGGAAGCAAGTGGCATGCTCTGGAGCTCTCTGTTCATACCTGGAAGGTGGAATGAAGCATTGCTTCATCTCTCTTTTTTTTATCACCAGCCTAAGCAAACTGTAGAGCTCCAATCCTATGCTTATTTATTTGTGAGTAAGCTCCATTGAATTCAATGTAATTTACTTTTTAGGCCATTTCTGCACTAGACTGTTATAGTGCTTTTATTCTACTTTCAACATCCTATGGAATCCTGGGGTTTGAAGTTTAGGGAGAGGCATTTAGAACTCTCATCCAGAGAGCTCTTTGGCCTCAGAATTCCAAAGGATGTTGAAAGTGGTATAACACTAGTGTAGTGCAGAAATGGCCCTAGTATGTATTAGGGATGGAAAGAATATTCAGAATGGTCTAAAAATGAGTTTCCCATCAGGAAATCTCATCTGGAAGAATAACCAATCAGCAAGAGTTTTGCACATTTTTCTCTTGGTATTTGAACATCCTGAATTATTGCAGAGGAATTGTTCTATGGAGAAAAGTGTGTGTGTGTGTGTGTGTGTGTGTGTGTGTGTGTGTGGTTCACAAAAATAAACTCTTTTCTGCATGGAAAATGGGTTTCCTATGCAGAAAACACTTTTTAATTTTATTGAGTACCTATTCCCCTTTATATCTTATTTGATACATATTAGGCTAGCCATATGCCTCTGAAAACCTACAGTATCACTTTCCTGCTGTTGCTGCCTAGCTGGTATTAAATGCTGTGTTGTCTCTTAACCTGGGGGTTGTATACATTCTATCGCCCTTATGTTTCTTCAGTTCAACTCTGATTTTTAATAACTGGGGTTTTCTTTGCAAGATTCATTCAGAAGTGGTTTGCCTTTACCTTCCTTTAAGGCTGAGAGAGTGTGATTGCCTAGGTTCAACCATGGGTTTTCCATGGGTGAGCAGGGATTCAAATCCTGGTTTCCTAGAGTCTTGGCCAAACACTCAAACCGCTACAATGTGCTGGTTCTCCTTTAAGCAATAAATACACCACATAAATTCTTGAAGCGGCTAACATCAATTTTATTCCCATGAAACACAACTCACTGACTAAATACAACTTGTCTAATCCTATGTATTTTTCCAACAGTATTTTCCATTGAGTACAATGGGTGGTCATAAGTCAAAAATGGTTTGAAAGTGCACAACAATAGCAACAACCAATAAGAATTAACCCCACGGATGGCATCAGCAACAAATATCCTTGGACGGCTCCCAGGGTTCAAGTGCCTCAGCAGATCACATTGCTCTGGCAAACCCAAGGCCCTTTATGGTGGAATGGCCCATGATTTTAAATTAACCACAGCCTCAGAGTATCTGACATAGGGTTGCTCTGAGATATTGCAGGCAAATAAAATAGCAACACTTGGGTGGAATAACTACATTTTCTCACAGTGCCTCCAAGAACTACTGTAATGAATGTTGTGTGAAATTTAATATAGCGGAAGAGGCCCCATCCATGCAGAAAATAGCCCACTTTGCTGAGGCTCCATAAGATTACATTCCACCTTGTTAATCACAACTAAATGTGCACTCCAAGCATGATAGAATACAGAGAAAATAAGCACTCCATAGTTGTAAAAACTCGTGACCAACCAAAAAGTCAGCCTCCCAAACCTTATTGCAATAATGAATGAAAATGCATTATCTTGGTGACAGAGAACTGATTATCATTCTTGCACCAGAGAAAGACACCTTGCATGTGAGTCAAAGCTTTATGATTTTGAATTCTTTATGTAATCTCCATAAGATATATGTAATTTAGTTGGGTTCCTTGCAGTGTGCCATTCACTATGTTCCTAGTGTTGACATTGAACCAGCCTTCCCAATGTTCTTGGCTGCTTTGCATACATTTCAGAGCCAAACCGGGGCATTCTTGGCTTTGGCTAAATTTATCTTAGGCCACTCTAGCACATCCTAGTTTGCAGTTCCCTCAAGCACTGAGTTTTCTTTGTGAAAGGAGAGAAAAACAGGATAAAACAGGATATCTGCAAATATGAAAGTCACAGGGTTGTATTTATGTGCCTGCAGGACATATGTCATGGCTTGAAGTATGTCCTCCAGAGGACTTTTGCCTTCAGAATTAGAAAGAAATACTAAAAGCAAAACAAATGCACAAAAACATGTGCCCATGCACTGTTGGATGGATGTAAATTCTACATGGGTGTGTTTTAGCTTTGCTTTTTCTTTCTTGTTCTTAACTGTTGTCCTCCATATTGTTTTAGACATTTGAGTCTCTTTGAGTCTCATTTGGGAGAAAAGTAGGATATAAATCAAATAAATAAAATAACAAATAAAATATTATTGGCCAACTATGCATTCCTGCAGTAAATCTAGGTTGGATGACATTCATGGTAGAAAGATACAGCAAGCAAATAGATAGATAGATAGATAGATAGATAGATAGATAGATAGATAGATAGATAGATAGCTCTGTCCATAGAAAGAAATTGAAACACCCAAGGTCTTATGGAAAGTGTGCAGGACTTCAAAATCCATGCAAAAATGCACAAAATAGAGCTAGAATCAGCATCTACTAATTTAAGAAGGGATCTACAACACTATACAGTTAGAATAGCTTGATATCAATTTAATTACATCCTACAGAATTTTGGGATTTATAGTTTGATGTGGCTTTTAAAATTCTCTGGGAGTTCTAGTGCTATAGTTCAGTGGAGTACAAAGGAGAGTTCTCTCTAAGCAGAGAATTCTAAGTACTTCATCAAACTGCAGATCACATGATTTCGTAGGATAAAACCAGGACAATAAAAGTTTTAACAAACTTCTATAACTGTTGTGCAGATATGCCTTATGCTGAAGCAACATAAACTGTGTTGGGAGTGATGAAAGTAGGAGTCTATCCTATCTGCATAATTGCTGTTACTACTCCTGCGAAATCGTGCAGAGAACAGCTGACCGGCAAGTTTCTTGCACTGCTGTTCCCTCCAGAGGGCTGTTTTCATGCCATTTGTGGCTGGTCAAACGGAGCACAGCAAAATGTTGGAAAGCTGTCTGCAACCGCACATAGTTCAAACTGCATAAATCAAATGAGGCGCAACATGAGCTCAGATTCCTCAGCACATTTATCAGCTGATCTTTCCATAGCATGCAGAGATTTTATTTGCTTAACACCAGTTTCACTGTAAGGCTAAGGGCTCAAATTAAGTAGAGCCAGTTTGGATGAGGCCTATTCTAGTTACATTAAAAGGAAAAAAATCTATCTTTTTTTCCTCTACTTTACCTTGATTTCTCTCTCCTCCAGATCTCTGATATTTGCCCAGTGAGCATATAAGAATACATCCCAATTCTGTTTGGGGGAAAAAAAAAACACCTCTACTTTAAAGTGTCAGCAGTTCTAATTAAAAGAATCTCCCAAATTCTCTGATAATGACTTATTCAACCAAAGCTCCTAAGGAAAATCTCAGCAGTCTGGCCAAACCTTACTGCGGACTGACACAGATTTTGCTGGGGACATCTATTTCTTTACACACTTCTTCGCCACAGGTCATTCCATCATATTATTCTGAAGACAGCTGTTCCTTCTAAGATATTTCTGTTCGGTGGTATTCTGCGGAATATGTGACAAAGTGCTGAATGGCTAGTCTTAGAACTGGTGATTCTCTTACTTAGAGAATGAAAACATGGAAGTACCTGGCTTTTTAAAGAATCAGAGTCAATAAAGTCAGAAAAAGCCATTTCCCAAACAAGGAGACAAGCTTTCTTCAGAAGGTACTGAGCTTGCTCAGGGATGGGATGATAGCCTAACCCTTCTACCCAGAAATTGGCTATTGTGTGTGTGTGTGTGTGTTTGCTTTCAAATCACCTGTCAACTTATGGTCCTAGGGTTTCCCAGGGTTTCCTTAGGCAAAGAATATTCAGAGGTCATTTGCCAGTTCCCTCCAACACATCACAGATGAAAACTGGGACACATGTGGCCTAGCAAAATAAGAGTGTGGTCAAGAAGGCAGAAGTTATTAATGAAGAAGAGCACACAAACTAAGAGAGGTTGCAGAGGTTTGCTTTTCCCTGAGTCTACCAGGAAGGGCAAGATTCTGCTCCATCCACTCTTCTCTCTCTGGCTGAGGCCATTTCTGCACTAGCCTGTTATATCACTATTATTCCACTTTCAACATCCTATGGAATGCTGGGGTTTGCAGTTTAGGAAGGGGCCTTTGAGGTCCCTCCCTAAACTGCAAACCCCAGGATTCCATAGGATGTTGAATAATAGGACAAAGGGGGAAAGGAGGAGGAGAAGGAAACTGGGACATTTTAAATGCAGCTGAAAAAGTGGAATGACAGATGATTAATTGAGACTGTCCCTGGCAAACCAGGACAGTTGGTAGATGAGACAAACTTTGAAGCCAGGGGGTAGAAAGATTCATAAAACAGAGCTTTACTTGTTAGCTTCCTGTTGTTTTCGGGTTACTGAGCAGAGAAATCCTGCCTGAAGAACTGGAGCTCTCTGACATCAGAGCCTGACATTATTAGAGTTAGGCTCTTGCCAGCTAGACAGAAATAAGAGAGAAGCAGCATTCTCCTCTTACCTCCTCATCTGAGATACCTGAAATGAAAAATGTGGATTTATTGACTTTCCAAAGAGGGGGAAGAAATTCTTCAAAAGTATCTCAGGGTTGGGACCAAGGCAGTAGCAAAATCTCTCTTTCTTTCTTTCTCCCTCTTTATTGCTATTTACTGGCAACCATGCTACCATTTCGATTTCTCACAGTGCCCCAGACTTAGCAGCATTGCAGGTATTATGGGAGGGTAATGATGGTTGCCACAAGAAGAAGTGTAGAATATTTGGACAAAATTCTATACAGTGACCTATTATTTCTAGGTCTCATACTAGGAGAAAGGTGGGCTACAGAAGCAAGCAAGCAACCAACCAACCAACCAACCAACCAACCAACCAACCAACCAATACTGTTTCTTCTAACCTACTAGTGTTTAGTCCAGTTAGCTGGTATCGTTAAATGAACTGCTTAGGCAGGCTAATTCATCTTGCCCATGACAACAATTCCCATGTCAATAGCACTTTAATTTCAACTTCAGGACTTTCAAAAAGACACAGACAAGTTTTCCCCCCCTCTTTTTTATTTTTAAAATTGAATCCAATGGTCTTTAAGCAGTTGCCAGATCACATGGATAGAAGGAATGACTGAGATATTTGGATGGGAATATAATTTGCAGCTGCAATGTGAGGCACCTCCTGACAGCAAAAGAAGAGGAGAACAATAAAGTATATCCCCAAGAGCCCCCCCCCACCTAAAATTCTCTCAGGAGAGGGAAGACCATCATGGAAATTGAATCTGATGGGTGAGTGGGTGTGCACTATTGTTTGAAACACCATGCTGCAAACGGAATGCAAAAGCTTCGGAGCGACCATAAATGCAGAGGAACCAACACAAAAACAGAAGACTGAAAAGAAAGATGTTGATTTGCAGAGTATTTGCATATATGCTAATTAATATACATAGCTGAACATTTAGAACAATTGTTTCAGTGGTAAATTCTGGTACTTTGTTATTCTACATTTTTCTTTTCATAAACCACTCTGAGGGCATTTGTCAAACAAAGGCCATGTCCGCACCGGGCTATTAAAACGGTGCAGAGCGACCCGACGGAGGTCTTCTGCACCGTGGAGTGGACTGGGGCAGACTACTTTTTGTAGTTCCATACCTCAGTCCGGTTCGGAGCAACCGGAACTGGTCACGCAGCATGCTTTTTAAAAACCTCTTTCAAGAGGTTTTTAAAAAGCACGGAGCGCGCAACTCCGTGTTGCTCCGTCGCCGCGCTCCGCTGCAGATTTGCAGGCGCGCACAAGTGCATGCCTGCAGATCTGCTGGGGGTGGGCTTTAGGCTGGCGAGCTTCTCCGGTTGGTGGAGAGCCTTCACCAACCAGAAGCCACCATTTTGGACGTCGGAGCAGTGCGGAACGACGAGCTCGCACTGCTCCTCGTCCCGACGGACTCTCCTGGACGCTCAAGAAAGCCGGTGAGTTCTGTTTTCGCATGTTTCCTTTCTCGCATGTGGAAAGGGCCAAAGTGTATATTAACACCCTAAATAAATGATTAGAAATAATGTCTATATTTTAAATAGGAACCTGGTATGGCCATTTCCACACTACACTGTTACAGTGTTATTATTACACTTTCAACATCCTATGGAATCCTGAGGTTTGCAGTTTAGCCAGGGCATTTAGAATTCTCAGTCAAAGAGCTCTATGGCCTCAGTAAACTACAAACTACAAACCTCAGAATTCCACAAGAGGTTGAAAGTGGAATAACAGCACTATAACAGGGTAGTGAGGAAATGGCCTGTATCTTGCCATAGGAGGGAAGACTAGGCCAAGTAACCTGTTTGTTTCCTGCTTTGTTTGCTGTCCAGGTGTTGACCCTGGACAGGTAAATTAAAGGCCCTTTATTTCCTTTCTTAAGGTTTTCAAAAATCTTTGAACCTGACCTGGGGCAGAGAAGTAGAGGACCAAAAGCCATTCAAACAGGATATCATTCTCAATAAAAAAAAGACACATGAACATCCAAGAAATGTTGTCTTGATTGGTTCTGGTGTGAAACTTCACACAGCTTAGATATGTTGCTTTTTGGACTCCCAGCTCCCAGAATCCCCTAGTCAGTATGGCCAGCTGGGAGATTATTCCAAAATTTAGACTGAGTCTCAAAAGTAACTTTTCCAAGTTTTGAAACAGTGCCATGAAAGCACAAAAAGCAAGAAACAGTAAGAATTTTGAACTCCCCCCCAGTAAATAAAGCAATTTTACCATCAGAATCTAGAGGTAATGCTGTGAGTGTTACATGAAAGATAAGATTTTGAAAGTTTCTCTCTCTCTCTGACTTTTTTTTAACCTAATCTTCTTTTCCAGTCTGCTTTAAAAACTTAGCAATAGTCTTCTATGCTCTTAGTTAGAGCAATAGATTACTCATTTTGGTGTAGCACACAATCAGGATCAGAAACAACGTGGTGTAGTTTTGGAGTATGACCCTGGAGACCAAGGTTTGGTTCACCACCTGGCCATGGAAACCCACTGGGTAACCTTGGGTGTCACACATTCTCAGTTCCAGAAAAATCTTGTGATTGGTTTGCCTTAGGGTCAAGATAAACTGGAAATGACTTGAAGGCACACACCATCACCATCACCATATAATCAGGATAGTCTTCTGCTAGCAAAGCCTAAAGATGAGACTGTCTCTAGGGCACTCTCACATGACACAATTACAACACTAAGGCCATTTCCACACTATACTCTTATAGTTGCTATTATTCCACTTCCAACATCCTATGGAATCCTGGGGTTTGCAGTTTCGGGAGGGGCCTTTAGAATTCTCAGCCAGAGAGCTCTTTGGCCTCAGTAAACTACAAACCCCAGAATTCCACAGGATGTTGATAGTGGAATAATAGCCCTGTAGCAGTGTATGGTGAAAATGGCCTCAGGATTCCACTTTAACTGACATGGTTCCATCCTAGGAACTTTGGAGTTTTGCAGTTTAGGGAGATGTATTTAAAATTCTCTGCTAGAGATTTGTAATGCCTCACCAACCTACAAAACCTAGGATTCTATAAGATGCAGCCATGGTAGCTGAACCAGAATTAGGGTCCAATAATTGTGTCACGTGAAAAAGTTGACTAGATAGTCCCCCATCCTTCAGATCCTTGCTCAAAAATTACTCTTCCTTTGGGATTTCAGTTTTATCCTTTTCACCATAGATGAAGACAATCCATGTTGGACTGCAGCTCCCACCATTCTTTGCAGGGGGCTGTACAGGCTAACTCTGTTGGGAGTTGTAGCTCAGCTCTTAATCTTAATGAAAAAAAAAATTAAGTTTTACCTGGTTTCTGCTAACAGAACAGTGGAATCCAGTGGCATTAGCAAAAGGTAATCTCCTCAACCTAAAACCCTGTTCCAGCATGAGACCCTTCAGAGTCCATATTGGATATGGCATGAGGAAGTGTGTGTACATTCAATCATACCCAGGCTATAAGCACCCATGCAACACTGAATTTAGGTCTCAAATACATGCAGTGACAATAAATCACATTCCTCTCTTCTCTCCAAAGCAACTCCCTCCCTCCCATGGGCAGCTTGTGGACCAAGAAGAGAGGGGATGTCACTCCTGCTACTTCAGAGTGATGCAGCTATGCCGCTTGGTCTACAAACTATTGCCTCCTGTCTTCTGTTGTTTTCCCTCTATGTAGCTTGCTTGAGAGCAGAGCTCTCTCTTGCCTTTCCTCTCTGATTCTGTAAGGTGCCACGTGGATGGAAAGCTCCATCAGGGAGCCAGCCCCAATGACTTTATGAAGGGTCATTGCTTCTGAAAATTAAAAACCTTCATTTCAGTTTGTCAACCTGATTTAAGTCACCTCTTAAAAAACCATTGCAGATTTTCAGTCTACCCAAGCACATGAAATCAAATAACAAATTCAGGTGGTTCCAGTTTGAAATGTTGTTTAAAAGTCCCTCAGTAGATTCCTCTGGAGTATTTTCGCAGCTCCAAAGCTCTCAAACACAGCGTTCTTTATTAGGCTTGCTTAGTAGCTTTCCAATTCACCAATGCCCAGCAGACACAGAAAAATGAGCTTAGAGGTGATATTTTAACCAGATGGTCTTATTCAGGTTGTGAGAAAACAAGCATAAAACAGGACTTATAATAATAAAACTAACCATGCCTTCCTTTGTTTTTCCAGGCTGACAAGCTTTTGCAATCAATCCACCACTTAAAGGTTCAATTGCAGATCTAACGTCTTGAGGTTTCAGAAGGATTTTGTTGTTGCTTAAACTATTCCAGCCAATAGCCTAGCCCAAGTACCTATAACCTACTTTAGCAAGATTACCCTTCAGTACAGAAATGATGGAGAGATTTTGTTTTACTCTTTCACCCTTTAACATTCTTGACTAAAGAATGTGGATTAATTGCTGGCATATATTATACACAGGAGAAAGAGGCATATTTTTAAGCAAGGTGGGGTGGGTGTGGAAGCAAGAGTGTTTTATAGGGAAAATGAAATACTTTAAGTCAATGTTTCCCATCTTACGGTACCTGTGACACTGATTAAAATGAAGACACTGTTCCCTCTGTACCTAAAAGGGTATGTGAAAGTTCTCAATAAGTTTGCAGAACAACAGATCTCCACCATATAATTGTGAACATGGTTTGCATGTTATCTCAGAATATATTTTTCCTCCATTCAATGGCACTTCTTGGAATGGAAGACTATGCTTTCTGGAAAATAATGATGCTTTGGTATGAGATGGAGTTCCATTCTACTTATGTTTGCTTCCACAAGATGTAGTAGGGATGAACACCAGCTTAGACAGCTATAAAAGATCATGAGATAAATAAAGGATAAAGCTATCAGTTCATGTAAGGTAAGGTCACTAGTCAGGATGGATGTTAATACCAATTGCTGGGGAAAATGAGCGAGAGAATGTTGTTACAGTTGTGTCTTGCTGATGGGCTTTGGACAGTAATTTCATTGGTCACTGTCCAGACTATCCCAGACTAGATAGTCTTCTGGTCTATCAGTTGTTTTATCTATTAATTCTGCTATTATTGAATCTAACTAAGTATTTTCCACAATGATTGATAGCATCTTCAAGAAGGATATTGACAAGCTGGAACATGTCCAGAAGAGGGCAACCAAAATGGTGAAGGGTCTGGAAACCATGCCCAATGAGGAGCAATTTAGGGAGCTGGGTATGTTTAGTCTGCAGAAGACAAGATTAAGAGGGGACATGATAGCCATGTTTCAGTATTTGAAAGGATGTCATATTGAAGACAGAATGGCCTTGTTTTCCACTGCTCCAGAGACTAGGACAAACAGCAATGGATTCAAACTACAGGAAAAGAGATTCCACCTAAACCTAAGGAAGAATTTCCTGACAGTCAGAGCTGTTTGGCAATGGAATATGCTGCCTTGGAGTGTGGTGGATTATCCTTCTTTGAAGGTTTTTAAACAGAAGTTGGATGGCCATCTGTTGGGAGTGCTTTGGTGTGGGTTCCTGCATGGCAGGGGGTTGCACTGGGTGGGTCCTGTGGTCTCTTCCAACTCTATTATTCTATGATTCTGTGACCCTTTCTGCATCTCACCTTTTCTCGGCACTGGGGTGCAGTGCTCATGCGAGCAGCCTCCAGAGAGAGGCTCTCACGTCCGGGGTCCTTCGGCTCCGCACAAGCTGCCTGCTTGGGCGAGAGCCGTGCCTCTTCCTTTTGCAGTGCAGCCTGGGATCTTCCCAGGCTGCACTGAGACAGGAAGTGTGACCGGCCCAGCTCCCGAGGCTCCGCACATGCAGCAAGTGTGCGTGGGGCCCCGGAGCAATGCGCGACTGCGCACCATTTTCGACTTCAAGCCGAAAATGAAAAAGTGTATGAGCGGTGCCTGACAGGCCCTGGAGCATCGTGCAAATGTGAGTGCATCGTGTGGACCGCTCCTCACATTTGCGCGACACTTGAGGGGCCATTTTGCATGGAAAATGCCGTGTGAAAAGGGCCTATGATTCTGTCTCTCCTCAGCCAGCATTCTATTGGGGTGCTAGGGGTTTCCCCAGCACTTAATTCAAATGGTTGTACAAATGGTTGTACATTTTGCAAGCTTGCATAAGGAGGTACCCAGTGCCTCCTCACACCAGTAGTATTCTCTGTTTTCCCAGTAGTGCAATGGGCCCATCTTTCATGCTAGCCGAGTACCCTGGCACAGCTTTTCCATGACATACAACCAAGATAGCCACTAACTAGACTGCAGAGTAAGCTGAGAAGTGCCCAATCAAATAGTAGAACTACTTGCATTGCTGCCAGACTGGCTGCCCCTGTCCTGCCTTTCCAGCCTGCAGGTACTCTGAAAGAGATATTTTTTTTCTTCCAGCTTTACATAAGACATTGGTCCAGGATTTCAAATAAGACTCTTGTTCGTACTAACCTCTAATGTTAAGGTGAGTATGAACAAGAGTCTTATTTGAAATCCTGGACCAATGTCTTATGTAAAGCTGGAAGAAAAAAAATATCTCTTTCAGATATCTCCCCGGACGTGAGAGCCTCTCTCTGGAGGCTGCTCGCACGAGTACTGCACCCCAGTGCCAAGAAAAGGTGAGGAGTTCCTTTCCTGATGTTGCCAGTGATGTCCATATCAATTTTCACCTGTTGGAGGCAAAAGCCTTACCAGCAGAGAGGCTTTCTGTCATGCAGAGGCATCTGTGCAATTTAGAAATCTGATCTTCTAAATTTCTATATTGCAGTGTGCCTCCATAAACAGAGAAAGCTCCATGACACTAACAATGGCAGTGATGAAAGCAGTTGGACCTAATGCACTTATCCTCCTTCTTCCTCATCCCATAATTTGAAGGCCTGAATAGAGCTAGCACAAACATACATCCTATCTGGATTTAGGGGCCAGTAAGAAGAAGTAGCAACACAGGAACCTACCTTACAAAAAATTAGACCACTGCTCCATCTAGTTCACCATTTTCTGCATCAAAGATGGGAAACTTCTTATCATGGAAAGGGTGAAACTGAGTTTCAGAGAAGTTCTCTAGATCTGCATTCTATCAAAAGGTTGAGCCCAAAAACAGTGGTATATTTTAGTATAATGCTGTTACTGCCAGTAACTAAGCCTTAGGAGAGACATTTCAATCTTTTCGGAAAGAGAAAAATGCAGAAAAGCTGGAAAATCACCAATGATGGTGTTACATGGGAGGTGGTGTGGGCATCTGGGGAACTCTAGAGGGCCAAGGGAGTTAGATTTGACACAAGGTCAGAGGTTGCCCACTCCTGGTCTGAATTAATTGGCAGCATCTCTCTAGGGTGTCAAAGAAGAGTATCTCAATCCTAATTACAGGTGCTAAGGGTTGAACCTAGGCCCTGTGGTATGTAAAGCATATGTTCTTCCATTGAGTTACGGCCCTCCCCTAACACTTGCCCTTACTGGACTAGAGGACCCTTTTTTCCTTGCCGAATCTGAGAACTTCAAAATTTGACCCTGGACTCTTTCACACTACTCAGTTATAGCACTATGATTCCAGTTGAATGGACATAGTTGCCTCCCACAGAATCCTGAGTTTAAACGTATCCTAAATATCCCTCCCTAAATTATAGATCCCAGGATTCCACAGGATGCAGCCTCAGCAGTCAAAGTGGAATCATAGTGCTATAACTGAGTAGTGTGAAAGGGAGGTTTCCAGTCCAGTCATTACTTTCTCAAGTGAACTGGAACAAATTGTGGAAGCTGTTACAGTTTCAGCAACCCACCTTACAGTTGTTATATTTGAAAAATACTATTTGAAGGGATGTCATGCAGAAGACAGAGCAAGCATTTTCCTGCTATTCCTGAGACAACGACATAAACAACAGATGCAAAATACAAGAAGAAGAGCTTCCATCTAAACATTAGCAAGAACTTAATGATGGTAAGAGCTGCTTGATAGTAGAGCAGACTGCCTCAGAGACTGTTGGGCTCTCTGTCTTTGGAGGCTGTTAAGCATAGGCAGGTGGTCCATCTTTTGGGGATGCTTTCATTGTGTATTCCTGCATGGCAGGGGCTTGAAGCAGATGGTCCTTCCACCTTGATGAACCTATGATTTCTGCTCTGTACCTTCCAACTACAGTTGACAAAGTGTCAACAAAACTCAGAATGCTGCCTCTCTTTATATAGCACTCTCCACATGGGTGTGGCAGTGCTGGAACAATGCAACTGAGAGCTTCCAAAGTCTAAGCAGTAGAGTGAACAACCTGCCTTTGACATGGTGGCTTAATTTTTCAAGGCAGACTTAACCTTATTGCATGCTCAGAGGCGAGACCTGATATGTACCAAAGACCCACCATCACACATAGGATTGGGAAAAATAAAGGCCACAACTTTATTTGGTTATAGCTGTTCCAGGGTTGGCATGCACATCCAGATCCAGGCATCAGCCAACCCACCTACTGACCAATGAGCCAGACTCTCCATAGCAAATCATAAACCACTAGTCACCCAGAAGTGCAGAGGATGCATGCAGCTCCTGTGCCCATTACCACCCCCTGTACCACTTGTATCCCAACAGGGTGATACCATAACTTACCTGCCCAAAGGCACTAGTAACAGTGTCCTGGAGCCAGGACCCATGCCAACCACCCAACAGCTGTGACAAATGGAAATAGTAAGCACCTCCAAGCTAAAGAACACAGGGAGGGCAGGTGGGATGATGCTCCAATGAAGTGAGTATCTGACTGTAGAGAACCTGCTTATATAGTCCTTTCCTGGACCAGAGGGAAAACTTCCAGCCAGCTCTGACCTGGGAAAGGAGCAGCTGGGGAAAGCCACCCTTCCCAAGGCTATGCGTGCCCTGTGGCCTGCTGGGAAGGTGGAAGTAGCTTCCAGTAGCACATGGCCAGAAGCCATCCTCATGCAAAAAATCACCACTCCATAAGTTGGGCAGCTGTATTTCTCAGTGTATTAGGTGCATGCTGTTGGGGAAATGTTGGTTTGGGCTTGTTATTACACACAAAAGACCAAAAAAAAAACAAACCCACCAATGTGGTGGATATGTAGAATGCTCATTCCAATATCTTATCCTGAGGAGTGGGGTAACCGAATTTCCTTTAACTCAGAAATGGCTTGCTTTGGCATGTTCTCTGTCCCAGCATTCATGTTATTTTAAGAAAGAAACTCTCATTTGATCATTCTGTATTTTCCACAGCTGACTAGGTGGCAAATAGACTTGCCACCTGGCTGTTCCTTCTCTCTCTCTCCCCTTCTTTCTTGCCATTTTTTTTCTTTTAATATCCTTGGATATTTCTTTCTACCCTCATGCCAAGAAAAATGAAGATGCAGCCAGAGATGTGTGTGCAAGTGTGTTTTTTTTAAAAGGTCCATAACCAAAATAGATGCTGCGTAGGATTCATATTCGAAGGCACTCCTTGGATTCCACCCCTCCTCAGAATTATCTTCTCAGCCATTGCCAAAAGTAAAATGTCCATAGGAAAGACTGTGAATTATGGCTTCCATTCAACTTCAGTCCTTCTTCCTGTTTTTGAATCCAAGTATTCCTACCTGCACAGCAGGCACATAGTTAAGCAGGCCTAGGGAAGAAGGGTTCCTTGCCTGCCAGCAAAGCTGGGCTGCCAGATGCCACCTTCCTCCACTGCCTATCATGGAAGAAGAAAGAAGGAAGGACAAGAAGCAATGTCCCCTGCATGCCAAGAATGAGGATGCTCTCATTTGTCTCTTGATTAGAACTGATAGTTACCAGTGCCATCCCCTGATGACAGAGTGCAGAGGTCAGTATGTCATTGTGACAGGGGTGCTGACCCTGAAGAGGAGCCTAGATGCCTACTCTTTAAGCAAGAGTGAGGTGCTTCTGGAGGGGTGGTGGCAGTGAGAGAAGGCACAAAAGAGTCATTTCTGCTTGTTGCCCTTGGACCACAAGTGGGGTTGCTAGGTTAGGATTTCAGAGCCAAAACCTGAGACTTAGGCACAAGGTTACAGCAGAAGGGGCTCTGCTGACGTCATTAAGTGTCAGTCACATTTGCAGAATATGCCATTCAAATCAAAATGTGAAGTATAAGAAAAGTGGGACAGATAGGCCATTTCCACACCATACTGTTATAGTGCTATTATTCTACTTTCAACATCCTGTGGAAATCTAGGGCTCGTAGTTTAGTGAGGCCAAAGAGCTCTCTGGCTGAGAATTCTAAAGGCCCTTCCCTAAACTGTAAATCCCAGGATTCCACGGGATATTGAAAGTGGAATAATAACACTGTAACAGTGTAGTACAGAAATGGCCATAGACACACATACACTCACAAACAAACACACATTTTTTAAAGGCAGTGCTCTTGCCCTGAGATTCACTCTTGACTTAGGACCAGAAAAGAAAGGCCAGGCTCTGAGAGCTGGGAAACTTAGCCATCAATCCCTAGACTAGGCCTATCTGTACTGCTATCTGTCATTTTTTATAATCTCATCATCTCAAGGATGAAAATCCCTATAGCTTTTCCATTTGTGTTGTGTTGTTGTTGTTTATTTGTTTGTTTTGGGGAAAAAAAGCTCTACTTTTCAGTCCATTCACTTTAAAGTAGTCTCACCGATACCATAGTCACACTAAAGCATGTGGTCATGGCTGACCAAAAGGCCAGGAGGTCCTTGGAGTAGAAATGCAGATGAAAACCCGCTAGATGAAAGACAAAGAATCAGAGAAGTTAAACAGTAGACCACAAGCTTTTTCTATAATTAGCACTCATCATCATCATCGTTTATTGATTAGTCAACTGACCATATCAACAATAAAAATACATAATACAAAAATACAAATACAGAAATTACATACACAAATGGACTCAACCTTTTTCTATATAACATACCATGTTTGGATCCTTCACTTAAAGGATAAAAATAAGCAAAGTTGTAGAAGACTCTTTCCTGAGATCTGTAAGGACCTTTTACCATTTCCTTAGGACATTCCTTAGGAAATTCCCATTTTCTTAGAAGATATATTCCTTACCCAAGACTTCCTTTGGCCTTCAGTTTTCTCTGACCCAGTCCTGTATCTTTGGTAATCATCTCCCAAAGTTAATGGACATCTATCCTAGCCTCTAAGAGACAAAGCTATTATGTTATTTTTGTAAAAAAGAAAATTCTGGAGTGGAGCATTAACTTTTGACTGGTCATAGGGAAAGCACAGGTTTCTACCCTGGGAATGTTCCAGGCTAGAAGCTTGGATTGAAGTCATCCTGGAAACACTTACACATCAGACCCAGGACTTACTGTGCCAAGGTTCTCATGGCTGTTACCAATAAAGTTCTGACCATGTTTCACAGTGCGTTTGTGTATAGTTTCTGTTCTTGACTCCTTCTGTTTCCCGCTTAATCACTAGATCTGCAACACGCTTCACTAATGTAGGGAAACCATAAACTTATTAAGCAAGAGAAGTTATTTGAGAGATTGCTATTGATAAGAAAGGAAAATCCATTGAAAAGAAGAATCTTTTATACGTTTGGGCACTTGAATGGAGGCCACTGGTCTGAGCAAAAGCCATGCTGAACATAAAGGCATTTGAGACAATGATGAGTGCAAGCACAGATCATTTTAATAAGTGATTTCTCATGTGTGTGGCTTTATAGGATACAAGAATAATAATCATGAAAATATGAACAGAATGGAAGAGTATAGCAAGAACGGACTGTGTGTGTAGCCATTCTGAATGCAGCCATAAGAAGACATATGTTTTCTTATTAATTAAACAAACATGAATACAATGTTAAAAAGTGGGGGCAATAGTTATGTTTCATGGTTATGTCATGATTACTAACACAAATTTACCAAGAGAAAAGTCTAACTATTCCTATAAATTTGCCTAAGGGGGAGGGGGAGCTCTACATAGCAACACTGTTTAATT
The DNA here is from genome assembly GCA_030412105.1 of Cyclura pinguis. NCBI lineage: Eukaryota > Metazoa > Chordata > Lepidosauria > Squamata > Iguanidae > Cyclura > Cyclura pinguis. Next base: position 33,272,772 of record CM059599.1, read on the forward strand.
TCAAAACATTAAAAAATTGGTTGTAAACGTAGAGTTTGCAATTTATTTTTACAGTGTTCAGTAAAGGGAATAACAAAGCTGTCCTGAGCTTCTTTTTTTGTTTCATCCTTACATAATACATTTCTTTGCTGATCAAGTCTCACTTTTTATTTTTAACATTGCAGTTCTATACCCACTTAGAAAGAAAGTCTTATTGAACTGAATGGAATTTATTCCTGACATGTACTGTAGAGGATTACACTAAAATTTGTTTCCTCACACTCACTTCTTGTAATCAGTGGAAATCAAAAGCCTTAAAATCCTATCACATTGGACTGTTATGGCACTATTATTTCACTTTCACTGCCATGGCAACATTCTGTGCAATTCTGGTGTTTGTAGTTCATTGAGGCTCAAAAGCTGTCTAGATGAGAATTCTTAATGCTCCTCTCTAAACAGCAAATCCCAGAATTCCGTAGGATGTTGGCATGGCAGTTCAAGTGGAATAATAGCACTATAACAATGTAGTGTGATAAGTCCCTTAATCATCTATGGGATTCTTTTGACCTTCAGCAACTTCAGTTGCTTCTTAACCAGAGAGGTTTTTGAAAAGCTCCGCAAATCAATGTAATGGGACTAGTCGTGCAGAGGACCCAGGGCTCACAGTGCCAAAGTATCAGGATTTTTTGCTTAGCAGTGATGATAAATAGAGTTCTATGCTGCTCTGGAGACTAGGACAAGAACCAATGGATTCAAACTTCTGGAAACCAAGCCTTATGAGGAACAGCTTAGGGAGCTGGGTATGTTTAGGGTGACAGAGAGGGGACATGATAGACGTCTTTGAATATCTGGAAGATGGAAGGAGCTTGGCCCTTTCCGCACGAGGCAGTTAAAACGGGCCAAGGCGTCCTGGCATGGAGGTCGTCCCCACCTTGGATCGGACTAGGTGCGGACTATTTAACTTAGTTCCGCACCTCAGTCGGATCCAACCCACCCCCAAGTGGTCCTCCCCCATGCTAAGTAAAGACCAGAAAAATCAGGTCTTTACATTTTCTGGAACGTGCCATTGCATTCCTACTTACCTGTGCAGATGCACAGGCTTGCACCAATGCGAGGGCAGGCTGTGGGCATGGCCAGCATCAGCAGTTGGTCCACTCCCACGAAGACACTGGAAGCCACCATTTTGAGCTGGAAGCCACAGGAAGCTGCCATCTTGAGCCGGAGCAGTGCGGATCTACAGACCTCGCACTGCTCCGGTTCGCCCCACTAATGAAGGAGCCCTGCGGAAGGGCTCAAGGGAAAGTCTGCCTTACTTCAGACCCAAGAAGAGCCAGTAAGTAACAGCACGGAGTGATTCACTCGCCTCGTGCGGAAAGGGTTCTTGTTTGCTGTTACTCCAGAGACTAGAACATGAATCAATAGATCTGAATTATAAGAAAAGAGATTCCATCAAAACATCAGGAAGAACTTCTTTACTGGAAGAACTGTTCAACAATGGAATAGAGGATGATGGACTCTCTTATGCTGGAGATATTTAAACATAGGTTGGATGGGCATCTTTCAGGAATACTTTAGCTCTGTATTCCTGCACATCAGAGGATCAGTTGTGGTGATGACCACCACACTTGCACTCTTATCTGTTCAGTTAGCTTCAGATTTCACAGTAGCTAGAGAAGGGCATATTTTCCCCCAGCTACAGTATATTTTTGTGAGCTGTCCCTGTTATTATGCAAAGTATTTTCAGGTGCCTTGATTTTGAATGGGAAGACACATTAGTTTTTTTTTTAAGACCTGTTTCCGGTGGAGGTGAAGAGTATTGGAAGTTGTTTATCTGCATTTTGGTTTCTCTTTGGATATGTGGTTCTCTAGTCTGTCATAATGAGTGCCTCCATATCAAAATTTACTATCTAAATGTTGGGCTGGGGAATATGGGGAAGAAAAGCCATTTTCCCCTCAAAGATACATATAGAGTCTTTTTTGTTTTTCTGTTCATTATAGTGTGTTTTCAGATGGACAGACAGACAGAATGGTTTTTCTCCCCATATTCCCCAGTTCTAGCATTTAGTGCTCTCTGCCACTCGAAAAATCATCGATGAACCCATTTTCTTTAAAGATGGACTGATCGTGTGGGTTATTATAAGCACTTCAGTAAACATCACAGCTTAAGAATTTTCAATTGAATTTTTGATTGGCCCAGTGTGTACTTGTGGGACTCTTCCAATAATAACATTCAGGTTTTGAATAAAAATTGTTCGTTCTTCTCCTCACAGAAGAATACAGCATCCTTTCATAGCTTCTCAGTTCCTTTCCATACTCCTCTGCCTTTAATTTCATCTTGAGTTTGCCTTGCAAGTGAGTTACAGAACTGAAACATCTGTACATCAAACAAACGGATTCATTCTTCAGTTGCTGTTCTGTTTATAATGTCGACAGCTTCAGATGGTCACTGTTTGCTTTTTCCATGCAATGTACTATATACACACCGTGGCTTCTGCAGAATTAGGCAAAGATGATTAAAATATATCACCCTTCCTCTACTCTATTTTAGTCTATATTACTGCAGATCTTGGAAAATTACTTTTTAAAAGTAATTGGTTACCAGTTCTAAGACTCCCAAAAGTATTTAGTTAACATTAAACTACTTTAAGGACTGCTGTGTTATTCTTTGTTTCTGCTCTATGGAAATTGAGGGGACACTATCTTTCGCCCAAGCTAATGGACATACTTCTGAGTTTCAACCATCTCTTTCTCCTCAGAAATCGAGAATTGTCATAGATTCTCCATGCTGGTACACATTTTTAAATGTATCTTGCTTATATAGATTAGATTAGATTAGATTAGATTAGATTAGATATTGTTTATTACGGTCATAGACCAGAAAAAGGTTATACCAAAACAGTACCAAGGACAAAAAAAACCTAAGTACTGATACAAATAGACATAAACATGAATAAAAACAGCATAATAAACTTGGTCAAGAATACAGTACTACTAAGGGATAACAGTCTCACAAGGATTACAAAATATACAGTATGTACCTACTCACTAGCCAACATCTTTGGTCTTACTCTCATAGCTGCAGCACAGAATTTGGTGACCTTATACATTATATCAGAATTCATATCTGATAACAATAAGAAGGTATAAGATGATTCAGACCCACCTGGGTGTTCCCGAAGGATTGGGGAGATAATATCAGCTCTTAAATCTCTATAGAATGTACATTGAAAAAAAATATGTTCAACTGTTTCAATCTGACCAGAGTCACACGGACAATATCTCTCCAAATAAGGAATTTTTTTATATCATCCCTCAAGGACAGCGGATGGAAGACTACGGCAACACGCTAGAGTAAAAGCCAAATGATGTTGGGCAGTTCTAAAATATTTAGATAGGCTCATGGCAACATGTGATACTTGTCCTGCTCATTAGCAATAAAGGATGGACAACAGGCCAAATCTGTTTGGCATTCAATATCAAAAATACATTGTTTAATAACAGATTTGGCCTGATCATAACCCATCCTAAATAAGCTATCAGGGGACAAACCCAGCATTGACAATTTGGTAACAACCACCTGTTTCCATTTAGAATGAAATTGGTCTTCTAGAACCAAGGGTGCAAGCCCAATTGGTACGAAGTTTAATCTAAGCCAGTAATTAAATATACAAATCCATACTCTGGCCTCTATGCTCAGAAGGCCTGCCTCTAACTGTAACATGGCATTGGATACACATTTAGGAACATGAAAAACTGATCTTAAGAACTTAGATTGTACACGTTCCAAAGGAGTTAAGTTAGGAAATAACCCTAATTGAGCACCATACAAAAGCTGAGCAATTGATTTTGCCTCAAATACTTTCAGGGCTGCTGGAACATATTGACGACCTTTATACTTGAAAAACTTTTGGATAGCAACTGAGCTCCTTTGGGCATTGTTAACAATATAATCACCATGAGCTTTCCTGCTACCCAAGGATTGAAAAATTACTCCTAGGTACTTGAAGCAAGAAACCTGATCTATTTGGTGATTGTCTAAAGTCCAATGAAAGCTCCTTGTTTTTTTCCCAAATGCCATTATTTTGGTTTTTTGATGATTTAGAGGTAAATGATCTTCATTACAAAAAAGAGTCAAGGCTTTAAGAGCAATTTTTAGTCCAATGAGAGTCCTGGAGAGTATAGCCACATCGTCTGCATATAAAAGCTCGGCGACGGATCTTCCTGCTAGTTGAGGGGAATGAAAATAGACATTTTGAAGCCGTCCCACCAATGAATTAATATAAAAATTAAATGGCAACGGAGCCAGAATACAGTCTTGCTTTACTCCCTTCTCTGTTTTGATTGCACTGGTTAGATGACCCCAAGGAGAGCATCTTACTTTCAAGGAAGTCCCTTCATGAAGCATGCGGATTAAAAAAAGTAATTGCCTATCAATCGAGGATGCCTCCAGCTTTTCCCACAGAATTGATCGAGAGATGGAGTCAAAGGCAGCTTTAAAATCAATAAAGGCAGCATACAGGGAGGTTACATTGTTTGAAGAGTATTTCTCAATTAGGTGTTGAAGAACAAAACATTGATCAATAGTTGATCTCCCTTCCCTGAATCCAGCCTGCTCCTCTGCTATAATGTTTTCTTGCTCCAACCAATCCAAGAGTTTCCTCTGTAAATGCCTTGCATATAATTTACTGATGGTATTTAGTAAACTGATAGGCCTGTAATTGGCTGGATCATTTTTGGATTCCTTTTTAAAAATAGGGATTATAATTGCCAGCCCCCAATCCTGCAGTGTACAACCACATTGATCAATGCAAGTAAAAAGAGAGGCCAGGAGAGGAGCCCAGAAGTCCAAATTGTTTTTGATGAGATCTGGGGGAATCAAGTCTTCTCCTGGAGCTTTCCCTGATCTTAATTGTAATACTAAGCTTTTGATTTCTGAGACAGTTACTGAGGGCCAGGGTGGCAGAGAATCTATTGGCAGAAGTGAATTTCCATTTCCAATAGTAATATCTGCGTATAAATTCTGAAAATATACTTCCCAAATATTGGGGGCTATAAGGCAGTCCACCCTACCTGAGGAATTATTTTGTATTGCTGGAATTATATGCCAAAAGTGAGAAGAATCCTTATTTTGGGTGGCTTGAATAAGACACCTCCAGTTTTCCTTCGTGGCATTCTTCTTTTTGTAAGCCAATAATTGCTTGTATTTCTTCTTTTCCTGGAGGAGCATTAGGGCAGTGGAAGGTGAAGAGTCTGTTACATAAGCCTGATATTTAACAGAAAGGTTATTTTTGGCTTTAATACAGTCCAAATCATACCATGCTTTGGAGTGAAACTTTAAGGGTTTAACTTGTGGTTCAACTCTTCTTCCTAAAAACTGATGCAATTCCCTGATAATTAAATTATAACTTTCAAATAGAGCCTTCGGCGGCTCTGCATTAATCATTTCAAGTCGAAGATCCTGAAAGTACTGAGATGCCAGTTGCTCCACAATCGTCTGGTTTAATTGTGTACTCCACTTGGCACGGGAATAAGTTGTCCCTTCAGAAATTATGTTATAATTATAGAAGTCCTCCACATAAGACTGTTGGATAAGGTCAAGTAACTGCAATGAAACAGGAAAATGATCACTTTCAAATCTTGGGATAACTTCTAACTTCCCAACCTGCCCTAGCAGCTCCTTAGAGATGATTATATAATCGATAACACTCATTCTGCTGCCAGAAAGATAGGTGTATCTAGCTGGGCAATCATGCTCTATGGCACCATTTAAAATTTGGAGATTGAGTCGATACATGGTTAAGGCTAGACATAAGCCAGCATAATTAGTTTTCTGATCTTTCGAATAGAGTATAAGAATATCTTCACCTTCCTCTATATATGGGGAATGGCATCTATGCTGTGCAAACAAAGAGTTGTCATCTGGGCCCATTCTAGCATTGAAATCACCCCCCAAAATCACAGATGCTTTTGGATATTTTATGGTTAGTTCAGCCACATAGGTCTCCAGATCGTCCCACATTGCTTTAATTTTGGACTTCCTTTTCAATGGGGGCATATAGATGTTGATAACCACGAGGGTGGTAGTTTTGAGCTGCATCATAACTGCCATACTATTAGATTTAAATGGAGGAAGCACTATTGTAGAGACGTGTAAACCTGTGGAGATCAGTATAGTTAGGCCTCCCACTGCTCTACCATGATTAGGTGTGATCACGGCCTTGATGCTAAAAGAGTGGAAGCCATTTAGTAGCAGATCTTCTTTAAACCAGGTTTCTTGAAGCAGAATGATGTCATATTGGGACAAGAAGGAGGTGAAACTAGGATCTCCAATGGATGCACCCCAACCCGCAACATTCCAGATTAGAAAGGCAATCCTGCTCCGATGCATTTGTTGTCAAGCTGATTCGTTATCAGACCCATACAGAGTATGTGGGCATACGGGGTAATTGATTATCAGCAGGCAATGGACATCATGGATGAGGGTATATTTCCTCCTGTGTCTCTACAATCCGATCAAACTCATCGTTTCTCAATTGACACTCCAGAGAAGCAGGGTGTATCAGTGCTTCATGGACTACAAAGTGGGGATCGTTAGCAAGCAGTGATCCTATAGTCTTAGATGAACCCACTGCCCCATCCTGTTCATTAGAGGAACTAGCAACCTGGGGCAGTTCTATAAGTGTACAGTGGTTGTCAGGAAGCAGAGGGATATTAAAAAGGGGAGTCTCAGGTGCTTGAGTGTCTACATGATCTTTGACACTATCATCTTGAGTGTTTACTTCTTTAATAGAAGTTTCAGCTGTCACACACTGCTCAATGTCTTTGTTCAAGAAAGGAGCAGATGACATAGGGAACCCACTAGCCAGGTTGGAGGCCTCGTCCCTACAGGGGAAAAGGGGGCAGTAAGATGACTGCTTGTTATACTTCTCGCTTAAAGGAGTAGTATCCTGAGCCAAGCCTTTGTTTATCACTGTCCTTGCCCTTGATGTCCTAGATTTGAGTACAGTTTCTCTTGAACCTGTTTTCCTTTGCATCTGTGTATGAATTGAGGTCTTAATGCCCCTTAATTTATCTTTAAGACAGTATATATCCTTATTTAGGAGATTAGCTTCTCCAGCTATAGAGGGCTGGGGACCTTTATTCTCCTCAAAAGGAGTAAAACCAAGGCCATCTGAGCCTGATTCAATCTCCATTTGTTCATGCACAAAACCATTTTTCATTGCTCCTGTTAAAAGATTCTGAACTGTCTTCTCTTCAAACACTCTGACTATTCGTATGTAGTGGACATGCCATAAAAGATTTCTCATCTGGAGCAGCTGAGAGGGAAGAGAAAAAAGCTTGAAGGTCAAAAGTATACGCTTGGCTCTATTTGCATTAGGTAAATAATGGTGCTCAATCAGGTCAATGGAATTATTATGGGATTTCAAAATCTGGGACAGTTGAGATAGAATAGACTCTTGAGTAGACCATTTATATCCATATCTGTACACTTCCAGCAGAATTTGATTCCTCTGAAGCACACGGCAAAATTTCGCCCTCCTATCTGATAATTGAGGACATTCTTTCTTCGATTGATATAAGGGATCCATTACCCTAAATCGTTGGTTGAGCTGCAACCTATGTGGAGCTCAATCCCTTTGAAGATTGGACAACTTAGTAACAACATCATTTAAATGTTGTAAAATTAAAATAAGGGTCTCTGCAGACAGAAGGCAAATCTCTTGGCAGGAGTGGAACCCATGAGGAGGAAGGACATCAGAAATTGTCTCAAAGGTATTTACATTTTCACTTCCCTGTTCATGAGTTAAGTTCAGGATACTACTACTGTTATGTAAAGGCAGAGAAGAAGATTGACTTAAAGTAGCCAGTTGAGAGAGTTTGCTTGTTGCAGAAGAAAAGGGATTCGCAGCCAGGAAGCTGTTACTTACAGTTTGTGAATCTTCTGTAGAAAAATATTGGTCAATTCTTCTCTGCTTATCTGCTTTACTGCACCCGAAGGTCTCTGGGGCTTTATTTGGGCTCGACCGGTGCCGTTTTTTGATCTTAGCAGTCATAATCACAGTTTGGAATAAGCAGAAGGAGTGAGCCCAACAAACACAGTTGCAATAGACTATGAAGACTGCTGTGTTTTCAAAATTTTACCTCCAAGCTGTCCTTATCTGCATGCATTAGTTCAAAATAGCCAGGGAGAGTGAATTAGGCATGATAAATAAAGCCGAGTCTGGCCTTATGACAGGGCCAAGGTTGTAGAATCCCGCCAAGAAGACTGAAGATAAGAGCCTTATTTAAAATAGCAACAAAGTGTAATATAGTAAAACACAAACAAAAAAGGAGCTTTAGAAGGAGTTAATTAAAAGAGCTGCTATCTCATCGCCATCTTGGCTCCTTGAAGCATGTAAGCATGTTGATTTCATAGATCTGCTTATATATAGATGCCTACCACAGTCTGCAGTCTTCATCTTGGGTTTGAGTTTAGCTTCAGACACTATTGTCATCTGCCATTTTTTTAATCATCGAGGTTGATAAAGTGTTCTTCAGAACTCAAAACCTTGCATATTCTTGTAGCATTTTTCTTAGTCTTCATAAAGGGTTTGCCAACTGTGGTGTTTGCCTTTATTTAATTTTTTTCCTTTCTTTTCCTTTCCTTTCTTGCTATTCAAAGTAGCTTTTCAGGGCTCAAAAGAAACAAATAAATGAAAGCACTTAGTCTGGGGCAAGAATTGTCTTCTCTTTAAGGTGGAGCAGTATTAGGCTCTGCAACTACTACACAACATTAACCCAATTTGCTTTGTTTGTTCTTTCTCACAGCAGATAGCGGTTAAGGAAGCAAAGACAGAGGATATGAGAGGAATATTCATCTTCCAAAATCTAAAGGTGTATTCAGACATCCTTACAGGTGACCCACTGAAATCAATGAGACACATCAGTCATGAATTCCTATTGATTTTAACGGTTCTAAATCAAGCATGACTAAGATAGGAACTAACTCTGATGTATGAAAAAAAAAAGTCTGTTTGACTAGAGTATACCTTTGAAATTGTGCCAGTTCTATTCATTGCTAACGACTGTCTTTATTGCTTTGCAGGTTTGAACATTTTGACCATAAATATTGACTCTGATGCATGGATTTCAAAGCCAGCAAAACCAGCATATTCCTCTCAACAAACAATAACACTCATAATGAGTTTTCTATCCTGTTTATGTGCAGAAAATTAATCTACAGGCAAAACTAAATCACAGCTGAAGTTCCAAGTTAAATTCATCTATGCAATAACATCTACAGCATAATAGCTATGCATCAGCAAAGAGCCCTGAAAGGTTAATTTCCTATTTACAGTTCCCAAAGTTCTTTGTAGTTGTGCTAATTCCAGGGTTCGACAAATCTCTGCAGTCTGTTTTCCCCAAAACATATCTGAAGCAATTTAAATTGCCTCTCTGACATATTAAGATGTCAGCAAATTTTGCTTATGGCATTTTGGTTTGGAAACACGTTTCCCAAAACCACAATGGGGCAAGATAAATGCAGGCTGACAGATATGCCTTGAAATATCCAGTGAGTTTCTGTGTAAACAATAATCCTACTGAAATACTGGGTTATCGTTATAATCAGATTTCACTACCAGCATTCAATACATTGCAAGGAAGTTCTTCCTCACAAAATTGTGTAAAGATGTAACACCAAAGTTTGGGTTAGTTGATGATATAAATCAATACATAAAGTCTAGTTTTCCCACCTTGATGTACCTCTTGCCACCAATAGCACACAGTTCTCTCTTTCTTAAACCCTGTGGGAGGTTTCCCATCCGCAAATCAACTTTCTAGCTCCAGTGCAACTAAACTGGTTTATAAAATCCTTTGATTGACCATCTATACAGCAGTTAGGAGAGTCAGCATGTTGTTGTGGTATGAGCGTTGGACTACAACTATGGAGACCAGGGTTCGAATCCCTGCTCAGCCATGAAAACCCACTGGGTGACCTTGGGCAAGTCACACCCTCTGAGCCTCAGAGGAAGGCAAAGGTAAACCTCCTCTGAATAAATCTTGCCAAGATACCCTGGTGATAGGTTCACCTTAGGAAATCACTTGAAGGCACCCAACAACAATAACAGAAGTTAATCATTAATGTACATTCTGTGACATCATAGTCCATGATTAAACAGGCTTGTCAAGAAATAGCAATTAGTAAGTAGTGGTTGGTAGCATAGCCTCTACTCCGGATTTTAGTATGAACTTTAAGGATGTTACCTTGTTAGACTCTGTCCCCAAAATAAGTTCAGCACCTCATACAGCTCTTTTAAATTTCAGACTAAAACCCAGAGAGTGCTAACTACTCCACTAGCAGGAATACACCAGTTGAAATTGATTAAGTTCAGCCTAATATGTAATATTCCATATCCTACTTTTTCTAGTCCCAGTTTCTCACTACTTTGACAACAGAATTTTCAAGTGGCACCAGGAAAAAAAATCTATACAGAATTTTCGTCTCCCACAGTAGTAAAAAACATAGTGATCCTGAAGGTAAAAACATATAAATATCTGTGAATATAACATAGTCAGAAAATATCCACTTTCATTGATGACAGTACACAAATGGAAAATTGATTTTGATATCCTTTGATATGTGACTCACATAAATCAGTGCTGACATTTCTGAAGATAATAATTATAATGATAATAAGAATAAGAATTTCTTACCCACCTCTCCCCATGGATTGCCGTGGGGGACAACAATAGGTTAATAACATATAGCAGTTAAAAATAGATAAATTAAAATAGTAGTTAAAATTCATATCATCTCAAAAGAAAAAATATTTATAAATACTTAAAAACAGACAAAACATATTTAAAATTCATTGTTAAAATTCACAATTTGAAATCATCAAGATAGGCCTGCTGGAAGAGTCTTTAATGTTTTAAATTGGGACGGTGTATTCAACTGTCAAATGTCTTCCAGCATCATGATTCTGGTCATAAATGCCTCTATTTTTCAGGCAACACCACAAATGTTAGCTTTAAACATAAGTGTTGAGAGACTAGCTGTATTTTATATTTTCAGCACAGTATGGGGTCACATACAGACTTCATGAAGATGTTCCTGATTGAATCAGATACGGCCCAACAGATTTTGCTGCCTGAGGCTAAGAACAAGAAGAACAACACCTTCTCCCATCCCCTACACAAATATCAACTTATATTGACTAGTTGAACCTTTCTTAAAGACTGATGACAGGAAACATTTTCCACTACAACTGAGGGCAGCGTTCTGACTTGGCAGTTGTAGGGTAGGCAGCAGGCTATCCAGTTCCCTCCTCTATCATCTTGCTGCTACCTCACCATCTGTTGTCTAACTCAACCAAAGCTTGATCTATCACTTTTTAAAAGGAACCGGTTACTTTGCTCTAATTACTAGGGATGGGACAAATCCAGAATTTTCCGAATCTGAATCCAAATCCCTTGAAGGTTCTGGGGATCCACGAATCTCACGAATCCTGAATCTTTCTAATCCTTTTTTTAAAAAAAGCTTAAAAAGCAAGGGAAAGAAGGATAATCTTGAGCAAGAAACATTCTCTCAGCCTTAGCAAAAGCCTAGGCAAAGGCAAAAGCAAACCTCCCTCTGAAGAAATCTGGCCAAGACAATTGTCATAGTTTTGCCTCAGGATCTCTCCAGATTGAAAATGACATGAAGACCCTTTCTACATAGGCAGGAAAATGTGGATTCATGCCACATTCTCCCGCCTGTGTAAACAGGGCCACATACTACAGTAGAGAGCTAATCCAGGTCAAAACTGGCTTTTCTTTGCATAGCTCCTTCTGGCATCCTGGAGTTTGTAGTTTGATGATGCACCAGCACACTTTGGCAGAGAAGGCTGTGACACCTGGTAAAACTCCAAACCCCAGAATTGTGCATGAAAGAGGTTCACAGGGGAGCTATGCAAAGGAATGTTTCAGCTGTCCTTGAAATCTCAAGCCTGTAGCTTCCAGTGAAGTACTGAACTTCAATATGAAATGTTCAATTTAAATATCTCAATTTAAATATCTTATAACCTCATATGTAATTTCTGAAATTGTTAGCAAATGCCATTATTACTCTAAGGGAAAAACTCACCTACTTAATATCTTTCCTTGTATGTCTGGTCTCCCAGGTTTTCAGGCATCCCGGTCTCCAACAATTTATTTGGTTGTCGGATTCGAAAGATTCGGTTTGCATATTTTGCACAGGGATTTGGATTCAGGAATCTCGAATCCTTAACCAGGATTCGGTTGGCCCATCCCTACTAATTACCTAACAGGTTATTACAGTCTAGAAAGGCAGCACACAGAGTTACTCCTCACTGCTACAGTTACAGGCTTCCCCCCCTTAGCTGACAGGCGAGAGACCAAATCACTGTCGAGAAAATGGAATTGGTTGAAAAGTAGAACCCATGTATTGTAGGGAGCATGAAGGATTTATGGAGGCTCATTTCGGGAGCGACTGTGCATATGCTGTTTGCAAAGTCTCTCAGCTGGTTTGGCACCTTTTTCTCCCTTCAGCTCTTTTTGCAAGTAGCATGCACGTGCCACCAGTCACAAGCAAGCCTCCATTGGCAAGAAGAACTGATGAAAGACCAGATTTCCCATCAAATTAATGGAACTTGACCTTCATTTGGAAGTGTCAAAAGAATGAGTTGGCAGATAATGGGGCACTGAAAGGCAGGAGCTTCCTGTACAATTTATCATCAAAAAAATATGGAAAATTTTCTCTGTTTCCCTCAAGTGTTTCATGTAGATATTGCATTTTAGAAATTTGGGGAAAAAACGCAAACAACATTACAAAGCAATCCTTTGCATCTGCCAGAAGAAGCAGCCACCATGTGACCTTTTCTCCACCTTCCCTTCACTTAGAGTCAGCTGATACACACAGTACTGAGTACCTGGTAGATTATTTGTTCCTGTTATTCTGAAAAGCAGTAAATTTCAGCTATGGTCATGGAAAGTTAAAAAAAAAAAGTAACTGTTTCAACTTGTTATTGCAAACAAACAAAAAAACCTAGTTACCAAAGTATCTCATCAGAAAAATGAGTTATTTCCTAGCTTTGGAGGTAACCATGGCACTAACAGAATGGCCACCTCTGGACCAAGTAGTAACCTACTTGCAGCTAGATCATGGCAACTATGTATTCTCAGAAAGAACACTATGGCCATTTCTGCATAGGGTGAGGGAATCGCCCCACGCCACTACTTACCAGATCTTCTTGCTCCCCGGTCCGGTCCAGGCTGCTCCGGAGCAATGCGTGATCGTCGATCTGCTCTGCTCTGGTGTCCAAAATGGCGGCTTCTGGTTGGTCATGGGTCTCGACCAACCACTGAAGCTCGCCAGCCTAAAGCCCGCCCTTGGCAGATCGCAGGCTTGCACTGGCACGCACTGTGCTTTTGAAAGACCGGGAAAATCAGGTCTTTCAAAAGCATGCTGGAGGACCACTTGGGGTCGTTCCGGAGTGGACTGAGGTGCAGATCTACACTAAGTAGTCCGGACCCAGTCTGCTCCAAGGTGCAGACATCCTCTGTGGAGGACAGACTGCACCGTTTTTATTACCCTGTGTGGAAATGGCCTATGGCTATTTCTGCCCTTCACTGTTATAGTGCTATTATTCCACTTTCAACCTCCTGTGGAATTCTGGGGTTTGTAGTTTACTGAGGCCCAAGAGCTCTCTGGTTGAGAATTCTAAATGCCCCTCCCTAAACTGCAAACCCCAGGATTCCATAGGATGTTGAAAGTGGAATAATAGCACTACAATAGTGTAGTGCAGAAATGGCTTGAGTGAGGGCCAGACAACAAAGGAAACTTGGTGCCTAGGCAAAAGACTTCAGTTGGAGATAAAGTTCTTTAAAATAACTTAGCTTTTTAAAATCAGAAATAGCACTATCACTTCAAGATATCCAGAGCAAAAGGAAAATAATAAATGTAGTGGCTGCTAGGCAACCACTGCTGTTGGTAGATCTGTAAGGGAATGTCAGTGGTTGAGCTCTAGAGATTTCCTCTCAAAGGATTCTGAAAGAACATCTGAAAGCATTTGCTCAGAAAGGTAATGTTAGCCCCTTTTGAAATTGACTGACATATAGTGTTAACGCTGTGACATGGGGTTATTTGTGTGATAATCCTCAAACGCTTTGATAGGTTAGCAAACTCCAAACTAGTAATCTCACTAGGAATAAACTTTGCATCTTGAAACTTGTTGAAATTCCTGTGGTAATAACATTTCCTTCAAGCTGTACACTGAATTTTTAAATAAAGGAAGTTTATGTCTTCCTCTGATTATTTATGCAGTAAATCTCTCTCCGTCTCTTGGTATGATATATACACATGCACACTGAGAAACACACACAGAAAAAGCCTCCATCCTAAATATATATTGAAAACGAAGTGAGTAATGGTAAGCATTCAAGGGTAGTGGTCTTCTTGACACACTAACTTCCATTTTACACAAACTCTTTATCCTGCTTTTCTTTCTGCATCTGAAAGTAGTGAATGAGAGGTCTTCCCACAAACCTTAGTCAGAGGCAATGGAAGTAATACTGATGAGAATTCAATGTAGGGGCACAGATACAGGGGGAGGGGGTAGAAAAGAGTGGCATTGGCCCACCAAAATAAGAAGTCTAGCATTGCAGGAAGTGAGACATTAAAAATCATTCACACCTAGAACTCTTTAGTTTGCTGTGTTTACATTTCCTTGTAACTTTGCCCAATCCTTTTTGGCTACTGCACTGCATGAAATTTGGGACAGGAGAAAAAAATCATTTGGGAGGGTAGAATTCTTGAGAAGGGGATGTCTTCATTTTGCCACCCCCCCCCCATAGTTATACCATGGTTCAGTGTATGCACGTGTAGGATGAATGCTATGTGTTGTGAGAATGAGATCCAGGTAGGCATGTCAGGGGCTGCATTGTTACCCTTATTTCTGGGGCCCCGTGGGGGATGCCTTAATGTGCTCCACGTGATAGGGAATGGAAGCTAGCCAGAGCACGAGCAACAGCTATGTGAGAGGCAGGGTAACCTAGTGGGGTCTTTTTACCCATTTTTTTACAGGGTCAGGCCAAGCCAAAAACCAAACGAAAATGTCGAATAAATGATTTTATTGAATGAAAGTCTCACACACCAATGCAAGCACTCACACAGTCACTCAAGACCCATTAAGAAGCAAAAGAGAGGAAACTGGATAGGGGAAACATTGATGAGATTGTAGCTGGGGTAATACTGCACCTTTTCCTCAAGTCCTTGGTCCAGGAAAAACAGCGAAGAAGTGGAGCTCAGCATGGAGAGGGCTGAGGGGATTACTCAATGGACGGAGAAGCAGTCTGCTGGTATGACTGGGAGTGATCCAAAGAAACACTCAAAAACTGGGACTATTTGTAGGGGGAAAAGTACCTTGAGGGCAAATCCTCTCCCGGGGAGAACAAAGAGTGTTGCAACGGAAAAGAAGCTCCACAATGGCAACTCCTTTTGCATGATGAGATTACAAGGTGTTGCCAAAGTTTCAGGATCTTCAGTTACTTTGGGTTGTGGTGTGAATTTATGTAAATGGTCCTTGCCTGATAGGATTTTATTGCTTGGGGGGAAACACACTCATTCCCTAAAGTTGGCTCCTCAGTGGCTGAGGACCCTTTGTCTACGGCGGGCTTGCACAGCTTGAGGTCTCCTGGGGCTATGTGATGGGGGATTGTACTGGCCTCACCTGGTTTTCGATTGTTCAGCTGTTGCTGCCTCCATGCTCACCCAGGTGACCTCTCAGGCACGTTGAACCATATTTTAATATCAAAATTGTAGACCCCGGGGCAGGGTTTACCAGTGAGGTAACAGCATGTTCATAGTGAGGGTGGCCCGACCCACTTTGGGTTGTGGCCCCCAGCACAACAACTAGTAGCATGTGGATCTCTAAGGGGTTTTTCAATATCAGGGGTACAGAATGGTGTACAAAACCTTCAGTGAACCAACTGAATTTACCAATTAAGCTTCATGGATACTGCTTCTAAAGAACATTTACCATTTGACAGAGGTGTGTCTAGGCTAGGGCAAGTAGGGTACGTGCCCTGGGGTGCCAATGCTAGAAGGCAGGGTGCAAAAAAAGCCATGCTGGGAGATTTAGCAAAAGAGGAGGAGGAAGCAGTAACCTCCATGCTTGCCCTAGGCTCTATTTACACTAGATACGCCTCTGCCATTTGGGAGTTCTTTTAAGCAGTGAATTTCCCACCCTACCCTTCTTGCTTCAGAAATTCAGAACTGCCTCAATATTTATGAACTCTTTTCATGAGTGTTCAAAAAAGAAAAAAAAAGGAAAAAAAGGCTCCTCTGTTTCCTGATAATTCCTTCTCAGCTTGAATCATAGGCCCTGTTGTGTATCTCACCATCCCAAGATGCTAGGCTGTTGAATACATATGATAGGGCTTTCTCTGCAATGGCCCTTCAGATGTAAAACTCCCTCCCATAGGAAACGAGACTGGTTTCATCCCTCTTGAGCTTTCAGTGGGTACCTTAGACTTTATCATTTCCTATGGCCTTCAGTCCTTCTAACCAGATATGACTGCTCTGGTTGCTTTAACTATGTGCCTATTTATTTTTTAAAAAAAATTAAAATAGTTTTAATCTGCTTTTAGATAATGTTTTAAATCTGTTTTGGTTGTTTACATTGAATGCTCCAAATAATGTTTTTGTGTGTTGCATATCACCTTAGGGTCCCTAATAGGCTGAGAGGTAATAAACCAATGCTTTAAATGAATATATGTATATATGAATAAAGCAAGCTACTGATAAGAGAGCTGGCATGCTGGACTAGGACTCTGGGAAAGCAGGGTTGGAATCCCTGCTTGACCATGAAAACCCGCTGAGTGACCTTGGGTGATTCACAATCTCTCAGCCCCAGAGGAAGGCAAGGCAAACCCCCTCTGAACAAATCGTGCTAAGAAAACTTTGTGAGCGGAAAACAACTTGAAGGCACACACCCACAAAGCTGCTGATGGTGTAATGCATGCACATTATTGGAGTACAGTTCTGCCTTCACATCTGCACATCTGTCCCCACTCCCATTTTTCTTTCTTCCATTTCCTTGCATTCCTCACCCCAGGCTTGTGAGACTTGTGTTTAAAATAGCCATTTTTAACTTTTGGGTGAGCAAAGCTCCCTCCCACTGCTGAAGGCATGCCCTTTCTGCCCTGTGGCTGCACATTCTGCTATGGAATGGCTGCTGATTGTTCAGGTGCTCTCTTTACTCCTATCCTTCCTTTCTCAAGATAACCACCAGAAGCAGATAGAACACAAGAACTCTGCTCTTCTCCATCTGAGAAGAAAGTACCAGTAAGCTCTTTACCTTGTCCTTTTTTTTTTTTGTCCCCAGGAATGCTGGTGCCAGAGGCAAAGGAATGGGGGGGGGCTCTGAAGGGGAATGGTGGGGGTTCTTCACTTTTTTTTCACTTTCACTAGGATTCTGTGAATGTGGAAGGGCTACTGTACTTACTATTGTGCACTAACCCTCCACCCATCCTAACTGGCTGAGGATTGAATCCCGTCCCCCAGCAAACCAGCTCATCTGTGGTGTATCTGCACAATTACAGCAGTTCGACCACAAGCTGCTTTGAATCCACTCTTGGGAGAAAGACAGGATATAAATCCAATAAATAAATAAATGTTAACTATCATGTCTCCATCCTATGGAATACTGGGATATGTAGTTTGGTGAGAATTCTCTAGCTCACTCCCCTGAACTACAGCACTAGAGCACTCCGGCAAAGAATTCGAAGTACCTCACCAAAGTACAAATCCCTGGATTCAATAGGAATTTAACATGGTAGTTAAAATTCTATCAAAGTCCTATTATAATATAGTGTAGATATACCCTTGTAAACAGGATTGAGTTTTAAATCTGCGTGACTTAAAAGAAACAATTGAGAGAACTGATTGTCCCAAACTCACCAAACAAACAAACAAATGAAAGGCTTCTCAGTTCACTGTTGCGGTCACACAGTTCATGGCACTCAACAAAAGTTTCACTGAGAGTCAGGGGTTATTAAAGAACATCTGCCCCAATGCAGCTGGCTTTGCAGTTCTGAAGTTTCACAACAAGTAATCAGCATTTCATCAGGAATAATGGATTCACATTAAAGAACTTTGGGTGCATGTGTCCAAAACACAGCTGGCTTGCAGCATTTGGGTTACTGAGCACTGTGGCCATAGCTGTCGAGGATCTGATTTAGCATTCTGATCCAGAAAAGACATTGTGGGAAAGTATGCTTGAGTCACAGTACAGCTGAGCGGCTAATATTATCCTGGATTCTGCAACTTTTGGAAGTACATTAGGGAGCTATGGTTAGGAGTGCATGTTACCAGGGTCATCTGGCTGTAAATCTTCATGGAATAGTTACTCAGCCATCGTCTAGAGATGTGAAAACCTACCACTCTCATTTCCATTACGTTTCTCAGAATCTCGCCAGCATTTTTACCCCCATTCCAGTTCCCTGTTGGGTTATTGAACTTTTTCTTTCCTGCCCACATAGCAATTTGTGCATATTTGGGTGGATTCTTTTTTTTTTCCCTTTCAAAATGTCCACATTTTTGTACACATTTGGCTCATCAATAAAAATGCTTTTTCCATAGGGTTGCCATTTCATATTCATCTCAGACCTGAGGCTTCCGGGCCAAACACTGAGAGGTACAGGCAGCCCCTAGGGATGTCCTTAAGCACTAAGCATTAAGTACAAACCATAGTTGTTCACAGCTTTGTCATACAAACATGCATATCCCCCCCCCCCCATATTTTCCTGTTTGGAAATTAAAATAGAATTCTCAGCTGTTCCCAGATCAAGGTATGGTGAGAGGTATATTCCTTCTCAGACAGAATAAGGAACATTTAATCTAATCTGCTTGCTTCTAGCCAGAAGGTGGATGCAGAACAGAGCTGTGAGTGAAGGAAGACAATCTCCATTACAAGCCAGGAGGTAGTCACGTACACAGGAGTCCTAGCCCCTCCTGTCTGCTGACTCATGACTCTACCTCACCTGAAGCGCCTCCCTCTAGACATTTCCTTATATGGATGGAAGTTTCTGGACATTACCTAATATGGGGCGGGTGGTCTGTGGTTGGTGGAAAAATGCCGCAGTGGGTGTGTATGCTGTTTACCTGGGTAAAAAGGCCTTGCCCCACCTCCGGCCTTTGTCCCGAACCTCCGGCACCCTGCTGCAGCAGATTTATATATTTTGATACTTTTATACTTTTGTACTCAATAAATCTGGCCTCTAGCCTTTGAACCAAGAAATGTCTGGTCATTTGCCTGTTTCTCAGAAGAAGCTGTCCTTCTTAAGGGCGTAGAAGGTGACAGAGCAGAAGATGCGTCATGGTGCCACAAGGACTGGGAGGAAAAGAGGAAGCTAACTAAGTAACTACAGTCAGCCCTACACATATGTGGATGTGACCTTTGCCAATTTGATCATTTGTGAGGTATGCACATGCCTTCCCCGCATTATCCTCCTCCCATTCCCTTGCATTTTGCAAGAGAAGGAAGGCAAGCACCTGGACAAAAAGCGAGGAAGTGGGAGGGAGGCATGTGTGCACCTTCCTTCTCCTCTCCGGAGCTCTCCCTTCCCATTCTTTTGCCTCTGGCCCCCGCACAAAAGGCAAGGGAATGGGAAGGGGGAGGCCCAGAAGGGAATGGGAGGGGGTCATGGGGGAGTAATTTGCAGTTTTTCCTCTTTCACAAGCATTCTGCACGCCAAACCCTCACAAAAGTGAAGGGGTTACTACTGTGCAGTCAGCCCTCCACATTGGCTAGGGTTAGGGTGTAGGAGTTCCACAAAAGTGGGAAAATCTTAACTATCAAAATATGTGTGTGTCTATGGGAAGGGTGCCAAGGCATGGTGGGGGGAACTGACACCCAGGATCTAAACCAGGTCAGGGAAAGGAAAAGGAAAGGGATGGTCACCATGATGGCCCTATACCTCCTCTCTCACACCTATCTCCTTCCTTGGTTGTGTGTGTGTGGGGGGGGAATCAGAAGAGGGTTTGTGGTGCTGAGAAACTGGGCTGTGTGCTGTCCTTAGCTGGCCAGGCAGTGGCTGGTGGGGGTGGAGGAGAAGGAAGAGAACCAGAGGTGGGTTTTTCAAGAGCTGAGGAGCCTGATCAGAGCTGCTGAGAGGGAAGGTTCTCATGGAAAAGAAACTTCTGAAGTGTGGGGGGGGCAGGGATTGGAGAAACCCGCAAATGATATCAAATCTGTGAAACTGAGATCCACAAATATGGAAGGCTGACTGCTCATAGAACTCCCTGGCAAGTCTTCGCAAGCTACAGTGACAAATCAGTTGGGCCTTGCAAAATGGTAGCAAACTGCTGCTCTACTAGCTGTGTTGGAGATTTGCACCCTTTTCTCTTGCCTTGGAGCTGAGTCCCCCTAAACTGAAGAATGTACCTCCTCGTCTCCCACCCATGAAAACTGGAGACTCAAGGCCGGGCCCTGAGATCTGGCAATCCTAATTTTCATCAATGTGCATTTTTACCCATGGGCACTTTTTTCAAAGCAACACCTGATTTTGTGAACATATTTTCTTCAGCAGAATGGCACGGCAAACATTGAAAAATCCTGAGGGAAGCTTTACACCATTGTTTAATATCTGCCTGAAATACATAAAGAGTAGGAGGCCTGTAAGGAAGAAGAAAGCAGGAAATTAAGTGTCTGTGCACTGCATTAGCCTTAAGCTCATTAAGCACACAGAAAATGGAACAGGCTACAAAACAAAAGTCACACCAAATGACTAAACAGTTAACAGTAGTGCCCTGTTAATAAGAGATCCTATAGCCAGTGACCCAGTACTAAAAGGTACAGCCAGCGAGAGTTGAGGTCTCTTTTATAAGTTAGAACAGAGAAACTGGAGTGTTTAAGCACTGAACTCATGTTCCTCTCAGTAATCAAGCCAGGAGTGGGGACCCATAGACATCTAGTGTAAAACTCTGGCAAAACAATACCAAATGGACCCAGGAATACAGGTTCTAAATAGATTTTTTAAAAATCATTAGCTTGTATTAAAACGTAATCATGCTCACAGTTGATCTATAAAAATTATTAGGCCTGCCTTGTTCCATTGACTCCAGTGAGTCTACTGTAGGAAGACTAAGGCCATTTCTACACCTTACCTGATCCTGTCATCCTCCCATTGCAACCCTGGCAGCACCTTTGTCAGGAAGGTTGGGTGACAGGACTGCTCCCCTCCACACCCGCCTGGCTCCCTGCGGAAGGGAGCCTGAGCGACGCATACCTGCCTTCCGCAGTACATCCAGGTTATTTCTCATGCTGTGCTGGGGAAGGAAGCATTTCCACTGCACTTCCTACCTTTCCACATGCCAAGTAAGAATGGGAGCATCGTGAGATGGAAGTCACTTAATGGATTTATTCCATTAAGCATATATCCCGTAATCACAACAGGGGAGGGGGGTGGGATGGCAGCGGGACCATGACAATGTCGTGCAGAAGCACAATCCATGGACCACTGTCATCCTATCCTCATAGCAGGACTGCGACACCATGCGGAAATGGCTTAAGTTTGACCCTACCCACTGTCTTTATTTCAAAATTATGACCTTTATCGTTTTCAAATGGGACGACCAGAAGCAAAGGCATGTATAGGGTTCTTGTACAGTTGTACAGAAAAGGATATTTTGGCAGAGGAAGCTTGCTATTTTAAATTTAAAAAAAAAAAACAAACAGAACTGTTAGGAAGTGTTGTAGTAAGGAGAACTATCAAAAGCTCTCCTCTTAGTATCATGTTGTACTGACTCCTAACAGCTTCCAAGGGCAATGCAAAGCGTCACATTTCATCTATTAAGCCCTAAATGAATAACAACCATCATCTGTTAATTTTAAGGCTTCTCCAACCTACTGTCTTCCAAATGCATTTGCCTATAGGTTTCATCAACCACAGGCAGAAGCCATGCATGGCGGGATGGTGATGATTCTGACATATGTAGACCAAAAAGTTACTTTCCTAGGCTCTGCCAAGTAGCACAGTTTGGGTTTGTTTGCTTATGTGAATGGCTCAGTTGAAATCTCTAGTATCTTTTAATTGCATTCTAAATAGATGAAACAGGATCTCACCACTCCATCCTTCTTGGGGTTAAGCTTAGTATGTGGAATATCTCAATGGCAAAAACCAGAAACTTTGTTAGTGAAAAATAAAAAGATAAGAACTTTAACTCACATGGCTGTTGCCTGTGGTTAGCTGCAAGGAAGAAGGTTTCTCTGTTTAAACAGAAGATATTTTCAGGTAGCAGAAAATCCCCTCAGATTAGTTGCTCATCTTAGTTAGCATTGATGTGAAACATCTGAAGTTTATGGTTTGGAGGGACATTCAGCTCCAGCTATCTGTCAGAATTTGCATCAGGATGCAAAACTTGCCTTGCCTGTTCTGGAATTTCCCACCCATGAAGGGAAAATAGGGGATCATGGATTGGACCCTATGACTTACACTCCAATCCCCTGTGGCTTGGCATGGAAAACTACATTCTGAGCCCAGTTTTACAGGTGAGAACAAACCCACCCTCTCCCCTTTGGCTGCACAGAAGGGAAACAGAAGCTTCTGCCAGCTGCAGCAAGCTGGAAGGAAGGGAAGTATCGGCAGAGCTTTAAAAAAAAAGTCATCACAGTGGTATTTCTGCTCAAGTGCTGTGCAGAAAGCCTTAATGAGCTCATTATTTTTTATGGGCTGACCTAGGCTTTTGCCATCTTTTCTTACCAGCCTTGCTCCTATGTCATTTAACAGCAACATGCAAGAGCCAAAAAATCAAGGCCGTCTAATCGAAAAGGTGGCACCTCCTATCCAGGATAAGTGAAAAGGTTTAGCTGTCCAAGCATCTCAGACTATTTTTGCCTCCCTCTTTCTCCCATCACAAATTGATTTTGTTTGAGGAAATTCTTGGGCACCAGGCAAGCAATATTAACCCTTTTGAAAAATCCTATCAATATCAGTGGGACAGAGGTCTCTTCCAGGCTGGTCTAGTGAAGTGTGACTTCTCATGATGTAATTCCTTGGGTTTTGGTGGTGTTTGGCACCTACAGGGCCACTAATTCCTTCCTTTTTGTGGGATGTTTGCAGTAATTTCTTGGATCTGCACTAAGGCTTTCCCTAAGTTTTTTAAAAAAACAAAAACAACAAAACTAAGCATAGTTTTCTGAAGTGGCCCAGAGAGACCCAGCATGGTGTAGTGGTCTGAGCAACTGGACTACAACCCTGGAGACCAAAGTTCAATTCCCTGCTTGCCCATGAAAATCGATATTGACAGAAAAACCAAAAAAACAATTTAACGAAGAATGGAATTTAATTACCCCTCTTTGGGAGTCCAAATGGGGAAAAACAGTAGTGAGTGGACTAAATATAATGGAGTGAAACGTGTTAAGTGAGAAAACCACCTATATACTGTAAGTTAAGAGAAGAAAAAATGTTTGGATGAAAACTTTGAGAAGTAAGATACTAGTGAAAGAAAATATGATTGTGAAATTATGATTTAAAGTAGTGGTTAAATGTTGAAGTATTAAATATATGGAAAATTTGTTGGTCAAAAATAGATAAGTTATAACCGTCCATGAATTATGAAGATGTAATAAAGGAAGGTTGTTAGGTAGGTATTAAAAAAAATTTCAAATTGTTTAAAGGTATTTTATATGGTTATTATGTGATGAGTATATAAGTTAGATACAGGTCATATGTTAGTTATATCTGCTATGTATTGTATATGATTTGATATCTACAATTCAAGAAGAAGGGTATGAAATCTAAGGAATAAATAGAGATAATTATGTGGATTAAAGATTGATGTACAATTATGTAAATATTATAAATATAAAATATTTTAATTTTGTGATTTTAATTAATAAAAAGAATATGAAAAAAAAACCCATTGGATGACCTTGAGCACATCATATACACTCAGCCCCTGAAAACCACGTAATAGGTTTGCCTTAGGGTCAACATAGGTAGGAAATAACTTGATGGCACACAACAACAACAACCACCACCACCTGTGGTTTGAAGGGAATATTTTCTCCTCTCTCACTTTTTTTTAAAGAGTTGTAGAGCTGTAGTGCAGAAATGCTATTTCATTGTTATAACTCTAAAAACATTAAAAGGAAAAAAGAGAGAACAATGCTTTTGTTGTTGTTCTGACATGTCTTGAAATGAAAAAAAAAACTATTCAGGAGAAATAAAATATTGCAGCTGATTACAGGGTTTGCCACCAAATAGTCCAGCCTCACAGAAATGTCATTTGGATATTTAAAAAAAAACTTGACAACTATAGCAACAACCGTTGTGAACACCTGATTACATTTGCCCTCTGGAGGAGCCCAGAGTTAAGCACGTAGGTTATATCTCTGACGAAAATCTACAGGATTTAGCTATGCTTTAAGGTGATTAAATGATATCTTTTTTTAAAAAAAGTATGGTATTGTAAATTTGAGCCAGTGTTGTGAGTGTTGGACAAGATCACCAGAAGACCAGGTTTGAATCCCACTTGGCCAAGGAAAGCCACCTTGGACACATCACACTCTCTCAGCCTTAGAGGAAGGCAGTGACAAAGACCTTCTTAACAAATCTTGAAATAAAAAAAAAACATGATAAGTTTGGCTTTTGGTCACCATAACTTGGTGATCACTTGAAGGCATACAGTAGGAACACTAGCTGTACATGAAGGTTGTGGATGTAGTAGCCTCAGAAAACCCTGTGACTGGTTCACCTTAGGGTCATCATAGGTTGTGAATGATCTGAAGGCACACAACAACAATAACAACAGTACAGGGGACACATAATTGCCTTGTTGCAGTGGCTCCCTTGGCTGCCAGTCTATTTCCAAGCAGAATTCAAAGTCCTGGTTAGTCCTTTAAAGCACTATACAGCTTGTGCTCTGACTATCCAGAAGAATTTGGCTCCCAATATGAACCTGAGTTTGAAGATCTTTCTCTTAGGCTATTTCTATCCTACACTGTTAAAGTGGTAATATTCCACTTTCAGCCTGGGATTTGCAGCTTAGGAATCCTGGGATTTGCAGTTTAGGAAGGGGCATTAAGAATTCTCAGCCAGAGAGCTCTTGGGCCTCATGGAACTACAAACACCAGAATTCCACAGAATGTTGAAAGTGGAATAATAGTACTGTAACTGTGTAGGGCAGAAATTAGTAAGGCTAATAAAATAAGCAATCAGCATTAGACCAAAAGATTTTTTACAAACTGATTTTACCTACTATAGTTAAGCAGCCAAGAGTGGGAAATCCTTATTGATCTACTAGAAGTAATCCTGAAGGTCCATCAGTAGATTTCTTTCAGCCTGCTTCCTGTCCCTGCCTGGGGCCATTTGAACAGCACTGGCCTATGCAGATGTTCAAAGGTTTAGATCATGATTCAGCTGTTATGGCACGGGATCCTAAATTCCTTAGCAATTAATATTATAAACAAAATAATTACAAATAATTATGTTTTGCCACTGAGAAAGAGACTGCACATTCTGGGAGAGAAATTAATTGTACAGAAAAGAAAATGAAACTAAACATCTTTATTTCCAGATGCAAAATGCTAATAAGATTTCAGGCTTTCTGTTAAGAAACCCACACGTGTCAGCACATTATAATTTTATGATTATTTTATTGTGCCTGGACTTAGCACTATGAAACACTATAACATACTCTCTTTTAAAAATAAATGGGCCCCTGGAGGCCACCTTATTGTTGGGTTAAAGGAGCAGTGGTAGTCTTTGACAGAAGCCAAAGCAAAGCTAGTTTTTTTTTTTAATGTTCTCAAGCTTATTGTATTTATAGAACTATAACATGTGTAACCCTCCTGGATCAAGGAGCTCTGGCTCTCCATGAGAAAAAAAAATGAACCCTTTTTTCCCCTCTGTCTATT
Source organism: Cyclura pinguis (assembly GCA_030412105.1). Classification (NCBI taxonomy): domain Eukaryota; kingdom Metazoa; phylum Chordata; class Lepidosauria; order Squamata; family Iguanidae; genus Cyclura; species Cyclura pinguis. Next base: position 33,298,652 of record CM059599.1, read on the forward strand.
AGTCCCCATAATGGATTTGCTGTGAGAGGGATTTCAGACGAATGATGCATTGTTAAGCAAGGGATGAACTTTACATTTGAACTGGGACAGGCAGTTGAATGGGAAGAATTTTCATCTGATCCTATGAGCAGCCATACTGTTGCGCCGCTGCCAACAGCCATACGGATTCTAGAGTATTTCTCAGCATCATGGCCAAACATTACCAACTCGCTACTGGCATTGGGTGGGCACTTTTTTGTCTGGTTGGTCTCACTAGATACTTTCGCTTGCTAGATAGTTTCCTGGCAGCTCAAGTTGGAAATAGCCTGGCAACCAGCAGTGAACTGCAGGAGTATACTTTCCCTTTTAGCAACTTTCTTGTACTGTTTGCTTGTACATACCCTCCAATTGTCCTCATTTGGTAGGCACACTCTCAACTGATCCTCTATCATTCTGTTTTTTCAGCTGTTTTTAAAATACTATTGTTTTTCTTTTTTCCTCCCACTTTCTCCCTTTGTCCTCAGCTTATTTCAATTGCTGTAATCTGAGTTCAAAGTGCAAAAGTAGTTTGCACTCAGTTAACTCAGCAGTGGGGAGAGGAGAGGAGCAGGTTGAATCTTGCCCTTCCCAGTAGGCTCAGCAAAAGCAAACTGCTGCCGCCTCTCATGGCTTGTCTGTTCATTAATAACATTTCCCACCTTGACCACACTCAGATGTTGCTTGGCTGCACATATCCAAATTGTCATTCATGAAATATTGGAAGGTATGTAACTATTAGAATGATAAACCACACATACTTTGGCAATTTCCACACGGGCTTAAAGAAACGGTGCAGAGCGTCCTCCAGGGAGGACGTCTGCACCTGGGAGCGGACTGGGTCAGACCTACTTAGTGTAGTTCCGCACCTCAGCCCGCTTCAGAACAACCCAAAGTGGTTGTCCAGCATGCTTTTGAAAGACCACTTGAAACAGGTCTTTCAAAAGCACGGAGCACACCACTCCGTGCCCGCACTCCGGTGCAGATCTGCAGGCTCACACCAGTGCGAGCCTGCGATCTGCCAGGGGCGGGCTTTAGGCTGGTGAGCTTCAGCGGTTGGTGGAGAGCCTCGACCAACCAGAACCCGCCATTTTCATCCCCGGAGCAGTGCAGAGCGGCGGCCACACTGTTACCCTGTGAACTGGGGGTCCTGGGAGGGACACCAAAGTGTGCTCAACTAAAGGTGGGGAAAAGTAGCTCAGAGCACTGCTTAGCATTATGAGAGGCAGGGTAACGTAGCGAGATCTTGAACCCTATGTCTACGGGGTTGGGTCGAGTCAAGGAGAACACAGAAGTTGAAATAATAAATGATGTTTATTAAATACAAGCAAAACAGTGTATGCGACACACTCACTCAAGATGACTAAAGAAAATAAAGGTTGGAGTGATATAGAGGGATTTTTAGAGGGATTGCTGGTTTGGGTGATACTTCACCTGTCCTGAAGCCCAGAAAAATAGAGAGCAAAGCTGGGGTGCGATGTAGCTCAGCACGTGGAGCTGAGGGGAGGCTCGCCAAGCAAAGTGGCAGCAAGGTGGGATGAAACTCGGGAGCGTTCCGAGGAAGGTCTCGGAATCAAGGGTTTCTATAAGGAGAATTGTGACTGCAGGCTATGCCGTACTTGGGGAAAACAATAGATTTGGAGTTAGAGACAAAGCCTCCGAAAGGTCAGAATCTGAATGATTGAGTTATAGTAGCGGTTCTCAATAGAGTAGCCAGTATGCAGACGCAGAGTACTTGGGTATTGTATAGTTTACCCATCAAGCTGCCGTCACGGGGCAGGGGCTCTTTTGTAAGTTGGGTGCATACTTAATTAGAGTACTTGACTGGAGGTCTCCTAAAGCAGTGAGTCAGCTATTTCTGGCCTGCCTGTATTGTAGTTTGAATATTACGGCTGAGTTTGTTTATGTGCTTGTCCGGTGGCCTCGCAAGCACGTGGAGAAGAATAGAGAAATGAGCCGAATAATGATATCAAGAGGATATCTTTAATAACCCCAAAGCTCTGACTAGCCAGGGCAGTAACAACGCACTGCTCCGGACCAGCCTGCACCCAAGCATGGAGCCAAAAAGTCCAGTAAGTACCGGCACGGGGCGATTCCCTCGCCCCGTGCGGAAATGGTCATAGTTCAGCTTTCTTTGTTTTTTCCCCATCCATGCACTCATCTTCCACTTGCCTCCCCTCTGGGCAGGGACGTTGTACTCCGTTCCAGGAAACCCATTAACCAGCCACAGGGATCTGGAGTGTCTTTTTTTTTTAACCAAAGATTATTTATTTATTAATTTTAAACCAAACAAATTCACAGCTTGAGTCATAGTCACAATCAGAGAAATAGATGTCCAATAATAAGAAAAAGAGCTAAATTTAAAAGTAAAACACAATGCTATCACACTAAGCTAAAACACTAAAACACAAAAGGGCTCCGACCCTCCACAGGCCAAATTGCAATGAAAGAAAAATGACATAAAAAGAAAAAAAACCGCAATATTCTATCATTACAGATCCAACTAAATAGTCCTACTAGAATTATTACTAACTATAGCCACAAATTATTGCATCATTAGATTTCTTATTGCTCAATAAATGATTTCCAGTCTTTCAAAGAAAAAAAAAATCCATTGGCTTATCCTTTAAAGCCCATGTTAGTCTGGCAATTTGGGCTAACTCAGCAACTTTCACAATCCAGTCCTCCATAGTCAGCGTTTCAGTCCATTTTCAAGTCTGAGTGAACAACGTTTTTGTTGCTGTTAAGCATGACTGTAATATAAAGCACACTCAGTTTATGAGTAAATTCCACTGATTTCAATGGGGCTTTACTTCAGAGCAAAGACGCATGATTAAAATCATACTGAACAAAAGGCTGTGGCACTAGGGCTCTCTGGCTGAGGATTCTAAATGCCCCATGAAACTATAAATCCCAGGATTTCATAAGATGGAGTTGCAGCAGTTAAAGCTGTATCAAGGTGCTCTAATTGCATAGTGTGAAAGAGATCAGATCTAAAAGAGACAAGGAAGAAAACAGCCAGAAGATAAATATGGAGATGATTTCCTGCCCCTTTATTATTTCAGCAAAAGCAAATGCCTTGCATAATTCTGTGTGCAGGTATTTAAGTACACAGATGACTTCCCTAGGCAGTTATCTGAGTGATTGTTTCCCTTGGCCGTGGCCTATATGCTATAATGGTGCTACCTATTTGCACAATGTGCTCTTTTTATCTCATACGCTACAGTTAACTGTGGTCCAAAACATGGTTCATATGCAGGTGCAAGCTCTTCTCTGCATTTGGATGTCTTATGAATGGACTTATGAAAAAAAAAAGCAACAGAAACACATGGTCGTTATTAGGGAGAGGGAACAAACATATCCATTGTTGTCAGAAGAATTTGGAAAGGTTCTTTAAAAAAAAATGCTAACACCTAGAATCCCCCAACCAATGTGGCCAAGTTCTGGTTATGACAGAAGGATTCTTGTTCCAAAATATGTGTTCATGTATGTCAAAGGGGTACTCTCCCAAATTATACACAATGTTCTGAGATCCATGGCTTGCCATTTTTATTTTCAGGAAAAGGTTTATTTCAAAATCAATGATCTGAAATCTCAAATGGCACCCAATTCATTCTCCCACCTCATGATGCTCATCATCTCTTTCTACTTAGGTGTAGAATAAGCCTCAGAGGACCTATCTTCTTTATCTATGGACATTTGAGCATTAGAGTACCAACAGAGCTTAATATGTTAAAAAAGTGGTGGGGGAGGGGGGACAATGGTATGGGTAAAGGGAGGTTATCATTTCTACTTGTCTTCCACTACAATTGACTGCATTAAAAGTTAGTTTTTGAAAGGAGTAACAGTTTATATTACAGAAAAGAATGCACAGGACTCCAGTGTTTCAGCAGTTTTGGGAAGAGCTGCCTGAGATATGAAAGGATCGACAACAGGGTTTTTAAAATACTTTCATTTTCTTTCTTTCTTTCTTTCTTTCTTTCTTTCTTTCTTTCTTTCTTTCTTTCTTTCTTTCTTTCTTACCTCAAAAGTGCCTGTGTCACAGAGGGCAAGAAAATACAGTCATTTTATACAACTGAGCTAAAGCAATTAGCATGTTCCAGTATACTTTGCAATTGTGGTAGAAAACACATCCATGTATCACACTGTGGGCAAAAATTACACCATCCTATAATGGGAATGTAATTTTGAACTTTTTTAAGAAAGTGGTATTTAAAGTAGATATAGACATTGTATTAAATATGCATTCAGTTCAAACTGAATCAGACAAATATATCTTTGTTCTTTTTTTTTCAAGTAATAATGCATTCATATTTGTATTTGAACCCACCATAGATATTAATTTCTTGAAAGTTTTTTTTTCAAATTTTCACCTAAGTTCCCACTTACAAAGCTGTTTTTATTCAAAGCCAGAGCATTTATACAACTTCACAATAGCATAATTATGATTGCCTATACTATATATTGGCATTTACTTATACCTGCATAATTTCTGCACTACACTGTTATAGTGCTATTATTCCACTTTCAACATTCTATGGAATCCTGGGGTTTGCAGTTTAGGAAGGGACATCTTTGGCCGCAGTAAACTACAAACCCCAGAATTCCGCAGGATGATGAAAGTGGAATAATAGCACTATAACAGTGTAGTGAGGAAATGGTCTGAGTATCATCTCCAGGCCCAACTCCCAGCTCTCAGTCCATTTTAATAGCTAGCAGCCAGATTGGACAAAGGTCAGCTTCCAACTGGGATATAAGAACCAAATCTTTTGCAAATATCTACCAGGATTGTTAGAAGTTTGTTGGATACACTTAGAAAGGATTTCATATTCTGAATATCCTCCGTTAGATGGAAAAACCAACTTCTAAGTGATAAATCATCTCTAATTGAAACCGGGGGCTGGTTTGAGGCTTCATCCTTGACTACATTGCCTCTATTTGCGGCCAGCTGTAAGGGCCAATTCATCTCCAACTCCCCCTACATGTTAGTTTTATCAAGAGATTGAGGAGACAAATTCCCAGTTCGGTGGCCAGATTAAGGTAGCCAAACTCCTCTTTCTAATCACTGAGGCTACCTTTAATATCCAAAGTCCAATCCAAACTCGAAGGGGTGTTACATTGTTCCCTGTTATTAATTCCCCTTTCATTACTTGCTCCAGGAAAAAAACTGAGTAATTTTCTTTTGAATTCTCCATCACCTTAAAAGGGAATGTGGCGCTAAAGGCAAAAGTCCTTGATTTTTATAACCCTCTCTAGTCATCACCACCATCTTACCAGCACAAGGTCTCTCTTCTCTGCCAGAGTCAAATGAACTCTGCAGTCAATGTGGTGGTATTATATTCTCGATTTACTTCTCAAGACTTGGTGCAGGGGGCTGGAGGTGTTGTTTCTTGTTATTTCATATTATCTTACAGGAACCTTGGTCTCATTTCATTTACTTCCAAAACTATAATTAAAAGACTTTCTACTTGCTGTAAATCAGCTTCCTGTGGCCACATGTACTCCCCAATGGTTCTATTTCAAAGGGAACCAAATAAAAAAACAGACAAAACAGAGAGTGATAGAGAAGCATGTCTGGCTATATCACCATCTTGGCTCCACCTCGGGACATATGAAGGATAATGTTTTCACTCCACTCCCACAGTGAGTTGGATTGGGACAAGGACTGGTGTTGGGGTCCTACTTTTGATTGTTGTAGCCTTGCTTTCTTGTGGGAGGGTGGCAGAAATGTCATCCTCCTTGTGCCTTGATCGGAAGCTGAACTGACCTCCTTTGCCCTATTGGACTGCTGGCTGTTAAGGTGGGTTGGGGTGGCATTTATGTCAATTTGTAGAGCAGTTATTCATCCATAACTCTAGGTTGCAAAACCGTAATTGCAATACTGAATGCAGCCATTATCTCTTAACTGAAAAAAACACCCCTACGCAACTTATAACCTAATTAATTTTAACTAGTCAGTTCTTATCTCTGTTGATGGGTGAGAAACTGCCTGCACTAAATATGCCATGTAATGAAGAGGGACTTGACAAGTTTATCTGATTGCCCATCATCATAATCAAGGACTGAAGGACTGAAGTTTTTTTTTTCCCTTTTTTTCTTTTCTGCAGTTCTATACAGTGTAGCCTGATATTTATCAGAGCCTTAAAAATGATACATTCTTAACCATCTTTTCAAAAATTCAGAAAGATTCAAAGTGTTATTAAAAACTATACAATCATATCTCACGGCTCACTATGTATGAAACCCAACGTTATGCAAGCAAGCTTCCATTCATGCACATCTGAATGAAATTTCCATAGGTCAGGTCACAATAGCACATTTACAAAAAAGCAACACTGCTTAGAATATGCCACATTATCCAGTGACACCTCAATGATTCCTAGATTCTGGGATAAAAACCACATCATTGGTGGTCGAAAACTCCAGTTGGTAACATCTGGTAGACTGCGACACCTATTATTTCCAGTTCAGGATTCAAAATGGCCTGTTGTTGTTGTTGTTGTTGTTGTTGTTGTTATGTGCCTTCAAGTCATTTCCAACTTATGGCAATCCTTAGGTGAATCTATCACAGCATTTTCTGGGGCCGAGAATGTGTAATCAGCCCAAGGTGACCCAGTGGGTTTCCATGGCAAAGCCGGGAACTGAACCCTGATTGCCAGGGTTGTAGGTAGTACAGCTCTCAAACCACTATACCACACTGGCTCAAGGTAGCTTACAAAAATTAAATACAGCTAAAAAGGCACATCATACAAAACTATCAATAACATTAAAGCCAGTTAAAAATACATCCATTAACAAAAAATAAATAAATAAATAGACAGTACAATACATGGTGCAAGGTTCTTTTCCTTTGTGCAATTAGTCATCAAATCCCTGTTAAAGCAAATTCTTCTCCTGCCTATCGAAGTATAGTCAGGAGGGTGCCAGCCTAAGCTCTATAGGAAGGTAGTTGCAAAGCCTGGGAGTGGCCCCTGAGAAAAGCATCTCCTTTGTTCCCACCTGATGTACCTGTGCGAGTGGTGGGACAGGGAGAAGGGCCTCTCCAGAAGTTCTTAGAACACGGGCAAGTTCATATGGGAGTATACATTCCTTCAGATAACCTGGATCTGAGCAAATCTAAAGCAGGGCTTCCCAAACTGTTGGATGTGGGAGAACACTATTAAAAAAAAATGTCCCAAGGACCAGCATCATATCTGTGCCCATGGCTTCAATTATTTCTTTCTTTCCTGAAACTTAGGCCATTTCTGCACTAGACTGTTATAGTGCTATTATTCTACTTTCAACATTCCGTGCAGTCTTGGGGTTTGCAGGTTAGGGAGGGGCCTTTAGAATTCTCAGCCAGAGAGCTCTTTGACCTCAGTAAACTACAAACCTCAGAATTCCATAAGATGTTGAAAGTGGAATAATAGCACTACAACAGTCTATTGTGGAAATGGCCTCAGTTAAACCCTTGGGAACCTTCAAGCTCTACCACACTATGATTCTATGAATATGTGGCTCTTCAGACACTGCTAGACTATAACTTCTCTACCCCCCCACGAGTGACTATGCTGGCTAGAACTGATGGGAATTGCAGTCCAATAACATTTGGAGGGCCACACTTCTCATTATTTTGCACCAGATGACACTGCCTGGCCACAGCAAATTTCAGAGTGACAAATATACTGCGAACAGAAGCCAGGCCAGCCCTTGAGCCCTTGTACTGAAAAACTGTTTCTATTTTTATTAATATATTCAGAAATGTAAAAAAACTTTTGGAGAGAAAAGAAAGAAAATTATCCCTTGGGCTGAGATTTCTGCATGACAAGTTTCAACCAAGAGGAAACTTTAAGTTATAGTCAAGTTATAAACCCCACAGAAAGGGGTGGTGGAGAGAGGGATGGTTCTTAATGGAGAAGCTGGCACTATGCTAAGAGTATGACGACAAGCACCATGCTAGAACAACAGCACTACATGTACATGAAGCTTCTTTGCCTAATCTACAGCAAGACATTTGGCTTGTCTTCCATGTTAGGACTTGCCAAAGTCTACTTGAGAGTGTTTAAGAAGAGGGGGAAATTGCTTTTTAAAATTCTTATGGCACCAACCTATGCATGTCCACTCAGGACTGAATACAATGGGGCTTACTTCCAAGCAGGCTTAGAATCCTGTTAGCTTGAGACATGCCAAATTACACTGTTCATTTTTCTTTACTCTGAACATGCCACCACAAAATTAGTGTTACCAAGGGTACTTTCACACTACACAATTATAGCACCATAACTCAATTGTAACTGTCATTGTTTCATCCTATGGAATTTTGGCATTTGAAGATTAGGGAGAAATATATATAATTCTGACCCAGAGAACTCTGATACCTCACCAATGTATTCCATGGTAGTTAAACTTGTATCATAGTTTATATTGTGAAAAGGGCTTCAAGAAACAGAGTCCAGAATGAGACTATGCATGTGGGACAAGTCTTGTTCCTTAGTGGTGGGACCCAATAGGTCTACACCATACCTCTATTTCTGAATATCCCTTTCTCCCATGTAAGTGTGACTCTGTTGCCATTCATTCCATGGATACAAACAAATCACAATACATTAGACAATGACCCAATGAGGACAAACTTCCAGTGGCAGTGAGTGTCTTAGGTCTCTCTGATAGAAGTCCAAAGGGGAAAGGCCAAGCACACACACACACAACACTGACCAACTGATCAGTCTACTTACTATCAACCTAGGGATTAAAACTTTTTTCCTTGTTTGTCCTTTCATATTATTGCATAAACTTAATGAAACTCAGGCCATTTCTGCCCTATACTGTTATAGTGCTATTGTTCCACTTTCAACATCCTGTGGAATTCCAAGATTTGCAATTTACTAAGGCCAAAGAGCTCTCTGGTTGAGAATTCTAAATGCCCCTCTCCTAAACTACAAACCCCAGGATTCCATAGGATGTTGAAAGTAGAATACTAGCGCTATAACAGTGTAGTGCAGAAATGACCTCAGTTAAATATAAAGGTTATCTGCACACATCAGTTTAATTATAAGGTACCTTGAAATGAGAAAGTTGTTGTTGCTGTTGTGTGCCTTCAAGTCATTTCTGACTTATGGGAACCATAGCACAAACCTATCAGGGGGGTTTCTGGGGGTTGAGAGTGTGTGGCACACCCAAGGTCACCTTGTGGGTTTCCATGGTCAAGCAAGGAATCAAAACCTGGTCTCCACATTTGTAGTCTAACACCCAAATCACTACACCTCAGTGGCTGAGGATTAATTCAGTTTAATTTTGTAGTATGGAGAGACATTCAAGATACCTTGAGAACTATAGTTAATCAGAGTGGGTTAGAGTTCTCTAGCATACAGAATTAGTCAGTGCATATTCCAGGATGCTTTAAGATGGAGACATGACTATTTAAGTGGTATGAAATCGATATACCTCTACAGAGCAGACAAACACTCCAGGCCGGATTTACCATTGAGCAAAGTGAGACAGTTGTTTCAGGAGAGAGCTCAGAGATTGGGGCAGCAATGGCAACCTTTGATCGCTCCGCTTCAATGAAAGAAAGCCTTGTGGGTTTCAGGCAGTCTCTGCCATCTTTTTTAAGTGACATCACTGGTTTGAATGGGAGAATGACTTGCCATCATCAGTACTGAAGTAAGATTCACCTGCCAGTCTAGTCAGCTTCTGGAGGCGGTACAACAGGAAGCATCTTCTTTTTGTCTCATGCATAGGGTTATGATATTGCCTTGTTAGGTAGGTTTTATTTGGATTGTAGTCATACCATCTTTCCTGCTTACACTATTAGCTGGCCTGGATCCCCAGATTTCATGTTTAAAAAGTAACTTGCTAGAAAAACAACATAACAAAGTAAAAGAGAAGATGTGAGGGAAAATGTGTAGCTCTGGTTCCATCCAATTATTTGCAAGAAATGAACCTGATATCACTTTTCAGCATCTTTAGTCAAGGGGTGAAGTTTCACAACTATGACATTTTCAAGGTTCATAGCATTTGATATTGTAGAACAACACATCCTTTCCTCAAGGAAATGTTGCTTTTTTTTTTTTTTTTTTTGGAGAGGGGTCCTATTCTGCTGTCTGCTCATAAACAGCACAGAGAAAACAATGGAGCTATAGGAATGAATGGGATGGTGGCAAGCTAGAAGCTTATTACAATGATTAAATCACTAGCATATATACCCGGCGTTGCCCGGGATTTCATTTTCTCATAGGTAATAGTTGTTAGAAAGATTTGAGATCCTGTGTCTCTAATTCTCCAAACTGTCTTGTCCAGTACCTGTAACTTTTCCCCATATTCACCAATCCAATCTGTATTCAAAATTATTTAACATGCAGAGTTTGGGTTCCTGAGGGAAATACTCTGCCCCCCTCCTTGCTGCTAGGCCATGTCTCCATAGCAACTGGCCTATTCAAGAGATTGAGGCGCAAGAGCTCTCTGGCTGAGAATTCTAAAGGCCCCTCCCTAAACTGCAAACCTCAGGATTCCATAGAATCTTCTTAGGCAGCCAATCATATGAGGTCTTTACCTGCAGCCAATCATATGAGGTTTTGACCTGACACAGGCAAACACACAAACTTCGTCTTTTGTATATTAAATTATAAGATAATTACAAAATCATTATAAAATCACGAGTGTTTAAGTTATCATGGACTCAGGTTTTTTGGTGCCTCTAACAGTCTTAGATCCCTCAGATTTCTGATTCTTCCTCTTTTACATCTACCACTGAATATGACTGTTCAAGGAACTGTGGCCATATTGTGCATACTTGTTGGGTTTCAAGAAAAATGTAAATTCTACTTTTATCTTCCATAGACATGGAAACAAATCCATCTAGCATATCTTTGAGGGCAGGTGGTTACAAACAGGGATTTCAGTGGTGGAGCACCTCTTGAATGCGAAATGTTCTAGCTTCAGGTCTTGGCATCTCTGAAGGGTTTCAGACATTAATTACATACGGTAATTTTAAATACCACCCAACTCCTTGGATAACTACTCCCAGATAGAATAAACAATAGTGGGCACTAGGCTAAATGGTTCAGTCTAATATGGGCTAGCTCCCTGTGTTCTCCCTAAAATTCTCATTACTCATATTAGAGACTATCATTTCCTCATGTATGGATACTGTCACTGAATATAAATCACATCAGCAACTAATGAGCACATTGCTATTATACAGTGCCTCTATTCATCACAGGATATGTGGTGAAGTGTGAAGTGCTAATATTACTAATTTCCTGTTCTCTGTGTTGATGTGATTTAGAATAAGCAATCGTCCTAGGAAATGGACAAATAGAATTCAAACGTGATTTTCATTATCATGTAATCTGATGCTAAATAAGCATTTCCCATAATGTCTCTGTTTGTTAATTAAATATTTTTCTCCATCATATTTACTTTTCTAGAACTTTGGCTGCCATCTTTAGCTCACTTGTTCCAAAAAAATCTAAGTGAAATTCTGTATACAGCAATGTGTTGTTTCTTAGTTAGGCACATGGAAGTAATTCCTTCAGTTTGCATTTTAATGTGAACTTACTTAATTTGTGCTTCACCAGTCAATAGGTGGTCCCAAACAGAGTTTTATGTGTTGATATTTGGACTTTTTCAAACTCTTCAGTCAAAATATGCATACAAAAATACATATATCAAATACGTGTGTGTACCAAAATGGAGAATCCCAAATTTTGATAAGGCTCATACAACAGTAGACAGTCTTTCTGATATCATGTTGTCCAGCCCTTAGAATAAAGCACACTGCAAACAAAAAAAAGTGTGTATTATAGACGACTGTATTTTATTTTTTAAAAATCACATATTTTGACAGAAGTATACGTGAAAATGCATACAGATTTTCATGTGGACTTAATTATTTATTTGCAAACTGTGGAAGAAAAGATATTGAACAAACTTAAATGAGAAAAAGAGAAATTAAATAAAACCAACATGGATAGATTCACTCAACCTAATTTTTTGTCCCCAAACAGTTGGCCCAATATATATTTTGGTGGTGTATCTGTTGTTCTTGTTTTACCCAGTGGGGCCCAGAATTGGGCACAAATTGAACCACGACAAAATGGAGCATGTGCACGAACATTTTGTTTTAACATTGTTTTTAAGAACACAGACAAAAGAGGTAGAGTAAGCAGAAACCCACAGGGGAAAATGCAGGCATAAGCAGTAACAAAATAAATAAATTGGGTCGTATGTAGGCTAAAATCAAAATGTTCCGCTGTGGGAAATATAATACTCACTCAGCAGACTTATACCATGATCTTCGATTATAACCCTAGGCTCAAGTCTATTGGCTTTAGATAACAGAGGTTTGGCAGATAACTGAAGTAATGGTGAATGACAATTTAGCCGTTCTCTATAATTATTCAGAAGATGACAGATTGAAGACAACCTGACTCTTAATTATGAACTGGTTAATTTCTGTGAAAGTCATTAATGTTCACTGTTGGAAATCCCCAAGTGTTCTTCCAATGTATCAAAATGCCTTGTGGAAGTCCTTGAAATTGTATAGACGGCTTAATTAACAGAAATACTTCGAAGAAGATTGCTCAGCATTCCTCTTACATTTGGAATTTGGTCACCTACTCCACCCCTTTGTTTATGGTGGTTAACTGTCACATTTAAATCTTGTCTGAATGCTTAACCTCTTAATTTTTCTCTGACTTTTATAACATCCTTAACACTATGGCAAGGGACTGAATCTAGTTTTGAAGAAAATAGGGCCCCAACCTCTTACTCTTTTGAGAGGGTCTCCTTAAGAGACCTTGGGGTGTACAGAGTACCAAGATCAAGCTCATCTTGGAGACTAATGGGTTTATCTTACCCTTAGTTGGCAAAGAAACAACACATGAGGATTCCATAGAATTTACTCTGTGATGTGGGAGCCAGTGTGGTGTAGCGTCATGTAGGACTAGGATTCTAGAATACTAGAGTTTTAATCCCCACTCAGCTCTGGAAACCCACTGGGTGACCATGGGCAAGTATGATAATACACTCTTCCCATTATCTGGGCAACATAGCTGAAAGGGGATAGTTAAACAGGTGAACAAAGGGTTAACGTGGTGTTGGGTTTAAGTTACATTTAGTATGGATCAGCATCACAGAAGGACATCAGAGCTCACTAGAGACAATTGCCGAATCAGCTAGACCAGATGGGGGACAGATGAGAAGCTTCAAGATACTTTGGTCAAGAAGTTTTAAAAAGGCCTCAGAGACAACAAGGCAGAGAGAGAGAGAGAGAAAGGACCATCTACCAGAGACAGAGGGCCAGTAGTAAGCTGAGTCAATGCTAGGCCCAGCCTCCTGGCTTCTTCTCTCCCCACACCATCCCAGCATCTGGATAACAATGTGAGTAGATTAGGAATGTTCTCAGCTAGTCGCACAGGGGTTTTTGTGTTTATGCTTGTAGACAGAATTCAGCCTTTGAATCAGACGGTCTTTACCAGTGGCTTCCTACTGAGTCACAAGAAAGGGGAGTAAAAATCAGTAGGTGGTGGCAGCAAGATTTACAAAGGCAAGAGGGAGTTCCCATCTCCTGCTCAAGGGCAGGAGACAGCATCGAGAGGGAAAATAACCCCCCCATTCCTTCACAGCAAGTCATACTCTCTCAGCCTAAGAGGAAGACAATGGTAAACTTCCTCTGGATAATTCTGGCCAAGAAAAACCTAGGATAGAGTTGCCATAAGCCACAGTTGATTTGATGGCACATGGCAACAACAACAACATTCCAGGATTGCTCCTCAGCTGGTGTGCTGGGGTTACTGGGTATAGTGAATACAGGCCAGGTTGTCTAATACCTGGATCCGTTGCTTCATGCCGGATCACAGCTGTAGAATTGCAATTAATAGAGAAATGGCCTTATTTTCTCTGATCTTGTTATGTCTGTGGGTTTGTTCCTTGCCCATAACTCACCACTGGGCATAGGAAAAATAGTCCTAATTCTTGGGGATAACCTGTTTTGAAGCAAAAGTGGCAATCTTCTTTTTGTATTATTGGAAGAAGAATGCCAAAACAGATATACAGTGCGTTCTCCATATCTGCAGGGGACACTTCCCAGACTTATTCTGGATAATCAAAACCTCAGATAGTAGTGAATACTTTTTTTTTTCCAGTGAGATGAAGGATTTAAGTATCGAGACAAGTATGCAGCTTGGAGAGAAGGTCCTGTAACTAAACAGAAATTTAGGAAAAAAAGAAGGTTGTGTAAAATCTAGTCCAAAGCTAGTGCACAACAGATAAAAATTAGAAACATATCTAGTCAAAAAAGAGATTCAAATTAATATTTTCAGACCGCATTTCAGTGTAGGTAAGTGAAATCGCATATACTGGTCACATGGATATGGCTGACACACCATGAGCCTCGACCAACCGGAAGCTGCCATTTTCGTCCCCGGAGCAGTGCGGAGCGGCGGCCATGCACTGCTCCAGAGCAGCGTGGACCGGACCGGGGAGCCCAAAAGTCCGGTGAGTAGCGTCACAGGGCAATTCCCTTGCCTCGTGTGGAAATGGCCAAAGTTACAGATAAGCCTAGATCATTCCAGCCAGAGTTCTAAAGACACAATAATTTTGCTTTGCAGCTCTCTTAATTATTTCTTATATTCTGTTGCTCTTTCTCATCCCTGTGTTGATTTACTTTTTGGAAGGTTATTCTTCTGCTTGCTTTGTGTTTCAAAAGACAGAGAGATGCATCTTTATGTGCATATACGATTTAAAAAATAAACAAAATGGAACAGATATTACATGTTGAAGTTACATGTGGGCTCTGAGTCTGAACAGATTTAGGACTACTGGTTTAAACCATTTAGGACCATCACCATCATCACTATCATCTGCCTCTGGGGAACAGGAAGTGACAGTTCCAAAGTACTGCTGTAGTAACTGAGTTTGGCTTTGGCCTTTTCCACACTGGGCTATTTAAACGGTGCAGAGCGACCTCCAATGGAGGTCTTCTGCACCGTAGAGTGGTCTGGGGCAGACTACTTTTTGTAGTTCCATACCTCAGTCCACTCTGGAGTGACCGGAACTGGTCGCACGGCGTGTTTTTTAAAAACCTCTTTTTAGAGGTTTTTAAAAACCATGGAGCGCGCAACCCCGTGTGCTCTGTCACCCGGCTCTGGAGCAGATTTGCAGGTACGTGCAAGTGCGTGCCTGCAGATCTGCCGGGGGCGGGCTTCCGGCTGGCGAGCTTCTCTGGTTGGTGGAGAGGCTCCACCAACCGGAAGCCGCCATTTGGGACACCGGAGGACTGCGGAGCAGCGAACTCGCGCTGCTCCTCCTGGCGAAGGACTCGACCGGCCGGAAAACAAAGCCGGTAAACTCTGTTTTCGGGCATCCTCCCCCCCCCACATGCGGAAAGGGCCTTAGTTTACATAGTCACTATCAATGTGGTTGTCTTATAAGAGAATTGAATTCATATACACATCACCTCAGTCAGCTCATTTCTTGGTCATTATAATACTGGTAACATTGCATTAGGTGGCACTGTTGTGTTCAGCACCTGCTAACTAAGCTATAGGATGGCGAACTACTTGGGGAGAAAACCAACATAAGCACAAACAGCGAACTAAAGCAGAAGCTCTCAATCTTTGATCTTCCAGATATTTTGAACTTTACCTTTCAGAGGTGCCACTCAGATTAGTTAATGGTCAAGGAATCTGGGAGCCTGAAGTCAAAAAATCCAGAGAACCAAAGAATGAGAACCACAAGTCTGAAATATAACATCTCAATTCAAAGTGGACCACATGCTCTCAGAGGCCCTCTATTTTTATGCCTCCTGATGTTTCTTGTTGATATTTGAAAGTATGGCAGTGGCCTATAAATTGCACTTCAGAACAAGGCACACAGGTTGTACACTTCTTTTTCCACCTAATTAGTGCTAACAGCTGGAAAACAAGATGCATACTCTCCACATACCTTGTTTTAAGAGCAAATCACAGCTTTTTCCGCATCACTATAGTACCAAGAATTGGCAAGGTATGAGCAGGAGATACAGTTATAGGTGAGTTTAAGGGACATTAAAATCAGCTCATCCACCAATAGATATTGCCTGGTCTTGATTTAATTCGTAGTGCAGATGTTCTACGATAAAGATTTTCCTTGGCAATAGATGTTTGTCAGACACAGAATTGTTTTAAGATGGTTTGTGTTTTTAAAACTGATCAGGTTAGATTTCACAGTGGAACATGGCATCTGAAAATGAAACCAATGCAATTCTACATATGGACATCAGAAATTTAATCTCTGCTCTCCCATGAAGTTGCCTAGCTCTCTGAGGATGGCCCAGAAAGTGAAGAACACTTCAGTTGCACTCACTTGAGGTGAGTTTTTTCTCAGTACCTCTGTGGCACACACAGAATTCAACAACGGGCTCTTGGCTGATTACAGTGATTGTTATTGATATTTAGAGGTAAGCTCATTCAGAAATTTATAGATCAAAGCCACAGTCCCCATACACAGTTACCTGAAGGCAAGTCCTATCAAACTCAGTGAGACCTACTGCTAAGTAGAAATGCATAGAGCAGTGTAGCTAGTAACTCAAATTCTATCTCAAGCATGAACTAATGTTAAGGTTAATGTACATGTTAAATAGAAAAGCTGTCTCAGAATTTAGAATGTTTGATTTTATATTAGAAAGAAGAATTGGGTATATGGGTCAATCGAATGAAGGTGACTGGCGAAGGAAGTGGAACAAATTAATAGAAACAATTAAAGAAAAAGAGGAGTACACAATTATAAAAGATACAATTAATATGATTCTCTACTTCAAAGGAAAAGGGTTTTAAATAAAAAAATGACTTTGTTCTTTGTGGAGGCAGTGGGAGGGATGGAAGGATTATTTATTATATTTATTGGGAAAATTAACTTGTTGGATGTGGGCAGAGCACTAATCATTTTGTATTAATTGTTGGAATTTTTTTTGTATGTATATCAGTGTTTATATGTATATTAAGAAAAAATAGAAAAGCTGTCAGCTAGTGTGAATTTGAATGGAACAAATATCCTTCAGAAATCCAACAGATATACTAAAGCTCTGGCAATCTTTTCCTCTCTTAACACCAGGGCTAGCAAATGTCTGGGAAAGGGGTATTTCCCTTGCTGGCATTTGCTATAAAACAGCTGGTTGCCTTTTATTTGACAATTATTGTGTACAAGACCAGAAGAGTGGTAAAAGTGGAAAATGTGGGTCAATTTCTCAGCTTTAAAAGGCTGCAAATGTAATAAAGTGATCTAAACTGGAAAGGTCCCAGACACATAGCTATCAGAGCTGCTCTAAGATGTTCCCCAGACCCTTGGACATGATTTTTTAAAAAATCCCATTATGCCTTCAGAACCAGATTCATGAGTTTCTTGAGAAAGTGACTGAATAAATGAATAAATGGAGGCAACACCTTGATGAGAAGGAGAGGAGAAAAAAACAATGCACTTCTCATACTCCTCCTGAGCTGAAAATTGGCAGCTACACTTGGCATAGCAGGGTGAGGACAGTTGGGAAACCCCAGTCCTCCTTTTAGGAGGATTTGCAATCCAGGTAACACAAAAGGCAAAACTAGATATATTGGCTAATAATCAAAGTAAAGACAATGAAAAATGGTGGTGGTAACAACAAATATCAACAGTGGCAACAACAGCAGCCAAATCAATTCTGGGATAAGCCATCCACAGTATGAGATGGGGAAGAGAATTGCAGGCAACACAATTTTGTTGCTAGCCCTTCCTATCTGTTTTCCATCCTTCTGTTCCTCTTGGTGCTCCCATTTACCCCTGGGGTGTTTGAAGGGTATTGTGAAGAACAACAGCACATGTTCTGCTCTCCAAAGAGCTGGGCCCTTCACAATTATAGCAGTGTGGTATCACTTGAACAATTGCAGTTTCATCCTATGAAATCATAGGATTTGTAGTTTCATGAAGCAATGGAGCTCTCTGACAGAAAGTATATCTCACAAAACTGCCGATCGCAGGATTCTCTGTGGTACAGTAGTGCCAGTTAAAGAAGAATCATAGTGCTGTAATTGTATAATGTTAAAGGGAATGTGGCTATTTTCAAAATGCAGGCCTGAACAGTCTTGAGGGTTCCTTGCAGAACTTGCTTTTTGTAGATAGCCAAATATGGAGGGCTGTCCCAAGCACTCACCAGAGTAGTAAAGGACAGAGAGAAGCAGTGAATTCATCATTCCTGGCCACTGACCTCCTGAAATGGCTGCCTCACTTTGCCTAATAGCTGGCCCAGCCCTTCCCTTATTAGGCCAACTCAAAATCCCCAAAACTACCTCTCTTCTGAGTTCTATAGAACCAACCAAGCAAAGGAAAAA
Source organism: Cyclura pinguis (assembly GCA_030412105.1). NCBI lineage: Eukaryota > Metazoa > Chordata > Lepidosauria > Squamata > Iguanidae > Cyclura > Cyclura pinguis. Next base: position 33,316,990 of record CM059599.1, read on the forward strand.
AAGGAAGGGGAGGGGAATTTTGGCTGATAATGTTCAAATCATTGAGTCATACAATCTTAATATGCAAAATGAGAAGCCCTGCTGTAGTTAAGCCCAGTCCAACAGACTCCAAATCTCCATGAATGTAGATCAGGGATCATGACATCTTCTGCTATCCACATCAGATTTTAGCTACAATCTTCCTTGTAGCTGGGGAGAAATCAGTTTTCCCAGCAACACTCTATGATTGTGAACTGTTCCTGTTGCCATACAACATTGGAGTAGCTTGGTTTTAAATGGGTAATTCAGACCCACTTACCTTAAAAAAAATCTGCTCCTCATGGAAATGAAAACTGCTAGAACTGGTTTGTTGGTCTAGATCAACACAGCTGTCTCCAGTTGTGGACTCTCCTTGGGCAGTGGCTATGGGGACTGTCATGCTGAGTTCCTGCATTTCAAGATTTATAACACCACTGGTGGGAAGAAGCTGTAGCCATTCAGTTTCAGCTGTGCCAGGTGCTGAAGTAGCTTCAGGTTGTCCCAGTGGTTTCTAAGAAGAAGCTGATCAGCTGTTTTTGGAAATGTAAAATCTTGCTGTTACTCAGAACCATCTCTGTCCTTGGGTGGTGGGAGATAGAAGTGGAGAGAAACTAAACAATTGTGCTATAAATGAAGCTGGAAATAATTTCAGAGTATATGGTAGGAAAATGGAGAGCCACCATGATATAGTCATTTGAGTGTTGGACTAGGACACTGGGTGAACAGGGTTCAAATCCCTGCTCAGCCATGGAAACCCAATGGGTGACTGTGGGGAAGTCACACACTCTCAGCTGCAGGGAAAGGCAAAGACGCCCCGCTTCTAAACTAATTCAACCAAGAAAACCCAGTGATAGGTTCACTTTAGGGTCACCATAACTCAGAAATGACTTGAAGCAGCCAAGTGGTAAATGAAAGATCATAAAATAGCCAGGATCTATAGTAGATGTATAGAGAAGAGGTAAGGGGAATTGTTCATTTATTTGAAAGATCTGGCTGCTCTGAGATCTTGGGGATGGAAAAGATGGGTGCACTCCATTTACACCCTCATTTCTTCTCCCCAACCAAGATGAAAAGAGATGGTTCTCCATGGTCTGAATCCTTTCTTTCTCTCTCACCTTCCCACCAGTAAGCAACGGCAGCAGGACTTGGCAGTTTTTAGGCAATGGGAGGACATGGAATTGCACATCTACAGGCAGATGTAGGATCTTGACTTAAAACAACTACATTCAAACACTACAGTACGAAAGAGCCATATCAAATGCTGTCAGTGGAATTAAAAGCAAACACCAAGCAGCATAAAATCAGTTGCTTAGGGACGGGGGTGCAGGGGGTCTGGTTTGCCCCTGGTGGCAATGTTTTCGGGTTGTTGTTACCCTGTATTCTGGGGGGCCCGGGAGGGACACCTAAATAACCTTGCAATTACACAAATTGGGGAAATTAGTTGAGAGCACTGGTTGGCAGAACGAGAGGCAGGGTAACGCAGCGGAATCTTGTAACCCAGTGTTTACAGGGTCAGGCCAAGTCAAGAAGCAGACTGGTTTGAAAGTAATGAGTGATCTTTATTAAAGACAGGTACACAATGTAAGCAACACACACACACAGAGAGAGATAACTAAGGAAAATAAAGGTGTGAGTAAGATAGCGGGATTTTCAGAGGGATAGTTGATTTGGGTGATACGAAACCTGTTCCTGAAGCCGGGAAGAAGATGGAAAGCGAGGCTGGGGTTCGATGTATCTCAGCACATGGAGCTGAGGGGAAGCTCACCAAGCGATACGGCAGCAAGGCGGTCTGGAACTCGGGAGCGATCCGAGGAAGTGCTCAAAGTCAGGGGTTTTTATAAGGAGAATTGTGACTGCAGGCTAGGTCGGACTTGGGGAGAACAATAGATTTGGGGCTGGAGACAAAGCCTCCGAAAGGTCAGAATTTGAATGATTGAGTTACAGCCAAATTGTCAATAAGATAGCTGGTAAGCAAATGTGGAGTACTTGAGCGTTGTATAGTCCGATCATCAAGCTGCCAGCTCTAGGCAGAGGATCTTTTGAAAGTTGCATGCATACCTAATGGAGGTACTTGCCTTGAGGTCTCCTAAAGCTGCGAGTCTGGCCTGACTGCATTGTTTTAGAATATTACGGTGATTATTGCCCAAGCCTGTATGCGTGCTTGTCCGGGGGCCTCGCAAGCACGTGGAAGGGATATGTGAAGCCGAATTATCGACATCAAAAGACATCGTTTTATATTCCCCAAAGCTCAGGCTAGCCAGGGCAGTAACAGTGTCCTGGCCTGTGCATGCACTGCAGCCATGCACTGTGTGCTATAGTCCTGCCCCCACCTGCCCCCCCTCCACACACTCCAAGCTCTGCCACTGCATAAAATCAATGCTAGAGGATTTGAAAGCCTGGGAAAATTAAAAGGACCAGGAAAACCTCTCTGGAAGGGGCATTTGATGCCTTTTCCAGATCTTCCAACATTTCACAGATAAAAACTGGGACACACGTGGGTGAGCCCATCAGCGTGTGGCTGAGATGGCAGAAGTTATTAATGTCGAAGAATGCACAAGGTAGGAGAGGCTGCAGCAGTTTGCTTTTGCTTGAGCCTTCTGGGAAGGGAAAGATCAAGCTTTCTCTTCTTCTCTCCCTGCTGCTTAGTGAAATGAGTGGAAACTACTTTTTTACTTTGAATTAAATTTGCAGCAATTGAATTAAGCTGAGGACAAAGGGGGAAAGCAGCAGGAAAGAGAGACAGGGACATTTAAAAACCAGCTGAAAAATTGGGACAACAGAGGGATTAATCAGGACTGTCCTCGACAAATAGGGACAGTTGGAGGCTATGCTTTTCTCCTCGCACATTTAAAACCTTAAATCTCAAGTTGTTCTATGAAAAAAAAGGGTACATCTTGGTAAATTCTTCAAAAACAAACTGAAATGAAAATGATTCCTCTTTGCAGCAGACATATTCAGAAGATACTGTTATTCTCAGTATGAAGGGACAATATTGTGTCAGTCTGCCCTATGGTTGATACATATTAAATACATTTCAATTATAAAAGGATTGATAACCCTAAACCCAGATTTTTAATACTTAATCACTTAGAGTTCTGGGCTAGGGTGGAAAAAAATCTATCAGTTTTGACTTCTACCACATTTCAGTATCTTTTAAATGTATGTTCTTCCTGTTCCAAATTTAAAGAAATTTGCAAATATGAAATTTTTATCCATCCCTAGTTGGATCACCCAAACAAGGGCCTCTATTATACAGCAGAGTTTGAGAAAGTTACATTTTAGGGCTGCAGCTTCTGGAACCCCTCAACCGGCTGGGTGTTTCTGAAAGTTGTAGCCCCCAAAAATATATTTTTGAAGCTGTTCTGTTCAGGCTGGGACATTGGAAATAGGAAGTCCTTTATCTGTCCCAGTACTAAGTTATGAAGGGCTTTAAAGATCAAAACTAACATTTTAAATTAAATTGGAAGAAGAACTAACCACCAATGCGGTTTGCAAATAGAGGAAGAATTAGTGCTTTGAACTAATTACAGTTTCCATACTGTCTTCAAAAACAGTTTTGTGTATAATGCATTACAACACTCATCTGGAGGTTACTCATAACTGTGCTATGGGTCTGTTCAGAAAGAATCACAGCCTAAGCCAAAGGGGTATTTTGTACCTCCAGAACTTTAGAAAGGTACTTTTTTAGACTGCAACTTTAAACTGTCTGAAGGAATTATTGTGGGAGCTGAACTCCAAAAGAAGTGACTGTTCTAAACTCTGTCTCTCAAGACTAGATAGTGTTCCTAGGTTGTGAATATATGAGTACGTCCCTCCATCATAGAGTAATACACCAGAAACGTGAACAGATTCATGAACAAGACTTCTGATTTATATGGACGGAGTTTCAGTTTATTGAATTCCCTTTCCATACAAGTCATAATGCCTACTTTGACTTTTAACATTCAGAAGCAAGATTTGTTTGCACTGAACACATCTGAATTGGACTAAAATAGAAAATCTTAGATTCTCACATGTCCTGAACATTTAATTTGGGCCAAATGACCCCACCCTCATTTCATCCTGAAAACTGATACAAAGTGAAAGGAAGAGCAGTATTTATATTAGTGTAATAAGGGAGTTTGTGGAGATACAGAGGTTGGAAAAATTACTGGTTTGGACTGCAAATGCTAGAATCCCCATGGCAAGGCTAATTGATGAACTGAAGTTGTGCATTTTTACATTTTTTGGCCCTGATATTCAGGATTGGCTCAGCAAATACCAAGATCTGCCTTCATGGATGACTGTGGTAAAATACATAAAACAGTCATTCTCACATTGGAGACCTCCTCAGTGGAACGTATAATTGGTTGCAGCTATGTCTTGAATCCACAATTTGTAGCTCCGAGGGGCCTATGTAGTTGCATGCTTTTCAAAATCTCTCTGTTCTTGCTGCAGCTTCGCTTGTTCATCATGGCTGATCAACTAGTCTTGCCTTCAGAAGGGCCAAATTAATTGCTTGATTAACTAGATAATAGTGCCTAAGAGAGGAGTTGCTGGTCCCGCAGTACGACATATGGAATAGAGCAACATGCTCCACCTAATCGGCTTTGCAATCATGCTTCTCCTCCTCCCATATGCTTTTGTATTTAGACATGGTTCAAGCAGAATACTTCCCATACAACTCCAATGATACATTTCCAAGGGAGATAAGGCATTTTTATAACAGGGTTACTAAGTGACTAAAATCAGATACACACACATTTCTTAAAATGTCTGGAGTAGTTTGTTGCACAAAATCCAGAATCAATAAAGTCTTTTCCAGGTCAATAGCTGATACTGCCACCTTTTCAGACTTGAATACACTGCAATTCCATTGATTAATTCAGCTATGTACAAGGGAATAAGTTCATTTTCAGAAATGTGTTTCTGACACATTTATTATCTTCCAACCATGCGTTAAACCAGAGTCTTTATATGCAGATGTTAAAACGTACTCCGGGGTCCCAGAGATCTGATTATAGACCGGAAAATCTTTGCATTATTTGGACATGGAAATGTTATTTGCCTCTCTGTGACAGTGGCTCAACTTATTCTTCTTCTTGACTTATCACAGTTGAAACAAACCATAACTAACAATTAAAAACATACAAAAGCTTGAAATGTAATTAAACTATCTAAAAAATTAAAACTTGTTAAAAGCATAAATGATTAGAAAGAAAACAGAAAATAGAAAATCCAGCACGTTATGCAAGGCCCTTTCCCCTTGAGCAATCAATCTTCCAAGACCTGCCAAAATAAATAAAAGTTTGTCCCTGTGAGCAGAAAGTCAGCAAGAAGGATGGCAGTCTAACTTCTCTGGGAAGGGAGTTCCAAAGATGAGGGGCAGCGACTCAGAAGTTCCTCTCCTATGTTCCCACCAACGTACCTGTGATGGTGGAGGGATGGCCTCCCCACAGGATCACAGAACACTGGAAGTTTTGTATGAGAAAATACAACCCTTCAAATAACCTACTATAATTTTGCTTCTCCCTCCCCGCAACCCTTTCAACCTACATGTAGAACTTTTTCTGACATGAATTGCCTGCAAGAGAAAGACACATGGCTTTGAAGAGGAACCAACTGTAAATGCAGGGGGCTTAACATTATTGTATTACTACCATTTCTTCTCTTTAATGATGTTCTGGAATATTACCAATGTTCTGGAAAATCTGCCTTTTTGAAATTTTAATATGCTGTTTTAATAATTACTACTATTACTTCTTTTTCTTCTGAATGCACTCATAGTGCTCTTTTCTGAGGCTTGCTTTTGCATTTTATGGTATGTGGTGGGAATGTTTAATTCTTACAATATTGATTCTGTTGTAAGATGTCTCAGAGGTAAGATGGGATATAAATGTTTTTAAATAAAATAGAATAAAAATAAGAAGAAGAACAGAGTAAGAAGGGCTATGAAGAAGAGGATAAGACACTTCCCTCCAATCAGCTATTCCTGATAATTGCCTATCTTCCACAAAAACTATCTTACACTTGCTTGTTTAAATTATTATAGTGGCAACAATGTAGAGTAATGACTGCAGTTTCAAGTTGCTTTGATTTGTAACTTTGGGATAAGGAAGCACTGTCTGGCCAATGTGAGTCTTTTCCTCCCTCCCTCCCTCCCTCCCTCCTTCTCTGCAATTTTTAAAAGTAGTCTTGCAAAAATCCAGGAGAATTAGACTTCAGATGAAGAAACAGATGGGAAACGAAAGGTCTGTGCTCTTCCCCACTGTTTCCCCTTTAATGAATTAATTAATTAGCTTAATGCATACTTAACTCTAAAACTATATTAATGTTGAAATTCCAACTGAAGTCAACCATTTCAGTTAAAAAATAATAACTTGAGCCAATATTGTATATAGGCTACTTATGTGTATCTCAGGTCCTTTTCACATGCCATTTCTCATGCAAAAGGGTGCCTGGAACATCGCGCGATTGCGAGGATCGTTCCACATGACATCCTCTCAATTGCGCAACGCTGCTGGGGCCAGCAGATGCCAATCGTGCAATATATCACTTTTGGCTTCTTGCTGAAAATGATGCATGATCGCACGTTGCTCTGAGGCCCCACATGCATTTACCTTGAGTATGGAGCCTCTGGAGACACGGTCCTCTTGCTTCCTCTACCAGCACAGCCTGGGAAAGTACACGGCTGCGCTGCGGAAGGAAGGGGCGGAGCCCTCACACTTCCTGTCGGCCAGCAGAGAGCTGCTGTGGAGAAGAAGCAGAGGGGACACGAGTGCCTCTCGCAAGAAGCTGCTCACATGATCCCTGTGTGCCCACGCCGGAATCAGGTAAGCTTTGGAAATGTCTCCTGGCCTGAACCATCCCAGCCCACCTTAAAAGCCATCAGCCAAATCGAGCAAAGGAGATCTGTTCAGCTGCTCATCAAGACATGAGGTGGTAGGTGATCCTCCCACTATCAAGCACAGCTGTGAAAACAAAATTGTGACAGTGGTCCTACTTCTGATTTTTGCAGTCTAATTTACTGGTGGGAGGGGCCAGAAACACCATCCTCCTTGTTCCTCAACATGGTGTTGACTGAATGGATCTCCTTCTTCTGATTTGGCTGATCTCTCTCAAGGTGGGCTGCAGGAGTCTGTGTGTGTGGTAATATATATAATCTTAATGAATACAGAGCTGTTATGTATCCAGAACTCTAGGCCCATTTCCGCCCTGGACTGATATAGTGCTATTATTCCACTTTCAACATCTTATGGAATCCTGCTGTTTGTAGTTTAATGCTGAATGCCAGCCATTATGTGTTTTCAATAGAACATTTCCTGATGCACTGATAACTTAATTGAGTCTAATGACTCAATACTTATCTCTGTTCATGACTTAGGATTTTTTTTCACCATGGGAGCAGGCTCTGATGGGGTTATTACACAAAATCCATTATGCATCAACCACAGTTGTTCAGAGCATGTTCTGCAAATAATAAATACCAAGTGTCACACAAATAAGAAAACCTTTCTCATGGTGACATTCAGGTTCTTTTGGCACACCAACTGCATCATGGGGAGGTGAGTGGAGCGGGACCACAATGGTGCTTCTGCATATCATCACAGTCCCATCACCAGCTGGCATGATCACGGGGTAAATCACTGACAAGAGTTTCTCCATTAATGACCCCTGATCACTCAAGGCTCCTGTACTTGTACATAGCATGCTATGGAGGCACTTCCTGCCCCAGCGCAGCATAAGAAAGAGCCTGGCTACACTGCGGAAGACAGGTGCATGTCGCTCACACTCCCTTCTGCAGGAAGTCAGTTGGGTGTGGAGGGGAGCATTCCCATCTCATTCTCTTCCCGCCAAAGGTGCTGCCGCGATTGCAACCAGAGGACAACGGGATCAGATAACGCACAGAAATGGCCTCAGTTTTCTAAGTTCTGTGTTGAACACTTTTCTCAGCTCTGTTTTTAACAATTATGCAAAAACTGATTTTAAGATACAAAGAAGTTATAGTACAGTAAAATAAAGTTTCCCAAGTTCTGTTTTGAGCAGAAAATAGTCTGCAGTAACCTCAGGGAGCCTGCATGTATGTGTGTGGGTGGGTGCACATGCATATGAGTATATGCATCTATGCCTTTCAGATCCAGAGATTCAAGACCAGGCCCTAAAATCTGGCAAGTCTTGTATGAAAATATATGAAAGTGATTTAGAAATGGTGCTTGCTGTTTGCTTCTCTGCTGCTTTAAGACCCAGCACGGGAGGTGGGGGTAGTCTACAGATTTCTATGCTAGGACAAAATAGCCAAAGCTGCTCTTCAAAAAGCCGGCCCCATTCCCAATGCCTGGCTTTGTGGCATCCTTAAAGCCAGGCAATTTGGGCAGGGCATTTTTAGGAATCTGGGGCAGAAAACCTTGGAAGATCATCTGTGCCACTCATTTGTTATCTCAGTTTCAAAGATATGGTGGCAGTGGGTGTGTGGGAGGGTGTACCAAAGTGGAAGAGGAAGCAACACGGTGTTTAGTAGCAACAGTATCTGGATCTCTCTCTCTGTGGGAAAGCTGGGGATCCTGCTGAAACAGAGGGCCTTTCCGCAATATACTATTATAATGCTATTATTCCATTTTCAGTCTTCTCTGAAATTCTGGGGTTTATAGTTTACTGAGGCCAAAGAGCTCTCTGGTTGAGAATTCTAAATGTTCCTCCATAAACTTCAAACTTCAGGATTCCATAGAGTGTTGAAAGTGGAATAATAGTACTATAACAGTGTGGTGTGGAAATGGCCAGAGTGAGTAGATTAGTGAGTGTAATGGGGCATTTTGTAGCAGCGCTTGGTCCAGCGTGTCTCATATGTCAGAGGTAATCAATCTTAAACCTGCAGACTCTGAGAAAGACTGTCTTTGGCCTTGCCATCTTTCCGTTCTTTCTAACTATAAAAACAGAGAATGGTGTTAGTAGCAAAAGTTCTCAGGAACTCAGGCTGCTTCTTAACAAACTGAATAGATTGTTGAGGTGACTGTCAGCTAGGAACCAGTCTGGAGTTCATTACTGCCTCAAGGTCTGGGAGGGGTGTGCTGTAGTTCAAAGCCAACTTTCCACACCCCTTTCAGAATTTTGCTAAGACCTCTTCAAACATAACTGAGCTTACATGACAACTGCTGACACAGCTACAGCTAAACCATGAAGTCTCTTGATCAAAATATAAACAGTAAAGTTTCATTTGTTTACACATGACTATCACCTTGGCATCCATGGCTGATCCCAGCAACACACCCCATGTGAAGCAAGAAAACAATCTCAGTGACAGATGCTCAAGCCTGAACTTGCAGAGACAGAAAGCTCACAAGAGAGGTTGAAGCAAAACTCTCCCCTGACAGATGAAATACTACTGTCATAAGCATGATTTGTACTATAAAAATGTACAGAAAACCTCAGAGGACAATCCAGGAAGTCAGTTACATCACCATGAAAATAGTGGCCATAGGAAAGGCCAAGAACTCTTTAACCTTTTTCTTCCTTTTCCGTTTTTTTTTCACACTCTACTAAATCCTCTACAAAAGTTTCCAAAGCACATCTATGGTCTTCATTTCCCTTCACGGTCCCTCAGGAAATGAAAAATGCAATGCAATTCATTTCCTTTTGCATGGATTATTACAGGAGATCTGTAGGTATATGGATCCTATTAACCAGTATTCAGATAAAACAGATCTGGATCTCTAATCCATGGGACAAACAGTTAATAATAGATATGGGCCTCTAGGTTGAAACTGCCATTGGTACCTCATATAGAAGTTTTCCACTGCCTTCTGAAGAATAATCAGTTCTTACTAAGGAACTATCATGATTCCAATTGAAAGCTGGACTTTACTCTTAATGTAGAGTTTGCAACCATATGTTCTGTGATAAGAAAAAACATTTGTGAGGGCAGGGGCCAAGGTGATGTGAAAGAAGGCAAAGACCACTCTTTGGAAGGAAAAAGGCAACAACTTTATTGGCTACAGAACACAAACTGGGTTGGCGCCAGCATGGGTCTGGATCCCATCTTCGACCAACCCACCTGTTGATTGATTCTCTGAGCTCCCAGTCCAGTGCCTGAATCCTGAGGAATGGCAGGGGATGTCCCACCAGCTGGGGATCCTCTGCCACCAGGGGGTACAATTAACTCATGACCTCTTAGCTGGGCACACTTAAACCACCTTGCACCCCCTGAAACCACAAAATAGCTTGTACCAATGCCAGCAGCCCCACTGGTACCCACCGACATGGATCCACGATCCATGTGACTGCCCTGCAAGTTGTGACGAAAGAATAAAATTATCAAAGCATGAAAGTAGGGTGGGTGGATGGTCTGAGCAGTCGGACCGAGGGAAGAGGAGGAGGAAACCACAGCAGAGGAATTTAAATTCCCCTGCCCAGTGCGATTAAGGCCTGAGCGCTCCCGCCCAGGCAAAGCCTGCCAGCCAATGGGAACCAAGCTAGCCCGCTGCCATTGGCTGCCAATTTGCGGGCATCCAGGGACCGCGGGGACCATGTAGCCCCTAAAATGACCGCCACCACCCACCCCTCACCCGGAGCAGATGTCATTCCACTCCCTAGCTCCGCCTCACAAATGGCGATGCTCAGCAAGGTAAGCCGAGCGGTGTGCTTTTGTAATTCCAGTGACAATCTATGCCACTGCCCCATGCAATTTTATCCCAGTGCCATCACCAGGATGAATGCACAGTAACACTTTGTTGCTGACTCGACTGAGTCAGTCTGATTTGGCAACAGTCATCTGTGCTGCAGTCACATCACGTCTGGAGTACTTCCATATGCTTTACTCAGGGTACCCTTGAAGCCAGTGCAGGAGGTTCACTTGAAAGAAAATGTGGCAGCTAACTGATAAATGGTGTAAGATCACGTTATTTAAATACTGAAAGAATGGCAGTAGTTACCAGTTGTTTTCTGTTGGTGGGTCTAACCTTTAAAAGCTTAAATGGCTTATTTGTCCTGTTATGAATGAACCAAATCATCAAGAACTATAGGAGAAGCCCTCCTGAAGATAATATCAACAATGGATGCTCTTGCACTCTAGAATCCATTCTCTTCTGAATTGCAGTCTGTCATTACATTCACTGTTTTTAGAAATGCTGTTAGAATAAATCTTTTTTAAAAATTGGCCTTTTAAAATGTCACAGAAGTTTTGTTCTTTTATTGTTTTGAATTATTTTTGTTGCTTTTAATTTTTTTAAAAAAATCTTCATTGCTTAACTCCTTGAATTTCCTTGTAAAAAGTGATATATAAATGCAATTTTTTTTCAAGCAAACTTCATCCAGTGTATCAGTCGACTCAATGCAATGGATTTCATTCAGGAAATTTCTGTGCTGCTCTTCAAAATGTCTGTCTCAGAGTGATAAATCTCTCTCTCTCTCTCTCTCTCTCTCTCAAATCAAATCAACAAATCAATTGAACAGTACAGATTAAAATGACTGATTAAAACAGTTAACCAGAAGAGTAGAAAAATCACTTTAGATTTTCAGTGTATTATAGTTATTCCTTCAAATGGCTGTTTTGCACTCTTGACTACGGATGTACATATTCAACTATTTCATCCTCAGAAGTGAAGGTGAAACATTTCTGCAGTTTTCTTTTTTCCAACTGTGGAAGAAAATGAATATTTCTGTGCAATTCTCATTTTGTATTTGTACATTCCAAATTGTTTCTGGAAAGTATTTTGCACAGAAATATGCATAGTTTTTGTACGTCAAAATCATAGGTTTTGTGCACACCCACCCACACCCACACCCACCATTTTTTACACAAAGACCTTTTTCTAGATACCCACATTTTTACAGACAGACATACACACGCAAAACAGAAATCATGCTATTTAAAAACAAGACCTGTGTGTAACATTTTTATGCAAAACAATTCTAGAAACCCATATGATTTCTTTGTGCAAAGTTAGTGGGTTTTTATGCAAAAATCCCATGATTTTTGAAAAAAAGGAATTTTTTTTCTTTAAAAAAAAGCAAAAATGTGGTGTTTGGAAGCTGTATTTCATGTATTTTGGCCAAAACATGTCACAAACTTCTTCAAGATGTGTAAATACTAGGTGAAAAGTGCACAAAATTTTTGTCACCTTATTATTCTTTCTGATTATATTATCCTTACACTAAAACTCTTTAAAAATGTTAAAGGGGTGGTTTAATTATATGATTTCTAATTTGGCATTTACATTTATGTTATATTACTGTACAAAAAAAAATCATAAAAATGCAGGTACAAAATTCATTCTCACTGTCTACGCTCCCTCATTCCGATTTCCAGTTTGGTGGTGAAGGAAACAACTGAATGAATTTGAAAAACCCCACTTCTCACCCACTGAAAAGGAATGAGCAAACTTAGAAAAAAATACCCTCAGGAAGGATGAAGAGAAAAAAAAATGCTTTATTTATAAACATAAACTACTAGATAGACTACATCATCCTACCCCTTGTCCCCATTAGCAATACACAAACCATCCCACCTGCATGAACAATATTCAACCAAAAAAAAAAATTCCGAGAAATCTTTTCAAGAGACAGACCAATAGTTATAATCATCTTCAAATTGTTTATCTCTTGATTTTTCTATTGTTTGTGTATATCTTTTTTCACTGTGTCTATCCTTGTCATTCTCGTGTCCTTTGCCTTCTTCTACTCACCTCTTCTTACTCTCTCTGTCCTGAGTTTTTTATTTCTTCTACATGTGTCTTACTGTTTGTCTTTTCTGTCTTTCTTGTCAGCTATCAGTTCCTCCATGTTTCTCTCTCTCTGTCCCTTTTCCTCCATTCCCCTTTTACTCATGTCAAATAATTGTGTCCACTCTTCTCCCTTTTCATTTTCTGTACCCCCATGAGGTCAAGCGCCATGGGCTTCCTTTTCCTCTGTCCTGTTCTTGGCTGCCTTTCATTTTTGCCATCGATCACTGCAGCTGCTGGCTGCCATGGAGTGAAAAACTTAGGGCCTTTCCTACAACACGGTTATAGTGCTATTATTCTATTTTCAATCTCCTGTGGAATCCTGGGGTTTGTAGTTACTGAGGCCAAAGACCTCTCTGGCTGAGAATTCTAAATGCCCCTTACTAAATTGCAAACCCCAGGATTCCATAGGTGTTGAAAGTGGAATAATTGCACTATAACAGTGTAGTGTGGAAAGGTCCTTAGACTAGCAGGGAAGGTAGTAGAGGGGAGCAATATAGTAAACAAAACACTACCCCCGTATTGTTCTTTAGAAAATGTCCTCAAAGTACACTAAATTTCTTTATGGAAAAGGTTCTACATGTGCTAATTTAATTTTCTCCTACAAAAAATGTAATTCAATGTAATTAATATTAATGCATAGGTTCTCATCCCTGTTTTAAACATATTGATATTCAACATATCTTACTCAAATTCAATGTTTTTAAATAATTACAAGTATGAATATTTTTGAAATGAGAGGGTTTTATTTTTTTTAAAAAAGCAATAATTAGGAATTGTTGATGCTCATACTACTGCCACAAAAGTCACTGATAGGAATACAGATTTAAGATTATTTTGTTTTTATAGTATCCTTAAATTCCAATTTCTGAATTCAGAACCTTTGAATTTAAAATTTGTATTCTGAAATCCCAAAATATTTTAAATATACAAAATTACATTTCAGGTCAAGGAGGACTTTATGTTTTTAAAGAGAAAATTCCAGCTTTTTATTTATCATCCAGCAAGTATAACATGTTTCTTACTAATCTGGGTGCATTTTGTTGAATGTACTCACTATCTATGAAAATGTTTCTATCTCTGAGGAGAACACCTGGATTGGGATGGGGGAGTGGTGGTCAGTATGTTGATAAAGCTATCAAATGAACACAACTTGCAGTGTTCGGTTGTTTTACCAAATGTTCAGGTTGGCTTCTTATTCTTGGTTTTTATTGTTTTCTCATCATTGCTCCAGATAAAATTAAGATTCTGACATCCATAAAGGCACCCACCCAACCCCAATCGCAATGTCGCCACACTATTAAAGAGGAAACATTGAAACAGTTGGTTTTTTCTTCATGTGTGGATTTGAAGAACCCAAGAAAACAAATTGGAGAGAGGGTTTTTGTTTTTTGTTTTTTTTAAAAAATCTTATTATCTTAAGGATTAAAGATTTGCTCCTACCTCCCATGAATTTCCTCTGGGAGGAACCACAAACAATCCAGGCAGTTAAAGAAGCCCTACTGCTCAATAAATTAGCACTAGCAGATTGCATCAATATTACTCCCAATACAACCATTCACTACTTGAGTTCCAGCTATGTAAACTGCCTCTAGACATTTTCTCATATGGAAACTCTACACTCCCTTTAACACCACAATGCTTTCCCATAAACCTCCATTCCTCATCTTCTCTTCCCTCCATGCTCATATATTCATAACTCACCACAACCCAGTTTTGCAGTCACCATGAGTGTTGTAGTCTCACACAATAAGGTATTTCATCAAACCAAGGCACTCTATAGGTCTCAAATTCCTTCAGAGGGGGAATCATTAAGGCTGAATTGCCCATTTGCAGCAACCATTTATTTCAGCAACTGTGTATTTCAGCAAGAAGTTGGGGAAAAATATGAAGAACATTGTCCTGTCAGGCATGGCTTCTACGTGCCATTGTATTTGGCAGTGGCCCAAAGTACAAGTGGGAAGAAGGGGTTTCTCATCCTACAGTTACAAGGGGCATGCAACTGCTTAGACTATGATCTGCCAGTGATTATTCTTCAAAAAATTAGCACTCAGGGTCCTGTCACACACACATATTTATAGGACTTTGATGTCCTATAAAATGCCATGGTTCCAGACTATGGAATCCTGGCATTTATAATATAAGGAGGGATATTTAGAATTCTCAAACAGAGAACTGTAGTTCTTACAAAACTATAAACCCAAAGATTCCACAGGATGTAGCACTGACAATTAAAACAGAATCATAGTGCTATAATTATGTAGCGCGACAAGGCCAGAAAGAAAAGGATAGTGGGAATAAATGGGCAGTTTTTACAGTGGAGAGGTGGAAGAAGTCAGTTCAAGTGCCAAGGATCTGGGATAGACTGGTGTTTTTAAACTTTTTCACATATAATACGAAGTTAGGAGTGAGCAGTGAGATGGCTGAGTTTGTATTAAATGTACGAAAGGGGACTGAGAAGAGTTCTTTGCCACTAAGATATGATCCATTGTATCTAATCACAAAATTGTGGTGGTGGTGCTCTGATAAAAGGTAATACATGTGAAAATAGACATGCCAGGGAAATAATTTTGAGCAGGCTGGCAAGATGTGTTGCCCATTGTGCAAAAAGAGAGCCTCTAGCCATGTACTGTGGAATGGAGGGATCTTGGCAACACTTAACATTCATCTTGTTGACTGCATATGCCTGACGTAAACCAATTTCCTGAGTACAGAATTATGCAGCATTTTACTGGCATAAGCCCATCCAGAGCAATGCATATTGTATTTCTTCTTTCCCACCATTTCCTAACAACTTAATCAACGTTCTTAACAAAAGAACCGAAGTGTCAAAGTAACTTCGAATGAAGCAACAATAAACTTTTATGGACCAGTTTATTTCCTTTGCAGCACAGATCAGTTAATCCATTTCTAGCTGGTGCTTAGCAACAAGAAGCCCAGGCTTGGATAATAACAAAACAGAAGAACTTGTGACTCTTGTAAATATTTACTAACCCATGAACCAGATCAAAATATTTGTGAATGATCAAAGTGACACTTACTGCAATTATTAACTGCACTTAATGACATGGGTATCTGTGGCTACGTATAGTTCTGTAGGGACCAATGCTAGTAGTCCTGTAAACCTAGTAAACTATTCAGGGACCTATGAAAGGTCCCTGCAACTGTGAAAGTCTGGCACAGCACACCATAATAACCAGCTCAATGGAAGCTAGATTGTCTCCACTTTTTATTCTAAGTGAAGGAAAAAGGAGAAGTTAGTTATACAGAGGGCAGGTTTCCATCATACATTTCCCCAATCTAGCCAATAAGTAGAGGTAACAGAGAACACACACCTGTTTTTACCATTAACCCATATGTCTGCCCCAACTCCAACTTCCCTCAATCTCCATGTAAGATAATGTTCAGATTGTTGGGGAACTGAGAGATTTTTAGTAATAAGTCTCCCAATCAGCAGAGTATTCTGTAATGCACAGACAGAAGCTGAACAAATCACCAGTCTCGTTTCATCATTTCCACCCCAGACACACTTAATCTAGCTCCAAATAAACACAAACAGTTTGGTTAAAAATATGTAAAAAGGATTTACTCACATAATCTTGTGGATAGTTTACACAGGTTCAAATTCTTGAAGAAAGGTAAGATGAAAATAAGAACTCACATGCTTACAGGAAACCATGCTTGCCAGACGATCGGACACCACATGCTTGCAGGGAAGCCAAAGAACAAAAAAAGGGAAGAAGAAGAGAACGTGCAAGGGGAAGTGGGTGTTGATGAAACAACGGGAAGTTTACTCTAGATAGTCCCCCCTATGCCTACAGTACACATGCAAACTAACTAGCCAGTTAATTAAGCATGCAAAGGTTGCCACTCCCAACATACATAATCTTATGAAAACTGGGCCACATGCACATATGTGTAGGCTGCATTTTAGTGGCATATTTCTGCATGGCAGTATGTGAGGAATGTCAGAACTAAGGGCTGGCAGAAGGACAGCATTGTTTCTTCCCTCCATGGGTATGGAATGGATAAAGGAAATTTAGCTAGACCAGAGAGGCTTGAGACAGCTGTATGCATGTATTTGTGTGTGTGTGTGTGTATACACACACATACACACACACATATCCATAGCCAGTGTGCATGTGCATATCTAGCTATATCTGTTTGTCTGTCTGTCTATCTATCTATCACTGACATATTAAATAACTACAGTCCTCCCTCCATATTTGTGGGATTGACTTTCATGAATTTGATTATTTGCAAGGCACATGCCTGTATCCTCCCTCATTTTCTTCCTCCCATCCCTTGCATTCCTCACCCCAGGCTTATGAGACTTGTGTTTAAAATAGTCTTTTTCCTTTTGGGTGAGCAAAGTCCTCTCCCATCGCTAAAGGTATGACCTCTCTGCCATGTGGATGCACATTCTGCAGTATATTGGCTGCTGATTGGTCAGGTGCTCTCTTTGCTCCTCCTTTCTCAAGATGGTTGCTGAAAGTAATTACTACTCCAGAACTCTCCTCTTCTCTGTCTGAGGGGAAAGTACTGGTAAGTCTTTTAAGTCGTCTTTTTTTCTCCCCCCACTCACAATGCCAGGGCCAGAGGCAAAGGAATGGGATGGGGGAATCTCTGTAGGGGAATGAGAGGGGAATCGCAGGGGGGAGTTATTTGCATTTTTCCCCACTTTCACAAGGGTTCTGTGCCCCTAATGCTTGCAAATGTGGAGGGGCTACTGTATTACCTTCTGACAAAGTGCACTGTTGTCCATTGACCTTCTTTGTGTAACTGATGCAAGACTGGAGAGATAGTAAAACCTAGCCCCAGCGCACTGTATTCAGAACCAGAAGAGAATCAACCAGATAATATAGAGAACAATATGAATAACTCCTTTTTTAAAATTGTAGGGCAAAGAAGAATCAACTCTAAGCAGATTTTCAGAAACAAGCTCTACTGAAATGTTGTTTATGGCACACATGCTCCTTTCCATGTTTGCTTGTTTCCCAAGGAATTTGTTAGAGTGACAGATAGAGAAGCCATGAACAGTGTGCAAGGTTCTAACACAAGGGCATACTTCCAAGTCACCCTGCTTGCCATCCCAACCTATTCAGCCATGCCACTATGATCTTAAGCTGAGAACGTGCCACAGATACTCTCTTATGATTGTGCTCTGTGAGTAAAATTTAGTAATGCTGGCTGGATGATATTTTAGGAAGCTTATCTACCATCACAAGCTCCATGGCATCTATCACTAAAAGTCAGTGAATGGCTTTAACCACAGCAGTTAAATGGATTAACTGGTAGAACTGTGGAACTGTGACGGACTACTGCATGGCTAGCAATGGTGAGTTTGCCATTTGTTCTTCCATAGATTGTGAGGAGACCAGGAGAACCTCCCAAGCTATGAACTTGACCATTTAAAGAGGGTGCAATCCTGTTAAAGACCAGTTGCACCCTTCCTTCCAGCTTAGTCAACTTCCCCTTCAAGCAGCACTTCTATCTTCTGGATAAAATTTCATCTTATTCATGTAAATCTATCTCCAGACACTTGTTCAAGAGTTCCACAGGCTCTTTGAGACTTGTAGGTAGAACAGAGATGTAGAAGAGAAGGCTACCTGCATTGAGATCCCTCCAGATCAATTTAAATATGACAAAAACAATATCTAATACAAAATATAGGCCTGTGACCCCAACATCACCACGTTCCTTCTCCTGTATGATTTTTAAGCATGATTTGCTTGATAGAGAAGCCAGTGAAACTTTGAAAGCTTGCATGATGCATTTTGTGCTTTTTAATTGGTCGGAAAAAGATATGTGGATTATGGATTTGGATTGTGCTGCATCTTGTAGCTCAGTGATCAAAACAGCCCATGGAACTTTTCACAGTATGGTTATAACATGATTCCAGGAGTTTATAGTTTGGTGAAACACTAGAGCACTCAGGCAGATAGTTTTGGGTACCCTTCCTTAAATTGGAAATCCCAGGATTCCATAAGATCTTAATTAATGTTATTTAATTAAAGTTAATTAATGCAATTAATGGGAAATCATCGTGCTATAATTCTGTAGGAACCTTAGACCCACCACAGTTGTCCATTCTAGCCTTAGAGCATTGTTCTAGCACAGAAGGTTGACATGGATGTTTAGTCTGATGGGACATCAATATGTTTGGATAACTAGTCACTCCATAGCAGAGGTTTAACATAAAATTTGCCTGTCTATATGTGAATAAGAATGTATTTCAGTGGAAATTAAGTAGGGAAAATGGTTACCAAGGAGTCATGTTAGGGACAGTCCATGAGAAAGGTCTGGCCTCTCTTCCTCTATATATCCAAATGTTGTCTGGCCTGTTACTGAGTGACACAGAAATGACGTTTCTCAGAAAGAGGGAAAAATAAGACAATAATGTCTAAAGGGATTTATTAAATGGGAGAAAATGTTTTCAGTGGGATTATTGGAGGCTCTGTGAAAACTCTAGCAGAGGTGCTAACTATGTCAAGAAGAGATGGCACAATGAATAGAGGCTTTAATTCAATTTGGTGAGCTGACACCTGACCAAACAAAGGTGGAGCCAGACAGAGGTTACCTTAACATGCTGAAACAGATGCTTTTAAAAATGTCAGGGTATAGTGTTTCAGTGTATTGAGCCACTGAATGAAAAGAAACATGGAAGTCCTAGACTAAGCCCTAAGCAAGCAGCAAATTCAGCATGCTTCTTGAAAGCCATCAGGCTGTGTCTATAGATCACATTTTCTATACAGACACAATGTACACCTCTCTACTCTCATTATTACTATTTTCAGCATATCTTACTATTCCCCCTGGCCTTAATTTTACTAGCTAACGCTGACAAATGTAATTATTTGAGTGATGTCAAAATTTCTCCATAGTTTCCAAAGTAATGCATACATCTAATCTCTGCTATAGATTGATTCATTGCACATCTGATGTACACACTGGAAACATCCAGTGAAAACAACCTTAAAACCATAAGAAGTTGATTGAAGAATTGAATGTTCAAGAAGGATCTCCAAGTAATAAACTGGGATTTTTGGCATAGTGGATATTAAAACATTATATAAAAATTAGAGCAATCCACGATAAATATTATATATGAATGGGTGAGTGAGTGGATTGATGGATGGATGGATGGATGGATAGATAGATAGATAGATAGATAGATAGATAGATAGATAGATAGATAGATAGATAATTTTGATATTTGGATAGATTTGCTTCTTATGGTTGAATTTGCTTCTTGTGGTTGAAATAAACATTTAAAAAGGTGAAGCTGTTTTATACTGGGTTGGACCACTGATCCATCTAATCCAATCTTTTCAAAGCCTTAGTCCAAAGATGTTACTGTACTAAATCATCTCCAGCCACAGCTCAGGAATAATTGGAGCTCTAGTCCAACAACAACAGCCAGTGCAGTGTAGTGGTTTCAGCTCTGGATTACAACTCTGGAGACCAGGGTTCCAATCCAAGCTCAGCCATGGGAACCCACTGGGTGATCTTGGGCAAGTCCTACTCTCTCAGCCTCTGAGGAAGGCAAAGGCAATCCCCCCTCTGAAAAAAATCTTGCCAAGAAAACCCTGTGACAAGTTCACCTTAGGATTGCCATAAGTTGGAAATGGCTTGAAGGTACGCAACAAGTAGTCCAAGAACATGTTGAACTTGAAGGCTGAAAATCTTTGTTTAGCTTTACACTGTTGTCTTTGATTGGCAGGGACTTCCCAAAGTTTCAGGCAGAAGTTGTTTTGTTTAACTCAGATGCTTCAAAGTTGCATCTAATGTAATGGACAGAAGTTCACAAAAGCTTATGCTAGAAGTGTCTTTTTCTTGGTTATTGCTCTGAGATTACAATATATTTTTATGCTGAAACAGACTAATAGGGATATGTCTTTGCATTCCTTCAAATCAGAAGTAGGATACCTTTAGAGCCGATCTCCTATCCCAGAAATCATCTGGGGGACACATAAGATTGCCAAAAATCCCAAAACAAAACAGAAAGTGGCAACAGGCAACTTCTAATTTTGGATAACTAGTTTTTTAAATGTTAAACAGTCTGGTAAGGGCTAAGACCTCTTTGAAATATGAATTGCAAAGTGAATTGCTGCTCCTGAAGGCAGGAGAACCAATTAAATTTTTGCAAAAAAGGGAGGAGGATCTTTAACATATCTGTATGTGGCTCCAAGACCACACTTTGTCAAATTCGCTTTAATTTTGAGGACTGAACCAGATATCTTTTGAATGCAAAGCAGATGCTGAGCTATGAGCCACTGAACTATGAGTCTTCCCACAGTTGTCTTCTCTAGTAGTTATACGGTATTGTGAGAGATAGCCAGTAGTGATGCCATTGAAGGGCAGAAGAGTGAGAAATGGACAAATCTGTATCCTTGGACGGGAGTCTGCTTGGCTCTGTTGTATTCTTGCACAGTCCCCCCTCCTTTTTTTTCAGTTCATCCTGCATTCATTCCTTTTGTTAACTCATGATGAAGGAGTGACATTTGGCTTTCCCACTTCTGCCATCGAGACATCTTCGGTCTTCACTAAGGGCCCTTTCACTCTATTCAGTTATAGCACCATGATTCCACAGTGACTACCATGGCAACGTCCTACAGAATCCTAGGACTGGCAGTTTAGGGAGAGGCATTTAGAATTCTCAGCCAGAGTGCTGTAGTGTAACACCAAACTACAGACCACAGGATGCCATAGGATATTGCCATAGCAATTAAAGTGGAATATAGTGCTCGATTGTGTGATGTGAAAAGGGCCCAAAATGCTCCTGGAGTTTTGGAGCAGCAGAACTGATCACTGACTAAATTGGAGGAACCTAGGTATTATATGTAATCTGCTCTAAGCTTTCCTAAAAAGAAAAAGAAAAAGAGAGCCCTGGATATATAAGAGCTAGATGTTTCCACTTCCATCTATTTTCCTACATATTTAAATAGGCATTTACTCAAGGAGATGGGAAGAGTGTGGGATGCAACAACAATTTTTAGTACCATTTTAGCAGAATTGCTTGCACTCCCAAGTAGGTGTAGAATCACTACTCTCAGGAGTGGATACAGGTTGACTATCCCATATCCAAAATGCTTGGGACCAGAAGTATTTTGCATTTTGCATTTTTTTTTTGGAATACAATATCTTTTTGGAATGGTCTCACATCTCATTCCTTCACTATTTGTATTGTGTATAAGGCTGGAGAGAGACTCAGGATCTGTGAAATAGTGAGAATCCAAGCATAGTGTTTGGTGTGAACCCTATCTCCCACTATTTCACAGAGCCTGTGGCCATTTCCACTCTACACTGTTATAGAGCTATTATTGCTCTTTCAATATCCTGTGGAATTCTGGGGTTTGTAGTTTACTGAGGCCAAAGAGCTCTCTGGCTGTGAATTCTAAATGCCCCTCCCTGAACTGCAAACTCCTGGATTTCATAGGGTATTGAAAGGGGGATAATAGCACTATAACAGTGTGATGCGGAAATGGCCTTAGTCTTTTTTTGCTGCTAGCCACCTGCTTCTACATCTGCTGTGCTCTTCAAACCTGAGATGAATGAGCAGGAGCACTGCAGCCACCATGTCAAAGGTGGAAGTAGGTGGTTTTTGGAAAAAAAAGAAAGAGAGAGAGAGACTGAGGATCTGAGAGACAAACAAGCAGGAGATAACTCCTGCCTTGAAGTTGGAAGTGAGTAGCTGGTGGCAAACAGTTTTGGTTTTTGGAGGTTTTCAGATTTCGAGATAAGGGAGGCCCAACCTTTGGTGCCACAGTCATAAAACTACCATATTATTCCACCTCATACTATCACTTCTGTCCAGTTATGGAAACGTAGCAGCTGTAGCAGAGGATTCCATGTTGCTACACTGTGACATGGTGGTGGAAGGGCAGGACTGTAAAGCTTCCATTTTCTTTTCCACCCCTTCCCCTATACTCTACTTTTGCAGAAGGTGATATAATGAATGATTGCTTGAAGGGTACAGAGGGAAGAATTAGCACTATGCTCATTCTAAAGAAGGCACAGCTGACCTGCACATGGCAGGCAGTTTGGAGTCATGATGCAATAATGTCATCAGAATCTGCCCAAATGTTCTCTACAGGGTGCCTCTCAAAACTGTCTTCATTGTGCTGTCTGAGCAAACATTGCTGTGATATGCCTGTCTTTCACACTTCCACTGAGGGTAAAACATAACCCCCTCTTTGTATAATAAATATTTACAAGCGGAACAAAGTGTCCTGCACTCCTACCATGAGCAAAATGTATCTCAGACAAGAGATGTCACATATTGGTGCCTTAAACATTTCAATATGTCAGCACTGGCTTTTCAGAAGATGTCTTTTCATTACAGCTAAGTGAAGCGAACCAGAAGACAACAAGTTTATAATTATTAACAGGCTAATCATCCTGTTCCTTGTTAGGCTGGAAAGAGAAATGGTGACAGCCTGTTTATATGAGTCATCCTTCTTGCAATTCTTCAGCATTCAAAAAGATTAAAGTATGTGTGTGCGTGCGTGTACCCAAAATGGTATATTTATGTCCCCCCCCACACAAATGTTCATCTCTTACAGCTATTTTTCATTCCACCCACTGCCCACCCCCAGTGTTGTTTTCAAACTCTGTTTCTCTTCCTTAAGGCAGTTTTAAAATGAACTATAGCTAACTGAGTTCCTACTAGCACCAATATCGACTGAGAATCCACAAAGAAAATGGAGTCCTGGGAACTCCAAATGGAATATCTGGTGCTGAATATTCAACAGACAACCAATGCCAGAACCTGCGGCAATGTGTCCTAGTGCACGGGCTGTGGCAACAAATAAATTTCAACACTCGTCTAGACTCTAGCAACATCTAACAAGACTCATATAAAGTATAATATATTCTTCTGTGCCTCAGTCCTATTTATTTCAGTTCAGCAAAATACATTTATGGTACTTGGCAAATTAGCAATCATAATCTCTCTCCTCTCCGTCCCTCCCTCCCTCCCTCTCTCTCTCTCTCCCTCCCTCTCTCTCTCTCTTTCACTCTTTCTCTAACAATCTGTGCGGTTAAACATTCCCATTGATGTTATCAAGCCAGCAAACTCAGTAACTGCTAACACAGTAACAGGTATTGTGCTTGGGCAAAACACACCCTGCCATGACCTTCCAGGCACAGACATGTTCGTTAGAGGCACTGCTGTGACCCATATCACAAACATTCAAAGAGGAAAGTAACAGCACCTTTTTCTCCCTCAGAGCTAAACAATAAGGCAACAAGATTATTGCCCAACTGCATATTGCAAACCATTACAGTGACAGGTAAACAGCAGTAAAAAACGTATGGCTTTGGTCGGTTAGACACACCAGCCTTGGGTTTGAACTTGACTGCGGTGGAAAATTCCGTTCCTAGATTAGATAGGCAGCTATTTTCTTCCTCCTGCAGTTCACTAGCACCTGTTCAGTGGAGCAGCAATAATCACATACACGTTTTGACGTACATTACAGCATAGGACTGTTTGCCCTGGAAGTAGGGAGTGTAAATTTTTCATGTGGCTCCCCACTGAATTCGAACAAGTTCATATTACAGTTTCCAGAGTTCTCTAACTTGGTGGCCATGGTGGTTTGGGAATTCTGGGAATTTTAATCCAAAAAGCAATTTTTTAGGCTCTGATCCCATAAAGGCTAGCACTCTGGGATGAGTGTTGGGCAGCTGGAATCAAACTACAATGTACAGGGTCAAGACGATAATTCACATGCGCCGGGCCCAGTCAGTGTATATGCACTAACATTACAGTGAAGGAGATAAACTCTAGAAAAAGATTAACATTTCCAGGCACTCATCAAGAAACTCATCAATCAGCAGTGGGAAAAGTGTGGCCTGAAGTCCATATGGGGCCCCTCAGGCACCATTTTTCAGCTCTCTGAGACTACACAGTTTCCCGATAGTGACTTTTTAAAAAAAAAAATGGCCAGAAAAGCCAAAAAACTGTGCAACCTACCACAGAAATGTGATTTTGGGGATCTCCTTTTCATCTACTACTTTGAAAAATGAGTAGACATTGACCATTTTCATCTGACTCCTGGAACCAGAGATGACATAACATCATTTCTGGTTATGTGATTAAATCCAACCAGACTGTAGCCTTGGACAATTACCCTCAGAGAATCACAGAGTTGAAAAGTGACCACAAAGGCCATCTAGTCCACCCACTGCTAGGCTGTTATACACAGCTAAAGCACTCCTGAAATCTGGTCATCCAACCTCTCTTTAAAGAGCTTCAATGAAGGATAGTCGCCTGACCTCTGAGGCAACCAATTACATTGGTTGATGAACCTCTCTTACTATCAGGACATCCCTCCTAAATGTGGCTTCACGAGTAATTGAGTTCTGCTGAGCAATGATCTGCTATGTGCTTGCCTTGTAGCCTGACCCCTTACAGGTATTTTCCATCACCCCCAGCCAAGAAAGGTTAAAGTATAGAGAACGCGGATGACTGGGCTTCCACTCACATTTTTTTAAAAATAGTTCTTAGAATGATGGCTATTTAAAGCCCTAACATTAGCACTGCAATCCAAGCTTTAGGATCTGGGAAGAACATAAGCTTAGCTGATTTCCCCCAAGGCTGATTTTATTAATGAAAAGGGAAAGGGATCTTACCTGTGAGGTGAAATATGGAAATTGATTCCAGAACATCAAAATATCTGAAATAGAGTATTTTGAAAAGACCTGAAGGCCTTCCTGAGCATAAGGTGGGAAGACAAGGTACAAAAGTGACATATAAATAATATAAATAGAGAGAAGGAAGGGAGATTCATAATGCTACATTTATACATAACTTATTTATTTATTTGATTTATATCCTGCTTTTGTCCCAAAGTGAGACCCAAAGTGGCTCACAATATATGTTAAAACAAAATATCTAAAAACAATTTGTGGAAGAAAGAGAAAGAGAGAGCTAGAGAGAGAGAATGAGAGAAAGAGAGAGAGACTGAGAGATCTACCTATGGGATGTAGCAGGCAGGAATTTT
Organism: Cyclura pinguis; assembly: GCA_030412105.1. NCBI lineage: Eukaryota > Metazoa > Chordata > Lepidosauria > Squamata > Iguanidae > Cyclura > Cyclura pinguis. Next base: position 33,342,704 of record CM059599.1, read on the forward strand.
GTCATGGAATAATAAAGCTGAAAATGACACCACTGGAACTATTGAGTTATGCTTCTGTTGTTTATACACAGTAAGGGAGTCCTCCTTCCCATTTTAACATCAAAGGTCTCATTCTGTCAGAAAAAAAAATGTCTAAAAGCTCACATACCAGACTGGTAGTTGGAAGTGAATAAAATGATAAGAATTTGGATTAGTTTCAATAAGGAAGCAGTGGAGGATAGGTTTGCTACAATGAAAACTGGAAATGTTCCTTTAACGTTTGCACAGAAGTGGGAATGTCAGCAAGTTTTGCTTGCTACCTGGTTGCATGACAAGCAACACCTGCTCAAATGCCCTCTTCTGTGCAACCATTAAAGGGACAGGAGCTGTCTCCAGTTTTCACTCTAGCAACCCTAAGGGAGCCTTGGGCCCTCAAGATAGTCCTATGCCATTGGGAACACTGATTGGGGCTAATGAAAGTTGGAGGCCAAGCCATCTAGAGAGCCAAATGTTCTCCATCCCTGTGGTAGGAATGTTATGTAAAAGTTTCAGTTCAACTACACATACAAACTGGAAGCAGGAAACTTCTTCATAGCTCCCATTGTCTTGAGAAAATGAGGCACCACTATTTTTCCAGTGGACACTCTTTCCATTCTTCTTGCCTCAAACACAGAACCATCTAGACGTGTTATCTCACACCCAAAAGAAATGTCTGCTCAAACCCATCTTTGCTTGCTTACTACTGTGACTTAAAACAATCTGCTGTGTGGACAGACCTGCTAGTACTTGCTACAAATCAAATCAAAAATGCCACCCTATGTGCGGGGAGAGAAAGGACTTAAATTTCCATTTAAAAATGACAGCATTGCTTCTTCACGTTGTTGACCTGATGGCTAGAGAAAGTGTATCTTCAAAACAAGATGATCTGCCAGAACCAAGTGACCCAATGCTATTTATAATTTTTTGACCCAGTCATGTGCAAGCCAACATGCCACAGTGATTTACTGTATTTCCCCACCATGTGATTTATGAATCATTTCAGTCATATTGCAGACACCAAATGGAAATAATATTGTTGCAACCTCCAATTGCACTGCACTTACGGGAAAGGAAGAACTCCACATGCTTTAAAGCCTTTCATTTATGCTAAGATGTAGATCTGAGGTTAGTCCTTACCTTTACGGCTGAAGCTTTCTGCATAAACAGTAACAAAGGCGCATTTTTCAGCATGATATTTAAAATAAAAAAGAGCTCCCTTATATCTCGAACTAAAGAAACACAGGATGATTGTAAGGTTAAAATGTATGTATTAACATACCAATACTGGGGACTTAGGGAGTTCTACATCCTATACTGCATTTGTGAAATGCAAGGTTTTGTGTCTGTTCTTACTGTTGTATTGGGTTTTTCTTTTTAGCATACATACTGATATTGTAATTTTATTGGTTTGTTTGCTGTAAGCCACCTTAAGGCATGCAAATGCGTTGGAAATGTGGGATACAATTCTCATAATAAAGAAAAAAGGAAAATAAATAAAACCAGAAACTTAAATTTCTGTCTGTAGCAACCTATGTAAATTATATTAATTTGTATTGTTCTGATGTTTTAATTTCAACCAAAATGACTTCAATTTACCATGACCATAGGAATGAGAGATCTCCAGGACCCCCAGTCATCTACTGCCTGGCCCAGTTCTTGCAAACTCAGGGCTGTGACTTCCTTGATCGAATCAAGTGTTGCTCTTTTCCTATTTTTTTCCACTTTCCTGAGCATTATGGTTTTCTTTCCAACGGGTCTCATCACCTCATGAGATGCCCAAATTACAACAGCCTCAGTTTAACCATCTTAACTTTTCAGTCGCTTAGGGATGGGGGTGGTGGTGGGGTGGTTTGCCCCCGGCAGCAATGTTATTTGGGACCTCCCGGCCTGTAGCCATACCTCCACATGCCCTGGCCACCTCCCACACTCACGTCCATGCCCTCACACACAGTGGCCACACCCTGTGCCATAGCCCCACCCCCTGCCCGGCCCCTCCCTCCACACACTCCAAGCTCTGCCACTGTAACTTTTACTTACAGTTCAGGCCTGATTTGTTGCAGGACTCATCATATTTTCAGGTATGCTGTTTTAAAACCTGTGCATTTAGATATACTCCTGAGCCTGCCATGCTAAGTGTACTGCTGAGGTTTGTGGTGCTAGTAACTGGCCATGTAAGGCTTTGAGTTTACAATGACTAACCAAGTCAGTGATGTTGAGCTTATGGTGGAGCAGCCAACTTAGTGGAAACATCAAGGCAGAGTATGGCTGCTGTACAGAAGGCAGATTCTATGTTGAGGATCACTAGAAAAGGAATTGAAAATTTAAATCTCAATATCATAACACCACTGCATAAATCTAAGTGGTGGCCATTTGCTCAATTGGGGAAGACTCAGGTTAGACAGAAGGGGATTTGTCTGTATAGCACATAGTTAAACTATGGAATTTGCTACTTCAAGAAATAGTGATGGTTACCAACAATGATGGGTTTAAAAGGGGTTTCAATCAACTCACTTGAAATGTGATGCTGGCAAAGAGGTCTACAGATACTGTCAACTGCTAGAAAGACAAATGAATGTGTTCTAGAGAAAATCAAGCCTCAGCTCTCCCTAGAAGACAAGATGACTAAACTGAGACTGTTACACTGTGGCCATATCATGAGAGGACATGGCTCACTAGAAAAGACAATAATGTTTGGCAAGGCAGAAAGAAGTGGGAAAAGAAGAAGACCACATTGCAGATGGATAGACTCAGCCAAGGAAGACACATTTCTGTTTCTGTAAGACCAGAACAGGGCAGTTGAGGATAGGATGACTTGGATATCTCATTTGTAGGGCTTCTGTAAGTTGAAGTCAACTTGATGGCAGTTCACAACAAGAATTCATGAAAGACAAACCTGTTTATGGCCACTACTTTTTGATTTCCAATGTGAGAAGCATTATGCATGGGGAAGATGTACAGCTGCCAAAGAATAAAGCTAGGAGGACGTTATAATGTTTATGTCATGGAGGATGGGCATTGTCTAGGCATCTTGTGGCCCACTGTAGGATCAAAATGCTGAACTTGATTAGCCTTTGACTTTTATGTTCTTGTTCTCTTTCGTGGCTCTGATACTGAGATAGGAAGGGTCATGTCACATGGAACATGGAGTAGGCTTGTTCTCTGATACTTTAGAGAACAGGACTAGTATCAGTGACTGAGAGACTACCTGTCAGGGATGCTGAAGTTGCACCTTATGCGAGGATCCTGCACCAAACAAAGGAATGGTCTAGATGAACTCCAAAATCCCCTCCACTTCCAATATGCTACAAATCTTTTTTTTTTTTAATCAATAGTATGTGACTTGAAATGATTTTGATATTATCTGTCAATGAAAACTGTTATTGGAATATGCCAGAGGTTTGAAAAATTACTTCTTTGACTATAATTCCCAGAATCCTTTAGCTGGCATAGACTGTAGGGATTATGAGATTTGTAGTCCTAAAAGAAACTTCCCCAGGCTCTGACATGCACACACAACTGGGAAATTCGATGACCTTCCCTTGATAGTGATGGTCACACTTTTATGCTGTTGATTAATATTAGTAAAAAAAAATGCTATTTTATTTGCATCTCATATATTGCCTGAGATCTAAGAAATTAGGTGGCCTAGAAATTTTAATAAATGAATGACATGTCTCAACAAAAGGAGAGACTTCATCTTCTCAGAAAACTCTACATGAGTTCAGCCAGAACTCCTCTGAATGCTATTTTAAAAAACAAAAAATGATTGAAATAAGGAAAAATGAAAACTTCTTCCTTTGAAATGATTCAGTCCTATTCATTGTTATTCACTATGGAGGTCTGCAGGGTTTTGTCTTGATACAAGAGATAACAACTTCCTGAACTAATTCATCTATTGTAAGCCCCTATTTTTCTTTGTTCTTTAATGAAATGATTTCATCCCTGTTGCGTCATCAAACAGTTTCATTGTGTGTTGCTAAAGACAGGTTCTGTTTGATGATGTTCCTGAAAAGTCCCCACAGGCTTCTATTTTGGTTGCTCCGCTATTGACTATTCTAAAATTACTCACTTGGACTGAAGAGTCGCTTTCCATGGGGGTCAGCTTTCTCTCCTGACATTGCTGGACTGACAGACCCCTTGTCTTTGAGGTTCAACTCTTTCCTTGCTGCAGTCATGCATTTTTGAATGACAAACTTGCACACATCCCTACTCCCAGCGGAACAAAACATGGTGCATCTGAATGGGGGAAAAAGTGAACAGATGGAGAACTGCCTTACATCAGGGGCCCTTCACACTGCACAATTAAAGCACTATGAATCCACTTTAATTGCCAAGGCTACATCCTATGGAACCGTGCAGTTTGTAGATTGGTGAGGCATTGAGGCTCTCTGGCTGCAAATTTTTAGAAATTCCTCTCTCTAAAGAACAGATTCAGAGCCAGAGTGGTAAAGTGGTTTGAGCATTGGCCTACGACACTGGCAACCAAGGTTCAATTCCCTGCTCAGTCATGGAAACCCACTGCATGATCTTGGGCATGTCACACACTTTCAGCCCCAGCAAGTCCCATGATAGTATCACTGCGAGAAAGAAGCCCTATCCTGGGGTCTACAATTTTTAATATTAAAATATAGCTCTGTACGCCAGAGAGGTCCCCCGAAAGGGCACGTAGGCAGGCGTGACCGAAAGACCAACAACAGGGTCAGACCAGTAAAATTCCCATCATATAGCCCCAGGAAAGACTCCAGAAAAACAAATCCACAATAAACAAAAGGTCCTCAGCCCCGAGACACTGACTTGAGAGGATTAACGTGTGTGTCTCAAGTTGAGCAAATATTCCATCAGGCGGGGACCAGAATTCACACCACAAAACCTCCAAAAATCCAGAGACTTTGGCAGCACCCAATAATTCTATCACTCAAAGGAAATTACCAATATGAAGCTTTGTGTCTACTGCAACTCCCATTGTTCTCCCCGGGAAAGGATTAGCCCTCCATGTACTTTCCCCCCTATACATAGTCCCGGCTTGTGAGCGGTTCTTTGAATGGCTCCTGGTCACCCCACCCGACCGTCGCTCTGTCTGTTGAGTGATCCCCTCAGCCCTCTCCGTGCCGAGCCCCACTTCTTTGCTGCCTTCTCGGACCCAGGACTTCAGGACAAGGTGAAGTATTACCCCAACAACAATACTTCAATACTCCCTCTGTCCAATTTCCTCTCTTTTGCTTCTCAATAGCTCTTGGGAGCGTCTGTGTGTGTGACTGCATTGGTGTGTGAGACTTGCATTCAACAAAATCATTTATTGGACATTTTTGTTTGGTTTTTGGCTTGGCCTGACCCTGTAAAAACTGGGTAAAAGACCCCGCTAGGTTACCCTGCCTCCTGCATTGCTGTAGTTTGTGCTCTGGCTAGTTTCCATTCCCCATCACGTGGAGCACATTGAGGTGTCCCCCAAGGGACCCCAGAAATCAGGGTAACAATAGGCTTGCCTTAGGGTCACCATAAGTCAGAAACAACTTAAAGGCACACGACAACAGCAACAACAACATGCAGGTCACTAGATTTCACTGGATGGAGTGGTGTCAGTTCAAACAGAATCACACTGTTATAACATGCAGTGTAAAAGGGCCCAAGATCAGACTATTTGTATGTTGAGTCCAGTATACTCTGTTCCAGAGCACAGGAAAAGTACCGTGTTGGATTACAGTTCTGTGAATCCTTCAGCCACTGTGTCTGCCAGGCTGGGGGATTCTGAAAGTGGTACATCCAAAAGGTAATTTTTGCAACCTGATGTATTCTGACTGATAGCAGCAGTCCAGATTATTTGACAGAAGCTCTGTTCCCAAATTATTTCCACAGATAATGATAGGGGTAAACCTGGATCTTCTGTGTTTGCTGAGGACACTGAAGAGACCCTTCTTGGTGGCTCTTTCCAGGCTATGCAGCTTTCTGCCACAGGAGACTAGGCTGACATTCTCCCTGATTTTCTTTTGCCAGCAGGCAAATACATTTATATTTAAACAAATGTCTGCTAAGAAGCTCTGTGGAAAGTTCTTTAATGTGAACAGGTACAGTCTTTATTGTTCTGGTCATGGTGTTAAATGACTTTATATTGTTTTAATGCACTCCTTCTCAGCATTTTTTGCCCTGGAGGAATCTTTAAATCATGTTCAGGTCTCAGAGACCCCCTGTATAAAAATAATTATATCTACAGTCACAATCTCTTGCAAAACCCCTAGAAACCTCTTCTGGAACCCTAGTATACCAGGAAACCCTGATTAAGAAATCCTGTTGTAAATTATGAATCCCATTTTTTATCTGTGATATGTTGGAGGGGATGCCAAATGAATTTTACATTCAGAGCAAGAGCAATTTTGGGGCTAAATAGACATAGATTTGTGATACAGCCAATCAGGATGAGGTGAAAAAAATTATAGTCTTATGTGAACAAATGTTGGTTATATCAACATCAGTGGCTTACCTACCTCTGGAAGGCCATGAAGGTCAAGTCAAAGAAAATAGAATCAGATATAGCTGGATTGTGATGTTCATACATGATTCAACATTAGCTAAAGGCAGACACAGGGGTGGACTTCAAAGTTGAATCCCAAATCTAAACTAGGGTTCAGAGGCAAAGAGACCATGGGCAAGGAAACTCCCAGAGAGACAAGGCCAAAGGCAGTTCCAAAGAAGGTTTGGTCACACACAGCCAGTTCAGTGAGTCATGGAACACCACACCTGTTGACGAGATGAAGGGATGGAAAGAAAAAGCTTTCTTTTGCAGTACCTCCCACCACTGTTTCCGGATGGCCTTGTGTGGTGTGTGTGTGAAAGACTGCTGTTTGTGTGTGCTTGTGTGTAAAAATATTTATGTTCTTTAAAAAGGCAGTAGTGAGTAAGAGCAACTTCAGTGACACCAAGACTTTGTGCTACTTAGAGGACTGCACACAAGAAGATGTCCTCAACTGTAATAGTAGTAGTAGTAGCCATTGTTAAAAATCTTCCAAAGAAGAGAGTAACACCAGACATGGGCAAAGTGCATCCCCGTGCACCATGTGTAGCCCCTCAGGGCTGGGAATACAGTGATCTCTACTGACACCTCTGTGACTTCTGACTCAGATGCCTGATCACAGTATGTACAGGGTGGGATTGGCCATTTTGCTTGTTTTAGAGCTATTCCGCACCACATTGTTATAGTGCTGTTATTCCACTTTCAACATCCTACAGAATCCTGGAGTTTGCAGTTTACAGAGGGGCATTTAGAATTCTCAGCCAGAGAGTGCCTGGGCCTCAGGAAACTACAAACCCCAAAATGCCACAGGATGTTGAAAGCGGAATAATAACACTATAAGAATATAGTGCAGAAAGGCCCTCAGATATGGAGAAATTAAAAAAAAAAGGAGGCATGACCATCTGGAAGTGGGAATGAGTTTGGAGGAGGAATGGGGAATCATCCCCCCCAATTGTCCATTAGGGGAACTACAGAATGGTCAAATTTGGGTTGCCAGGGGTTTAGAGGTAGGGGTGGTCCTCTGAGCCTAGAGATGATGCAGGCTTTGGATGTCTGGAAGTTGTCCACCTGCATTCTAAACAGGCATAACTACTTAACCAAACAAGTTTTCCATATTCGGTAGTAAAGCTATGTAAATCCAAGATTGTTCTGGCCTCTGAAGAGGTAATACGGGCCTTGGCTGCCTCAGCACCGGGCCAAAACTGAAAGCATCTCCTTCAAAAATAAATTTGAGGAGGTGAGCGGTGCTAACACGGATGCTTTCTGGGCTTCTTGCCTTTTAAAGAAGTCAGCTGATTGGTGGTCTCAAGGGCAACTGGGAGGCAAAAGAATTATGAGATTTGTTACTGTTCATCACATTCTAGCAGTTCCATTTGCTACATTTAAACGATCAAGTAGTCTTAAGCAAGGAGAAAAGGTGTCTGAGTTGACACCAAGCTGAGTTGAGCCACCAAGACAGGCCAGCTGGTTAACAATTGTCTTGCTTAGCAATTTAATTCACTCAGTCTGCAACAGCACTGTGTAAATCTGTCATACTGGTTAAGGTGACAATGAATTGCCCAACCTGGCAAAAAGAAAGCAGATTCTGGATTTACGTCTTGCGCACCAGTGAAAAGTCCAATAATTGCTTTTTCCACCTCTGATTTTACATACTGCTACATGTGAGAAAACTACATAATTCCAGGAACTTATCCTCATTCAAATCAGGCCTTCATGTTTACCTTTGAAATCAAACTTTAGCTTTGAAGCCTTCACTTCCTAGAGGAAGAAATGGGGAAAAAATACATTTATTAAAGGAACAAATAAATAACGTTCCCTAGTATTTGGCTATCCTTGAGGGCAGTGCAGTAGGAACAATTAATTGGCAGTAACAGTTGTTGTTGTTATTGTTATCAGTGTCATCACCATCATCATTTAGATAACTTCTATCAAAAGAATGTTTGGAAGGGCAACTAATTTCATGGTTTGGCTAGTAATGTCAGTGAAGATCAGAACAAAGCAACAAAAACTTTCAAACATAGAGAAAGTCATTCTAAAAGAAAGCTTTCAATGAAGCCAAAATGTTTTATAAGTTCTTGATGACTCACTGACTCTTTCAATAACAGAGGAATTGTAATAGCTCTGTTTTTGAGTCTTTGCCACCACGATTATACGTGTCTTTTAATAAAGCCGGTGTGCTGTGATTTGTTTATGTCATGCAAAATAAGAGACATTGCGTAAGGAACGCTGAAGTCTCCAGATGCAGACAGCACACTGATCCAGCTCACAGGAGGAAATCTGCAAATTTGGTCTTAGACTGTATGGCACAAGAGGAGCCATGTTGGATCAAATCAAAGTCCTTTCTAGTCCAGAATTCTGTTCCCATACTGGCCACCCAGATGCCTATGGGAAGCCTCCAAATAGGACATAAGCAAAATAGCACTCTCCTACTTATGCAGGCATTAGACATTTGTCCAGAGCAAGGGTGGGCCACTCTGATGGGACCTATGACCAATTTCTAGGGTCCATCTGCTCCATGAAAATGTCAAAAGTACCTACCCAAAATGAAACATTGGAACTAGCTAGAAGTCCAGTTCTGGTTTTGAAAAATAACGAGGGAGTTTCTGTTATGTGCAAAGTTGCCCAGCAACCTATCAAAAAGATAAATTGCTATTTTTGTAGGCTTCCAGGAGAGACATTCCACTCCACCTTTTTAACCAGAAGGAAAAATGGTCTGGAAAGTCGAGGGGCTAAAAGCTGTAAAGCTAGGGGACAGGGAGCAAGCACATATTGTTGCAGGGTTTACCTAATCTTATTTATTTATTTATATTTATATGCCACCTTTCTCCCACCATGGAGCCAAGGTGACTTACACAAAGGCTGAAGTTTGATAATAATAATTAAAAGAAAGTTAAGGACAATGAAAAAAATCATATTAAAACACCATAGCATTTTTTAAAATGTAAAATCATTTAAAAACATAATCATAAAACACACAGCCCATGAAAAGATTTCCTGGAATGAAATGTCTGTTTCAGTAAAAAGATCTTTGCCTGCTGGTGAATGGAGATCAGAGACAAGGCCAAACAAACCTCCCATGAAAAGGAATTCTCCAGCTCGGGAGCAGACACTAAGAAGGTTCTCTCCTTACCAGATAGGACTGTGATACTGATGGGACTGAGAGAAAGCCCTCTGGTGAGGATCCTAAGACTCTGGCAGGTTGATATAGGTTTACAGACATTAGGTGAAAGTTTAAGAGTGCAATTCAATGGCTGATAGATGTTTATGCAGAAATAAGTCCATTATGTTCAATGGGCCTTACCTCTTGTTAAATATCTTTAGCATTGTGGCTTAACTGGGTCCTTCTCTTTTGTATGAGAGAAACATGTTGATAGAGGTTTCTAGACAATAGATGAAAGTTTAATTAGTGCAATATCCAATGCATGGTTACTCAGAAGTTTCCACACCTTACCATTTTCCAGCATTGTCCTGGCATCATCTTGGCAGTGTCATTGTCAGGATGGGAGTTTCCCGAATGCTCCCCTCTGCACCCAGCCAGCTGCCGGATGATGGTAGCACTCGGGATACGCTCCTTCCTTCTGCAGTGTAGCCGGTCTGTTCCTGTATTGCATTGAGGAAGGAAACACTTTGACAGCACCTCCACCCTTTCTGCCTGGCACCAGCTGATGCGATCATCACATAAATAGGACCTATTACCAGATTTTTTCCAGTAATAGTATAATGCGCCATTGCAACAGCTGGGGAAGCAACAGGAGCAGGACTGCAACAATGTCATGTGGTAGCACGTGTCGTGGACTGGCTTCAATGTGTTCTCATGCTAGGATGGAGCTGCAGTGAAGAAAGGGCCTATGTTCTGTGGGCCTTACCTCTTGTTAAATATCTTTAACACTGTGGCTTAACTGGGTCCTTCCCTTTTGTACAAGAGAAACATGCAAAAGTGAGCTACTCAAATCATTCAGTCTCACCATTGGTGGGCTATTTTCAGACATCAAATGGGTTGTTGATCTGTTTAGCAACTGCAAAGACATGAGATATTTAGTAAATCCATCATTATTTGCACACTCTGTTTCTTGTGCAATGGTCAAGTTAGCAGTTGTGCAAAGGGCAAGCCATTTCCTGCTTTTTGCAAGCTGTAGTAAGTTATAGTACAGAATGAGCTACTGAGGTGCTAACCTCTCAGTTTTCACCAGAGTCTTGAAAATATTCTGAGTCACAGAAAAGAGACAGTTCCAATGCAATGTGGAACTCATAGACCCACCTGGTTCCTTTTATGTATTTACTGAATGTTTTTAAAATTTTTATACCTCACCACTCTCTTTTATACCTCACCTCTCTTTTATACTTCACTTCTCTTTTTAAAAGGTCCAAGGCAACTGAAAAGGCATCATACAGAATACAGGAAAGTAAGTATCAATATCATGAAAATGTCATCTATTGTCCCTCCTTTGGGGGGAAAAAAAAGAATTAAACTTCTACAAATATTAAAAATATTATGGAGAATCAATCAAAAACTTAATTATTAAAATCAATTCAGGCTAAATACATTCCAGAAAGACCAAGAGAAAATGTTAGGATGTTTTAGCTAAGCCTCTGAAACCCAAAAACTATCCTAGAAAAGGTAGTCCTTATTCTTTCGTGAGCGGTCAACAAGGACAGCACAAAGCAACCATAGACAAGGTCTTTTCCTTCTGCTTACCTGGAGATGGTTTGAGGACACATAAGGGAGTTCATGGTATAAATATGGAGGGAAGCAAAGGAGAAGTTGGTCTTTAAAGGTCCCAGATATGCTGCCCCCCCCAAAAAAATACACAGTGTAAAAAGGGCAGGGTCGCCATGAAGTGGTGGTGGGGAATAGATGAAGGCAACACTTCATGTCTAAATAACACGGAGGGCATAAAGTCTTGACTCTCCAGAGGCTTCATACTACAGTTCCCACAATCCCGTGCTATTAGCTATGTTGGCCGAGGCTCTGGGGAGTTGAAGTCCAAAAGATCTGATATTAGAAGTTCCTCATCTTGTGACAAAGCAAGTAAAGAACTTAGTGCAAGATCTGTACAAGGCATAATTAAGAAGTAAGAGGACTCTTTAGGAGAAACAAAAGAAATTGCCTTTCGTACAGGAATTCCATCTACAGTGAAGCGGACCACTGCGGCCCTCCAAAAGTTTTTGGACTACAGAATCCCAGGATCCTTCACCATTGGTAATGCTGCTGAAGGCTAGTGGGAACTGTAGGCCAAAAACATCTGGAGGTCCATAGATCCATACCCTTCAATTGTCAGGATTTAACAGAGACAGTCCTGATTAATCCTCTGTTGCCCTACTTTAAAATGCTTTTAAAATGTCCTTGGTTCTTTTTCCTCCTCTCACTTTTCTCCTTTGTCCCCATCTACTTCAATCGCTGCAAACTGAACTCAAAGTGAAAAAGCAGTTTGTGCTCAGTTTACTCAGCCAAGGGAGGAGGAAGGATCTTGCCTTTCTCAGTAGGCTCGGGCAAAACCAAACTGCTGCGGCCTCTTCTAGTCTGTGTGTTCTTCGTCATTTATAATTTTTTCCTGTCTTAAACACACTCTGATGTTGTTTGCCTGCAAGTGTACAGCTTTTCACCAGTTAAATGTTGCAGAGTATGAGCTAGTGTGGTGTCGTGGTTTGAACATTTGACTATGACCATGGGGACCAGGGTTCAATTCCCCACTTTGCCATGGAAGCCCACTGGGTGATTTTGGGTGCATCACATAGGCCCTTTTCGCACAGCATTTTCCATGTGAAAGGGCCCCTCAAGCATCGCACAAATGTGAAGAGCGGTCCACATGACGCACTCACATTTGCACGACGCTCCAGGGCCTGGCACTTTTTTCATTTTCGGCTTGAAGCCAAAAATGGTGTGCGGTTGCGCATCGCTCCGGGGCCCCACGAGCATTTACCTTGCGTGCAGACCCTCGGGAGCCGGGCTGATCGCGCTTCCTGTCTCAGTGCAGCCTGGGAAGGTCCCAGGCTGCACTGTGAAAGGAAGAGGCGGGGCTCTCGTGTGAGCAGGAAGCTCGTGCGGAGCTGAAGAAACCCGGACACGAGGGCCTCTCAGAAGAGGCTGCTTGCACGAGCATGACACCCCAGTGCCGAGAAAAGGTGAGTTGCAGAAAAGGTCACACTTTCAGCCCCAGAAAACCCTGTGAGAGGTTTGCCTTAGAGTTGCCACAAGTTGGAAATGACTTGAAGGGCACAACAACAACAACAACAACAACAACAACAACAACAACAAAGTGCAGGTCGCTAGACTTCACTAGATGGAACCATGCCACTTCAAATGGAATCCCACTGTTACAATCACACAATGTAAAAGGGCCCAAGATCAGACTATTTGTACATCTACCTCTGTACAGTCTGTTCCAGAGCACAGGAAAAATACTGGTTTGGATTACGACTCTGTGCGTCCCTCAACTACTATATTTGCCAGGCTGGGGGATTCTGAGAGTGGTAAATCCAAAAAGTAACTTTTGCAGCCTCTGATGTATTCTGACTGACTTGCCTTGGTGTAATTGTAGTGTAGTGCTTTGAACGTTGGACTACAACCATGGAGACAAGGGTTGATTCCCTGCTCAGCCATGGAAACCCACTGGATGATCTTGGGTGTGTCACACACTCTCAGCCCCAGAAAGCCCCATCATAGTTTCATGTTAGGGTCCCTATAAGACAGAAATAACTTGAAGGCAAACAAAAACAAAAACAGAAACAAAAACAACATAATCTAAGGATAGCCTACATACTGGAGTGATAGCCAAAAGAGGACTTATGGGGAAGAAAGTGAAATAGTGTCAGCGGAAAATGGTGGTGGGGAGTTATTTCTGCTTATTTTCCTTTGTACTTCAGGCAGCAAAGTATCTTCTACCAGCACAAAATGAGAAAACGAGTATTCTAACTCTGTGGCCAGTTTTTAACAGGGATCAGACAGACCTTCTCTTTGGAGCCATTCAAGAAATTACATCAAACTGTTTGAATCTGAGTTTTTTGGGGGGCTTCTCTGGGAGGCAAACATGTCAAACATCTCTGGGCTGTCCCTGCTCAGCTGCATGCATCCAATCAGCTTGTGTTAACTTAATAAATATTTAGCTAGGAAATATCATTGAAGGATAAATATTATTCCTCCCCTCCTCTGTCATCGTTTTCTTTATGCATGCAAATACTAATAAACTATCCCATACACTGGGGAGGCATCTAAAAAGAAAAAAAATATAGAAAGAGAAGAAGAAAAGAGGAAGTTTGCATGAAAGGCAGACAGGTTCTTCTTAACCACTGGCTAGCCATTTCCCTGGGGACGAACTTGTCTCTTCTCTTTCAGAAAAGAAGAGCCAACAGTCACTGCTGCTGTCGATGACAGCCTTAGGACAAATAACTATTTCCTTTGAGAGGTAGTATTTTATTTTATTTTTGGCTGGGTGTTATTGCATGCTCTTCAACATTTCACAGATGAAAACCTGGACGTGTGTGGCCAAATAATATCAGAGTGTGATGATGGCAAAAGTTATTAACGTGGAAGGACACACAAATTAGGAAAGGCTGCAACAGTTTGTTTTTTTTGTCTACCTGAAAGGGCAAGAGTCCACCCCCTTTTCTCTCTCTCTCACCTTCTGAATTAATTAAAGAGGAAACTACTTTTGCACTTTGAAATCAGTTTGCACCAATGGCAGTAAGCTAAGGACAAAGAGGAAGGAGGAGAGAAAATGGAGCATTTTAAAAGTAACTGGAAAAGTGGGGTGACAGAGGATTAGGTGGCACCGTTCCATCCAAACTGGGACAGTTGGAGGGTGTGGTATGGTACTATTTACCCTGATTCAGAATGACCTAATATCCATTTATGCAAACTGTAGGACAGCTGAATAGTCACATAACAGAGATGCTGAAAAGGTAGAAACTGGCAAGGGATGGATTAACGGGCCCAGTTTGAGCCTTTCAAAGCGTTGGATTTAGCTGGTCCTCTAGCTGATTCTCTGTGGCCTCCAGAGCCAGCCCTGCCCTGAATCAGAGCAAGTTACGTCCCTTAGGTAGCAGATGCTGGGTGGCCAACTGTAGCAAGGTGTTGAGGGGAGAGGGCTGTGTACTGTTTGGCCAGCCTCACAACCCCTGACCTAGCCTATTGTCCTCAGGTGAGATGAAAGATGCTTTCCCATTGCCAGTGCAAAAGAAAGATTCGATGTTGCACATGAAATGGATGGAGCACTGTTTTGTTCTTTGCGTCAAGCAGCAAGATGTCTTGAGCCTGTTCTCCTGCCCTCAGTGGCCTGCTCTGCCCATGTGGGAAAAAGAGGAGTTGCCAGAAAAGATAAAGTCTCAATTATAGTTTCAAGGCTCTCTCAAAGATAACTAATCATAATCACCATTACCATTAAGACTCTACTTTCTTGTTATTCAGAAGGTCATTTTAATTACTATTAATAAAGCAGATATAGCAAGCTGTTACCTAACATATCTAAACATAGTCCACAACCCTTAAAACTATAAAAGTAATTATTTTTCAAATCCCAGTTACATTGTAAAAGGAATTAAGGTATCGCTTATTATATTACAATTATAGTGTCACTTAATTTTCCTTCGTTGTTGCAAAAAAATAATAATAATAATTTTAGGCAACTATGTCTAACTAGTTGCTTCAAAGTTCTAGTATTACCAAAAATATATTTTGTCCTCTGGCTGATTCAAGACTGTAGTTCTTCAGCATCTACAATGCCACCTAAAATGTTGGAACGAGTTAAACTTCAGACTGCAAAGCCAGCATATATATTTTTAAAAGTATTAAAAGCTTCTTTAAAAAAAAAAAAAAGGAGAACTGGGAAACAAATATTTAATTCCAGAAATCCTTTTCTATAGCCATATTTATTATGTAGCAAACCCAGTCCTGATAAAGGTAATATTTACAAGAAGGCCCTCCAAGAAATGCAAGTGAATTGCAAAGAACTCTTCAGAGATGGTGAACACAGATGTGTTCCTGCCTCCTGAACTGGCAAAAAAGAAGGAGAAACAAACCTCAGACACTCAAGAATGTCGTGCTTGTTTACGATGGAAATTTCCCTTTGCGTAACAACTAGGCTCATAAATAAGGATATCTTCATTCATATCATGGAATATCTCATTACATCTGCAACATGTTTGGTTGCATTTCAGACTCATTACCTCCAGGCAGGTGGCAGATTGCTGTATATGTATGGAAGGCTGGTTTGCTGCTATAAACACACACACGCACACAGACACACGTCTTGAAGATCAAAAACAATGATCTTTGCTTTACAAGCAGAGATGTGAAAAAACTCTCAGGCTTTTTCATTGTGGTTTGTTTTTTGTTTTCTGAATCTCACCTCCGCTGCCAACCTATCCTTGTTCATTATCAGGTTGCAAGATTTTGCCTTTCTTTCACATGCTAATTTGTCACATTTTTCCAGATGCATTTTCTGTAATATCTATGTTTTTGTGAACTTAGGAAGATACGCATTTCCCCCACGTGTAAAGTGTGTTTGTGCATTTTTTTTAATTATATGCATTTTTAGCTGTCCAGATATTCCAGATACAAAAAAAATCCAAATACTCAGAGGAACTGGTTTGTGGGGCCTGCTCTCTCTTTCTCCCCAAAATCTCAGAAGAAATTCCAGGACAATCTCTGAGCTGATGTGAAATATTTTCACAGAACAAAAATAGTGTTGTATTAAATATCTTTTACGGGGACTTTGCAACACTAAAATTGTAAGTCAAGGTTCACCAGGAAGAGATAAAATCTCCCAGTTAAAAAGCTGTAAAACCCTGCTTTATAACACGTCAAGCTGGAAATGCCCTGGGGAGCAGAGAGGCTAGTTTGGGATAAAGCGCTTGTTAAGGCAAGTTTAAACCTGAGTTAAACCTGGGGGGGGAATGTAACCATTTGATAACATTTTGCAGCTCTGGTATTGCTGCTAATGCACACTTATGCTGTGAACTTTTATTTTCATATTAATTTTGTGGTTGCTTTGGTCAAACTCTGTGGTGGAAAGCAAAAGCCTTTCAGTAAATAATACAAAATAAGATACTCAAAACATAATGTAATGGTAACCCAAATACCTTGATCCAGTTAGAGGCCATACACAGGCGGAAACACAGAAGTGAGCTCTGAGAGGTACTGTGTGCCTACGAGTCTCCAACTCTGTTCAACAGCTCAGGAGGGACTGTGGCTTCACATATCCAGGCAGGTTGGCTTCTACTGATCAGGTATTTGGAAGGGACAGCAGAAGTCTTCCTTTACATATCCTTCTACTTTTTCCTTGCTGATAAATAGCTGATTAACATAATTCTGTGCATAGTTCTATGGGCTGACTTTTAACTAGTGAACAACCAGGTTGAGTTGCTGTTGTTGTAGTTTTGTATTAACAGGCCCATTCATAAAGACCTATTCTTTTGTCTCATCTGGAGTAGAATACAAGCAAAATAGAAATTCTTGAAAGTTCTAGAAAACTGGTAAGATTTCAAGCATGGCACCAGTGATGTACTGATTCTTCCATCCAAGGACAAACTTGACTAAGTACAGAGAGATTCATCCTTAGAAGACCAGCATCAGTTGATGAATTGACCACAGCAACTATAAACACTGCTACTACTATTTCCAACCTTATTCTCAGTTTGGGATTCAAGGCAACAGATAAAAAACACATAGTTAAAATTCAAAAAGCAGAAAAGTTGGAAGTTATGTGTTCTCTTTGGGATGAACTATGTCATTGTGGCAAACTGCATGGGCAGAGGAATTAGCCAGGGCAGTGAAATAATCAATCTTCATGATATTCAAGGTGAAAAACATATTCTAATAGGCATTTTATTTGTCTGTGTCAGTGTGTGGGTTTTAATTCTTCTATCAAGTCAGCATAGACAAGGGTTCCAAACAGTCTTCCATCCAGGCACAGTTTAGACAGTGGTCTACAGGGAAATAGATACCACTACTTGAAATTAAGTAGGTCCTGGTGAGGACTGATCTCTCACATCATTGCCAAATTGCCTTTGAAGGTCATGAGACCAAGAGAAGGGCAGTGACATGTCTTGAAAATCCTCTGATGTCTCCTGTTTATGATGATTAGTACAAAGATGTGTTAAATGTTGAAGAGGTGGAACAATCCTGACAGTTCTTTGTTACTGATGCTAAGACAATTTCTTGCCTCTCCCCATAGTTGAAAAGCCCTTTCAATAGGCCACTTGTTCCACACAAGTACCTATGGTCATAGTCCTATCAGATGGCAATGTATGTGTGTGTGTCTTTCAAAATGGGGGGATAATTATAGAGATCTTATAGCTGAAGGACAAAGTCAAATCTTCTGAAAGAAATATGTGACTTATAATATCTATTGATTTTTGATTACTTATTCAGAGTTCACTAAGGCCATTTCCACACTAGACTGTTATAGTGCTATTATTCGACTTTCAACATCCTATGGAATCCTGGGGTTTGCAGTTTAGGGAGGGGCCTCAAAGAAGTCCATAGGATATTGAAAGGAAAATAATCACACAAAAAGCAGTCTAGTGCAGAAATGGCCTAAGTTGTTGGTCATACAACACATAATAAGTTATGTAACATATAACAAGTTTGCCAGTATATAGCTCCTTGGAACTAAAAACTGACCTGCAGCAGCATTTCTCAAAGTCCAAGAGAAACAAACTAAAGCAAATATGGAATCTGGACTATACCCACAATATACACAGTTAATTCACCTTGCTTAATGATCCAGTGTGGGTTCAATTCCTCACTTGGCCATGGAAACCCACTAGGTGACCTTGGGTATATCACACACCCTAAGCCCTAGAAAACCCTGTGATAGGTTCATGTTAGGGTCACCATAAGTCAGAAACAACTTGAAGGCACACCACAACAAAATACAACATGGGAGTGGACTAGAGTTGGGTTTTTATTTCTATATCCATACCCTTGACCATATTCCATAGCATTTCTATATCCATAAAATCTAAGACAAATCAGTCTCACCTTCTGTCATCATTATATTGTGTGCTTCTTTGATCAGCTCTTTTCTTTGGCTTCCACTCCAGTGATGGAGAAATTGTTATTATGTGTATCATATAACACCAGTTGAATTACAAGTTAAAGGGGAAAACTGGAAACAAGGAAGAGAATTAAATACTCTTGTATTGCTCAGAGGTTCATTTATGCACAAGTAGTAGAGAGTAATTCATCACCTCCCAGGATAGGGATTAGCCTGATGTGCTATTTGCCTTCACCTACCATTTCTGAGCAAATCCATTGTGCCATAGCTTACCGAGATGTGTGCACCCCCCCAATAATATCCAACCGCTGCATCTAGACTCTTCCAGACTTTCATGAGAGCTGATATACGCAGCTGCTACAATCCAGAAATAGCAGCCATCTAGAACTTAGGGGGCACCATAATATCCAAACTATTCTGCATTGTGTTATGTGCTTCGTCCCTGGCATGTGGGTGCAGTGATGCCTGAACTGCTTTTATGCTCCTGAGCACACCTGTACTGTAAATGCACATATGGACATGACTGTGTTACAGTAGAGAATTTAACTGTCATAAAAAGAGAAAAGAAGTCGTTTATAAAAAGTAGGTCATGGAGAAAAGACATCAGTTCCACGGCACTGTTTTTCTTAATAGATGCTAATGATGTGCATGGGAAATATGGAGCACAACAGCAACGTAAGTTGGCAAATTATCAAGGCATAACCTTGTGTGCAATTATAAATCCATGAGCGTGCATAAACATATGGCTTCAAGGGAATCATAACAGTAATATTTCATCCCAGGAGCATGGGTGTTGCAGCTCTATTTGAGGTCTTTAATTATTAGACTTGGTGGGAAACTGGTTTGGAATGTTAATCACAGATCATGTTTTGGACTCATTTGCATGCATTAGTCCCCAAAAGTCTTGAAAACACATGATAAAGCATAGTCAAGTATAACATGAGTGCTGAAAGCCATTTAAAAGCATTGTTCTCACATAAAAGGAAAGGCTGCTCAGTTACCAAACATTGCAAAAGGGGAACATACCCCAAATCAAAAGGAGGACACATAACTTAAGAAGTATGGTATCTGTTTATAGGGATATAAACATTTGTAAAGTTTCTCCTCCTGAATGACAAAGGATCTGTTGACACACCAAGATGTCTCATGCAATAAATTGTGAACTGCTACAAGATTATTATTTTTTGTACCTAAGGTGCAAGTGCTTTGCAAAGGAAAACAATTTTTGTTCTTACAAAACTGTATTCTGAACAAGAAAATCTTTTTGTGCAAAAAAACCCCTTTGAATAGTATTTCACAAGGCTCTGAAATGCTCTTATAATCTTGTCCAGCAGAGTGAAAATGTGGGAAATAAAATATTAAATGTTACACCCCTATCTTTTACTTCAACTACATTATCTAGGAGCTCGTGGGCTTCTAGATATGGAAAAATCTGTCAGTTTCAGAGCTTCAAAATACACAGCAAGCAATGGGGATTCCTGTAACATATTACTTTTTGGATAGAGATGTAAAAAAACTTACCCATCTTACTGACTTTGCTGAGAAAAGATGTCTAGATACAATGACACAGCCTTTGGATCAGGGAGATGCTGGAAATGCAACAATGTTCAGCATTTAAAGAGTTCAATGTTTCTTTGAGAGAGCAGTGGTGATAGGATTAACAAGTGTTTCAGTGACCTAAACTCTACTCATGTCTTATCCACCTATCCTAACCAATCTTAGACACATATTCTTAGGAATCACTCCACTTCTTCTCTCTGCCTCCTTTTTGCTCTTTCAGTGCTCCAAAAGTAAAACTAATTTAGGCCATTCCCACATGATGTTGCAGTCCCAGGTTTGGGACGTGATGGCAGCAGTCCACAACTCATCCTTTTGTACGACGTCGTCATGGTCCTGCTGCTATCCCATCACCATCCATCATGATTGCGGGATATTCACTTAATGGAATAAATCTGTCAAGTGCTTGCAGTCGAGTGACACTCCCCTCCTCCCCAGCCATACGGAAAGGGTGGAAGTGTGATGGAAACATTTCCTTCCCCAGCGCAGCATGGGAAAGAGCCAGGCTGTGCTGCGGAAGGAAAGCATATGTCATTTGCACTCCCTTCCGCAGGGAGCTGGCTGGGTGCAGAGAGGAGGATTCCCGTCATCCTTCCTTCCTGGCAAAGGTGCTGCTGCGACAGCGACGGCAGGACATTAGAAGGTGATATGGTGTGGAAACAGCCTCTATCTTCTACCTATTCTAATTCAGTTTTGTTGCTGTTGTGTGCCTTCAAGTCATTTCTGGCTTATGGTGACCCTAAGGAGAATAACCCAGCACTTTTAGACATCTTTCCTATCTCCAGTGTAGTTCCTATAAAAAAAGTTTAGTTTATATCCTATAGCCATTGGCATCAATGCTCCTTAATTATAGCTAGCCCCTGCATGCATGCACTCTCTATTAAGGGAGTGGTCAGTTATCAGAAGATTTCTCACACTTGGAGATTATTTATGGGGAAAAAACATATTTGTTATATACAATTTTTTGTTCAAAAATGAAAGATTCCGAACAGCAAACAGTATCTTTGGTGAACAAACCACT
Organism: Cyclura pinguis; assembly: GCA_030412105.1. Taxonomy (NCBI): domain Eukaryota; kingdom Metazoa; phylum Chordata; class Lepidosauria; order Squamata; family Iguanidae; genus Cyclura; species Cyclura pinguis. Next base: position 33,363,801 of record CM059599.1, read on the forward strand.
GTTTTCAGTTCAAAAATGTTGGCTTTTATTAAAAAAACAAGGTCTTTCAAAAATCAATACAACGTCCTCGAATGAAAAAAAAAATGGAAAAGGTCTCAAGATCTCACTCAGCAGGGAGAAGACAGTTGAAATTCTTCATTCTTACAGATGAGAACAAACTCAGGCAAGATTTGCATCCATGCTCTTGGGAGCAATGGAGTCATAATAACGTTCATTTGGCAAAATTCCAACAACTGGTAACATGATTAGTTTTACTCTATTGAGTGATGTTTACTTGTTAACTTTTTCTTCTTACTTTTTGAGGAACAAATAAGCCCCCCCCCCAACAAAAATTAAGACAATTTTATCACTCTTTTTTTGATGGATTCTCTTTCTTGAAAATTAAAACTGAAAAGTACTTAGTACCAGAAGTCTGAGGAATTTTTCTATTGCTGATGTGAAAATAATGAGTTAATTTCTTGGGCTTCAAAATTACTCAAAATTGTTTTGAAGTAACAATTACTTCCAAAAAGTAACCTACCAATCTTTAATCACTTGCTTTTTTCTCCACATGAAAATATGATGAGTTTTGACAAAAGCAGTTTGGTTTTGATCAGAGTTCGTCAGTTTTGCTTTCTCCTACATTCAGATTTGTGAATTTTGTCAGTTTTCATTAAAAAAAAATGCAACATGAAAACATTCTTCTTCATATTTGTATTTTAGTCCAACTTCAATTTCACAGCTGTTGCCAGAGAACAGTATTTTACTGCCATTTTGTGCCTCTTTATAAGCACATTGGCTTAAAAGTTACGTTTGCTTTGGAATAGCAAGCTAGTATGGATCAAGCAAACAGAGCTCATTTTGAAAGTATAGATGCAGGAGAAATTTGTTTGGCCTGCATTCTTAAACAAACCAACCTAATTTTCATTTTCCATACTAATACATGGATCACAGATTTCTCTGGATTTAGAAGCACAGTTCTTGACCCAAAATTGTACAGTAAAATGTTTTTCTTAGAGGAGAATTTTAATACGAAGTAAACATGATGGAGGAAACTAAGCACAATTGTGCACAAATCAACACAGATTCTCTTTTTAAAAAATCAGGCTATAGAGAAATTGGGCAGGACTTATGACAGGGTGCATGTGAAACTGAAGATGATGGATCTAGCTGTCCCTGCTGATAACAACAGAACTAAAATATGTTACTTTTTGGACAAGTCCCAAAAACTTTCAAAGTCCTCAAAAATATTTTTTCCAGGTTCTGCTGACAAAAGCAATAAATAGCTAAACCCATATTTGACACAGATGCTTTCAGTTAAAGTATGATTGCAGCACAATGCAATTGCAACACAATGGTCACTACACTTTTATAGTGCTATTATTCCACCTTCAATATCCTGTGGAATCCTGGGGTTTGCAGTTTAGGGAGGGGCGTTTAGAATTCTCAGCCAGACAGCTGTTTCGCCTCAGCAAACTACAAACCCCAGAGTTCCACAGGATGTTGAAAGTGGAATAATAGCACTACAATGTAGGGCAGAAATGGCCAATGAATGAATGTCCATTTGGAGGTAAGGCCCTTTAATTTCAATGGGTGTTAAATGGCAATGCCAGATATATTTACCTGGAGAGTGTTTTCTGAGCTTAATAGGGCTTACTTTTGAATAAATACAGTTAGCATTGCTCTGGTGATATACAAAGGGGCATTCACATATCTTATTTATCCTAGATATATTTCTTAAGAGGTCACCATCTTCCAATTTCTCGGAGTTAGAAAGGTGACTGGTTCACCACATAGATTGGCAACATATTCTATGGATTCTTAAAATCTGAGAATTCTTCCATAGCGACGTGGCACTTGATGATTCGTAAATCACCTTCTAGTTCCATGAGGCTTTTGGTTTGTTAAATCTGAGGCATGTGGGAATTTTACAATTATTTTACAATTATTTACAGTAATAGCTCATTTGTAGGACTTTTACTATCAGCCTTGTAAGATGGCTGTTTGGTTGTTTTCTATTCCCAAGTATATTGTTTTCCTTACCTAGCAAGATTAGGGCTTCATTTAAGCATTGCAACATAATTTTATGTCAATAGCTGCTCTATAAAATGTTAAGTAATGATCTTAAAAGATCGTATCTCTGTTCTTTTCTTGTTCCAAATATGCTATTTTCATGGCTGTTGAGATTTTTGCTTCACTTATTTAAGCCTTCCACAAACAAAACTAAAGAAAACAAGATTGCATCCATCCAGTAATTCCATTTGTATCACACTTTACTGTTGACAATAGTTGTGGTGTGAGTGACAAGATCTGTAGCTCTTTTGGCCAAAGACAGTGGTCTTAATCCAACTACATAACTATCAGCCCCTTCCACATCTTGTCTTGCTTGCTCCACCAATGTCTTCCAACAAGCCATTTCATCTCAACCCTGGAAATGTTACATTTCTACACTGCAGCTCCCAGAATCTTCAATCCCCTTGGCCTTGGCAGAGCTGAGTAAATTTTCCAAAAGTCTGATTGAATAGTAGATGAAAATACTTTAGATGAATAAATATAAAGTAAATGCCATTGAATAAGTATTGTAAACCAAGATGGATTGTCAGATACAGAGACAGTGACTGAGTGAAGGAAAGAAGATGGCTGCTTCCTCCCACTCATACTTTTACCCCAAAATAGATAATCTAGTGCACTGCTGAATATCTTAGCGGGGTACCGCTACTGTAGCGACTTTGTAGATTTTACAAACTACTAATGAAAACAAACATTCAATGCAGTAATTAAGTGTTTTGACTTTGGATTTAAATTATGAATGTTCTCAAGAAGCTGTGTCTTCTTTGGATGGTAAGATTCATTTCTCTTCTTGGTCCTGCTGAATTTGTAGGCTGTCCTGCTCATTCAGCTGAGAGAAGCCCTGGAAATCTACCACTAAGTCCTGCCTTAATGGAAACAGTACAGACATTTGAGCCTGCAGCTCTTTATCCATTAAAACTACTGGAATGTGCCAGAGATCAGAAATAGGTCAGAAGGAGGGTTACCGAAGCTATGTCTTCTGTCTTGCTTAATCTATCTCTTCCTTACCTAGAATGATATTTTCAGGATGACTTCACGTCCTCCCTCGCTTGGTTTGAACTTTCTCTCAATCCCCAGGGATACAGTTAGTCAAAGCATCTCAACTGTATCATGTTATCTTCAGATGCAGCTCCCATAATAAACATATCTCCCTTTGTTTAAGATAGTTATTGCCACTTCTTCCCAGTTACACAAATATCCACCACCTGATACGGCCGCTTCCCCTTTTGGATGGAATAGGAGAGAGCAATGGTCCGTGTACTTAACATGAGCCTCAGTCTCACTGCAGCTCTTATTCTGGCTGGAAATTCCAGTGCCATCCTTAAGAGTGATGAGCCCCTGTAGGTCCTGTAGGTCAACACAATCACAACTAAGAAAAAAAATGGCAGATTGCAGATTTTGGCTAAAATTTCACTAGTGCAATACACTAGGGTAAGTATCTCTATACCATACTTATACCAGTGGTTGCACTCTTTAGGATGTTCCACAAGGGATGTATCGTGGTTATGGCTGCCCAAGGAGAGTTCCTCTGCTTAAAATCATTATGAAAGTGGTTGCCATTTTTAAGGCACATCTCTTGGAATGGAGGTCTTCCTGGCTTTTGACTGCATGATGGAAGCACCCATCAGCACAATGTGAATTATGCAACTGGTATACAGGCAGCATGAGTTACCTACAACATAATACATTAGAGACTCTTTATGTTGCTGGATCTTGGCCTGAAGAAGCTGCTCATTTCTCTAGCACTGAAATAGTTCATGAAGAGTTCCTAAGCTTATCTGGCTCTTGACCTTGGATTTAAAGATAAGTAGAAGTAATTTAAAGACATGTAAGCTACACACTAGGAGATGATTACAATGACTTCCATCACTTTATGGGAAATTTCCAGTGTTCACTGAATCACTTTGGAACAGGTTTTGAAACTCAGCTTGGTAAAAGGCGTGTTACTTCATCTGCAAGGAATCCAAATGGATTTCATGCAAGGTTATGTTTTAAATAGCTTAAGGAAACTGAAACAACCTTCCTACAATTTGGTACTTTGGAAAAATAAATCTACAGCTACGCAAACACCTCTGCCTATAAATCTGAACAAAACCCATTCTGAGGGATTTAAAGTGCACAATTACTCTTGCCCTGGCTGCTGGTGTTCCAAGTAATAATATTAAAGCTATTCATTATGTGAAATTCACCAGCCTTAACAAACAACTTGGTGGACAACTTTCTGAGCCCTTAGAAGTGTTCTAGTTCTAAACATGCAGCCAAAAGTAAATCAGAATAGCCATGGGCCCTGCTTTGCAGACAAAACCTTCTCTACTTCCCACTTTTTCTATCACCGTCAATAACACAATTATCCATTTGGTGAAAGAAGCTCGCAGTCTTGGATTCATTTTTGATTCTTCTTTGTCTTTTGCATCCTATATTGAGACTGTTGCTAGGTCATGCCACTTCTTTCTTTATAACATTTCTAAAATCCGACCTTTCCTATCTCCCTCTTCTGCTAAGACTTTAATCCATGCTCTCATTATTTCTCATCTCAATTACTGTAATCTTGTACTTACTGGTCTTCCTCAATCTCATCTTTCCCCACTGGTCTCTGTTTTCACTCTGCTGCTAAAATTATTTTCTTAGCCCGCCATTTTGATCACATTACCCCTCTCCTGATCTCCCTTCATTGGCTACCTATTCCTTGTAGGATCTTTTATAAACTCCTTGTTTTGACTTTTAAGGTCTTACATAATTTAGCTCCTCCTTATCTAGCTGCTCTTATCTCTCCCTTCCAGCCCGCTGGAAACCTACTTTCCACAAACACTTGTCTTCAGCCTAGAGTCTCTTCCTCTCCATCTTGGTTACATCCTTTTTCTCTCGCTGCCCCTTATGCATGGAATCGCCTTCTGGTTACCTTGCGAACTGCTCCTTCTCTTACTATTTTTAAATCTAAATTGAAAACTTTCTTGTTTTCTGAAATTTTTGGATCGTTGGACTAGTTTTTATTGTTAATTAGTTATTGTATTTTACTGGCATTGTAGTAACGTTATGTTGCACTGGTTGTAATTGTATTTATCTCTGAGTTTTTTTCATTTTTTTATATCTTCATTTTATTATGTATTCATCTATGTCAATTGCTGTATTTTAATTTTGCAGAGCGCCATGCCCATGGATGGTGCTATATAAATAAAGGATAATAATAATAATAAATTAGTTTATGTAAATATAGTCTAACTACATACCGCCTTCTTGATCCCTTTTGGGAAAGATTCAGTTCCTTTTTTTCCCTCTCTCTTTTTTCATAAGGAAAGACAAACTGCCAGATTGGATTCTTTTCAAGCAAGGATCAAACAGACCTTTCAAACACCACTCTTTTTTATAGTTATATATCTTTTCAATAAATATCACCTATGACTTACTGCATTAGACGAACTCCAGGACCTTTAAAAGAATCCAGAAAAAAACAATGCTGGACCACAGTATTCTCTGGCATATGTGACATCTACAAAAAGGGAGGGGGGGAAGTCCCTTTCTGAGGTGATGTCAACCATAGCATGTTAGTGGATCATCTAAAAATAAATATAAGAATGCATTTCAGATCAAAATTGCTGGTCCAAACTCTTAAATTACTAAGCCAAATATCCAATGCTGTCATTTCACTCATGAAATTGCTTCTGTCAGTGGAATAAGAAGGAAAACCCCAATTGATAGATGACAGACAGACAGACAGATAGATTAATAATAGATAGCCTCATATCTACTCTGAAGGGCTGGAAATACTTCAAGAAGGAATGCAAGGTGGTATAAAAGGGAACAAAAATCTGTCACATTAGCATTCAGGTGTTAGTGCAATATTGGGAGACTGGGAGAATGCAAGTTCCCCAAATCACCCAGTGGGTTTCCATGGCTGAGTGATGGTTTGAACCCTGGGCTCTTGGAATCACAGTTCAATACTCACACCACTATACACACTGGCCCTTTCCACACCCTACCTTCTCATGTTGTCCACCAGTGGCGATCCTGGCAGTGGCTCTGTTGGGAAAGGAGTGCAATGGGAGTGCTCCCCTTATCACCAGACTGGCTCCCTGCAAAAGGGAGCGTGATAGATATGCTGCTTCCTTCTGCAGGGGAGGTGGGTACTTTCCCAGGTTGTGGTGGGGCAGGAAGCACCACTATCATGCTTCCTGCCCTTCTGCAGGACAGATAAATGTGGGATGGTGGTGCAATTGTGTGTCATTGATGGAGAAAACCCATCAATGATTTAATCTGTGGTTGTGCCATCTGGGGACGGAGAGGAGTGGGACTGTGACAACGTCATGCAGAAGTGTTGTCGCAATCCCGATCCTCTCTCCTCCCCATGCTAGGATGGAAGGACACTGCAGAAACGGCCATTGGCTCCACATTGGTTTTAGGTCTGAGATTTCTTTATAAAAGAATCTACCTATTTTAATGTATAGGATTGCACTCACACCTGCACAAATCAGGGTCAAAGAAATTATTTTCCTGATAAGTGACTTATTGGACAAATAGAAGGAAAGGAATCAAGTATCTTACTAATAATTATCCAGTTTTATCAGGATTTCAGTAAGAAACATAATGCATGAATCAGGGCTATCCTTGCTAGAGGTATAAAATTTCTGGAAATTTTGAAGCAATGGAAAAATAACTCAAGAGGGTTTTCCATGACAGTGGAAAGCAAATTTTGGAAAAATTGAAAAAATGCCAAATTTTACAAATGCAAATGTAAATTTTTACACACAATGATCCTTTAAAGACTGGAAGACATTTCACTTTAGGAACAAAAAATGCACTTTGTCTTACTCGGATTGGCATAAATGTGTTGTGTTTGCTGTATGAAAGGTTCAGTTTATTCAGGAAATCATTACAAATTGAGTTTACTTTTTAAAATATTATTGTTACAAATAGAGTTACAAGATCTTGCACTGTAAAGGATCTCTGAACGATACAGAACCTCTTTGCTTTTGTCAATTGATAAGAAGCAGGCAAAAAGAAAAAACGCTTCATTACAAAGAGAAGAAAGCCTCAACATTACTAAAACAAAGAAAATTATTTTGCTCTTCTACTACTCCATAGTGCCAGGCAGAAATCGAGCACTCATTCCCATAAAAAGAACTGACAAAAAGAAAGTAAGACCAAGAACCACAGTAATGTAATATGTACATAATCTTCAATAAGCATCTTCCCATTTGGAAATAATAGGGGGAGGGGAGTAAGTATATAAACAATTTGGCTTAAATATTCCTTCAACAAAAAAAGGGGGGATATATTTTCTTGACTTTTTTTTCTTCTATGTTTTCATGTTTCCTATCCTTACTATTAGGAAAAGTGAGGCAATTACATCAGGCTGAATGGTGTGGAGGTGGAAGCATAAGTAACAGCCTTATGGTTGTTCCCTTCTGTTGCAGGAGAGAATTGTGTTTTCAGGCAACCAGATGTTCATGCCTCCAACCTCATCCAGGAAAATAATAAAAATAAATTTGGGTGCCTTAATCTGGGGTCTTTAATTAAAAAAAGATGAAGAAAATTTCACTGGGGGAAAACTCCTTTCTGAGTTGCAATGCCTACATCTTCCATCCATCCCACCCCCATAGCTACACTTCTGCAGTTTTGAACCAGCATATTTTGTCTCCTTTCTTGTCACTCTACATCAAGGGTGTCAAACTCAAGTTCATCTTGGGCCGCATCAGCATTATGGTTGCCCTCAAAGGGCTAGTTGTGTCTGTAAGACTATATAAATGTTATCTACTCTTTTATCATATTAAATAATTACCTCTGTATTTGATTATTACTGGTTTTAGTAATAACTAGCTCTGAAACTAGAAGTCTAGGAAAAATAATAGCAAGGAGATATTCAAGTGTACAACTGTTGTACAATTTATTGAAAAATGAGTTTTGAAAACAGAAAGTTGTTTTTTTTAATCATCAGGCAAATATTACCGAGCACTGTTTATTACATTAACTTTGTTTAACTTTTTGGTCCCAGTTGAGACCATCTCTGTGCCTTTTTCTGTCCCCAGACTCTCTCTGTGCCTCTTTATGCCCCCACCCCTGTGACTCTTTCTGCCCCCCTGCCCCTCTCTGTGCCTGGTGAGCCCGATCCCGACATTGCGGGAATGCTGTGACGGTGACAGTTGGACAGAGGAGCAGTCAGAAGTAGAAGTAGATCATGAGAGCTGGCTGTTGGGCCTATCTTCAGAATACCAGCAGCTGGGGGCCCACAATGTGGGGGTCAGTCTCGCTAGGCAGGGGGAGTGCCACAGCTGCAAGAGAGGTGCGAAGACCACATGAAATGTCCTTGTGGGCCGGATTCAGCCCGTGGGCCTTGTGTTTGACACATGTGCCCTACATGATCCAGGGAAAAATGCAATCAACAACATAATGCATGAGAAGGATTCTGTCCATGGTTTACAGTTCTTCAGGTGACAAAGTCATAAAATGCCTATTTTGTAGATCTAACTCTGTGTGAGTTCTGCAGCAAAATGTGACTCTGGAGAACTAAAAGTCCCATGTACCTGGATGAGTTTTATCTACCTTGCTTCCTTCAGGTGAGGTGTAGCGTGCTGTCCTGTCATTAGTACTGAAGTAAGATTTGGCTGTGAGTCTACCTGGTACGCAGAGGTGGAGTGGATAGACACCATCTTGTTCTTTTGCCCCAGATTCTCTAGGATGTAGCCAGGGTGGTTAAAGTGGTCTCAAAGTGCTTAAATGGAGAAAAAGATCCAAACCTGTGGAAAGAGTTAGTACATTTGAAAAGTACCTATTCGTCATGACAGTTCCCATAGGACACTCTCAAGGAGTGTCCGCATGAATACAGACAATAGTATTGATACTCTTGAACAAACTTTTTTTTCCCTGCTGCATCGACCTGTTTTATTTGTATTGGAATTCAATACTTTCTATTTATTAGATGGATAAATATATTCTTCAGTTTGAACATATCTATATAAAACTTTTCATATCTATATAAAAATCTTCATATCTAAACTTTCATATCTAACATGAACAGGTCTCTTGCAAAGTTAATAGATATGAATACCCTATTTGCTGGCGTATAAGACTCATTTTTTTCCCTGAGAAATACTGTTTGAAAATGGGGTTCTCTTATACACCAGTGCATCTTATATGCTGGCAAATAGTGTTTGCCGGTGTATAAATGAGGTGCATCTTATACATTGATGTGTCTTATACACCAGCAAATACGGTAGTCTTTCCATCCCAGCGTATTTCAAATTGCCTTATTAGTACAAAATTATTCAATAATACTGTTATACAATAATACATTGCTGCTGTGCTTGTTGTACTGTGAGAGCTACAACTCAGCTTAGAAGGAATTGGTCATGGCATTTCAATCATGCTTTTTCAATCCTGTGAGCCCCAGCTGCACTGCAAAATTGGGAATGGCTGCAACTCTGTGATTAATAAAATTTTTTCCATGCAATATCTTGCATGAGAAGCTCCCAGTTTCAATCAATGGTATTTTCAATCAGGGCTGGTAAAGAACCTTAGATTATCTCTGTATGACCTTGGAAAACCCACTGCAAATTAGGGCAAACTGAATTGTGCCATATGGGCCAATGATCTGACTCCACTTAAGGCAGTTTCTATGTGCTCACATATCCACCATGATTTCAATGTCCCCAGATGCCTACATTGTTGTTGTTATGTGCCTTCAAATTGTTTCTGACCTATGGCGACCACAAGGTGAACCTATGAGGGTTTTTCTGGGACTGAGTATGTGATATTCCCAAGGTCGCCCAGTGGGTTTCCATGGCCAAGTGGGGAATTAAACTTTGATCTCCAGGGCAGTAGTCCAATACTCAAAGCACTATACCCACTGGCTCTTGCCTATAGTTTCTTATTATTACTCCATGTCTTATTCCATTACTTCCATTTTTAATGTATTATTTATAATTTTGAGAACAGCTGTGTTGGGCAATTGCAGGGGAATGTACTTGTAGCTGACAATTTCAGCAAGAGGCGTATTCTGCTAGGACCAAGTCCCACATCCTGTTAGAGAGCAATTCCAGACCAAAAAACCCACACTGCTAATTTGTTGCAAACATAGGTGTGTAGCTGGTCTCCCTATAAATGGGGATGGGCACATGTTGTGTCACTCTGGTTTTGTGGCTGTCTCTATACACAGCTTGCTGCCCTGTTATTTGCCTAAATGGAGAGATGATGTAAGGAAGATAGTGGAACATTCCCATGGTGGTATAATTGGATTCCAAAATATGTTTGGAGTTTCACAAACGTTTGGCCTCAAAATATCCTGTTCAAGGCTATTTGTGTGTAAGCAGACCTCTGGCATTGGCCTTCTGAAATGGACCTGCATATTTGCCTACTCACTCTTATGAAATTTCTGTATCTACATAGAAGGAGACTAGAAAGATTAAAAAAAAAAAGTAAAAAAAAAAGGTGACATAGACTTACTGGTTCCCATGTGGCTCTCTTTAGTGTCAACAGAAATTAGGTGAATACCTTTCCCATGTACAGGTAACAGAAAACATTCCTAAATTTAGAGAAGAAATATACTGAAGTGGAAACACCTTTCCCAACACCCACTGCTAACATTACAAAAGGATCATTGAGTGCAAATTTATTTAAAGCATGGTGATGTACTGAAGCTTTTTTTGAGGTCATTTGTAATCCTTCTGGCATTTTTCAGCTCATTCATAAAATTATAAGGGAGTGTTTCCAGTGCTGGAAACTCAAGAAAAGAAGGTCATAACCAGGTGGGTTTGTTTTGCAATATTTAATTCAACCAATTTGATGGTATAAATTAGTAGGCATCTCTGCAACTTTCTGCTTTAGTCTACACATAAACTGTCCTGCATCTCTAGCATTCTTGAATTCACCTGTGTCTCCTGAGGCATTTCTTTCTTTCTCTCATTTATATCCCAGCTTTTTCCCAGTATGGGAACCAAAAAAGCTACCGCTCGTATAGTACAATTATCTCAACTCCATGGAAAGGCTGTCTGAATGCCACCTTAGCCTTCTGCATCTTAGAAAGAAAAATGATGACCTGGCCATCTGGAATTGGCCAAATTTGTTTCCACCTCCCAAAGAAAGAAAAACAGAGTGGTGACTTGTCTTTACTGAGCTTTTTCCTTCAGCAGTAAAATCTTTTGATTACAAGTTGCTGGGAGAAGGCCTGGAATGACAAGGAGAATGTCTTTGGTATTCAGGTTGCAGCTGTGACAAGCTGTGCCAAGCATTATAGTTATAGCCTTAGCAACTTTCCTGTGTCTCAGAACTTCCAGACCCAGCCAACCTAAGATAGGAATAAGTAACATCTTCAGGTGCTTTCCAATCTGAACTAAATTCTTGCTGGGGGATGATAAGCATCATGTAGTCCTTCATGGTACATTAAATCCGGCAAGACTGCATCACAGCCAAAGTATCCTGAGCCCTTCCAGGAGATGACCATCTTGTATTTTTCACAGTGAACACAATGGGTCACCTACATTGTGGATATGGAAGCACACCAGTCCTCTCAGCCCTTTCTGTTATGCAAGGGTGGGTATGGTTGGGTCCATGAATGCTCCCCTTACTCATGAAGCCCTTGTGCAATGATGTATACTAGAAGAGGTACCCCCTTTTTTATCACTCTCCTAATCAGAATTGGGTTCAGATATCAACCTCTCTATCTAGCTTTCTGTGTGTAGGGTCTCCAAGCTCCATATTCCTTTCAACTGGCATAAGGATCTTTTGCCATGGCTATTCTATCACTATGGCGCCCAGTGAAGTTTTCCAGCAGGAAGGAAACCATTCACTGGGAGAACACCTAAGAGTTATTCTTCAGCCATCTCCTCTGATGAAAAGCTTAATAGCCCCTACATTTTCAGTGAAGGTTGAAGCTATTCAGCATAGAAAAGCATCTTCCTTCCGAAACAAAGTTTAAGTGAATTAATCAATTCACTTTGATCTGATCCAAAGATCCAGATGCTTCTGAATATGATATATAATGGTCATTTGATGGCAGCCCTCATTCTAAATATTTTTTCATAGCCAAATCAAACAGATCTGGAGAAATCTCTGAGTGTACATATCTATTTTCCTAGAGTTAATTAAACCATTTTATTCTTCTGACATATATTTCCCTACTTTATTATTTAACCATCTAGCTGCAATACTGTATACAATATTTTTTAAAATCCTTATTTAAATCTGTGATGTATCCCATGTTGTAGTTTTAGAAGGGTCTTTTTCCTCTTCATTAGATATAATAACGTCCTATTTGTTCATTCTTTCTAGGAACAAATGCTTTTTCAATATCCTAAAAAATTGAGCAATGGTGTTACTAAAGGCCTAAGTGATTAAAAAATGGGTTTTCTAAAATTCTCCCATGAATCCATCTAATACTTGAGATTTATTTTTTTAAATATCATCACATTTTCATACAGTTCTTCAAAACTTATTTATTCTTGCAAATATTCCATTCCTTGCATACTAAAATGAGTCACCTCTACATATTTTTCTTAAAAAAGCCTGCTATATTATTTAATTAAATGGGTATTCACTTGTATAAAGAACTCTGTAAAATTTATCAAATTTTCACACAATAGTAATAGCAATAGCAGTTACATTTCTATACCATTTATCAGTGCTAAGCACTCTCTAACCGGTTTACAATGTTGTAAGCTAATTGCCCCCAACAAGCTGGGTACTCATTTTACCAATCTGTGGAAGAATGGAAGGCTGAGTCAACCTGGAGCCCTGCAGGATCGAATTCACAATGGTGTGGCTGCAGTACTGGCACTTAACCACTGCGCCACCAGGGCTCCCTACATTCTTCTTCTTTTTGTTAACTGTCATCAAATTGATTTTGACCTATGGTGCCTCTATGAAGGAAAATCTTCCAAGTCCCCCTTTCACCAACAGACTTTCTCAGGTCTTACAGATTCAAGGCAGTGGCTTTCTTGATTGCGTTTGTTCATCTGTAATGAGGTCTTACTCTTTTCCTACTGCCTTCTACTTTATGAAACATTATTGCCTTTTGTAGGAAGTTATGTCTTCTTGTGGTATGTCCAAGGTACAACTGTCTCAGTTTAGTCATCTTCGCTTCCAGGGAGAGTTCAGACTTGATTTGCTGTGTGACCCATTTATTTGTCTTTTTAGCAGTCCAAGGGCATCCGTAGAACTCTTCTTCTGCACCACATTTAGAATGAGTTGATCTTCTTCCTATTAGCTTTCTTCATTGTCCAGCGTTCACAATCATACAGAGAAATTGGAAACATAATGGCATGGACAATCCTAACTTTACTATTTATTGATCTTTACAATTCAGGACTTCTCTAATTTCTTTATAGCTGCCATTCCAAGTTCTTGTCTTCTTCTAATTTCTTGGCTGCAGTCTCCATTCTAATTAATGACTGAGCTAAGGTATGAAAAATCTTAAACTATTCCAATGTCTTCATAATCTTCTTTAAAGTTATGTAAATCATCTGTGGTCATTATTTTCGTTTTCTTCCAAGGAAGCTGTCTCAGTCCTGAACCAATGTTTGCTGTCAGTAATGGACTGGATGAGAGCAAACAAACTGAAGCTTAATCCAGACAAGACAGAGATGCTCCTGGTCAGTCGAAAGGCAGATCAGGGAATAGGGACTTTGCCTGTGCTGGATGGGGTTACACTCCACCTGAAATCTCAGGCTTGCAGCTTGGGTGTTTTCCTGGATTCTACTCTGAGCCTGGATTCCCAAGTTTCAGCAGTGGCCAGGAGTGCATTTGCACAGTTAAAACTTGTATGACAGCTGCACCTGTTTCTTGAGATGCCAGATCTGGTTTCAGTGACACACGCCTTGATTACATCTTGTTTGGACTACTGCAACACACTCTACGTGGGGCTGCCTTTGGAAACTGTTCAGAAACTTCAGCGGGTTCAAAACATGGCAGCCAGAATGCTGACCAGGGCCAGTTACAGGGAGCATATAACTCCCTTGCTAAAACAGCTTGACTAGCTACCCATTCATTTTTGGGCACAATTCAAAGTGCTAGTTATAACCTATAAAGCCCTAAACGGCCTAGGTCCAGGCTATCTGAAAGACCGTATCTCCCTGTACAAACCAGCTAGAGCCCTAAGATCTGCTGGGGAAGGCTTTCTCTCTGTCCCTCCAATATCTCAGGTTTGCCTGGTAAGGACACGGGAAAGAGCTTTCTCAGTTGCTGCTTCTACCCTGTGGAACACCCTTCCACAGGAGGCTAGCCTGGCCCCCTCCCTGCTCTCTTTTTACTGGCAGGCAAAAACATTACTGTTTAAATAGGTATTTACATAGTCCGGGTAGCTTTGTTTATTAACTGTCATAAATTGAACATTATTTTAAGTGTTTTTTAGTTTTATATTCCTTTAAAGTTTTTTAGCTGTTTTAAATGGTTTTAATGTGTTTAATTTTTTAAAAATGTGTTTTAATGTGTATTTATTGTTGGAAGCCTCCTTGGGTCCCAATTTCAGGAGAAAGGTGGCTTACAAATACAATAAATGAAATAAATAAATAAAATTTTCTTACTCTTCAGCTATAAACCGGCTTTGCATTTGCCTCCTTGGCTTTCTTCAGTAATCATCCCAAGCCTTTTCTGTTTCCTGCTAGTAGTATGATATCATCTACATATCTTAAACTGTTGATGTTTCTCCCTCAAATTTTCACACCTCTTTCCTCTGAGTCTAATCCTGTTTTGCATATGTTCAGCATACAAGATAAACAGATAAGGTGATAAAATGCAGCCTTGCCTGACCCCCTCACTAATTGGAGACATTTTGTTTCTCTGTATTCTGGTCCTTACAGGTTACACATCAGGACAATCAGATATTGTGGCACACCCATTTCTTTAAAAGTGGTCCATAATTTTTCCATAATCTATACGATCAAATGCTTTTCTATAATCTATAAATGCTGATTTTCCTCTATAATTCTTTGGTGCACTCCATTAGCCAACATGTTTGCAATATGTTCCCTAGTACCTCTTCCTTTCCTGAACCCAGCTTGAACATCTGGCATTTCTGTCTCTATATATGGTAAAATATTTTGTTACAGAATTTTGAGCCTCAATTTGCTTGCATGAAAGATTAATACAATGGTCTTATCATTCCTGCAATCCGTGGTGTCCCCTTTCTTGGAGACTGAAATATATAGACGTCACTTCCAATCTATGGGCCATTTTTTTGTTTTCCATATTTGCTGACAGATTTTACCTAGAACTAGATTAGACTCTACCTCTGCAGACTGAAGCACTTTTATTGGAATGCAATCAGTTCCTAGTGATTTGTTTCTCCCAAGTGCTCTGAGTACAACTTGCACTTCACTTTCTAAACTTGTGGGATCATCTTTGAATTGTTCTTCCTTGAATTAATCTGTCATCCTTTTTTATATAGTTCTTCAGCGTATTGTTACCACCATCTTTTTATTTCTATGTAGTGATGTAATGTGTTCCCTTACTGAACATATAGTATCTTCTTGCTTGGTTTAAGTTTCCTTTGATTTCTCTGATTCTTTTTAAAAATAAGGTGAAAGTGGTGTTATTGTTGCTGTTGTTGTCATCATCGAGACATTCCATGTCGTGACACTTGTTGTGACAACTTAACTGGTATCTGACCTTGGATTACATTTTGTTATGGATATCACCTTTTTGTTATCAGCTTTACCCCACTCATACTGGGACCTGAGACTGCCTGACCTTGTTCTAAAACTACTGTAGTTCAGACTAACTTGCTCCCCAGTAAGATCTGACTATTTGGGCTTGGGTTGAAAACTGAATCTGGTACCAAATTATTCCTGTCTGGACATTATATTGCTGTGTACCTTTCCCAATATTGAACCTTGACTTTATTACTGGGATCAGTCTGACCTAAAATGTGTACTCTGTGGATCCTGAACAATATTTGTATTTATTTTAGAAATACTGTTTGGATTTTTTTTTATTCCCAAATTGTTAACTGAATTTTAAATATATGCTGTTAATGTTTTACGAATTTTGTAAGCTGCCTTGATATTTTATCATATGGATAGCGTATATATATTTTAAAATTAAATTTGAACAAAACTAATGGGATCTAACTGTGTATGAACAATTTCCAGGCATTTATATACCTTTTGTGAGCAAGTTTCCTTTATTTTAAACAAAAGTTTTTTTAAAAATGCTACAAATAGGAAATATTATGCTCCTGTTCCCATACTCGGACAATCACTAATTTATTAATATTCTCCTTTTCTTTTGACATAAAAGAAGCAGAAAGCCTTTCATAACTGCTTCTGATGCTTCCCATTCCTTGGGAAATATTTGGCTGCAAATATTCCTTCATGCTTTGTGTTCTATGATGTGTTGTATCTTCCTGTCATAGTAACATATTATCCATTCCCCTGAACCTTTCCTGGTTTTCACCCTCTTGATTAATTCATTTTCATAATGGCAAAATAAAGAGAATTAAAAAAGGAACCCATGTTAGATAGGTAAGTATCTGGTTCTGGATCCAGAAGGTCTTTTGCAAACCCCATCTCTTCCATATTCCTATATTCCTGCATATAATCTTATCCCTTTAGGAAAGTTCCTTGAATTAATCTGTCAGGTTTAGGCCCTAACCCTTGAAACTTTCAGTGATGCCTCCTAAACAATCAGGATTGATCTCCCAGTTTGCCTACTATAGAAAGGCATTCCACACAGTTCTGTTTTCTGCAGAACAAGGAAGCAAGGAAGACAAAATAATTAATGAAGCCTCCATCCCCATTAACTCCCTCTGGGAGGTACTTAATGATCTCAGCAAAATGATTGTTTGGCAAAGCTTGGCTGTCTGCTGAATAACCCAGCTGGGTGTAGAAATGGAAGTTGTGACCCTTTCCCAAACTTCCAAGTGTCCTTTCTGATGGGTAACGATTTTTAGATATAATTAGGCTTGTGAAGTCAGCAGTTCTTTTTGCATCGTTGGCATACTGCAATACAAGAATACAGAAAACTGTAAAAATTAGGAATTGCTTAAAGTTGTTTGGAAAGAGGAAAGCATGTTTGGGGAGGGTTGGGGATAAAAGATATTGGATTTGGGAGAGAAAGACTATTTTTAACTTCACTTCTTATTTATTTACAGTTACAAATGCAGTTTTCAGTATAACTTACTCTCAGGTAAGTGTGACCAAGGCTGTACTCACATAATAGTTTGTTGTTTTTGTTCTCTGCCTTCAAGTCATTTCTGACTTATGGTGACTCTTGCCATTTCCGCACTAGACTGTTACAGCGCTATGATTCCACTTGCAACATCCTCTGGAATCCTGGGGTTTGCAGTTTTGGGAGGCGCCGGCCGAAACTGCAAACCCCAGGATTCCAGAGGATGTTGCAAGTGGAATCACAGCGCTGTAACAGTCTAGTGCGGAAATGCAGTCTAAGACAAACCTATCAGAAGTTTTCATGGCAGAATTTGTTCAGAGGGGGTTTGCCATTGCATTCCTCTGAGGCAGAGAGAGTGTGAGTCACCAAGGTTACCCAGTGGGTTTCCATGGCCAAGTGGGGATTTGAACCCAGGTCTCTAGAGCAGTAGTTCAACACTACTACCAATTGCATGAATGTTTTGTCACCGCTGGCCATGCAGAAAAGCCAGAAGTGTGATCACACTCTTCCTTCCCCACTGCAGCATGGGAAGAAGGTCAGCCGCAGTGCAGAAGGAAGGAGCATGTCCCTCGCAGTCCCTTCCGCAGGCAGCTGCCCAGGTGCAGAGGGGAGCACTGGGGCCACGCTCCCATCCCGATAGAGGCACTGCTGGGATTGTGACAGGATGACGTGGGAGAGCGTCATTGTGTGGAAATGGCCTGACTGTTATGAGCCATTTCATCTGTGGTATAAAGATAGTCCTGCCAGCTGCCTTATAGCTACCTAAACACCCGTGGCGGAGCAGGAGATGGCGGCTTACAGCACAGCTTAAGCCAGCACTTGAACCAGGTAACATTCCTCCTCCACCATTTACTGAAGCCAATGTCCAGGACTGGAAAATTAACTAAAAGTTACAATGAGACCACTAAAAGAATGAAGTTGTTCAGGAGTGAAGTTGTTCAGTTAGGTAAGATAATGCAGTTATACTTTAGTTATTGGGGAATGGAACTGATTACAAGAAACTTCTTATGTCTGAGTTCTGAGGTAAGGAGAGGTATGCAAGGTCCAAGTATTAAAATAATAGTAACAAGACAGACATAGACACAAACACAGAGAACAATAAATCCGTCTTTAGCTTTTGCAGTTGCAGATTTAAGACTGAAAAAGGTAATGACAATATTTTCTCAAGATTAAGAAACTGAAAGGATAAATTCTTAAAAGCATCGACCATGATCCATAACACCACATGGCTGCCAGTGCACTGGATTCAAAGCCAGCGTTTGGGAAGACTAAAAAGCCAGCACGGAAACTGATGCAACATCTGCCTCTACTTAATGCTGGTCTCTCTTGACAATGTTATATATATCCTTGCTTTTTTCTAAATAAAAGCAGAGCGCAGAGTAGCTTTGCGTCAAGATAACTCAAATGCCTAAGTTAGGAATGGTAGAATGATGGAGTTAATAAAACAAGCCATTTTGAAATGGCAGTCAAAGATCAGTTTGGTTTTGTTATTTTTTAAAGTCAAATCAAAACAAAGAAGGAAAGTTCCATTCCCTTCTCAGTCCATATGATGAAGTCATAGGTTATTGGAAGTACCTCAAGCACATTCTCCTCAAATGCTTATGATACAAAGTGAATGCTCTCTTTCTATCCATTTCTCATTTTGGAGAAAAAAAAAGAAAAAAGAACAAACTGATAAAAGGCAAGACAAAGAGGTTGGTTTTGACACAAAAGGATAATCAGACAAATGAAAAATGCCAACACTGAAAAACCAGCAGGGGGACATTTTAATATCCTAGGATGTTGAAAATCATTTTGGTTCAATAAAAAGACTTCAAAGAGAAGCTCTAGGGAGAAATTGCTGAAGTAAAATTTATCACGAAATTTGCTGATTCTATTCAGTTTGGACTTAGTTGGAGATTTGAGTTTCCCTTCCTATTATGAATACTAAATGAGCACGACATAGTTACAGAGACCATATAATCCATAATGGCTGCTTTAATGTCAATATTCTTACCTTGGAAACATCTGGGCCTCACACAGAAACATCACAGACTCTTTTCTTTCATGACCTGCAGACCCCTCTATGTACAATCTGCCACAAGCAAGTGAGAGAATATTAATTTAAATGCCAGAGAGGGGGGGAAAAAAAGTGTTTTCTATACAATAGCCTACTACAATTCACCCAAATCAGCAATTTTACTCCATTACTGTAATTTATCTCTGGGTAAATAAGATCTCGCTCTATGATAAATTTCCATTCAATAAATTATCCCCATTCCATTCAGTCATTTTTAGCATTACGCCTTCTCCACCCCTCATCAAATTAAATCCATGAGAAACAGAGGGTGCATCCACACTACACAATTATAGCACTTTGATACCACTTTTACTGCCATGACTATGTCTTATGAAATTCTGGAATTTGTCCTTTGATGAGGAAATTAGATGTTTCTGCCAGAAAACTCTAATGGAAAGTGCAGTAGAGAATTCTATGTACCTAACCAAATTATAGGACTCCACAGGATAGAGCCAAGGTGGTTAAAGTGGGATCAACTGGCTATAAATGTAGAATGTAGATATACCCAGAGTTTGCACTGTGGCGTTATTCTGCTAGGTGGTAGGATGCTTATTCTGAAGTGAGGAGAAAGAGTATTTGGGTATGTAATATGGCCATGTTGACTGAGGGATTCCAGGAGTTTGCCATCCAAAGAGAGCAATATTTGCTAGTTCTGGATTGTGAAAGATCTGTCTTTCCAACTGTCTGTCTGTCATTATTCCTTTTAAGTCAAACCAACACAAGGTCTGCAACAGCTTGACTGCTGCCTGCCACACAGCACAAGTTGAACCATCAGAGAGAAAAAGAGAAAGAGAGAGGGACAGAGAGAGAGAAATAAGGATAATCAATTCTTTTTTTCATATAATGTTTCCCGTAAATGAAAAGGTAACATCATTTCCCTTGCATCCCTAGCTGGTGATCTTTGCTTTTAATTATGTTAATTATGTTACAAAAGCAAGCCAGCCAGCCAGCCAGCCAAATTAACAGCTATTCGCCTCACCTTTTTGTCCAGTAGCAGATACAGCAAAACTGGATGCTTCTCTGAGCTACCATTAAAATGTTGGGCAGAAAAGGGAACTCCTGGGTACAGACATTATGAGTACTCAGGGGACCTTCACACTACATAGTTATGGCATTATGATTCCAGTTAACTGTCATGGTTCCATCCTATGGAATATGGGATGCATAGTTTAGGCAGTGGTCGCCAACCTTTTGGACCTCATGGACCACTAAACTCACAATTTTGAATCCTGCAGACCACTAACATGATTTTTTTTTTAAAAAAAAAAGGTACAAACATCTATAAAATAATGATCATAAAAGGTCCATTTTATTAATATGAAATGCACTTGTTTAATTATAACAAAATTATTAAAGCCTGTTTAATCATAACAAAATCATACTCCAGAGGACAGGATCAACATTCAAAATGATTTTAAAAGTTTAGAGAGCTGGGCCAAAGCTATCAAAATGAGTAGCAACAGAGAGAAATGTACCGACCTATATCTAGGCAGAAAAAATGAAATGCACAAACATAGGACAGGAGACACCTGGCTGGACAACAGTATGAGTGAAAGGGACAACGTGTGAAAGGTGTGGCATCAACAGGAGTATGGTGTTGAGATCAAGGAAAGTAAAAATACCACTTTATTCTGCTTTGGTTAGATCTCACCTGGAATACTGTGTCCAGTTCTGGGCACCTCATTTCAAGAAGGATATTGACAAGCTGGAGCGTGTCCAGAGGAGGGCGACCAAAATGGTGGAAGGTCTGGAAGCCATGCCCTGTGAGGAGCAGCTTAGGGAGCTGGGTATGTTTAGTCTGCAGAAGAGATGGTTAAGAGGGGACATGATAGCCATGTTTGAATATTTGAAGGGATATCATGTTGAAGATGGAGCAAGCTTGTTTTCTGCTGCTTCAGAGACTAGGTCAAGGAGCAATGGATTCAAACTACAGGAAAAGAGATTCCACTTGAACCTCAGGAAGAACTTCCTGATGGTCAGAACTGTCTGGCAGTGGAATATGCTGCCTGGGAGTGTGGAGGTTTTTAAGCAGAGGCTGGATGGCCATTTGCTGGGGGTGCTTTGAGTGTTTGCTCCTGCATGGCCAAAGGGGGTTGGGCTGGATGGCCCCTAGGGATCTCTTCCAACTCTTTGTTTCTATGTTTCTATGATACTATTTTACTGTATGGGAAAAAAAATTAAAAAATGGAAACTGGGGAAGGGGAGAAGAATGGTCCTGGTTAGAATGGAGTAGCTTGGAAAAGGGCGTGTGTAGTGAACACGTAAACTTAAGCACTCTAGGATGTGAAATTTTCTTGCAGGTCCTATTTGTTAATCTATTGATTTAAAACACTGTAATGGTTTTTTTTGTTCCCTTGATTTAACGTTCCTCGTGCACAGTCTTCATAATGGCTTCTAAGCTTAATTTGTAAAGAGGAAATTCCTGTTTAAAAGCTGGCCACACAAAAGGAACCACAACACACATGCCAGGTAAGTCTCTCCCACCCGCCACTGCCGAGAGCTCAAGGGGAAAGAAAAAAAAATCATAAACTTGAGACAGCCTTTGAGAAACCTCTCTCCCCACTTCTCTGCAAGCAAAGAACAAAGGGCAAGCAGGAAACGCTGCCTGATGGAGAAAGAGCACGCAGCCCATCAGGGCAAGATGCCCCAGTTTTTACAGAAAGGGTGGTGGGGAAGCCAAGGCTGAGGGGGAGAGGGGGAAGAAGGGAAGGAAATGGAAAGAGAAAGAGTAGTAGGCACTACCTGGCCACTTCTACTCCCACAGGATAAATGCTGAATTCTGGGTGGCAGTTCCGTTTAGTCACCCCCCTCCAAAGAAATGCCGCCCAGGGCACACTGCCCCCATTGCCCCCTTCACTCCACCTCTGCAGTAAGGAGGACTAGATTTGCCCCCCTCGCTGTCCTTCTCCCCACTGCCGGAGCGATCCCAGCCAGCGTGAGTGAGAGAGGGGGAGCGATCTGGCTTCTCTCACTCCCTCCGAGTGGGATTGCTCCGGCAGTGGGGAGAAGGCCAGCGAGTAGGACCAGATTGCCACCCTCGCTGTCCTTCTCCCCGCTGCAGGAGCAATCCTGCCTGGTGCGAGTGAGAGAGGACAGCGGGGGGGGGGCATCTCATCCCCCTCATAGGCCGCAGACCACCAACATTTTCTTGCGGACCGCTGGTTGGCAACTGTTGGTTTAGAGAACAGTATTTAGAATTCTCAGCCAGATTGCTTTAGTGCCTCCCCCAACTACAAACTCCAGGATTCAAGAGAATCCAGCCATAGCAGTTGAAGAAGAACCATAGTGCTATAGTGGTGCGGTGAGAAAGGGCTCCTTTTCTTGGTGATGGGAGGGAGGGTGGGCATTGTGCCGGTGCCTGCATAGAATCCGAAATGCTGTATCGTCTGCTAGGTCTAGCACACTTAAAAGACACATTTCAGATACCCAGGTCTGCCTGTTCTAACTACATCAGGGGCCTTCCAGAAGTTGTTGGGCTGCAAATCCTAGCAACCCTACTTACCATGGCCAAAGGTGAAGAATCCTGGGATGTATAATCCAATAACAGCTTAAGGGAAAGGCTGCATGATATCCAGCCTTACACTATACTATGTATGCCATACCTATGTAGACCTATATATGTGAGTGTATATCCTTGACTCAGGCCCTTTCCACATGTGTGGGGGGGGAAACGGGCGAAAACGGCCAAAAACGGAGCTTACCGGCAGCCAGGTAAGTCCGTCGCGACGTGGAGCAGCGCGAGCTCGCTGCTCCGCAGTCCTCCGGCGTCCCAAATGGCGGCTTCCAGTTGGTGGAGGCTCTCCACCAACCGGAGAAGCTCACCAGCTGGAAGCCCCCCCCCCGGCAGATCTGCAGGCACGCATTTGCGCGTGCCTGCAAATCCACGTCAGAGCCGGGTGACGGAGCGGCATGGGGCTGCGCGCTCCGTGCTTTTTAAAAACCTCGAAAAAGAGGTTTTTAAAAAACACGCAGTGCAGCTAGTTCCGGCCCCTCCTGAGTGGATTCTGGTGTGGAACTACAAAAAGTAGTCCATGCCAGTCCACTCTACAGTGTAGAAGACCTCCGTGAGAGGTTGCTCTCCACCGTTACAGAAACCCGGTGTGGAAATGGCCTCAGACTTCCATGTTTAATGTGTGAGTTTTGGAGGAAACAGTTCAGTTGCACTGCTATCATTCTATTATCCCCCTAAAAACATTTGGAATCCACATAGAAATGTGAACAGAAACAGGTTCATCAGGGGCTGACACACACACCCCAAATTTAGCCCATGGGCCTTCCTCTTTAAATCTGTATGGTAAGAGGATGGGAACTAGAGTTAAGCCTTTGCTGCAATTTAGCCACTACTATCTTCTTCAATTGTCAGTAGCTCTTTGGATCATCAAGGACTTCTTTTGTCAGGCCATCATCATATCCTCCAACATTTCACAGATAAAAACTGAGACGTGTGGCCAAACAACAACAGATTGTGGTGAAAATGGCAAAAGTTGGTAATAAGGAGGAACCACACAAGCCAGGAGAGGCTGCAGTAGTTTGCTCTGGCCTGAGTCTACTGGGAAGGGCAAAACTCCACTTCCTCTTCTTCCTCCTCCTGGGCAGAGTGCAAACTGCTTTTGTACGTTGGACTCAGTTTGCAGCAATTGAAGTACAGTGAGGACAAATTGGAAAAGTAGAAAGAGGAGAGAGAAACTGGGATTTTTTTTTAAAAAAAGTGAGTATAAAAGTGAGATGACAGAGGCCAGATGGTCCTGGTCAAATGTGGACAATTGGAGGATATGGATCTTGAAAACAGGACAACCATTGTGCCAATTGCCAATAGCTCTTAAGGCATCAGGTATGTTTTTCTATCACAACCATCAACCTTTGCACTGAAAAAGCCAAGAAATAAACTTGGAACATTGCAATGTGGAAGGTGCTCAACTACTCCACAATAGTCTCTTGCCTTTTCTTAATATACCCTTTACCTTTGAAATCTGTTCATGGCCCCTGTGCTTTATGAGTGAAAAGGAACTGAGGGGAGCGCATACCAATTTGAGAGGAGTGATTGACCTTGCCAAAACACACCAACAGGACTGTCGCCAGGGTGCTCATATTATGTGTTTGCCCTCCTTAAGCCTCTCACAGAGGCCAGGGGTTTAACTTTGCCATAAGCGGTGATGGTGGTAATAACAAACACCCACTCATTCACACATACAAACCCTGGAGAGGTCAAGAGTCAAGGCTGTTTTGAAAGAAAACATGTTCACTGTGGAATCCATAGCTCTTGAGCTCTTGGTGAAGACAAAAGTTCAGCCTTAATACCTGGTGCTTTGATGTTACATTGAAGGTATTTATGGGCAAAAAGAGAGAAGGATGGGAGGGGAACATGGCCTTGCCTTTACACCATGAAGGGCAACATTCTTGCTTGTAAAAGGAGATTTACCCAAGTTAGATAAATTGTTGATCTATAGAACCTAAATCTCAACTTCACTGTTGCTCATCACCACTTAACCCTGCTCCATGTAGGGACTGGTTTTCATATAAAACGATATATGGTGCTGAGAAAGAAAGCTGATAATTTTTTTCATTCTTTCTGGTGCTTTTAGTCACTCAGCACGGCTGATATGCAAACAAGAGAAAGTTCATTTTCACACAATGTAACATTAATTTATGGAATTCATAAACTCAAGGGCTGTTAATGACCATTCGCTTCAGTGTTTTTGTTTTTAAGAGGTCAGACCAGCCTCCTTTGAGATGGTGCCCTCCAGATGTGTTGAGCTACAGCTCCTACAATCCTGAATCAATATGACTAATATTAATGTTCATGCTACTTAGGCGTAAAGGGGGATATAAACCAGTACATCTGGAGGGCATCAAGTTGGAGAAGGCTGGGTTAGACAAACTCACAGAAGATTGGTCTAAAATACTATTAGTGTATAGCTAAACTGGAGCCTGCCATGGGACAACATGGTTCACTTCAATTCTCGAATGACCTCTCCTAGCCTTCTAGCCCTCCTCCATTTTCAGTGAGCTCTGGTGGGCTTGTTTCTTTACTTACGTGCGTATATAAGTCACTTAGATCTGAACATTCCAGAGCAGCACGCAACAACATTATGACATCTAACATGCACAATGCAACATCCAGTGTTTATATGACCCAGACAATTACAGTAGGCTGGACTATTTCAAGAAGGCTATCATAAATAGGTATGCTTTCAATATCCGTGTAAAACTTTAAAAATGTTGGAGTATGTTGTTTCTTAGGGAAAGTAATTCTATGCAGTGGGTGTCACAGTGCCAAATTACTGAGCAGAACTCAGGAGCATCTGGAACCATCAGTAGTGCCTCTCCAGTCAATCTTAAGGACAAAATAGGTCTATAATGAAGAAGTCTCTCAGGTGACCAGGTCCTAAGTCGTTTCAGGCTTTTAAAACTAACAGAGTATTTATGTGCTGCAGCTAAGTTGCCCAGTTCAGAAGCCTGACCCAAGCTTCAGCTTCTGGTCCAGTCACATTGCAATTATCAAGTGTTGGACCACTATAGCAAAGCTGTTTGTGTCCAAGAAGGGCACCAGTAAGGCAAAAGCCAGAGATGATAGGCAGTCCAAGCAACTGGCTTGCTTGCCAGGAGGCCCCTCCAGAAACTGCAAACCCCAGGATTCCAGAGCATGCTGAAAGTGGAATCATCGCGCTATAACAGGCTAGTGCGGAAATGGCCTTTGTTGCAAATCTTCCTTTGAACACTCCCAAGGCTTTCATATAAGAATCAAATAACACTGGCAATATGATGATACCCAGGGTTAACCTACAATGCAATTGCTAAGAGACTGAGCAACAGTCTCCCAATGCTACACTCTGGAGCTTGCCCTGTAGATAGCAGCAGAACCACTGAAACTCAGGGCCTTTTCATGCTACACTGTTACAGTGCTATTATTTGTATTGTTGTTATGGTGCCTCATTGTAGGGCCAACCATGCTAAATACTTCCTCTGTTTCTTTAGAGATGCCTTCTTTTCTCATGTGGACAGAGAGAGGAAGAAAGTGGAAGCTAGTGGAAAGAAAGTGGAAAGCTATTAAAGTGGAAGAAAGATGTAAGAAGAAAGTGATTTGTTCACATAAAACCATGTTTAAAAAAATTCATGAGAATGATTTACTACCTTATGTTAAGTGCTATTGATACATGAAGTAAGGGTGGGGGAATAATAATATTAATAATAATAATAATAATAATAATAATAATAATAATAATAATTATTATTATTATTATTATTATTATTAATTTCTATCCCGCCTCTCCACATGGATCGAGGCGGCGAACAACTTGAATACATTAAATACATTAAAAGCATTAAAACATACCCAATCCTCCCCACCCACCAACCCACCTAAAACAACCCCTTAAAACACGCAACAATTAACAGTCAATCAATTAACCATTAATAAAACCGCAAGACAATTGATGGGAGGCGATGGAAATGCTAGTCTTGGAAGGCCTGTCAGAAGAGATCAGTCTTGACTGCTTTTTTAAAGCAGTCAAGACTGGTAATATGCCGGGTCTCCTCCGGCAGGCCATTCCATAACTTGGGAGCGATAGAAGAAAAGGTCCTCTGGGCAACCGCAGCCAACCTAGTTCTGACTGGCTGCAGTAAATTCCTCCCAGGGGACCTTAATGTGCGGGGCGGATTATATGGGAGAAGGCGATCCCGCAGGTGGACTGGCCCCAAGCCATGAAGGGCTTTAAAGGTAATAACCAACACCTTGTACTGTACCCGGAAACTAATAGGCAGCCAATGAAGAGACTTTAAAATTGGAGTTATATCGTCAGTTTTAGGTCTACCGGTGACCAACCTGGCTGCCATATTCTGAACTAACTGAAGTTTCCGGACTAAGCACAGAGGTAGCCCTATGAAATTTTAAAGTGTTTTCCTGAATATTTTGGTGCCTTCTTTATGTTTAAAAATGCTGTGGACCCTTGGAAATGACAGCCTCTTGCTTCAACCTGCCTCTTCTTAAGAGTTAGACTTGCAGGCACTGGACTTCTGGAAAAAAAAGAGAGAGAGAGAGAGAGAGAGAGCTGCCAAGGTCAGGAAGTAGTTATTTTTCAGGCACTTCATGCCATCATCAGTCTGGAGGACTCCATGGGTTTATAGACTTTACAAAACAAGCTGTCTATCCATTGAATTTGTTTAGCTTTCAAAACATATTTACCCTTTAACTAATAGCTTGGAAAAGCCAGTCCCTAATCCACTGAAAGCAGCCATGCTCAAATTACTTGTGCTTCTTTACTTTAGGGTTTGTTACCCTAACCGGGAGGCCTTCTAACTAAACATAAATAATGTTTTCAGGTTTTGTATGAACCTAAATAGGCACCTTTCATTCTCTTATTTGGGCATATGAGTTTAGGCCTAGATGAAATATGATTATCATCCTCCATTTGGGGACAACTTCAAGTCCTAATTCATGCTTTCACTGGGTAAAATAATGGCTGTAGCTTATGCTGGAAGAATCTATTAGTTTTAAATGTTCCATATGACTGTGTAATTTTGCTACAATAGATTAATACACCTATCCCTTTCAAAAAGGGGTCCAATTTTGGTACTGGAAGAACAGATACATGCCCATTCTGAAAAGCAGACATCTGGCCCCTACCCCCTACCTTCCAACGGTCCTAGTTTGGCAGAGATAGTCCTGATTAATTATCTATTGTCACACTTTCCCCACTGTTTTTAAAATATCCCAAAATCCCCCTGCCCGTTGTCCTCAGTTTACTTCACTTACTCCAAAGTGAGTTCATAGTGCAAAAGTAGTTTGCATCCAACTCAGCAGAGAGATGAGAGAGGGCAAAAGCCTTCCTGTCTGCCTCAACATCTTCAGAAAAACACTGGCATCCCATGATAATGTTGCAGTATATTGATTGTGTATTAGAAAAACTTCTGACATTCGTAAAACATGAATATGCTTTTAAACTGTGTAGCTGTGGTACAAAACAGAAGTGACTTTCAATGTAGTTTGCCCCATACTGTAGCTTAGAGAGTCACTATCCATGTGCTATTATTAGCCATGGTCATATACCAACTCCAAGTTATTTCTTTTAACATAAACTCCACTTTAATCTATACTGCTAGACCTTATCAGCTGTTGACATATGGTAAGCATATCAATATATGTGCCTGTTCCACAAGAATATCCTTTCTTCCTCTTTTCTTTCTTTTTTTTTTTCCTTCCTCTTGTTGTCACCTATTTTTTTTCCTTTGCATTAATATTTTTTAAATCTGATATTAATTTTAAAAAGAGAAAGAAATACATGGTCAGAACCAGTAAGAGAGACTTTTTGGTGGTCACCATGAGGCTTCCATTTGAGGGAAGGCCTTGTAGCTTCTCTTTTATGGCCTTCTGTATGCTGAGGAGGGGGAAATCCCTGTTAAGAAGGGGGTTAGGTTGTACATGGTTATTTTTAACTGAACTGGGTTTAAGTGTTTCTAGATTTTTATCACTGCTATTTTCTTCTCAATTTAAAGATTTATTTTTAGACTATATGTAATGTTTGAAAGACTAAATCTATAACAGTCTCTTGGTTCTTAGCCACCTTGAGAAGTTGAGATAAAAGGTTGGATGAAAATATCAGTAAAGAGCCACTGTGGCATAGTGGATTGAGTGGGAAATCTATTGGGTGACCATGGAGAAGTCACACTTCCTCAGCCTTTAAAGGAATGCAATGGCAAACCTCCTCTGAACAAATTTTGCCCAGAAAACCCCATGATAGGTTCACATTAGGGTTGCCATAAGCTGGAGACAACTTGAAGGTATGCAACAATAAAGAAATAAAAGTGCACGGGCATAGGTGAACAGATCAGCACAAGTACAAAACACCCGAGTCAGAGTTGCTTGTGCAATGCATCTTCTCATCTCAAAGAAGGCTTTCCACACAGCTGACACCTGGAACGTGCAACAGTGGCAGAGCGCTTGGCAAGCTACTTTTTGAAAAGTAATTAATACAGTTTTAGCTTAGAGTCCCCAAAGTATTTACTCACCATCATAGTTACAGATTTTCAAATAATGTTTTATTTTTCTGCTTCTCACAAGTCACTAAAGTACAGTCTGCTTCTATTCACCTCATTGTTACTTCAACATCTGCCGGCTGAGTACAAAGCACAGCATGATCCAGCATCTGAACAGTGTGTTATTCCTCTTCTACTCCCTTGTTAACTATAGAAGTAACTAAATAGTTACAGTTACACTGGAAGAGGAATGGCATTATTGTTCTGCATTGTTATGGAATTCTCCATACCGTTGTAATATTCCACATGGCAAGTGGTCCTCCTGCCCGATTGCCTGCAGGAGTGCATGTAGATCTAAAGGCTTACAAGCCAGCAAGGATCATGTGGTAAAGGAGAGGTCATGCTAGCTTTTTTTTGTTTAAGCCTATATATATATATCTCAAAGCAGACTTCCTATAAAGGATCCAGTTTATATAACTGGGCATCTCTTTGTGATCTTCCCAGGTGAGCCCACTGTTGCCTTACATACTTCTGCAGGAGACCTTCTGTAGAATGGCGAACTCTGGAACCAGGGAGCAATGTTATAGCTGGGAGGTAGCACTTTGGGAACTAAAAAGTACCAATTTATATAATACAGTAATTCATAAAGGCACATAATACAAGACAGGCCTAAATCCAATTGTTAGTCCCAGTAAAGTAGACCCACTGAATCAATGGAATTTTAATAAGTGTTTACATGCTTAGTGTCCGCTGAGCCATTAATCTATTCCACTAGATTGACAGCACTTAGGTAAGTGTTGATTTGTTCAGTTTCCATGGATTTCTAGCTGAAACCAACAACTGGATTTAGGACAGGAACATTCCCTTTTATAAAAGCTAGGATATATATTCTCCAATATTTACCAGAGGGAAAAACATGTAGACTTTTCAGGTTAAGAGGACAGGTTACAGACTAGACAGACTTTTCAGGATCTTCTTGTGGTAAGTTACAACAAACAAGGTACTCAAATGTATAATGGTACCAAGCACCATTAAAATGACAAGAGTGCATATTTTTCCATTTATATATCACATTTCTCCAGGTTTATTGCTATATTCCAAAGTATTCTCCTTCCAAACAGGAGTGATGGGTATCTAGTAGCTCCCAGTCATCATCAGACATCAGTCATTATTTAAACAAGGACTCTCTAGCCCTCAGTGCCCATTAAAGAAGTGCATGTACCACTTAGGTATATAAAAGCCTAGAGAAAATGCATTGCCTTCATATGCACAACGTGAATAAAGTCTTACCATACTGATTTTTCTATTTATTGCCAGCAAAGTTTCAAAATCATATAATTAAAAAAAAAAATCTGTGGAAGAGTGGCAGCCCTCGTCCTTGAGCGCTAGAGAACAAGGGATTTTAAAATTTCCTTCACTAAAATTATAAACATTTTTGCATCCTTGGAAGCCTGTGTTCAAAGAAAGTCCAGAACATTGCCAGTTTCAGAATGCTGTTTCATCAAAGCTAAATATAGCCCTCTGTGACCACTTAGTCTTTTGCCTTATGTTTATAGCCAGGGTTGGAATGCATTTTTGACTACAGGAATGGAAAGTACAATTTAAGAGATTTCCTGTTATTTTGCAGGTTTTTAAACCACTGGAACATTTTTTTCCCTTAAATCACAACAGGGAAGTACCAAAATGCTATTTGAGTAAGTTTCATACTTTCTCCCAGCTACAACAGTTAGAACTGTTGCTCGTTTGTCCTGTACTTTTCAACGCCCTTTGGTAACATTAGGCAAAAAGCAATAGTGAGGAATGAACTGTAGCAAATGATATAGGACACTGAAGATTTAAAGAAATACCTACCTGCAGATGGTCACATGGTTATTTCATTCTTTAAAATATATTTTGCAGTGTGAAAACGAGGATTGTTAGTATTTAGGGCAGGCTTTTCTTTTGAGAGATGCTGAGTTCAGTTTTCACATAAGTCCCTATGTCAAAGGAGAAAAAAGTATATTTGTATGTCAAGTGAAAAGGAGAATATAGTTCACCAATACAGCATATGCATATGAATGAAGATAGGATCTGATTTAGAACCAGACAACAACGAAGGGAACTGCCTGGCACACCACTGTTGGCAAACTCAGGGAATTCCTCTCACCATACTCAACTCAACTAGCCATTCAGTAGGGAGAAGTAGAAACAAAGGGAGCCAGCATGACGTGGGGGTCTGAGCATTGGATTAGGACATTTGGAGACCAGCTTCTGAATCCTTGCCTGGCCATGGAATCTACTGGGTGACCTTGGTTAAGTCATACTCTGACATCCTGAGAGGAATAAATCTTGCCAAGAAAACCCAGTGATAGGTTCCGAAATGTCTTGAAGGCACACAGTGACCACCACCAAGAAATAATCCATAGCACACAGATATCTGTAATTCGCAAAGTCCTAGTCTGGCAATTTACAATTTCATGTGACAAGAATAAATGCTGAACAGAAACCATGCACCAAAGTGTTGAAATGGGCAGCTCGTCCATGGGATGGAAAAGAAATTGATCGCACCTGCATTTCCATGTGGAAATCGCCATTTCACACTTCCTGAACTTTGCAGCAAAATTGTATCTTACCTCAAAAATATGTACTCTTGAAAGGCTTGCTACTATGTCTTCCAGGCCAAAAAACATGAGCACAAACATTTGAAAAATGCTCTTGACTAAAAATACTTACAGTTGACCGATATACACAAGCATGCTTTCTTATATGTACATCACTAAAAAGTGCATATATTTTGGTAAAATGTACAGAAATTTCTGGTCACAATCCTCCCTGCTCTAGGAAGATATGTTGTTGTTATGTTGTTGTGTACTGTGTTTCCATTCAAATTTTAACCATTGTTTCTAAACAGGTATTTTGACAAATAAAATAGCTTAAGCAAAATATATGTAAATCTATAACCCTTTTTGCCCTTTTATGGTGATACAATTTTATTTAATAAATGAAATTTGTCAGTTTTGATTCAGTTTGCAAAGTATTAAGTGGCCACCCTAAATCCAGATATTGCTAGAACAATCTTAATCTGACTTTTATTTTAAAACACATACATGGAAAACTCCCGCATGCAACAGCATCTTTACCAAATGGAACAGAGCAGGGAAGGAGGGAAGAATCCAGTTATTACTATGCTAAAATCAAAGTATGTCCACAGGGCACAAAGCCCTATGGAGGGGAACCCACATACAAGCTAAAGAAACCAAACATAATTTGCCTTACAACAACCCATGTTCTATAGCTTGTAAAGTGACTGCGTTGTTATCCCTGCCATTAGCGGCTTTCTAAGTTTCCATGTAGAATTATTGGGGGGGAAAAAAAGGCAAAACAAAACAAAAGAACTCCACAGAGAAGAAGCACAATTAAGAAGGCACAAAATAACTGCAGACATAGGAAACTTATTATTTTGAGAGAATCAGCAGTAATACGTAGTCTGAAATGAATTGTACATAACCCAGATTCTAAAAATGAATACCATATGTCCTTGGCTATGGAACAGGGGTGAGAGGATTTGGGAGCCAGGAATTTCATAGATGAACCAAAATCAGTCCATGGTCAATCAATGTTCTGACCAGTACTGACATACAGGATTCTCGGTTCAGCTATCAGCCATTTCCGCCCTACACTATTGTAGTGCTGTTATTCCACTTTTAACATCCTGTGGAATTCTTTTTGTACTTTAATGAGGCCAAAGAGCTCTCTGATGGAGAATTCTAAATGTCCCTCCCTAAACTACAAACCTCAGAATTCCATAGAATGTTGAAAGTGGAATAATACCACTACAATAGTGTAGTGTGGAAATGGCCATCAGAGTGGGCAAAACTGTAACCAACCTGACACAGGAGAGTTTGAAATGCAACTGCTCCTGACTGAACTTCCCACATAAGAGAAAGTACAAGAAATCCGCTTCTAAAATTATCATAGGCTGTATAATATAATCTGCCCTAAATATAATGAGACAAAGAGCTGGCATCATACTATCATACTATCTAGCCTCTGCCATGAGATCTAAACTGATAGAATTGTCAAACAATCATAATAAATAAGCAGTGGAGAGGGCAACTACTGAAGTAGCACCATAAAAATAAGAACAAAACTGCCATTATAAAGATAATTTCTGTTTACAATAGGACTGCCCATGGAAACTGGTTTCCTGAAGGGAAGTTATCTATGTCAGCACTTTTGTGCAAGTCTTCTTCATTGTCATTAGGGCTTACACAGAAGAATTCTCCCAGGCCTCTGCACTTAAAGTTGCTTAGTCTTTATATAATTAGAATTACCTTTGTGAATAATGTAGCTGTTGGTCAAGGTTTTAAAAATGATAAAAGTAGGGGTGAAGATATCTGTCTATTTCCAGTCTGTATTACTTTTGAACATATTCTTTAATGTAAATCTGTTTTGTCTCATTTCTACACTATTCTGTAATTTTTTTTTAAAAAAGAACAGTGTTGTTACTGCCCTCTCGTGTAGCTAGGCAGTGTTCTTGACTGATTTCCCCAACTTGTATCATTTTGAGAGCAATTTGGTGTCCCTCCCAGGACCCCCAGAAATCAGGGTAACAGTGTGTAAATGGCAGTTTCATTGTACTTCCCCTGAAATATACTTCTTGGGTATGCATTTTAACTTAAAATACATTTTCCAGTCTCAGTTTGTGCAAGTCAGGTTGGTTTACTTAAAAATGGACACTAAATGAAATTCTCAAGCATCTTTAGTGTGTATGTGTATGCAAGTGTGTGTGTGTGTGTGTGTTTTATATGTGTGTGTGTGTGTGTGTGTGTGTGTAATTGTTCTAGCAATTTTCTGCTGTGTAGATGTTCATAATGGAAGGGCAAAATGGAAATCTGGCTCACTGGTCCTCATCCATAGGCCCACTTAAGTAACCTACAATTAAAATATACACTGGAAACATTTACAAAAATACAGATTAAATATAAGGTACATATATACATTTGACTGGACCTGCACAGGTTCCTAAGCTATGGCCAGGGCCCACAACCAGTCATGTAGGGATGGGGGCAATGGAGGCAGTTTGCCCCGGGTGGCAATTTTTTTGGGGGGGGGGCGTCCCAGCTCATAGCCACATCCCTGCACACCATAGTCCTGCCCCACACACCATGGCCACGCCCCTCACCTGTCCCCCCCCTCCACACACTCCAAGTTCTGCCACTGCCCGCAACATTCTCCTCCCTGAATGATCTCACCCCCCAGAACACATATAGAGGCTGACAGGACTGGGTTGATTCTTATCTCAACTCTATCAATGGAATAACATCCTTCACCACACTTGATGAAATCAGCTAATTTGGGATGCCACTTTGTTAACCGATTTGAGGGGAAAAGTTGGGAGGTTTATGGAAAGCTGTCCACACTGTCCCCCAGCATCATCTGCATGAAGCAGTCATCTTACTTTGCCTGATAATAGAGCTGACTGTGTTCTGTGTAGACACATTCGTGAATACATGTAGGTGAGGTATAAATCTATTGAACATTGAGTTTGATTCTCATCCTCCATCCATTCACTCCAAATAAATGTCTACGTAGAAAGAATCACTCAGGTGACCACAGCATGAGTTTCTCAAAACAGCCCATGACACACTAATCTTTTCTGTTTTTGACAGAGTTGCAAGTTTGGTAGATAAGGGAATGTTATGGATGTAGTATATCTTGACTTGAGTAAGGCTTTTGACAAAGTACCCCATAATATTGTTAAAGACAAGATGATAATACAAGCAGTAGACAATGTTATTATTAGGTGGATTTTTAGTTGCTTGAGTCACTGAACCAAAAGAGTGCTCACTAATTATTCCTCTTCATTCTAAAGAAATTTGCTCAGTGGACTGCCTCTTTACTACTATCTTTCAGGATGCTTTAGTTGTGTATTCCTGCATGGTATGGGGTTGGACTAGATTGCCCTTACAGTCCCTTCCAACTCTATAATTCTACATGTGCCTACTCTTGGGGCAGAACTTTTTGATTTATGATTTAATAAGAAATGTGTCTATTTCTTCTGCTCAAATTTCTCAACATATCATGATATATTTTTCTGTAATGCACTTAAATGTGCTAACTACATGCATGTGGTGCATATTAAGAAGTGTCACCAGCCAAAACAAGTTTGCTTTCATCTGAAGGCTCTCTGTAACTGCTTAATTACATTGCATCAACAAGTCATCATCATCTGAGTCAAATTATAGTAAGATTTTCAGGGTCCAAAGAGGAATGTATCAACTGTTTACTGGCAGATGCTCTCCTATCAAAGGGCTATTTTTACTTTCTTATGTCTTAAAATTAGAGCGAGATCTATACCAGATATACGTGTGCAAATTGCAGCAGACATATTAGATTTTATGTGTGTATTATTCATTTGTTGTAATTATGTCTGGTAACTACTGTCTTGGAATTTTTCAAACCTATAATTGGCTTTGAAATTGCTGTTTCAATGATTATGTAGTTCTAATGGTTTACAATATTACTATTCTGTCAAGCAAGGATCCTTGATGTCTTATCGATGGGTATATGGTATATGGTTATGTTATAATATGCCTAATAAAGGTCAATTGAATTGAAAATTCAATATTACTATTTTAATTAATAATTTAATTATTATTTAATTTAATTAAGTATTATTAATTATTTAATTAATTTTATTTATTTATTTAATTATTATTAATTTAATTTAATTTAATTTAATATTACAATATTACAATATTATTATTACAATATTACATTTATTTACTTACTTACTAACAAGGTATCATTCAGAAATCTGTATTAGGTAAGTGATTCCTGTATGGCAGAATTCCTGGAATTCATATTCCAAGATTTACAAAGTCTCCACCCCTCAGCAACATTCACTTCTTGCTCAGAGACTCTCTATGACATCAAAACATGAATGCCAGTCTTTAGCTGCCTGTATCAACCTTTTTTTCTCATCCCCTGAAGTGCGAACAGAGAAGATCATTCAGTTCCTTGTGGATTTCACATATAGCTCTTGGTGCTGATGGGACCTTAACAGTTCTAACTACAAATTAATCATTTATCATATTTTATCCCACTTTTCCACAAAAAATAGTCTCAAGGCAGCTAACAATAGTAAAACACAAATCAGATTAATATCTCAGTTAAAACTTTTCAATAATGAAGTAAAGTTTAGGTCCTAGACCACTATTTGTATAATCAAAAGCTTTCCCCAATCTAGAGCATGATCATTACTGTCTCATCACTTTCACAAGTACATCTGGTGGGAACATGGGCGAGGGCAGGTGGAATCATGATGATGATCGTGGTGGTGGTGGCCATGATAATCATAGGATTACTTAATAAATTATTGTTTTAGATACCAACTCTTAATTCATTCCATCTAGGGATGAATGCGAATAAACTGAGCCAGCATGTTCTTCTAAGATCCTCATGAACCACCTGAATTCAGTTGATCAGTTTTACAACACTGGCCCTTCTATTAATTGTAGTGTTCTACCTAGGTCATTATTTCAGAATTCAATATCGTGTATATTTTACCAAAAATATATATATAAGAGAGAGTTAAGCATGACTACCTGTCACTGAAATCAATGGGCTTTGAGCACTTAACATTTCTTGGGTGGAAGCCCCCATTCTGTCACTATGCCCAACTCATTACATAGTTTATTCTGGAGCAGCCACATTGACTTCAGTGGCACTAAGCTGAAGAGGAATTGCAGTTTTCTTCCCTTACTTTTTTTCATTTTGCTGAAGGATAAAGTCTTTCCGGAAGCGATATTAAAGATCTTCCTGTTTTCTCTGGTATTTTCTAACTAACCCAGAAGTCCTTTGCTCCAACATATCACAGACGAAAACTGAGACACATGTGGCCGAGCAATATCACAGAATGGTCAAGATGGCAAAAGTTATTAATGAGAAAGAACACACAATCTACTGTGGCAGTTTGCTTTTGCCCAAATCTGAAGTGAAGGACAAGAGTCTCCTTATTTCCCCCTCACCCAATGTGACAACTGATTACAAATTACTTTTGTGCTTTAAACTCAGGTCCTTTCTGCACGTGGTTATTAAGGTGGGCCAATATGTCTTGCCACAGAGGTCTTCTGCACGTTGGAGTGGACTAGGTTCGGTTTATTTACCTTCGTTCCGCATGTAATTCCAACTAAATGCGTCCCCATGTGGTGGTAAAGCATGCTATTTGAAAACTGGAAGAAATCAGTTTTCCAATTTTCCAGATCGATCCAATTCGTACTTTCACAGTGGTGCAGACATGTACATTCGTGCCAACGTGAATTGGTGGTCAGGTAGCGCTCATGGGAGGGGCCAGGGGGTAGTATGAACTTTCGCACATATGCATGTATGCATGTACTCAATGACATACTAAACCACGCACACACAAAAAAGGGCCAATCACAGCCGATGGGGCGGGATGAGGGGAGTAGTGGGAGTGGCCACAGCAGAGGCAGTGTGGATTCATGAACTCGCACTCCTCAGAATCAGAATGGAACATACGCAGTAGCTGTGCGGAAGGAAATGAGGGAAAGTCTGCCTTGTTCTGAGCCCAGAAAATCCAGTAAGAAACGGCATGAACCGATTTACCAGCCTCGTGCGGAAAGGGCCTCAGTTTGCAGCAACTGAAGTAAGCTGAGCATGAAGGGGGAAAGTGGGAGGAGGAGAAAGAATCTGGGACATTTTAAAAGCTGGAGAGGAAGTGGGATGACCAGAAGATTAATTGGGATTGTTCTTGCCAAATAGAGACAGTTGTGCCTACATTGTGCAGGCACAAGCCTGCCCTCAACCAGCAGGATATACAGCAACATTTTATAGAAGCAAAATGGAATGTAACAGTACTGATCAATAGCCCCAAGACGTTGGGAAGTTTGTTGCTACACATCAACCATGGCGTTGCAGACTTGCATACCCCTCTGCCTTGCCCCATTCCCATTAGACATGCACAATTAGTATCAATCAATACACGGAAAATCCATCAATATACAATAGGAATACCATGATAATATCAGCCAGTACACATGGCAAGACGAAAGCATGATTCTCATTGCCTCTATCAAAAAAAGGCCTCCCAACACCTTGTGGTCAGCAGGAAGTTTGCATGTAAAAGCAAGAGAGTTTCCAAAACAAGAGTTCAGGTCTAGGGGGAGTTATGTGATTTCACTCAGTTAAGTTAAACCGGAGCCCTTGTTACTAACCTTCATTAGGCAGCTGTTTTGGTGGGCCTGAGAGCTCTGGGGGAAAGGGCTTTTCATGTACTGTGTTGCTTAGATTTGTTGTTCTCTTTAATGGTCTGTTTTTAATTTCTTGATGGTTGAATTATCTTTTAACTTTAGTGCAGTGCAAATGTTTAGCTGTATTTGTTTTAACTTTTGTAAGCTGCCTTGAGTCCCAGATTGAGGAAAAGGCAGGATGATTGTGATGACCATAATGAAGAAGATGATTCTCTTATCTATTAGCAGCTGTTCATTGAAGTTAGGTGATTCTCCACAAACGTGTTCCATATCACTTGTCTCATCTGTCCCCACGGCTCTGCTAATGTTGTCGTACTATAATTCCCATCATCATTAACCATTTCCCATCTTGGTTGGGGATAAAGACAGAGATACTAGCTCTGTCTGGAGGGGCATAACCCTGTCTTATATCATAGCGCTTTTGTTCCAATGAATACCAGATTATCACTACTCCAGCAGTTCCATTCTCTCATCATGGTGCACTGAAGCTCTTTCTACATTAAACATTAGGAAATCAGATTTGCCACAACAATGCCCTGGCTGTCTGCCACAGAACAGCTTTAAGCAGCTGTGTTCTGTCCTTAACCCTCATGCTTTCTCCTCTTCCTTCCTCATTATATCCTCAACATCTGTATTTGTAGCTTGTTTGCTTTAGTTATTTATCAAGATGTAAAGCCCGTCCAATCCTGCAACTAGGAACAACATAAACTAAACATGTTTTCAAAACCTGTAAAACAGAATGAAATTTTGCGTATTTTCATGAAAGTCTCCTACTAGTTTTAAAAAACTAGAGGCCAAACCATATGTGAAGCTACATACCTTCCAACATTTCACAGAATGCCAGGACATATGGCCAAGCACCATCAAAAAAATGGTCAAGATGGCAAAAGTTATTAATGAGGAAGACCACACAAGCTAAAAGAGGCTGTATCAGTTTGTTTTTACTTGAGCCTATTGAGAAGGGAAAGATTCCACCCCTTCCTCTACCTTTCTCTTCTGCTAAGTTAATTGAGTACAGACTAATTTTGTACTTTGAACTCAGGCCATTTCCACACATGGTGGTGGAAACGCCCTGTGCCGGTACTTACCGGACTTCTTGGCTCGACGCTGTAGTCCAGGCTGCTCCGGAGCAGTGCGTGGCCACCGCTCCACACTGCTCCCGGGACGAAAATGGTGGCTTCTGGTTGGTGGAGGCTGAAGCTCGTCAGCCTAAAGCCCGCCCCCGGCAGATCTGCAGGCTCGCACTGGTGCGAGCCTGCAAATCTGCACCAGAGCACCAGAATGGAGTGGCGTGCTCCATGCTTTTGAAAGACCTGTTTAAACAGGTCTTTAAAAAGCACGCTGCACACCCACTTCTGGACGTTCCGGAGCGGACTGAGGTGCAGAATTACAAAAAGTAGCCCGACCCAGTCACTCTACGGTGCAGATGTCCTCTTTGGAGGACGCTCTGCACCGTTTTTTTTAGCCTGTGTGGAAATGGCCTCAGTTTGTAGCAACTGAAGTAAGCCAAGATGAGCAGAGAAAGTGGAGGAGAAGGGAAGAAGTGGGACATTTATAGCTGGAAAACAGGATGACAGAGGATTAATCAGGACTGTCCCTGCCAAATTGGGACAGTAAGAAAGTATTCATTTTCCAGTATTAGCTCAGGTATGAGGCCAGAGGTAATACTAGAAAGTGAATGCCTTCCATCGACTCCTTCTCCTACTTTAAACCCACAGGCCTAAATCTGACTCTTAGTGGCAATACAGAACCAAATCCAGGACAGTTGGAGGGTTTGAGGCCAAACAGAAAGTTTTTGTTTAACTTGAAGGTTTTATTCTTCACCAAAATCAAACTGCACCAGCTGAGGAAAGGACTGGCAGTTATCAGGCCCTGAATCTAATTGTTAGTCCCAGCTTTAGTTGACTCATTTAATCAGCAGCTGAGTGGCAAGTTAACACTTACGTAAATTCAGCTGAATTGATGGGTCTACCCTGTTCAAGACTCATACCTGGATTTAGACTACAGTGGCCTCTCCACTTTTGCAAGGGTTCAGGGTGCAGAACCCTTGTGAGAGTGGAAAAATCACAAATAATCCCCCCATTCCCCTTCCCATTCCCTTCTGGGACTCTTCCCTCGCATTCCCTTATATTTTGCCCTGGTGCACATGTCTTCCTTCTCTGCACCTGGGCAAAAGGCAAGGGAATGGGAGGGGGTGCACTGGAGGCAGAGAAGGAAGGTGCTCCTCCAGTTCCTTTACCTTTTGCCCAGGTGGACTTGCCTTCCTTCTCCATGCCTGGGAAATAGAAAGGTGATAGAAGGGTGAGAATGCAGGGGGAGGGGGAAGCATGCATGTGCCTTATGAATAATCAAATTTGCAAAGGTGAAACCTGCAAATGTGGAGGGAAGATTGTATGCAGTACAGCAGGTATGTATGCTTAATCCTTTTCTACTGTAATTGAGAGACAATCCAATAGCAGTAAAGAAAAGGGTTAAAATTATTTTTTTTTCCTGCTACAACTTAAAAACCTGCCATGAAATGTAAAGATGGAATTAACCTAAGATATAGCTTGGGACAGCATAAACAAGGCACAGTTGGCAAGGTTTCTGAAGGATGCTGAGGCCTGGATGATGGTAAAGCTCTGGCATTGTTTAGACTCTGGTGGAAGACCTTTGGCTTTCCAAATGTTTTGAGACTCAGCTCCCAGAAGTCCCAGGCAGCATGGCGGTCGTACTGGATTGTTGGAGTTCTCATTCAAAACATCTGGAGAACAAAAGGATTTGTCCTGTACCTTGCTTTATGCATGTCTGTTTACACACCTACAATATACCTATGCACGCACAAATCATATGCCACCAGCTTCACATAAACACACAGTCCTTGAACTCTCACTATAATAGTTAGCAATCTAGTATTTCACAGAAAATGAAGTGATTGGAAAGGAACTACACAGTGGATGTATAGCAATGGGATGGCACTGGTCAATGGCTGGGGGCAGAAGTGGAAAGGAGAAAATAAGAATTGGGTCTCATCCAAGCCAGTGGAGAAATCGTTGTTGTGTGCCTTCAAGTTGTTTCTGACTTATGGTGATCCTAGGGTGAATCTATCACAGGGCTGAGTGTATGTGGTGCACCTAAGGTCACCCAGTGGGTTTCCATGGCCAAACAAGGAATTGAACCCTGGTTTGCAGGGTCATTGTCCAATGCTCAAACCACTATAGCATACTGGGTCTCATCACTACATTTGGCAATGGAATGTGTTCAAACAATATAGCAGCTGAAGTGGACTTTTTGGCTGGCTGTATCTCTCCTCTGTAGCTTTCATCAGCATAATGGTGCAACATGGAAAGTGGACAATTTGCACCCAAAGTATTACTTTTGATTTTAAAGATGGGAGCAGATGAAAGGACTTCTGACCTGGGGGATACTGAGTGAAATTTAAATCTGCCATTGGATAAATTCAGTGCAAAAGGAAAAAGAAAGTTGTATATTTTAAGAGCTTTGTATATAGCTATTGTTAGAATTACAGTAATATCATCAACTCATCTCTCTCTTTCTTGTTTATACAGGGGGGGGAGAGAGAGAGAGAGAGAGAGAGAATGTTGCTGGAAGAAAGAGTTTTGGTCTAGCATGACAAATACAAAAATTCATTTTATTGCTGTATACCAAGATATTGTGCTACCAAAAGAAATCAAGTATTCCTGAAGGATAATCATATATAGTTTGAAACACAGGAGAGGGAGGTATACCCCCTTATCCTTTCTAATGGAGATTTCTGGTTTGCACATGGTGGAGAAAGAGTTTCTGGAGCCTTAATGCATTTGTGAAAACTT
This sequence comes from Cyclura pinguis, assembly GCA_030412105.1. Classification (NCBI taxonomy): domain Eukaryota; kingdom Metazoa; phylum Chordata; class Lepidosauria; order Squamata; family Iguanidae; genus Cyclura; species Cyclura pinguis. Next base: position 33,406,040 of record CM059599.1, read on the forward strand.
TTTCTTGAACCACTTCTTCAGAGTAAAGGCAGGGAGACACATCTTGGGATGTACTTGTTGCTCCTGCTCTTGTTGTCATTGTTATTGTCATGTGCCTTCAGATCATTTCTAATTTATGGCAACCTGAAGGTGGACCTATCATGGGGTTTTCTTAGTAAGATTTGTTCAGAGGAGGTTTGCCTTTGCCTTCCTTCAAGGCTGAGATAGTGTTACTTGCCTAAGGTCGCCCAGTGGGTTTCTGTCCCTCAGCAGGGATTTTAACTCTGATCTCCAGAGCTGTAGTCCAACCATACCATGCTGGCTCTGACACATGCTGCTGTGTCACAAAAGCAATGTATTTACACAACAAATGGCCATGTTGGGCAGAATGCTAAGCTTCTCTTTCTAGATTTCTGCCTTTTCTACATCAAATCGCTTTTAAGTAAGAGTTGTATGTCCAAATGGATGCCCAATCCTACCTTTTGGACAGCCAGTGGATACAAATAGACAAATGTAATTTAATCAGTGATCCAAGAACACAAATTCAGATTGGAAGCTACACTCATTAATGCTAGGATAGTAAAGTGTCTAAATGGATTTGCAACTCTCTGTTTACTCCCTGGTTGTTACTGCTGTCTTTAAATCACTCTCACCTCAGTCTGAACATGAAGATTATATGTGGCAAAGAAGCTTCAACTCACCATTTGAATTAGAACCATCTGAGTTAGCAAATGGATACTAAGTGAGAACTCCTTTAAAAATGCCTTATTCTACCTGCAAGATATTTCTACCGGAGAGATACACAGACATTCAACGTCCATACCTGCAATATTAAATGACACAGATCCTTTTTATTACTCTATACTGCTGAATATATAAGTTCAGTTAACTGTCCACATAGCACTGAAAGTGCCATTTCTAAGCAGAATTAGGTTGCTGCAGTCCACGCACACACACACACTTATCCCAAACAGCCTACTTTGGTGTAAACAGTTTGTGTCAATCGAATCCCGTCTGGTTCTCACTCAGGAAAAAGCCATAAACTCTAATGCAGGAAGTGACTTGCAGTCCTTCACATATGATCTTTATTTTGGATATTCAAATCTTTAAGAAAGCAGAGTTGGGAGGAAGGTTAACACTTTGCAGATGAGAGCTCTCTATCTAAATCTGCTATCTCCTATAGTTTCCTGTGCTCAGAGCAATTTTTCAAACATTTCAAGCACACAACTTTGTTCTCAATTTAACTGTGTGGCTTTGACTCCAAGACATTTTTAATGCCCCAAATGATAAATTTCCAAGAACGACAACTGGGAGTTTTCCCCCCTCCCTCTCCCCAAAGACACAATTAGCATAATCTGCTAAAATCTGTTTTGTACAACATTTTCCAAGAGGGTTTGGATTATTACTTTTTGACAGACTGTTGCTTTCAGAAGAGCCATAGAGGAGTTAAAAAAAGAGGACCCCCTTTGGTTTGTTCAAGAGAAGAGGTACTGAGATGATATAGAATACAATACTGCCATCTATTGGGCTTTTGTGTTTTTTATGTAAGGGTCTGAATTTTCAGATTTTCTTAAGAGAGTCTAACAGGAAGGCATGCATGGCTGGCTCTGGCAGTTTCTTGTCATTTTCATGCATATCCCTTGTACCATCTACTAAAACCAATGAGTGATGTGATATTGTCATGTATAGCATTTTTCCACTTCCAGCAAGAAGCAACAGTCAATTGCAACAGTCAGTAGAAGGTGTTGAAAGCTAAGAAGATTCTTTTCACATTTGTTTTGCTAGATGTAAACTCAAATATGTGTCAAGAAAACATCGCCTGGGAAAACCATCAACCCCTTGTAACAGCAGGAACCTTTTCATACTACACAATTATAGCACTATGATTCCACTTCATCTGCCATGGTTCCAGCCTATGGAATCATAGGATTTGCAGTTTAGGGAGGGATACTTAGAATTTTGTAAGCCACTTTGGAATAAAAATGAATTGAGAAGGTGAATTTTCAGCCTGAGAGCTCCAGTGCATCATCGAACTACTAACCTCAGGATTCCTTAGGATGTAGCCATGGCAGTTAAAGGGGGATCCAAAAACATCTATATTTTGGACAAGAATTGCAACTAAAAGTGCTGGATGGTGACCTCATAGATACTGGAAATGCAGCAATGTTCAGTATTTAAAAAGTTAAAGGTTACTTAAATGGAGCAGCAGTAATAGAGTTACATAGTTTTGAATGACACAGAGTCCCCTCTCCTCTTATTCATCTAACCTAACCTTTGTGGAACATAAATTTATACTCTTATGGATCTTCCCACTACTTTTCTTCCTGCCCCCTTATTCTCTCATGTCCACCAAAAGTGAAACTAGCCTAGTACAGTGTTGGTTTAGCATGCCCAGAGAGTTTTTCCAGTTTTAATAGAGCATTGGTTTGTTTCTTTAGCCATTGGTGTCTCCACTTCTCAATCATTGCTAACCACTGCATACATGCACTCTCCGTCAGTGGGAACTTCAGCTTAAGAAGGCAAGAAGGTTCTGAGAAATGCAGCCAAGAGCCTCCTGGCTGTGTTGAGTCATAGAGTCATAGAATCATAGAGCTGGAAGAGACCACAGGGGCCATCCAATCCAACCCCTGCCACGCACAACACAGGCCTACAGTGAGACCTAGAAGCAGCACTGGAAGGGGTGAGGAGCCCTGAATGTCCACATAGTTCATATCTACACTGAAGAATGCAGGCATGGGGTACACCAGAAATGTAATGGACTGAGTATCTATTTATAATACTGTTTGGGGAAGAATGGAACTGTGGAGAGAGGGATCAACGGCTCTTTTTGATCTGTTTTTATTATTATTATTATTTTGGCCATGGAAAGGTTTGAGTTTATTGAGTTGACTTTACTGATGAACATGTTTATGCGAGAATCCTACAGCCAGATCATGGATAATGAGAAGGAGAGGTGGGAGGACAGGGAATCCTCCAATCTATAGTATTGTTTGTCACTTTAGAAAAATTAATAATCTCAAAGACTGGAAGTGATATGATTGCTGGACCTTGACCCTTCTCAGAGGAGAATAATCCAATAGGCTTTGCTGTGAGCCTTTCTTTGGCCAAGCTAACACACATGGATCTGGGAGAGAAAGAGAGGAGGCATGGAATTATAACAAAGCCACAGCTCCAACCTAGCATTTAGGCACCAAAAGCACTGAATTCTTTTCAAATGTGACGATTATTCCTGAGAAGTTGCAGCCAGTCTCTTTCTGGCACGCCTGCATTTTGGGAAATCATAAATACTGGAGATGGAACACATAGTTAGATCATCCATACTAAATTAGCTTTAAGGTTGGTCTGTGATTCCAACCCAGCTTTGGCACTGAATCTGGCCTCATGTAGAGGTCCTGACTGCCAAAAGAAAAAAAGAAAAGAAAGAAAAGAAAAAGAAGTTGTGGTGGTGGGGAAAAGAAACTCTGAAGGATTTCTGTGTTGCAGTGTTCAAATGCTCAAAGGCAAAAAGTCTTTTTGTGACAGTTTCTGGGGCAACAGATGCGCTTTGGTCAATTAAACAGTCCCATTTGAATCTGTTCTTCCAACATAGGGTGACTGTGTCCTACTTCATAGAGGGCAGTCCTTTGTTTGAAGGGTTATGAGACAGTTCTATATTTCTAAGCTATTTTAGAAGTGGGGGAATTCATGCTCCTCCAGAATACATTGGACTGCAACTTCATGGTTATCCTGGGTGTGGCTGATGGGAGTTGCAGGACAACAATATTTGAGGGTGATAACTTGTCAACTCCTGTTCTATTTGAAGGGCTGTTTAAAGGACAAAGGACTTAAGGACAGAAGGAAGAGCAAGGAAGGATCTTGAACATGGAGGAAAAGAATATTTGAAAAATGGTGCAAAAACCCTCTACTTTTCTCAAGTGTTGAGATCCTAGACTGACAAGAATCTTTGCAATTTTTTGCTTATTCTGTAAAAAAAAAAATCACAATTCTTTTTCTCAGAAAACATCATTTTTGGTACAGAAAGCCCTCAGTCCTGAGAAGAAAAAGAATGTTTTCTGTGCAAAATCTGTACAAATTTTGCACAGTAACTCCTGAACAGCAGATAGGTTTTGAACACCCTACATTTTTGGAAAACTTTCTCAAAGTGAGGAGTAAATTGCTAAAATTGCTCCCTGCTCCTTTGAGAACTACTTTGACAAAGAATTACATTTGTAAGAAGGTACCCATCAAAAGATAGTACCTGGACTATAGATTAAACAGGCACACAAGTTGCCTAGTCCTAGTTTACCCCACTATAGAGATGTTCCCTGTTTTGGTGATGCATTGGTTCTTCTTGAGGACTGGTAAATGGTTACTCTGTTTCTTTAAGTGCTCAGGCAGAGTGTATGGACCATTCTTATTTTTGTGTATTAAGTGTACTAGCTTATCTCTCTAAAGACCAGGTAGAGTTTGACAAATGGCAGTGTTTTTTCTCTTATAATCATTTTATTCAAAATTCACATATAAAACAAACAATTGTAACTGTCAGCTTAATTGAAATATTTCTGATCTTCCACACTGATCTAGATTTCATTATCAAGATTTCTTAACATGGTTAAAATATTGTACAACATTATACTGCTAATATTACTTGTTGATTCTTGCATTTCAATCTCCATATTCCCGCTTCATGATATATATCCTGTAGCCGCCTCATAATTTATCTTAAATCATGAATTACAGATTTCCATCTGATAGAACCCAGCAATCACCCGTTACAATTTGCCATTCTTTTTGTGTCTCATCGCCTGATTTCCCTTTTAATCTCTGAGAAACCATATCAGCATTTTTGTTTTCAATAAGTGTACCCCACCATTGTTCTATTGTGGGTATCTGCTGAGTTTTCCACAACTTTGCATATTCAATACTAGCTGTTGTTATCATATACAGTAATATTCTCCAATACTTCTTTATACCAGTACCTTCTAGTGTATCAGTCATATTTAACAAATACAATTCTGGTGTCTTAGCAAACTGAACTTTCATTAATGCACAAATTTTGTTATGTATTCCAGTCCAATATTTCTTAGCTTTTGGACGACAAATGGCAGTGTTAACACACTCAGAAATGTTACAACCTCTGCTCCCTACTGGCAAAACCTTTCCCATGCTACTTGCTTGCTACTCTGGTCACAGGAAGTAGAGGACCTTCTTGTCTTGTCTTCCTGCACCACAGAGAGCCACCACAGTTTGTGTCACCTGATTTGGTACAACAGGCCACTCTGCTGGAAGTGCAGTGCATCATGGTTTGGGCAAGGCACAGGAGGCAGAACACAGCAGCCCCCAATCCCAAGTACAGGTGGTTTGATCCAAACTTAACCCCCCTTCCCTATGCTAGTACATACTACATAAAAGGGAAGTACATTACTGCAGAAGTTAATGTGGTGTGACTTCTTGAAAAGTAGAAGGCAGCATAAACCACTTGGAAATAAACTAAGCCAAGAAGAGAAAATAGCCCAAAGGTTGCAAATAAGCTGTCTAGTATTAGAGCCAAAACAGGAATTATACTTGCCTTTTCTTAACATCTTGACACTGTTATAGTTGACTACAGGCAAAGATGGAGCTAATCTTATAGCCTGCACTTAAGGAACCATGTTTGTCATTTGTGATAGAAAGGTAAGCTTATTTTTGCCCCTGGTTGTTTCTATGTGGATGTGCATAAGAATCTATTCCAAGATCAATAGGGAATACAGTAGGCTCTCCACATTCACTAGGATTAGGGGCACAAGACCCTCACAAAAGTGGAAAAATCACAAGTATCAATATGTGTGCGAGTCTGTGAGAAGTGGACCAAGCCATGGTGGAGACAGTGGCCACCCAGGACCTATACCAGGTCAGGGAGAGGAGAGGGAAGGGGGGTGGGCACAGCAGTCCTATACTTCCTGTCTCTCACCCATCTCCTTCCTTGGATGTCAAGGAGCATCCAGAGAGTACTTGTGGTGTTGAGAAATCAGGCTGTGAGCCATTCTTAGCTGGCCAAGCAGCAGTTGGTAGAAGAAGAGAAGGATCAGGGGCAGTTTTTTTAAAGGACTATGTGGCCTCATTGGAGGCATTGAGAGGGAAGGCTCCCCTGGAAAACAAGCACCTGAGGTGGGGAGCAGGAGTTGGAGAAACAAATAATTAAATCTGTGGAAGTCCCACCACAATTGTTGGAGGGTTGACTGCATTAAAAAAACATACCTGAGCACCTTCTCTAGAAAAATATGTAGCAACTGCTCAAGATCATGCAAATCACTCCTGCATGATTACCTATTATTTATGTATTTATTTATTGAATATATACCCAACTTGGTTCCCATGATGGGATACTAGAAGGATGGGGGAAAGGCAATGCCTTTAGGTGATAACAAAGTAGTCGTCAGATGGCACAGAAAGTTTCAGTCATGTCAGTTGAACAAGACATAGAATGAAATGAGGTTGTGAAACAGAGTGGCTTTAGTTGAAGTTTGGTTCCTCAAGCATCCACTCCTTCAGCCCTTTTCTTTCTCCTTGCAACATGAGAGTAACAGTAGACTATATTAAAGGACTTTTGTAAGGATTCCTGTTGAAGAGAAGTGAGTGGATTCAAGTTTAGCCACCCACTGAAATCAGTGGGATTTAAATTAGTCATAGCTAATTTTACACCCAGGCATTTCAATGGATATACTGTTATGGGTAAATCTGGATATAGATATAGATATAGATATAAATTTGTGTATGTACATATGCCTGTTTGTATCTAAGATAGCAGGAAAAAAAAAGCTGGAAATACATTTTACTAGGGTTAAAAGCATATGTAGACACACAGATGTGCAACATATCTGTGTATGCTTTGCATACTAGCCAATGCCAGGCCAGAATTCAAGGCAGCATGAATACGTTTGTGGGAACTGTCCCCTCCACAGACAGACTAGATAAAGTGTAGCCTCCCCAAAACTGCGATATCATGTACCATCAAATCAAGGATGAACATTGTTGCTACGAGAGCAAGCTTTAGGAACTGCACCTCCGGAGTCATTCTTGTATTGCCTCTCTCATCCATGAGACATAGAACTCTGAATAGAACTCTAAATATTTCTGTGGAATCCTAGAATTTGTAGTTTAGGGAAGATTATTTGGAATGGTTGGCCAGAGAGCTCTACTGTCTCAGTAAACTACAACACACACACACACACACACACACACACACACCCCTGCAAGATTCCATAGGATGCAGACATGGCAGTTAAAAAGGAGTCATAACTGTGCAAACTCTCCAAAAGTTCACAGATGAAAACTAGGATATGTGCAGCCGAACAACATCAGAATGTAGGCAAGATGGCAAAATTATTAATGAGAAAGAACACACAACCTGGCAAAGGCTGTAGCAGCTTGCTTTTTGCCCAAGCCTACTGGAAAGGGGAAGGTTACATCCCCTTCTCTCCTCTCCTGAGTTAACTGAATGCAAAGTACTTTTGCACTTTGAAGTCAGTTTGCATCAACTGAAGTAAGCTGAGGACAAAGCGGGGAAGTGGGAGGAGAAGAGAGAAACTGGGATGTTTTAAAAACAGCTGAAAAAGTGGGACAACAGAGGATTAATTGGGACTGTCCCTGCCAGATTAGGACATTTTTGGGATATGTTTCTTTAATGTGAAAGAGTCCTTGAAGAATATATTATGCATACTGATAAACTGTACTAGGTAGCAAAATAGATTGCAAACTGTGTAGTGCAAAAGGCTCCTATGACTGCATTCACATTATCATGGCCTAGAAGTGCAACATGGAAAATCTACACTGGATGTGAATCAAACTTGACTTGGATTCTTTTAAAAGGCAGAGGTATGCATTTACACACCCATATGCATGCACACCACATATTCTTTGGAAAAAAAAATAACATAATCTTTTCACAAATCCCATTCCCAATACAGCTAACAAAATACATCCAACAGCAGCAGATCCTTCCAGTACCATACAAGTTCAATCGTTGTTCCACTGGTTAAAATCCAGACTTCAGACAGAGAGATTCTTTCTCCAAGCCTATTCATATGTGCCTATTGAATAATGCTAAACTCATACCGAAGGAAATAAAAATATCGTTCACAATTAACAAGATTTCCATCTGTGTAGTCTCTGCATTTTTACAAGACATCTAGCAATCAGTTTGGTTTCAGAATCTTACTTTTTAATGATCAATCTCTCTCTCACACACACATACAAACACACACACACTCTCCATGGTCCACGCTCATTTATTGTTCTGGCTTTCCCTCTGACCACTGGAATGTAGGCCTATTGTTTCTCACTCTAAGGAACAAACATTGCAGAACTTGGCAAGAGGCCTTTATTATTTTTAGAAAGCTTGGAAAGGCTTTCTCCCTGTATTTTATAGACTGAGCGGCTTAATGCCATATTTTTATGTGGTCACAGTGCCATCTATTGTTGAAATTTCAGACAGCAGATGATTCACAGCAGCAAATACTTTCTAAAGACTGAAGGCATGTGGTCCTGAAAAGTGTCTTGATTCAACTGCGCCACCTACCTTTGTAAAAGGCACTTAAGCCATCCTAACAGTTGTTGCAAGCACATTATAAGTACTGTACTGAGCATGACTTCTTTAACAGGAAATTTGGTACCAGAGGCAGAAATAACATGGGGAAAAATGGGATAGGTTCCTACACAACAAGAAAAGAAGAGCACTTTAACAAATGTCATCAACTTTTTGATCAAAACTAACAATATGCACATATGAAATGAAACAACCAGGTCAGGTTAGCCTTGCTTAAGTAACAAATATTCTGAAGCTTCCAGACACCACTTGAAAACGTCTTCAAAATATAGGTAGGGTGTGACCCCAGGGTCTAGAAATTGACCAATAGTTGTAGCAAGCATCTAAAGGCTTAACAGAAGGCTTAACAAGGCAAAGCTTGCAAGACAGCAAAAAGCTTTAAATAACAAGATTAATGAAATGAAACAAGCTAAAATAGGGAAGCAAACACAAGCAGATGCTAGAGTGTGTTAGCCCTGTGGTCTGCAATGTCAAGAGCACCTCATGCTAGACAATTGGAGGGGGAGCAACCACAAGAACTGAACTGCAGTTACCTATAGCTTCATTGAGCTTCATTGTTATATTCTTTCACAACCTCAAGGCAGGATTTAGTATTATAATTTGGGACCACCTATATGCATATATGCAGTGCTTGAATGCTGACATAATAATGTAATCATGACATAATGTCCTACATGTATGGAGTTATCTCTTCCCCAGCGAGGACCATGCAATCCTTGTCAACTATCTGAAATGTAATTTCACTTGTGTTCAGGGAACACTTGATTTGCCTGAGTGCCTTGTGTTCCATTCTGCAGACCTTTCAATAAAAGAGCTTTGATCGCTCTCATTGTGGCTTATCAGCTAGTGCACTGGGCCAAAAGCCTGCCTAAAGTCCCTTATCTGGGAAAAATCCAGGTGACAATATGCATATGTGAAATGAAACAACCAGGTCAGGTTTGGCTTGCCTAAGTAAAATGTGTTTTGAAGCTCCTAAAGACCATTTGAAAACTTCTTCAAAATATAACCAGGGATGATGTTTTTTCCTCTCTCTCTTTCACCAGTCTCAGCTTCTCTGACTGTTTCCATTCTAGTGGTCAGACCTATAAATCAATGTTTCTTTAATATGCTAGGAGACAGCTGGTAGGGCAAGTTTATCTGCTTTCCCTTTTTCTCTCTGATTTGCTATCCATGCATGCTCAGTAATGATTTCTGGACATATCTGCTGCCTGCCTTGTCTGTTGTAGGCAAGCGCACACAGCTGTGGTAGGATTGGCTAGAAAAGAATCCCATTCTTCTCCATCTCATGGCTTCATTGCATTGTTTACTGCAGAAAAGCTGCTCAAACTGGTCACCAGAAGTCTATTTATCCAGACCTCTTTCACTGTCCTCTCAATGCAGATAAATCAAGCTAGATAGACAAAGGGGCTGGGGGACATAAAAAGACTGTAAAAAGAAGGTCCCTTGTCAGAGGTGTTGTTAATTTAGGCAGACTTGTATACCCAGTTCTAGAAATATACTAATGGCAATGGCAAAGCTTTGCTCTGTTACCGCCATTGCTAGCCCGAGCTTGTGGAATATAAAGATATCTTTTGATATCAATAATTCGGCCTCCTTTACCCATTCCTCTCCACGTGCTTGCAAGGTCCCCCGGACAAGCCCGCAGACAGGCACGGCCAATAATTGCCGTAATATTCCAACACAATACAGGCGGGCCAGAAATAGCCATCCCGCCACTTCAGGAGACCTCAAGGCAAGCACCTCAATTATGTATGCACGCAACTTTCAAAAGATCCTCTGCCTCACGCTGGCAGCTTGATGATCGGACTATACAGCACTCAAGCACTCCGCGTTTGCATACTGTCCACCCTATTGACAATTTGGCTATAACTCAATCATTCAAATTCTGACCTTTCGGAGCCTTTGTCTCCAGCCCCAAATCCATTGTTTTCCCCAAGTCCGAACTAGCCTGCGGTCACAATTTTCCCTATAAGAACCCCTGACTTTGAGCTCTTCCTTGGATCGCTTTTGGCTTCCATCTCGCCTTGCTGTCGCTTTGTCCAGCAAGCTTTCCCCTCAGCTCCACGTGCTGAGATCCACGCTCCCCAGCTTCTCCGCTTCTAACCAGGCTTCAGGACAGGTGGAGTATTACCCAAACCAACAACTCCTCTAAAAATCCCTCTATCCCACTCCAACCTTTATTTCTTTAGTTGTCTGTGTGAGTATGCTGCATACACTGTTTGATTGTATTTTTAATAAAATAACTTTTATTATTTCAACTTCTGCATGCTCCTTGACTCGGCCTGACCCCGTAAACATAGGGTTCAAGATCTCGCTACGTTACCCTGCCTCTCGCATTGCTAGGCAGTCCTCTTGACTAATTTCCCCAACTTATATAATTGAGAGCGCATTTAGGTGTCCCTCTCGGGAACCCCAGAAATCAGGGTAACAGCTCTTAGACAGCCACACTGGTTTTGGTGAGTTATTCTCTATGTACACTGTACTGTTATGCAAACTGATGGTCAGTCAGTTGAGTAGGGACGGGGGGGCAATGAGGGAGGTTTGCCCCTAGCGGCAATGTTTTTGGGGCATCCTGGCTCATAGCCATGCCCCTGCGCACTGTGGCCACATCCCCGTGCACCATGGCCATGCACCCACACACCGAAGCCATGCCCCCATGTACCATGGCCATGCCCCCATGCTATAGCCTCACTTCCTCCATGCACACCAAGCTCCACCACTGTGGTCAGTTTCTCTCATTAAAATGATACAAAGAATAATTCAGCAGATTAACTTATGTGCATTAGCTCTCTTTCTAAAAAGGTATGTGTGTACTCCTTAGCTGGAATGAAGGAGCGTCCTTCTCCCCAATTCCTTCCATTTCTTCAAATTTCTGAAACAAATAAATGCAAAGGGCATGCTGCAAATGCACTGTGTTAGTTTTGCTTCCACTTTCAAAAATAAATAAATAAATAGACTAGCCTCCCTTTTCTGCGCAAAGGAAATGCAAAGCCAGCAGAAGAAAACATATCTTTAGGAAGAGAGAGAGAGAGAGAGAGAAAACTTCTCATAGCAGAACTTGAAGAGAAGGAAGTCACACAGTATTTTTTTATTTTTGTTTTTGTTTTAACAAAATGACTTTGTCTCTTCCAGATTAGATGCACTGTACCATCTGGTGAGGAAATGGAAAACCACACAAGAATGATTTTTTTTTTTGAAGAAAAATACAGTTGGCCCTCCACTTTTGTGGGTTCAGCATTTGCAGATTTGATTATTCACAGGTTATTTTATTTATTAAAATATTATTTGTGAATTTGCCCCTGCCATGGAAAAAAGTATGTTCTTTCTAGAAATATCTAGGTTCTCCAATGCAGTTCTGCCAGAAGTGGACTATAGAATTTTGCTGGAGGGCCTAGAGATTCTTAGAGAAATATTTTTAGGTTAAAAAAAATAGTATTCACGATTTTTATTTTTATTTATGGTTTTTCCAGTTGCACAGGGATCTGGCATCCCTAACTGCTGCGAAAGTGAAAAGTTGACTCTAATGGAAAGTTAATTATCCAAATAGTGCCTGAGTCAAAAGAACTGTGTTGATTCTCCCAGTTAGTGATGACATGAACTCTAAATCATAGAACAGGAACAAGAGGGGAAGAGCCCATATGTCTTCTTAAAAATGAAACTCAGAGGCAAAATTTTACAGCAGATTTCAGTGATGATAACTTCTTGAGGCAGAGGTGGGCAGACTGCAGCCCATAGGTGGTCCTGCAAGCCCCCTACCACTCCTCCCAAACCCTGAAAAGCCCTCAATGTTTTTTTTTTTAAATCCAGCATACTTTTTGGAGCAATGTTTGCACCAAAATCACACAATAAGACCTCCAACTGTATGAAAGCATGTAAAAATACTCCACTCTACTTTCATAATTACCCCGGAACACTATACTATCTCCCAATACCTCTATTTTTCTCTACAGTCCTGCTTAAAAATAAAAAGGTGACAGGAAGTAATACAATATGATGTCCTGTCACCATTTTGAGAGGGGCTGCAGAGGAAAACAGATAATTGGAGTTTCTGTAGGAGGGATGCAGCTCACAGATAGAAAATTGGTCCCTGGCCACATACAGCTACTTACTCGTCTTGTGAGGTCCTCTTTGAAAGAGTTCAGCTATCTGTATTTTGCTTACATACTGGGCTAAACACAGGCAGTTGTGGACATTCACAGAATAGCAGAGAAAATCTGCGCATTATTTATTATTTATTTCTCACATTTTCTCCAGCACCAGGACTCAAGGTAGATGGTCAACTACTAAAAATACAAGTAAAAGATACTTGATCGATAAAACATGCAAAAATAAAGATAGAATTGAAGGAGCAATAGAATTAAGAACATTTTAAGACATATCCATTATAAAGCAAGAAGTAAGAACAGTGCAGTACAATTGTTAAAAGCCTTTTTGCCTTAAATACGGCAACATAAAGAAACCCTCTGGCCATACAATCATGTTCAAGGAATGCTACATAATATGCATTCATGAGAGAGATTTTGCACACTGCCAAGTTTATAAATATCACAAGCAAGTGGGAAACATGAATACAGAAAGAGCAATGAACAAAATTCTCCTTCTGTGCTGGGAATTTTCACTCATTCTCCAGTACTATCTAAAACTTTGTACAATTGACCAGAGACTATAAGTAACATATTTGTTATTATGTGCCTTCAAGTCACTTCTAACATATGGTGAACCTATCACAGGATTTTCTTGGTATGATGTGTTCAGAGGGAATATGCCTTTGCCTTCCTCTGAGGCTAAGAGAATGCGACTTGCCCAGGGTCAACCAGTTGGGTTTCCATCGCTGAGCAGGGATTTGAACCCTGGTTTTCAGAGTCATAGTTTGATACTCAAACCACTACACAACAGTGACTCCCAAATAACACACACACACACATGTATTGCTGTTGTGTGCCTTCAAGTCATAGCAACCCTAAGGTAAACCTATCATAGTGTTTTCTGGGGCCGAGAGTGCATGATACACCCAAGGTCACCTAGTGGGATTCCATGGGAATCCAAGGTCATAGTCTAATGCTCAAGCCACAATATCACTCCCCCTCTCTCTCTCCCTCCCTCCATATACACATACACACAGACACACATGACATTACACACTCAGCTCCAGAAAACCTGTAATAGGTTTGCCTTAGGACCATCACAAATAGGAAACAAGTTGAAGGCACACAACAACAATATGTATACACAAACGAATGTATGTGTATTTCATTTTTATATTTTATATCTACAGTACATATAGACACATGCTCAAGACACACACACACACACACACATATGTATATAACCAGCAGAAGAGTATAGTGTGAAGATAACCCATTGACAAGTTTTATTTATTAAAATAGTTAATACAGTAGTTATATACTATTCTTTATCATGAGGTTTCAGGGCAATATACAGATAACAAGATATAAACAATTTAAATCAATTCCACCTTAAAACAAAAAAAAAATGATTTAAACACAATAAAAATATATTAAATAAGTAAAAACAGCTTAAGAGGCTGAAATGGTTAAAACTGTATACATGTACAAAAGTAAATTAGGTCCCAAAGATTTTACTAAAAAATGAAGTTTTGACTAGGTGCCAAAAAGAGACCAATTGATGCCAAATGGATCTTCAAGGAGAGGACAGTCCACAAATTGGGAGCCAAAGCAGAGAAGGTCCTCTCCCATTTCCAACCAGAATGTATTGCTCCCACTGGTGGGAACAGAGAGAAGGGCCCCTCTAGCAGCTCTCAGTTCTCAGGCAGGCATGTACCATATTTGCCAGCATATTAGATGCACTGGTGTATAAGACGCACTCCATTTTCAGACCTTATTTTTTAGGAAAAAAAATTTTAGTACCCGGCTGAGGCAAAATACATAGGAAGAGGGGGAGTGAAAGGAGATGTGGCACGAGGATCATCCCTTTCCCTGTTTTCCTTTTGAGGATTCCCCTTGGGCAAATCCCATTCTCTCAGCCTCAGAGGCAAGCCATGACACCCCCCTGAACAAATCTTGCTGGGAAAACTCCTCCATAAACTGGAGCTGAGTTGCAGGCACTTAAGAAAAGCAACTGGGAAGGGAGAATGAAGACAGGAGCCACTGAGCCCTGTGCAGAAAAGGAGGCAACAAAAAGAAGGGGCTCAAAGCATCTGGGCCTGCTGCTCCTCTTCCTTCTAGGCCCCCCTCTTCTTGACTTATTTCCTTCCTCCATCCCCCACTAGCAAGATGGTGGAGGCTGGGGTAGAAAACAGGAGCAAGCAGCTCTTCCGGAAAAAAACAAACCTCCTGTTCAGGCTGGGAGGGACGAAAGCGCACCTCCATCCCACTCCTTTCCTCCCACCCAGGAACAGAAACCAACAGGGTTTTGCAGGCTGTGCTGAGCAGGAGCCAACCAACTGTGTGTGTCTGGGGGGGCGGGTGGACTAGGAAAATGCCCCCTTACTCCCCACTGTCCCCAGGTGGTTGGCTCCAGGAAAAGAGGGGTGAATGGGAGGAAGGAGGGAGGGGCTGAAGCAAGGTGGGCTGTTCCTCTCTTAAAAGGACTGCCAATGTTTTCCCACTTCCTTTTTTTAAAAAAACTCAGAGAACTTTATTCTCCATAAATACATAGTCTATAGAAGGATTAAACACAAGAAGTAAGACTGTATAAAGTACAAGCCCTGCTCTAAGTCAATTGTTTGCAGTAGTTTTCAAAGTACCGTTTTTACTGGTGTATAAGACCCACCCCATTTTCAGAAGGCAATTTTTTAGGGAAAAAAGTGCACCTTATACACCAGCAAATATTGTATATATAGAGATACTCTTTCAAATATTGATGTCTCAAGCTGGGCTTTAAATGCCATCATCAGCACCTCGAATTGAGCATCAGAAGCAAATTGGCAGCCAGTGCAGTTCCTTTAAGACCACTGTTATGTGTTGTCTAAATGATATTCTGGTCTCAGTACTGCATCTTGGATTACCAATAGCTTCTGAGTCATCAAAGGGAAGCGCCACATACAGTTTATTTCGTCAGTGTTAGCAGCTTTAATTTCATGATTTCTTTTTGCAAAGGATTTTTTTTTTCAAAAAAAAAAAATAGTCCATAAGTTCAGAAAGAAACTGAAAAATGTGCAGAAATCTTATAATCTTCCCCAGGAGTGAGAACTTTTGAAATTATGGGGTTTTAAAATTTTTTTTTATAAATTTTATTAAACATAACAACAAATAATAATACACATACATTGCACAAACTCATCTTAACATAACACACAATACACAAATAATAATACATTAAAAAAAAAGTGGTAACATCCCAGAAAAAACTAAGAAATTACTTCTATATACACAGAACATATAACATAAATTAATTACTTCACTTTTGAAATTATGTGAGAATAAAAACAAAGATTTCTTTTTCTAATGTGAGTGTGTGTCTAATCATTAGTTTTGACATCGAATGTTTTAATAAGTGTAGATAACTAAGTGGAATCTTTATTTATTTAGTACATGATCAGTGGTTAGTTAAGATAGTTATAAACATATGAATTATACTGAATAATTGCCAGGTTCATCTGTATTCTTACAGGTATTGCTGCTGCTGCTCTGACTCTAGGAACCAGCAGCATGCACCTGTGGCTTGACTAATGTGCTAGTCTGATAGAAGTACAAAACAGCAGTAAACATTGGAACTGGTATACCGATGAACTGCAACTCTTAGCACCACCCCAATATATGTGGCCATACGTGCAGAGATAAGCTCTTCAGCCAATGTGGAGCAATGTTTTTAGATAAGCTTTGGTCAGAGTGGTGGTTTCTTCCCCTAAGTTGATTTTTGGTGTTCACCTAACAAAGAGTTTCTTTGTTATCTTGAATATGTTGTCTACTTTTGTCTCACAATGTATTTATTACCCTATTGTCTGTCAGACAGTACAACCTGAGAAATAGGAAGAAATCATGAAGAAAGAGAATGGGGCACAGGAGGATTGCTGAACAGAAGCAGAATGATAGCCTCCAAAGGAAACAGCACATATTGAAAAGTGTCAGCCCCAAACAGTTAACTTTTCCCAGCTATGTCTGACAGTGTTTGTATATAGTTGGGAATGCATGCATAGCGGGAGCCAACATGGTTTGAGTGTTAGACTAGGATTCCAGGAGAACAGGGTTCATATCATGGCTTGGTCATGGAAACCCCCAGATGACCTCAGACAACTTACACTTTCTCAGTCTAAGACATGTTTATAGCCAACATTCTATCACTTTGGAGTACAGCCAACAAACAGAGCCCAGGACAGGGCAGAACAGATAGCTGGTGTGGTTCTCAGCGGCTCCTACTATGTTGCAAAGGACAAGGTAAATAGGCTATAGTATGGGACGTGTGTGTATGTATAGGTGTGACGGGTCCACTTATTACAGCACTGCACACATCCTATGATTGGCATGGTTTAATTGGCAAATAATATTAGATTGGCACTATATTAATTGGCATTGATATAAATGATACCTGAGGTGATGGCAAGGTCACACTGGAGGAGGTAAATTACTGACTGTAAACGTGACATGGCAGGTCAGGTCAGCCACAACTACCTCTTAGACAAAAGACCCAGCCAGTTCAGGACAATAGCACAGCCACTCTGAATACAATAGGCGTGAAACACCAAGCTGGACTCTCAAAGCTGAAATAGGGAAGTTCCCATCAAATTGTGGTTGTCTTAACCCTGATCCCCGTACATCTGGATGTGTCCCTACTGTTTCCTCACCTCTCCACAATACTCAGTTATTATGACAACCATTACCCCCTTGTCACTCAAAACACTAAGACCATGAACTCTGTCCAGATTTCATTATTTGTGTTGCAACTCCCTGTGTCTGCTTAGCTGGGAGTGCGAGTCACAAAATACCCACAGGATATTTTTGTGGTACAAATACCCTCGATTTTAGGCTGTTCAGTGCCATTTCTCGCCATTCCAAATACCACTCTGTCCATCCAATTCCCAAACAAGAACTGTCCTTAGGTTCCTGCTGTTACCCTGATTTCTGGGGTCCCTTGGGGGACACCTCAATGTGCTCCACGTGATGGGGAATGGAAACTAGCCAGAGCACAAGCAATAGCAATGCGAGAGGCAGGGTAACATAGCAGGGTCTTTTACCCAGTTTTTACAGGGTCAGGCCAAGCCAAAAACCAAACAAAAATGTCCAATAAGTGATTTTATTGAATGCAAGTCTCATGCACCAATGCAATCGTGCCCACATGCACCGAAAAACCATTAAGAAACAAAAGAGAGGAAATTGGATAGAGGAGTATTGGAGGGGTACAACTGGGGTAATACTGAACCTTTTCCTGAAGTCCTGGGTCCGGGAAGGCAGCAGAGAAGTAGGGGTCAGCATGGAGAGGGCTGAGAGGATCACTCAACAGACAGAGCAACGGTTTGCTGGGGTGACTGGGAGTGATCCAAAGAACTGCTCAAAAACTGGGACTATTTGTAGGGGAAAAAGTACGTGGTGGGCTAATCCTTTCCCAGGGAGAACAATGGGTGTTGCAGCGATAACAAAGCTCCACCATGGTAATTTCCTTTGTGTGATGGGATTGCAAGGTGTTGCCAAAGTCTCAGGATCTTCGGCTGTGTTAGTTTGTGGTGTGACTTCATGTAAATGGTCCTTGCCTGATGGAATATTTGCTCAACTTGGGGCAAACACGCTAATCCCCTCAAGTCAGCTTCTCAGGGGCTGAGGACCCTTTGTTTATTGTGGGTTTGCACAGCTTGAGGTCTCCTGGGGCTACGTGACTGGGGATTTTACTGGCCTGACCCCGTAAAAACTGGGTACAAAGACCCCGCTAGGTTACCCTGCCTCTCGCTTTGCTATAGCTCATGCTCTGGCTAGTTTCCATTCCCCATCACGTGGGGCACATTGAGGTGTCCCCTAAGGAACCCCAGAAATCAGGGTGACACTGCCTAAGCCACATTGCTGCTTTCTCTGCTTCACTCTATATTATAATAGTTGGCTTTGTATCAAATGTACCCTGATGTGACTGTATGGCCAAGCTGGACAAGAGGAGGACACTGGCTGGACACATGTATTGCAAAGTAGGTCAGAAACCCCTCTAGGCATAGCCAGGTCATAGTCAGGAAATCACCAGGAAACTCCAGAGATAGTAGGCTTAAGCTAACCATAAGTACTCTGCTTTTGGACAATAGCGACAGGGAAGTTTCTACCAAACCGCTGATTGTTTCAACCCTTCTTTCCACTGACCTGTAAATCTCTCCATTGTCTGCACACCTGTCCAACCATTAAAGAGCTATCACAACATCCATTAGTCATTTGTCATGAAATGCTAAGATTGTTAGCCCATTCCGGACCTCATTGTCCATTCTGCAAATGCTGTTGTTAACTCATCTAGAGAGCCATTCATACCCTTGCCCTCCAGGCAGAAATCATGGATAAAAGCCCCCAGTTTTGGTCAATCAGATGCAATACAATGCTTGCTGGTAGCTTCCCCTTCTCTTAGGGTTTCCATGTTGGTGTTCCAACTTATAGACATATGCTTTTTAATATGCCGGGTTGGCTGGTGAGACAGGCATATCTGCTTTCTTCTTTTCTCCCTATTTTGCTGTTGACGCATGCTCAGAGATTCTGGAGGCAGCTGCCATTTACTTTTTCTGTTGTAGGGAGCTACAGCTATACAGCTACAGTAGGATCAGCTAGAGTAGAATGCCACTCTTCCCCAGTTCAATCTTTATTGCATTGTTTACTGGTTAAAGGAAAAAATCATCCCTGGAGGAAGCTTTCAAGTGGTCTCTAGAAGAATCAAAAGCTTTCTTTCTACTTATGCAAGGCTTACCTGACCTGGTTGTTTCATTTCAGACGCACAAATTATTGTGGTGGTGTGCCTTCAAGTCATTTCCAACTTATGGTGAACCTATCACAGAGTTTTCTGGGGCTGAGAGTGTATAATGTCTTCAAGGGCACCCAGTGAGTTTCTATGACTGATCTTCAGAATCATAGTCCAACACTCCAACTACTACAATATGCTGGCTCCCACTAAAAGTTTTTTTTTCCCCAACTGCTCTTTTTTTTTTTGTGGTGAAGAAACTTTATTCTTTCCTTGTTATTTCTGCCTCTGGTGCCAAATTTTCTGTTAAAGAAGTAACACCTAGGAACACATCTGCTTTGTTAACCAAGGTATACTTGTGTATCAGATATGGTTGGTACCCTGATGGACAGGGACTAAAAAGGCCTATGAAGCTGAGCACATTTGAAAAATGGGACTGTGAGACTAGTCCATGTTCTCCCAGGTAAAAGCCTTGCTCACCTTTGACAATTTCAGTAAGGCCTTTAACAAAGTTCCACATGACATTCTTACAAAGAAGCTAGTAAAATACAGGCTGGACAGGGCTACTGTTAGTTGGATTTGTAATTGGTTGACCGACCAAACCCAAAGGGTGATCATGAATGGCTGCTTTTCATCCTGGAGAGAAGTGACTAGCGGGGTGCCACAGAGTTCTGTCCTGGGCCCAGTGCTGTTCAGTATCTTCATCAACGACTTGGATGAAGGAATAGAGGGCATGCTCATCAAATTTGCAGATGACACCAAATTGGGAGGGGTTGCTAATACGCCAGAGGACAGGATCAAAATTCAAAATGACTCGGATAGATTGGAGAGCTGGGCCAAAGCTAACAAAATGAAATTCAACAGAGAGAAGTGTAAGGTCCTACACTTAGGTAGAAAAAATGGAATACAGAAATACAGGATGGGGGACACGTGGCTGGATAGCAGTACGTGTGAACGGGATCTAGGAGTTTTAACAGACCACAAGCTGAACATGAGTCAGCAGCGTGATGCGGCAGCCAAGAAAGCCAATGCAATTCTCGGCTGCATCAATAGGAGTAAGGTGTCTAGATCGAGGGAGGTACTGGTACCACTCTACTCTGCTTTGGTTAGATCTCATCTTGAATACTGTGTCCAGTTCTGGGCACCCTGATTCAAGAAGGACATGGTCAGGCTGGAGCAGGTCCAGAGGAGGGCGACCAAAATGGTGAGAGGCCTGGAAGCCATGCCCTATGAAGATAGACTTAGAGAGCTGGGTATGTTTAGTCTGCAGAAGAGAAGGTTAAGAGGGGACATGATAGCCATGTTTAAATATTTGAAGGGATGCCATGTAGAGGAAGGAGAGGGCTTGTTTTCTGCTGCTCCAGAGACCAGAACAAGGAGCAATGGATTCAAGCTGCAGGAAAGGAGATTCCACCTCAGGATGAACTTCCTGACAGTCAGGGCTGTCCGGCAGTGGAATATGCTGCCTCGGAGTGTAGTGGAGTCTCCTTCCTTGGAGGTTTTTAAGCAGAGGCTGGATGGCCATCTGTCGGGAGTGCTTTGAGGGTGTTCCTGCATGGCAGGGGGTTGGACTGGATGGCCCGTGTGGTCTCTTCCAACTCTACATTTCTATGATTCTATGATTCACCTCTTGGCAAGGCATTTTTAAAGAAAGGGTTGTCTGACCAAATGGACTCCCATTCCTAGCTTTTGGACACCCAGCGGAGACATATGGACACATATAATTTCAATCAATAAACCAAGCATACAGATTGAGATTGGAAGCTACACACTCACTAAAGCTAGCAGATAATGTATGTGAAGATATTTGCATCTCTATATTTACTGTTGGTTTTTTTTTTTTTTAAAAAAATCACTTCCTCTTTAGTCTGAATGTCAAGATTTTGTACAGCAGAGAAGTTTCTGCTCATGAGACACTTGAATGCGAAGATGGACACCCAGTAGAAATTTCTTTTAAAAATGCCTTGCTTCTTGACACTAGCAGCATGAATCCTCATATAGAAGGGATACCAAAGAATTCAAGAGTGGTAGCCATGACCACAGAAATCAGGCAAGTCTGATTCTCAGTGTCTCTTTTCTTCTTTATTAAAGGAAAAGAAATTTTTCTCAATCTGAACCTTCAGGGATTGTTGCTGTTGTGGTTTTGTTGAATACTACCACTAAATGGCATTTTAACAGTGTTCAAATAACAGGCCCAAGTCATAGTGCTTTGAGAGGAGCTTATAGGTCAGATGTGAAGTGAGAAAGGACTTTTGAAATATTTGTTTAAACAATGTGATTTCTGAAATTACGTGTAACTTTACGAATAATTTCTTTTATTGTATTTATATCCTGCTTTTCTACACACAGGGGAATCAAAGCAGCTTACTACAAAACTAAAAACCAAGTACAACTGAAAACCTAATAATCCAGAAGTTTTTTAAAAAATAAATTAGCTATGATGTTAAAATACCCCTTCTTCAAAACAGTGTCAAATATTGTAAAAAACAAAATAAAGAAAAATGCACGTTTTAATGTGCTCCATTAAAATACCCTTCTGCACACACAGTGAATCTCCAGATACATGTTTAAATAAAAATTACCTGCCAACAAAAGGAGGGCAAAGAGGGTACCAGTCCTACCCTTCATGGGAGGGAATTCCATAGCCTAAGCCCTCTCGCATGTCCTCACCAGATGGATCTTTGATCATGGTAAGACTATAAAAAAGCCCTCCCTTGAAGATCTCAAGAGTTGGACAGGTTCCTGTAGGGAGATACAGTCTTCCAGATACGCTAGACCTAAGACATATAAGGTTTTATAAGTCGTAACCAGAACTCTGAATTGTGCTTGAAAACAATCTGGTAGCCAATGAACAAGGCAGTTACAGTCAACCCTTCACATTTGTGGGTTTACCTTTCATGGATTTGATTATTTGCAAGTTTCTCCACCCTCTGCCCCCAACCTCGGCTTCTTTTCTGGGGAACCTTCCCTCTAAGCAGCTGCAATCAGGCCACACAACCCTTTAAAAACCCATCTCTTGTTCTCCTCCTCTTCCGCCAGCCACTGCCTAGCCAGCTAAGGATGGCTCACAGACCGATTTCTCAGCACCACAAACCCTCTTCCAGTCCCTCCCCAACACCCAAGGAAGGAGCTGAGTGCAAGAGATGGCCACCATACTAAGCCCCACTCCTTTCCCTCTCCTTTTCCTGACCTGGTTTGGGCTCTGGGTGCCTGTTCTGCCCCCCGCCCCCAATTCCTCAGCCTCCTTCCCACAGACACACACCTTTTGATATATGTGATTTTTCCACTCTTGCAAGTGTCCTGCACCCCTAACCCTAGTGAACGGGGAGAGCTGATTGTATATCTTCCCTGAAACCCACTCTGTTCATCACTTTGGCTGCAGCATTTTGGACCCACTGAAGCTTCCAGTTTCTAAACAGACCTTTTTTGCACACCTGCAGTGTTCAACTCAAAACAAAAAAATACAAGTGTTTTTTTTAACAGATATTGAATTCCAGCCACTTTGGGTTTTGTTTACATATATGTATGTATTAGTTTTAATACAAAATAACACAAACTGACATTTGACATAAACATAAACTAAAATTAAAACACAATACTAAAATAGTAAACTAAAAAACACTGAACACTAATTCACTTGAACACTAACTTACTGATTGAACACTAACTTACTAAAACACAAAAGGGCTCTGATCCCCTCTCCCAGCCAAACTGTAATGAAAATGGGACAATAATAAAAGACAGCAAAACAGAATTATGCCATTACAGATCCACCTAAGCAAACCATTAATAACCATATCCACAAATTAGTTGTTTTAGTTTTTTATTGCTTAAAAAGTCCATCAACAGTTTCCAGTCTTTCCAAAAAAAAATAAATCTTCAATTGGCTTATCCTTTAAACCCAGGTTAATTTGGTCATTTGGGACAGTTCACCCACCTTAACAATCCTATCTTCTGTTGCCAGGGCTTCAGTCCATTCCCAGGTTTGAGCAAACAATTTTCTTGCCGCTATTGTCATACAAGGAAGGAGCAGTCCATATTTACTATCCAAATCCTCATCTGGGTTTCATTTGTATGGATCAGCATATTGCAATGCAGCCCCTGGAAATCCCAAAGGCAGAAAAGTGGCCTGGAGACCTGACACCATTGGCTGCTTTTTGTAAGCCCTATAACAACAAGCAACAAGCACCACTTGGATATATGCAGAAACCTTTCTCCCCTTCCACCAATCTTATATTAAGTTTTGGGTTATTCTTGTTTTTTTTTTTTTATTTATTAGTTTTCTGAGAAACCCAGATTTTAATTAACAGAGAACAAATTGGAGACAATTAAAAAAAAATTCTCAGAAGCTTGCTTAAATAAATTCTGGCTTTCCCTTGCCAAAAACCCATAGGTAACTGTTTATTTCTAGACCAAAAACTTCAATACTTTGCCCTATTAAAAAAAAAAAGACCTTTAAGTCACTGTGTTGACATCTTTGCGTTATCACAGTTTGCATCATAAAGTTTGCATCCGCAGCGGGAAAGCGCTGCCACCCCTGGATTTTCCAGTCCCTCCCCCACCGCCCGCCCCGTAGGGACTGTGTATCTTATCAATGCAACAGCTGGGCAATTCTCCTCTGTCCGCGACAATGGCAGGCGTCTCGCCCGCAACCACCGCGAAGTGTCCCAAAAGCGAGCGGCCCCAAAAGACATGTGCTCCAGGTGAGGCTCGAACTCACAACCTCGGCATCGCTCTGCTGTGTACTGCTGTATAAGTACCGCGCGCTAACCGATTG
Source organism: Cyclura pinguis (assembly GCA_030412105.1). Taxonomy (NCBI): domain Eukaryota; kingdom Metazoa; phylum Chordata; class Lepidosauria; order Squamata; family Iguanidae; genus Cyclura; species Cyclura pinguis. Next base: position 33,430,195 of record CM059599.1, read on the forward strand.
CGCCACTGGAGCCCTGACACCAACCCCTCCCGAAAGCTTTATGAAGGGCTCAGGCTGAGAGGACGCCGTTTCACAGTTTCCTTTCTCTTTTATTTCTCCCTTCTTTTTATCTTAACCCCCCCCTTTGTTTCTGTTCCGAAATTCATGTTTAAGGGGCCAAAATATATAAATAAAAAAAAACTACACTGGAAAGGAAGAAAGCCAAAAAGCAACGAGTTGTTATTTCCCTCCCTCTCTGCTATGCTGTCGCTGTTGGGCCTAGAAGGACGGGCGGGCCTTCGTCACGCCCGTGACGCGATGAGGCGCCATTGTGGGGCTGGGAAAAAAGACTCCCGCCCGAGTAAAAGGCTGAAGACGGCGCTTACCCGAGCCGTTTGCTATTAACCGTTTACTTATTTCCTCTCGGGGTGAAGCAGGGGAAATGAGCTTGAGGAGGGGGGAAGGAAGAAAAAGAGGGGAAAGACGGAAAGAAACGCGACAGTCTCCCTCTGTGTGAGGCAGTAGTCTATGGAGTGTATGAAGGGAGGCTCGCCAAGAGCAACCTGAGGGAAGCTGGTGGGTGTGGGTGGAAATGGCCGGCCAGAAATGCCTTGTGAGTGGAAGGGAGAAGGCTGCCACGTTTGTGGGCTCGAAGAAATGCGAAGTTCCAACATGGAGCCTCAGTGGAGGCGAATGAGGCAGGTCGGATCCAGGCGTCCCTTGCCGCCTCAGCAGAAGGGCAGGGCCTTTTGTATATTTTGGTAGATGCTAGGATGCCATGAGTCTGTTGTGTTAAAGAAGAAGGAGCCTAAATAAATAAATAATACAGTGGTCCAGGCTGTGCGCGTATAGGCATATACAGGTATAAAATAATAATTATTATGCCCCTGGGCTGCATGAGGGAAAAGAGGTTGCGGAAGGGAATGGCAGTGCGCGCGCGTGTGGCATAAACTCGTTTTGAGCGGGTCGGCCCTTAGGAATGCAATGGAGGATCCAAAACTGGCAGCAGCTCGGAACCGAGTCTGTATTGGAGTCCTTTAAAATGCTACAAGTGAACCTTCTGTTGCATCTCAACCAGCTGTTAATCGCTTAGAAATGGCATACAGAATCAGGCTGGGAATGAGTAGGTACATCCCTGCGGTGCTCTCAGTACAGGCAAAGTACCTGAACAGCAGCAGCTTTTCCCAGTTTCTTTTGCCCTCCTTTTTGACTTGCTCTGGCTGCCAGGATTAGAAGTAGTACAACATTCAGTGGGTGTTCCGCAAAGGCATCCCAGAAAACTCTTGGAAAAGCAGCAGTGGGATGGTTCGGTGATTAGGCTGTACCAGTTCTCCTGTGTGTACATTACTTTTGAGCTGTTCTGTATGAATGGGTCCTGCAATGTTTTGTGTGTGGAAAGAAACACCTCTTTTTTTTTTTAATGTGAACATTTGTAGATTTCATATTTGAGCTAATAAATGCTACTTTTGTTTAAAAAAGCGCGGCAAGCTTTTGAGTTCTTCAGAACTCTGTTAGAATGTTCAAACGTGTATGAGCAGCAAGAAAGGGCAGGTTGGGAGCAATGCAGTTGTTAAGGTCCCCTGGTGCAAAGCGGACTGTAAGATGCATTCAAGATTGGGGAAGTATTTTCTGATTTTAGAAAATTAAATAAACCATATAGAGATTCCAAAAAGAAGCAGTAGTTCAGAAAACTGACTTAGGCCATTCCCACCCTACAGTGTTGTAATGCTATTATTCCACTTTCAACATCCTACAGAATCCTGGGGTTTGCAGTTTTGGGAGGAGTATTTAGAATTCTCAGCCAGAGAGCTCTTTGGCCTCAGTAAACTACAAACCCCAGAATTCCACAGGATGTTGAAAGTGGAAGTATAACAGCCTAGGGCAGAAATGACCTTCTTTTCTTACCAGGTGTTTTCCTTCCTGTTTTTTCTCACTTGTTTAACCCTTCCACAAGGTTTTGTCTCTGCTTTATTTAAAGCATCATTAACATTTGCTGCTGTTATGTGCCTCCAACTCATCCCAACTTATGGCAAGCCTAAGGCCAACCTATCACAGGGTTTTCTGAGGTTGAGAGTTTGTGACATAGCCGGGACAAAATAGGATGCTAAAAAGTAAATATAAATTTTAAGGTTGCTGGAGTGAAAACTGGAGAAGGCTCCTGTCCCTGTTAATGGTTATGCAGAAGTGGAAATTTCAGGAGGTGATACTTGTCACACAACTAGGTAATGAGCAAGAGCTGCTGAAATTCCCTTTTCTACACAACCATTGAGAAGACAGGCTATGGCAATCCTAAATATAATGATATCTTAGTGTTTGTTTGTTTGTTCTTTAAATAAACATGGGAAGAGGAGGCATAGCAGAAGGGAGGGTGCTTAACTCTGTGGAATTTTTTCTACTCCCCTGTCACACCCAAAATCTAATTCCTGTGTAAAGGGAAGGGGAATATAAGAAACCTCCTTTCCCTTCCTTAGGTATGGAAAAGCTGAGAAATGGAATGGAATTTTCAGCACAGGAGTTACTAAGGTAAAACAGGCTTCAGTTCTGTTTTACTGTTCTATTCTGTAACCCTTATTTAAGAAAAAGATGAGATCTGTCATAAGGTGTCTAGCTTTGTCCTCAGATTCTGTATGTGGCTTGTCTGCCTGTCCTTCCTACTTGCACAGCATTGAGCTTCAGTGCTGAATAAATGTTTATGCTGGAACAGCAGAATAATTATAGCAGCCCCTCCACTTTCAAGAGCATTTGGGGCACAGAGCCCATGTGAAAGAGAAAAACAGCAAATAACCCCCTCCTGAGTTCCCCTTCCCCACTCCTTTGCATTTTGCCTTGGTGGGTATTCTCTGTGTAGGGCAAAATGCATGGAATGGGAGGGGGAGCTTCAGAGGGGAATGTCAAGGTCAGAGACCTGGGTGGCGAGCCAGCCCAGAGAAGGGAGCATGAGAGCCAGCAGAGTCCAGCCAGGAGGAGACAAACAAGCACTTTACACAAGGGAGTTCATTTACCGGAGCATCGAGCGAAAGCCATAGTCAGAGTTCCAAAAGCCAAGGGTTAAGAGTCCAGAGAGCAATTCAAGGTAGCAGGTGCTGGGAGCAAGGATCAGGCAAGAGGACGGCTTAAAGGAAGTTTGCCACAAGCAAAGGAAAGCTTCCAGGCAGGCCGTTATATAGCCCAAGACACAGGTGTGGCTAGTCACTGCTTCCTGAACTTAATCAAGGAAGCCTCCCTTTGCTCAGCTCTCTTGAGTCTCCGCCTTGTTTGTGGGCTGATTGGCACAGGCTCCAAAGCGTCTCCAGAATCGGATCCCTGTTGCCCTAAAGGAGCAGGCAGAGGAACGTCCGAGCCCGCTTGGTCCATGGCAGCAGGGGGAGCGCTTGAGCTGCAGGACTCGTCTCCAGTCAGAGCCACAGGGACCAACAGCTGCTGCTTGTCATCTCCGCCCAGAGCGACAGGGGCCAACAGCTGCTGCTCATCAGCAGCAGCTCTGATAGGGGCTTCAGTTATCACAGGGAGAAGGAAGGTGTGTGCATACCTTTTCCCCCCATTCCCTTTCTTTTTGCCTCAGCACATATTCTCTTCGCTGGGGCCAAATGCATAGGAATGGGAGGGGAGAGCTCCAGAGGAGAAAGTATGCATGTGTCCCCCATTCCTTTGCCTTTTCCCCAGATGTGCTTGCCTTCCTGCTCTGACTCCAGTAAAACTGAAGAAAATTGGAGAAGGAGAATGGAGTGAGGGAAGGCATGTGCGCATCTTGTGAATAAATTTGCGAAGGTCAAACCGATGAATGTGGAGGGAGAACTGTTATCATTTCTCCCCTGCGTCTTTATCATGCAGGCCTTGTTTACAACATGTTGATGCCTGACCTATGAACATCTTTTCAGTGATTCTGCTTTTGTTTACTGTACAGATCCTAGAATGAGTCTACTACTTGCTTCTCACCAAAAAAACATACTTCATTCGTCCCCTGGTCTCTCTGTCTGTAGATGAGGATATGCTGTTTTTTTTTTTTTCTGGGAGTAGTAGTTGTCATCTCTTCCATAGGTTTGCTCAATTCCAGAAGCTTGAGCAGCTATGGGTTTTTCTTGAACCTATGTCTATAGATCTAACAAGCAAAAATACCCCAAAACATTTCTTTTTGGCACCAGATCTTTGGGGCCTAATCTACATTTAAGAATGATCATGGTTTTAACATTTTAAAGCCTTTTAAAGCTCTTTTAACTTGTTTCAATAGTATGTTTTTTTCTTGTTTCCCTTATTTATTGATTTTTAATTTGGAATCATTTATATCGTTTTTTTTGTTTCATCTGTTCCCCTGAGGTCTCATGATAAAGAGTGGGGTAAAATATTTAAATAAATAAACAAACAAACAACATTCCTGCATTCCCTAGATTCCCTGATATAGCATTCACTGTGGGCTTTCTGCTGTTTAGTTTCATGAAACCAACTGTGCAACAAAGCAATCAAGGGAGCCCTTTACATACAAGGAAGGGAGACAGGAATGGAAATCTTTGTTTCTGCCTCTCTCTGCTATGAGCGGTCATGAGGAATCGCTTGTCTGCCTTTCAGTTCTGCATATGATTAACCAATGTGATTATTTGCAAAGGAACCTTTGGCCTGCAGCAAGAACCCCAGTGTCAGTAGTCAGCCCTGTTGGACACTCGCCAGAGTGATAGGAAGAAGACCCACCACTGACCAGAACACTGGAAAAATGCTTCAATCTGCCACTTTTTTCCTCTGTTTTCTGTGTGCCTCCTCGGTTGTGTGTGCAATGCTACAAGATACTCAAAATGTCAGCAGAGTGTGTCACTGTTGAATGGATTCCTTTCCACAAGCAATAGCAGACTGTTGTAGACAACCTGCTACTTCCTTCTTCCAGGAGCAAATAATACGGTGCCACAGTCATGGTAGTGGTGGAGTCAGAGAGAGAGAAGGAAAAAAGTGTATTCAGGAATATTTCAGAAATAAACAGGAAACAAACAGAGCGAGAGAGAGAGAGAGAGAGAGATCTGTTACCATTTTGCCTTTTGCCAGCAGTGACTTTAAAATATGTTTCTTCTTTATTGGTGAAAAAAAAAGAAGTGCTATCTACTGGTAGTTCAGAAATTGTCTACATAATTTTTTATATATCATCCACTTGTTTAATTTCTTGAGTCATCTGAGGAAACGCTTGGATAGATACTGTTATCTAACTCCTTTATTTGTATACAAGTTGAATAATGACTTATGGTGGAAAAATCAAATACAGTGTTTCCTTTTCCAGCTTTTGATTACTATTTTGCAAGCTACGAGGAAAGTGGTAGCATTTTTAAAATGTGCGAGGTAGCAAGTTGTCTTATCTTCTCAGGTTCTCTGCCCTGCTTGCTTTGTTAAGAAGCCCAGTCAGTTGCTCATAGGCTGCAGGTCTAGTGATGGTAGAATTCTAAAAAAAAAGGATGAAACCCACCCAACTCAGCAATCTGTGGTACCTGTTAGTATAAGACTTCTTCCATTCAGGATCATAGATAACAGACATGTACAGCAGCAGAGACTGTGAAGCCCCAGACAAACCAGCATCGCTGGAGTTGCTTCCCCACAACCTGCTATGAACAAGCCTTGTCAAAAGCCAAATCCACAGACTGAGTAGGGAGCCAAGGCATCAAGTAAGGAAATATCCCAATCTAGCTATGCAGAAACTGGTTTTAAAGGGCCAACGCCATTCACTGAGCATCCCCATTGGCCACTGGTCATGCTGACCTGAGAATTCTGGAAATTATAGTCCTTGCCCTCAAAGCATTTCCCATCTCTGCCAAGAGAATGTACAGGTTCCAAAAGGGTAGCCATGTTCATTTGAGTACATTTGGTTCTTTGAAGACTTAACAATACTATTCTGATATTTGCATGTTATGCATATGCCACTTATTCATTATCTTATATACAGAGTGCAAAGTGAATCATTCTGAAGGAGTACTCTGAACACCCATAAAAACAGCGCATGTAGGCTTCCACATGTCCTTCATTACAAATGGACTAACTTCTATGAGAATGAGGCTTCAGACAAGCGTTTTCATTTTTTTCTCACAGGTTGATCATTGTCTAAGCTACTGAGATACCCTTTCTTGAACTAAGCAACCTTTGGAAGATCAAACACAGCAAGATTATTTGACCATCTACTGAGGAGGGTACTGTGTTACAAACCAATCATTTCACATATATGGAGGGAGGAACATCCAACCCTGTAAGGAGCTAACTAGTACTTTGCTAGACTCAGTAAGTTTGCACAGTATATCAACTGGTGAAACTAATTTCCTTTTCCTGAAACACTTTGTTATCAAGAATCATGGAGATGATGCTTGTGAATATAAAGAAATGGGTGGAAGAAAACAGAGCTGCTTTTCTGCCTCCAGTGTGCAATAAGCTTATGTAAGTAAATGGTATTCCTTTGATTTCCCACCCAGTCTTCTTTGCAAATATTAAATTATTTACTGTAAAGTTCTATGCTAATAAAAGAGGAAAATATATGTCTGTCCAATGTCCTTGCTGTCTGGCCACTTTTACAAGACTGAAACAAACACACTTCATGGGTGCCTGGTAGGTGTGAAGTACCAGTTGTCAAAGACAAATACACAATATGTCTTGATCCAAGAAAAAAATAAATAAAAGTAGTCAGTCTTGTGTTTTCTACAGGTGGTTAAAAATAAATAAATAAACCTTTGTATTACAAATCACAAGAACAGATGACTTTCAGGGATTCTGTTTGTTTCAGTGTGCAGATTGTCTGTATTTCTTACACCTTAAAATAATTTCCAAGTTTAAAAGTATGTATCTGTGCTAACACTACTGAATCATATCCATTCATTCAGCTGCCATGACTCTATCCTATAGAATCCTGGATTTTGCAGTTTAATATAGTATTTGGAGAGCCAATGTAGTATAGTGATTTGAGTGCTGGGCAACAACCTTGGAAATCAGGATTTGATTCCTTGCTCGGCCATGGAAACTTGCTGGGTGGCTTTGGTCATGTCACACACTCTTAGCTCCCAGGTTCATCTTAGGGTTGCCATAAGTCAGAAGCAACTTGATAGCACACAACAGCATCAACTAACAGTACCTGGCTTTCCCTGTAGATATACTTTAGAGGTCTATAGGAAGTAATGTTATGTCTCTCACCAAAGCACAAATCCAAGGATTCTATAGAATAGAGCTGGGACTCTTAAAGTGATATCGAAATGGTATAACTGTGGAGTGCAAATACTCTACAAGATTGAAGTCACAACACTCAAAAAATGATGACACAATGAACCCTTTCAGTTATCAAGGTGAGAATCCAGTCGAATCAGGTCAAAGAATTTTTTTAAAAAAGGCTGTGAGCACTTCACTATAGTCTCAAAACTGCAATCTGTGAAGCAGAAGAGTAAAATAAATGTCTTTCTCATAGTTCTCCACCGACAAGCACTCTAAATTAAGATTTTTTTAATGGCTGCAGGCCAAACGTTCCTTTATTAGAAAGATTATTGGAATAGTCCAGAATAATTGGTTAATATCTCAACACTGGAAAAGGTGGTGATACCCAGCTGAAGAGAAGAAATGTTTGTTCAAAAGGCCAAAGGACCTTCACAGTGAAGGGAAGCCATGAGCAAAGTGTCTGTCCTGTGGCCATTACCTTTCAGTATTTTTATCAGTGATTTAGAGGAAAGGTAATCCTTATCAATAGGTTGTTGTGGGTTTTCTGGGCTTTGAGGCTGTGTTCTATTAGTATTTTCTCCTGACATTTTGTCTGCATCTGTGGCTGGCATTTTCAGAGGATCTGGTGGCATGGAAGTGAGACAGAGTATATATACTTGTGTAGTCTCCTGGTAGGAGGGAGCAATTTGCATGTGTTACAGTTGGCCTGTGTGATGGCCTATTGTTAAATGGGATATCCCCTAGGGTGTATTGTTAGTCAGGGGATATGCATAACAGTGCGTTAAGTACATTAGCAACCCATTGTATTGTTCCCTGTGGAGGGACCGCCAGAGTCTGGGTGGTGTTCATTGGCATATTTTTGAGTCTTGATTTTAGTGTTCTTCAGTACTGGTAGCCAAATCTTGTTTTCTTTCTGAGTTTCTTCTTTCCTGTTGAAATTGTCCATGTGTTTATGGATTTCAATGGCCTCTCTGTGTAGTCTGACATAGTAGTTGTCAGAACGATCCAGAATTTCTGTGCTTTCAAAAAGCATTCTGTGTCCAGGTTGGTTTATAACATGTCCTGCTACTGCTGAATTTTCTGGCTGGATCAGTCTGCAGTGTCTTTCGTGTTCTTTGATTCGTGTTTGGACGCTGCATTCTGTAGTCCCTATGTAGACCTGCCCAGAGCTGCAAGATATGCGGTAAATTGCTGCAAAAGTTAGAGGATCCCTCTTGTCCTTTGCTGAATGTAGCATTTGTTGAATTTTCTTGGTTGGTCCCTATACAAAGGGAATGTGTTTTTACCATACATCAAAGGGGTCACTGACCATATAGGGAAACTGATGAAGAAACATAACTTCCAAACAATCTACAGACCGACCGAGAAAATTCAACAAATACTACGTTCAGCAAAGGACAAGAGGAATATTCTAACTTCTTCAGGAGTTTACCGCATACCTTGCAGCTGTGGGCAGGTCTACATAGGGACTACAGAATGCAGCGTCCAAACACGAATCAAAGAACACGAAAGACACTGCAGACTGATCCAGCCAGAAAAATCAGCAATAGCAGAACATGTTATAAACCAGCCTGGACAACAGAATGCCAGCCTGGACACAGAATGCTTTTTGAAAGCACAGAAATTCTGGACCATTCTGACAACTATTATGTCAGACTACACAGAGAGACCATTTGTAGCTGAACTGTTTAAAATGTGTTGTGTACAGTTCTATGTATTAAAAAAAGAATGACAATGTATCAACTGTTTGAATGAATTATTTTTTAAAAAATGGCTTAAAAATTGTTCTGCAGGCACCGCCATCAGCTCAATATAATGTTTGTTGGAGGGCCAAATCAAAGGAAGGATTATCATATTGAAGAAGGAGAAGAGGTAACTCACAGGAAGTTCTTCATTTCTTAGCTTTACTTCACAGATGAGCATAACATTTGGTTGAGTTCTTTTCTTCTTTAGGCTATTAGAAGAATGTTTTTGCACAGACGGTGGGCTTCCTTAGTGGTATACCACCCATGATTGTCTTCCCCAGTCTGTCCCTCTCCATCTCTGTTGACTACAGTTCCCACCATCTCCAGATAACATGATACAAGATTGCTGTGGAGGGTGGGCATTGTAGTCTAACATGTTTGGAGGGCTCTGGGTTGGGAGAGTTGATATATGATCATTGTTCCTTTTGTCTGCACCTGACCTCTAGCATTGTGTACTGGGATGCTAACCCTATTTTGGGCCTAAGGCCCTTTTGCATGCCAGTCCTGTTGCAAAATGGCCTCAGGAGCATTGCACAATTGCGAGGACCGTTCCACATGATGTCCTCATAATTGCGCGTAGCTCCCGTACCCCACACGCACTTTCCTTGCATGCGGAGTCTCCAGATGCTTGGCTATTGCGTTTCCGCCCAGTGCAGCCTGGGAAAGTACTCGGCTGCGCTTTGGAAAGAAGGAGCAGAGTGCTCACACTTCCTTCCAGCCAGCATGGAGCTGGTGCAGAGGGGAAGTGAAGGGGACGTGAGTGCCTCCTGGATGAGGCCTTTTGCGTGATCCCCACGCGACACCAGTGGCACCAGGTAAGGTGCGAAAAGGGCCTAAGACTCACTATTTTAGGCCATTTCCACCTTACACTGTTATAGTGCTATTATTCCACTTTCAACATCCTGTGGAATTCTGGGGTTTGTAGTTTACTGAGGCCAAATCGCTCTCCGGCTGAGAATTGTAAAGGCCCTTTCCTAAACTGCAAACTCCAGGATTCCATAGGATGTTGAAAGTGGAATAATAGCACTATAACAGTGTAGGGCAGAAATGGCCTAAGATAGCTCCTTTAAAGTTCAAATTAAAATCCGGAGTGGGTCGGCAGCTGCAATAACACGGAAGCTACCAACCTCCACTTCAGAGGACACTGTTTCTCTGCCACTGCTAGCAACAGAGAGCAATCTTCACAAAAATTTGTGGGAAAAGGGATGATGATTCCTACCTCCCATTCAGTGATCTCTAGATCTCAGTGGACAGGCAGAAAAGACCTACATCTCCTTATCCTTGTCTGCAGAAATTTCTGTGGCAGAGGACTGTGTGTGTTGTGTACTCAGATGTCTTTGTGCAGAGTATGCATAGGTGCAATCAGATGTGGCCTAGTCCCTAGCCAACATGAGATTGTGTCATTTGGGGCCAAGGAAGTTATCCATTCCTGTTTTAGGAGCTACCTCAAAGTCCATAAAAACAGTCACATTTTTCTATTGCAGTGGTTTTTACTGGTCTGCTAGTTTTTAAATTATTACTTAATGGTTATTTAATCATTTATCTGCTGGTTATGATCTACCAAAGGAAAAGAACATGATACAAGATTTAAAGAAAATTAACAATCAGGTTTACTTACTTGTTTGTCACTAACGATGATTCCAATGGCAGATTAAATCTAATGCTCAGTAAATTCATGCCAGAAATCAGGTAGTATTAAGCTTGTTAGATAATGAATTTCTGTTGCTTGTGGGAATAGTTTCCATCGATGAAATAACAGCCTCAGAGGTACTTCGTGCTGTACAGTGTGAGATTTTTGTATGTTAGATGGTGACTTTATACAAAAAGAGCACACGGACAATTCTCACTAGAAAACAAATTGTTAGTAATGATTCTTAATTACTCTTTCTGAGCTCTGTTGACCTAAAACCACCAGCAGTAGCCAATTGAGTGCTGTATGTAATTTTTTAAAGCCACCTGGTCCTAGATTTGGGGCCTTTCTGCACTACACTATTATAGTGCTATTATTCGTATTTTAACATCCTGTGGAATTCTGGGGTTAGTAATTTATTGAGGCCCAGGACCTCTCTGGCTGGGAATTTTTTTTTTTTGAAAGAATTTTATTAAAGTTTTACACATATAAAATAAAAAGATTTATACCAGTGTTGTGGATATATCCCTCCCCTCCACTTCCATGTTTTTCTTCCCCAGTTAAGTTGTATCTTATCTTGCACTTTTTATAAAGACAAAAAAAATCGCTATTCCATCTGCTAGTAAGTTTATATTTTTAGCCATTTTCAAAGAGTTTCCTAATTTTTCAGTCTCTACCATATCCAGTACCTTCCATTTCCATTCTTCTAAATTGATTTCTTTCTTTTCTTTCCAGTGTTGAGCACACGTTAGTCTCACTGCTGTAATCAAATACAATAGTATCTTCTGGTGTCTTCTAACCTCCCTATTTTGACCTATCATATTTAATAAATAAAATTCCGATATCATTTCAAAATTCACATTACAAATTCTTTGCATTTCATCGTGTATCCCCTTCAAAATTTCCTTGCCATCTGACAAGTCCATCATATATGAAAGAAAGAGCCCACCTTTCCATCACATTTCCAACACTTCGCATCCCTATTTTTAGTTATTTTTTGTAGTCTTTCTGGGGTCATATACCATCTATGTAACATCTTATAAAACTTTTCTCTTAGATTTAAATTTGGCGTAAATTTTATGTCTACTTTCCACACTCTTTACCAGTCTTCTAATTTAATTGGATGCCCCACATTTTGAGCCCATCTAAGCATTGTGTCTTTTATTATGTCTGGTTCCATTTCTCTCTTCAATAACAATTTGTAAAATTTGGAGATTCTCTTCTTATGATTCTCTTTCAACAGTAACTGTAGTTCATTTTCTTTTCTCTCAAAATCATATAGTTTTTGATACAGTATGAATCTTTCTTTTAGTTGTCGCCAAGGGAACCAGTTTAATTCATGTCCATCAGCCCTCAGTTCTTCTGCTGTTTTCATTCTAGGTTTATCGCCATCCCATTTCAGTATGGCCATTTCTGCACTGGGCTATTAAAACGGGGCAGAGCGACCTCCAACAGAGGTCTTCTGCACCGTGGAGTGCACTGGGGCGGACTACTTTTTGTAGTTCCATACCTCAGTCTGGTTTGGAGTGACCGGAACTGGTCGTGCAGCGTGCTTTTGAAAAAACTCTGTGTTGCTCCATCGCCACGCTCCGCTGCAGATTTGCAGGCGCACACAAGTGTGTGCCTGCAGATCTGCTGGGGGTGGGCTTTAGGCTGGAGAGCGTCTCCAGTTGGTGGCGAGCTTCTCCAGTTGAGCCTCCACCAACCGGAAGCCGCCATTTTGGACGCCGGAGCAGTGTGGAGCGACAAGCTCGCACTGCTCCTCGTCCCAACGGACTCTCCTGGACGCTCAAGAAAGCCGGTGAGTTCTGTTTTTGCGTGTTTCCTTTCTTGCGTGTGGAAAGGGCCTGAGTCTTGATATGTTAATCATTTTCCTTGCTTCGTTGGGGTGATTTTGAACACTTCTTGCGGTGGTGTCCAAATTGGGAGTTTTATTCTGGCTGGGAATTCTAACGGCCCCTCCCTAAACTGCAAACCCCAGAATTCCACAGGATGTTGAAAGTGGGATAATAGTACTATAACAGTGTAGTGCAGAAATGCCCTTTGAAAAAGTCTGGATATAAATACATATAAGTTTATAAGAAGGCTCCCAGAGCGGCTTACAAATTGTTAATTTGACAGTTCCCTACTTTTAGGCTTACAATCTGAATGAGACAAGACACACAAGGCAAGGGGAATTAGGTGAGTATGCCGGCTGCTCTTGTCTCTCTCAGAAGCCAGAGCAAGGACGGTTGGAACATGGAAGGAGAGCCCCTCACTAGCTCCAGGCTAAGGAGCAGTGGAATTGTGATGGGTGGCTGTTCTCTTCCTCAGAAGCCAGAGCAGTGGCAGTTACAATGGTATTATTCAGCAAGTCATTGTCGCTTTGATCCTCAGGAAATTTTTAACCAGATTATGTATTTATCTGGAAATGTCTAGTCATGTAAAACTAGACAGCTAAAGACGTGTGACTTTTTTTTCCTATTTGAAAGAAATCACTGAACAGAAAAAAATAATTCTGATGGTCCAGATGCCAAAGTAACCCAAGTTGTTTTACAATTTGTTGTTAATTATTGTATATTCGTAACTATGGTCACATGTTCTTGAAAGAGCTGCAGCAGAGCTATCCATTTGCCAAATCAGAATTTCTAGCTCGATGTGTTGTCCTGACTATCCAGACAATAAGCTGTTATATAAAAGTCATAAACATTTAAAAGTCATAGTTTAAAAGTTACAAACAAAAACAAGACAAAAAACCATAAGCAAGTCAGAAACCCATTACGTTGTTAGCTTGCAATTTTTCTTATATCCAGTAGGTGACACTGCATCTCCTTGCAATTGACTGGTGGGGGAATAAAATCCTGTTAAAAACATAGTTCAATACAATTAATTTAAATGCTAAATTAAACATGCTTATTTGTAATAAATTTAGAATAAATTTAGAAAGCAATACAAGGTTTTAACAACTACAGAAGAAATTAATTTTTAGCTTGAATTAATTTCAGCATGAACTGGTCAATCCTCTCATGAATTCTTTATACGCAGAAAAATGTAGCCCTGTTTTAGAGTAGGAATCTGCAAAGTGCCAGTTTCACTTCCAGTGCATTCGTTATTCCTCGGAATTCCACCAGTATTCTTACCCTGCCCGTGTTTCATGTAAAGTTGTGATTTTTTCCCTCTTTCTACATAGACATTCATGTAAGTTTTGTAGGCTTTTTTCCTAACATAGATGTCTTGTTACACTTTTTTTTCTCTAAATTCATGCATTTAGATCTATTTTTTTCTCACCACCCAAAGTACATTCATGCACATTTTTTAAAAATTATTTTTTTTCCGTTATGAATATTGACTTCCATACAATTTGCAAAAGAGAAAGAATCAGTTGCTGCAGAGGGGAGGAGGGAAGCTATCCAGATCTTCATTTTTTCCCAAATTGCAAAAGAAGCAGCTGGGCTGGCGACTTTGATAAGAAAACAGCCTGAGATAAACAGCATCTCCCCACAACGCTTTTAAAGTCAAGACTGCAGTTTCCTTTAGTATATTTGCTATTTATTTTTATTTTGAGAATGTGATTTTAAAAAACAGTCCCTGGAAAAAACATTCACCCAGCAGTTCACCTGATATTCTGTGTGACTGTGGTGGTTTTATGCCTTCAAGTCATTTCTGATTTATGGCAAACCTATCACAGGCTTTTCTTGGCAAGATTTGTTCGCAGTAGTTTTTGCCGTCCTTTAAGGCTAAGAGAGTGTTATGTGTCCAATGTCATCCAGTGGGTTTCCATGGCTGAATGGGGATTAGAAACCCTGGTCTCCAAAGTCATAGGGCCTTTCCGTCCAACACCGTTATACTGCTATTATTCCAACCTCCTTTGGAATCCTGGGGTTTGCAGTTTAGGGAGGGGCATTTAGATTTCTCAGCCAGAGAGCTCTTTGGCCCCAGGAAACTACAAACCCCAGAATTCCACAGGATGTTGAAAGTGGAATAATAACATTGTAACAGTGTAGGGCAGAAAGGCCCATAGTCCAAAGCTCAGACCACTATACCATGTTGGCTCTCATTCTGTAGGATACAGCAACTATCCTCCACTTGCCCAAAGTTCCTTTAAGAAAGAAAAATAAAGAACAGAAATGACCTGTATCTGGCACTCAGTAATATTTATTATTAACTAATTATGATCTGGAAGGAAAGAGGGACAAGAAAGGAGAAATTCTGCATGGAATACAGTTGTTTGTATTAGTTCTTAAAATAGTTTTAAACCATTTTTGATCTTATGATATCAGGGCTGCGTACAAAGGATATAATAAAATTCCTAATATAATATGCAGCGTGAACAAAAAGCAAGAACTACTGTATTACAATAAAAGGTCTTGGTAAGCAAAAGGGGTTGACAGGGCAACAAAAATAATAAAATGTTTGCACCAACTACACCTCTAGGTGAAGACATTCTTCATACGTTGGATAGCACAACAGAGGAGACTTTTCCCCATGTGGTTTGTGTAATTCCCCAACAGAAATTATTTCCCTTCAAACATTTCTAAACCATGGATGGAGAACCTTCAAGCTTCCGGATACTGGCAAATAGTTACTGTCGTCAGGAACTCAGAGTGTCACTTTCAAAGCAGTTACCATTATAGTTCCAAGCTCCCTTGCTCCCTAGCTAGTTGTCGTCATAGTTGAGATTGCTAAACAGTAATACTTTACTTTTCCCATTTCTGGAAAGAAACTCAACAGATTATTTTGAGTTACTTAGAAAAGATGCATGTGAATGCTACAAGCTGCTGCCCTTTGGGTAGAATACATTATTCTCCTTTCAAATATCCATCTTCTTCAACATACCTCAATACCCACAACAGAGGGACAGCATTTGCCAGTTCTTAATCCATGGCTTAATTTTCTTTCATCATTTAGTGAAGTCACATGGCCCACAGCTATAAAAGTAACTAAAAGGTCCAGTTTTACTTTGAATTTACTTCGTAAAACTTACTTGCGTACTGCAAAAGGAGTGAAAATATCCCTTGTTAAATTACAACATAATATAACTTCATTATGGCTTAGTTATTTCAAAATAAATTAATTCTGATCATCTTTCACCATTGCCCTTCTCGGAGTGATGACAATAGGAGGTCAGGGCCATCTAGAAAGGCAGAGGATTCCCAACCCTGTCATAAATAATTATTTTCCACCAGAGAGATAGAGAACATGTTTAACCTTCTCATATATTCCTGTTTTTAAAAATGTTTCAATAGTGCCTGCGGGAGGAATTTTGCTAATTTTAAAATGCATAGACTCAGAGGATACAATCCATTAAAGTCAGTATCAAAATTCCCCTTGATTTTTAACTTAACAAAACTTAATTACAGCCCAAAGATATTAAAAATAAAATAAGTTCTGTTATGTTAAAAAACAAGGAGAATTTTGATACTGACTTTAATGGATTGCATTCTCTGAGTCTATGCATTTTAAAACTAGCAAAATTGCACCTGTAGGCACTATTGCAGCATAAATATAAATAAGGAGAAGTTGATTTATTGGCCTGGCATCAGACCTTACTTTCAAGTGTGATAGTCTTGCTGCTTGGAATGCAATCACTCCATAAGTAAAACCTATGAGCATTTCCGCCCTTCACTGTTATGGTTCTATTATTCTACTTTCAACATCCTGTGGAATTCTGGGGTTTGTAGTTCACTGAGGCCAAAGAGCTCTCTGGCTGAGAATTCTAAAGGCCTCTCTCTAAACTGCAAATCCCAGGATCCCACAGGATGTTGAAAGTGGACTAATAGCACTGTAACAGTGTAGTATGGAAATAGTCTATGCCTGTCTGTGGATATGTGCCTTCAAATATGGTGACTCCATGAATTTCATAGGATTTTCTTGGGCAAGGGATACTCAGAGGTGGTTTTGTCAGTTCCTTCCTTCTAGGATTTGAGAGATCCAGGTTCTAATCACCACTCACCCATTAAACTCAGTGGGTGACTAGCATCTCATAGCCTAACCTACCTCACAGGTTTATTAGGATAAATGTATGGAGGAGAGCCATGTTTGCCTCTTGACCTCCTTGGAGGAAAGGTGGGGAAAAATTAATCAGTAAATGACTGAACTGTGACCCAAAAAGTAACTATTACAGCTCTTACCTGTACTGTGAATGCACTAAGGGTGTTCGCACTGAATATTTATAGCCATTTATTACTACTTTAACTCTGATGAATCCCCACAACACAATCCCAGAATTTGTACTTCGGGGAGGTCCTTAGAATTCTCTGAGGAAGTCTCTGCTCTGTCCTTTCTCATGAACAACAGCATTAGAGCTCTCTAGAACAGAATTCTAAGTCCCTCTCCAAACTACAAATCCCAGAACTCCACAGGATGCAGTCATGGCAGTCAAAGTGATACATAATCATGTAGTCTGGACATTCCCTTTCTGCAAGTTGCTCTTTGTCATCGGCAGTTTATTGAAGTCTATGATGCTGACTTATCTTTCAGGCTTGTTGGATGAAATAGGAGGATAACATATGTGATACATTTTGAAATTCTTATCTAAATGTTTATACCACCATAAAATGATACTTCGTATTTTCTACCATAAAAATGTCATAGAAAGCAGTGTAGTAAATGCCCATACAACTGATAAAGTATGTTATCTCTTTACTGAAGAGGACTACCCACACACACATACGGAGAGAGAGAGAGAACTATATATACACATAACATAACACACACAATCTAGGTGGAAGGCATTTGGGTGGAATTATGATATTACTGGCCCTGCCTCCTTCTCTGTGCTTCAGTGGAATGTGCAGCTGTGTAGAAATCCTATTTCTAATAATTTATTTAACAAGGGAAGAAAACATGTATAGATACCACATCGAAGCACTAAAGCCCATAGTTACTATAACTCTGAAGAGAAGAGTTATAGTAATGAGGGCTTTTTCTGGTCCTAAATGTACAAAATAATAATGGGACAAGGCACAATCTAAGCTATGCCTGGAGAGATTGGGAGTGGGGTGGGGGAATAAGGTACTGGATGCTTTGGGGTGGTTGCACAGAAATCCTTCTCTAGGATTAGTATACGAACAGGTTCTATATGTAGTACACGTGTAGGACTAGCGTTTGTGCCCCTTAACAAACTTGGCACACGTGGCCAACCCTACCATTAGACAGGGTGAGGCGAGTGTGTAGATAGTGAAACAGCAGCCGCAAGATGTTGGAGGACTGAACAGCACAGGTCACATGGCCTGCCTTGCACAAGCCAGTCTTCTGTTTTCAGACTGAGAATACTGTCTTGTTGCCAATGTTGAAGCAGAATTCAACTGCTAGTGTAGCTGGTTTCTGTACATGAAGTGGAATGGTGGTGACATCATCTTTTCCTTTGCTTCAGGCAGCAGAATATCTTGAGCCAGTCCTGCTGAAAGAGCATCCTCTGCTAAATTCCTGTTAAATCACACTCTGCTACAGTGGTAGTTGCAAAATTGCTCAGCTATGCTTGGGTTAATTTTTGAGGCATCCCACAAGGGAACCCTAAAATTTACTTTGAGTACATCACATACACATAACCTCTATTTTAAGCCTAATGATGACCTTTTCCCAGCCCTAGGACTCAAGATGGCTTACGATAAATACATAAATAAATAAATTTAAATAAATAAATAAATAAATAAGTTGACTACCAAAATGTACAGAAGTTAAAGTCAAATTGAATTATCAGTAGAATTAAAAGCATATTTATTTTAAAAAAATACAGAGAATACAACATGTTATTTAAAAAGGCCTTTTCTCAAACTTAGTTTCGAAAGGCATATCAGTTTTTTTAAAAAAAAAGTCTTTGCCTATACTGTAGAAGCTGTCAGTCTACCTTCTCTACAAAGGGAATTCTAGATCTATCCTCCAAATTGGTGCAAGTGTGCAGCCATTTTCAAGGAAATTAGTGGGTACCCCCCAGTGTGAATTTTGTGCACACTATATAACCTAGTTTTTAAGTCAGATCATCTCAACCATATTTTCCAAATTTGATGGACACCTGTCAAATTTATTTATATAGAAGATTACATGGAATGCAGAGATGCTGTGTCGAGGTGCAAGTTCATCTTACATATGATGCTTCCATACAATTAAATTGAGCCAGAAAACTTGTATATGTTCTTACAATCTCCCAGAAATGATTGCGTGAGAATGACAGGATGTTGAACCCAGGCTAGAAATGCACAAAGCATATTCACGTATATGTTTTCGTTACTTTTTTTCTTTACATCTCTACCCCACCTCTTAGTTGTTTTATCAGCTGGAGGGAGATATGTGCCTGAAGATAATAGAAAATGGGAAACACAAGGATATTCACATTAAAGAAGGAGAGGTAAATAAAGGTTTGAATTCATATTTATTTACAGGTATAGCATATGGGTCATTGGGGAAGAACTACACATATAAGCCAGAGGCTGATCGTTGCTGAAGAGACATATAACATTCTTAACACTGACTTGTGGCTTGGCTGTACAGTTGCTAGATCTTGTGTAGCAAACCAACAAAACCTTGGGTACAAATATAGCTATTCTCTGCTCATGAATATAACCTGTTCAGAGACTACTCTTATTTTATAAACGTGTCTGGCAGTTCAGTAACAGTCATACTTTTTGTTCCACTTCTACAGCACAGCCTACAAAGAGAAAGTAAATTTTAAAACTACTGTACAAAATATACCATAACTCGGATGACCCCTTCTTTAGAGATCCAATATGGTGTAGCAATTTGTGCACTGTACTACAACCCTGGAGACCAGGGTTTGATTCCTCACTCAGCCATGAAAACTTATTGGGTGACCTTGGGCACATCATAGAATCATATAATCATAGAGTTGAAAGAGACCACAGGGGTCATCCAGTCCAACCCCCTGCCATGTAGGAACCCACATCAAAGCACTCCCAACAGATGGCCATCCAGCTTCTGCTTAAAAACCTCCAAGAAGGAGGACTCCATCACACCCCAAGGCAGCATACTCCACTGCCGAACAGCTCTGACTGTCAGGAAGTTCTTCCTGAGGTTTAACTCATTCATTCATTTCATTTCATTTATTACGGCAAACAGCCAGCAGATGAGGTTTAAGTGGAATCTCTTGTCCTGTAGTTTGAATCCATTGCTCCTTGTCCTAGTTTCTGGAGCAGCGGAAAACAAGCCCGCTCCCTCCTCAACATGACATCTCTTCAAATATTTAAACATGGCTATCATGTCCCCTCTTAACTTTCTCTTCTGCAGACTAAACATACCCAGCTCCCTGAGATGCTCCTCATAGGGTACAGTTTCCAGACCCTTCACCATTTTGGTTGCCCTACTCTCAGTCCTAGAAAACCCCATGATAGGTTTGTCTTAGAGCCACCATAAGTCAGAAATGACTTGAGAGCACACGACAACAACAGTAACAACAACAAGTAAACAGAGACTTTTAAAATGTTTTCAGACCCACTTCCTTCATGATAGAAACTGTACCTCGATATTCCTGTACATACACACACATGGTGGCTGTACATACTGTTTGACAAGTAGGCATGACAAGTCTGATTACAAAGCCAATGCCACTGGATCATAGTGCAGCATATGTGCCTTGAGTTTGCCTCTAGTCTAGAGCTTTCCAAACTTTTCATGTTGGTGACACACTTTTTAGACATGCATCATTTTGCAACACAATAATTCAGTAAGTAATTCAGTAAGTGGAGGCAGCCCCTCCACCCAAGCCTGGAACATTGCCACCACCACCCTTGCCGGTGTCTTCCTCAGCCCAGGGTTGCAGCGGTGGTGGGACAGGCAGACCCTCCACCCATTACATTTGCATGGCACACCTACACACTGCAGCCGACACACTAAGTGTCATGAAACACAGTTTGGAAAGCTCTGCTGTAGTCTGTTACAGGAAGTGCAGGGATGAGGAAAACAAAAAACGCAGGCCTATCTCCATGCCATAGCAAGACCTGCATTATCATGATCAAGATTGGATTAAAGTAGTTGAAGTTCTGGAGCAGTTTCCTCCAAAGCAAGGCCTCCTTCTTCACATGTGTGGACTGTAGTGGCATTGAAATTAAACAAGCAAATTTTTTTTAAAAAAAATCTAGTTTAATAGACAGCATCACCCAAATGTGTGAACTCACAGCATTGCAGCTTCTGTGAGATTACCTGATCCCATGAAGTTTGATTCAATTATTAGAGTAGTCCACAAAATACTTGTAATAACAGAAATGTCTGGAGATTCAGGAAGGTAGCATCAGCAAGCAATATCTTTTTCTCTTCAGGACTCTGTTCCCTAGCCAGTGAGAGTCCTGAAGCTATTAATCAAACTGAACCACTGATAATCTTGCCCTGATTGTAATACTCCGGTACTGCCACAAATATCTGATCCAGTTCTCATATCTTTGCCACAGGTTCTCCACACATGTGCAATACTAGCCTAGGTTGGTCCAATTAAATATTTAATTTTGCCTATTTTTTTAATCGCCAGGTAGGACTAAAACAGAGAGCCAATGTGATGTAGTAGTTTGAGCAATGGGCTATTGCTCTGGAAATCAGAGTTCAAATCCCCACTTGGCAATAGAAAACCATTGGGTAACCTTGGGTTACTGTCTCAGCCTCAGAGGAGAGCAAAAGCAACCCCCCACTGAAGAAATCTTGCCAAGAAAACCCTGTGATATGTTCACCTCAGGGTCACCATAAGTCAGAAACAACTTGAAGGTACGCTATAACAAGTACTGAAACACCTGCTATAGAATTCATCCAACAACGTAAAACCCAGTGGATGTCTGTCTAGCAGTGGAATGGGCAACATGGGCTTAGTGGATTTACCTGCCTCCCTGTATTCCCCCCGCCCATCCACCCCATAGTTTGCTCTGGAAGGTTGGCAGAGGGAAGGAAAGAGAGGAAAGGTCCTGTTGTATGAACAGAAGCATAGTCATGCAATGTTGGATATCACTTACAGTTGACCGCATCTGGTTTGTAAAGTCTTGATCATAATCTTGAATTGCTCTGGCAACTTATTTCTTGATTTTATGTTTATATTTTTCTCTATTTTCATACCAGTTCACAGTTCTTTGGCCTGACACTTTCATAGTTCTGCCTTGACTCTTTGCCCATGTTTGTAAGGGCAAAAAGGATTAAGAGACTATGTCATCCTAGCCACCCAACCCAACATCTAACAAGTGCATGCAATGATGGAGAAATATAACTATCTTTAAAAGCTCATCATGTGAGCAACAAGCTTCTCTTTAGTTTCTGTTACATGTCTTCAAGTCATTTCTGAATTATGGCAACCCTAAGGTTAGCAACCCTAAGATTGCTATCATAGGGTTTTCTTGGCAAGATTTGTTCAGAGGAAGTTTGCCCTTGCCTTCTTCTAAGACTGGGAAAATGTGACCTGCCCAAGGTCACCCTGTAGATTTTCATGGCCAGGCAGGAATTCGAACCCTCATTTTCAGAGTTGTGGTCCAAAGCTCAAACCACTACACCACACTGGCTGTCTTAGTGTGAGTTACTGGAACATAAATTATACCAGCTTCCAGTGCGCTCCACAGTGCCCAGATAGCATACTTGTTTTCTTTATTGTGTCTAGCTGCAGTGATGCCTTTTAGCTATTGTGGAACATTGTTATATCCATGCACAATCTGTCTACTGAATCTGTTCATTAACAGGCTGGGAACAGCAGCAGTGACAATGTCTACTTTGTTGGTAGCATTAATGAGAGCACAGTTGTCAAGAAATACACATATGTCTGCAGTGGCTGAGAGAAAGCAGGAGAAAACAAGGGATTATCTTAAAGGGGAAAAGGTGGGGAATGAAACTTCAAGTATTGTTTTCCTTACTGTTTAAACTTACCTTTCTCTCCTCCATCCCACTTTTTCTTCCCGGCAGATGTTCCTGTTACCAGCCAGGATACCACATTCTCCTCAAAGATATGCAAATACTGTTGGGCTGGTTATTGAAAGGAAACGATTAAAGACAGAAACTGATGGACTCAGGTGAAAAGATCATTTGCCTATATTTCTGGTCCTCATACTATTAACCACTTTGGGCATGACTGGACTAGGAAGCAGTAAACAAATGGTTTAATAAATACATGTGATGAAAACATGAAAAGTGATGTATGGTATCACTTTGATACAGAGACCTGTGTCTACATGCACACATATCTTGTGTATTCTGTTTGTCCAGCTCAGTTCAGTAGAGGAAGCTCCCTATTTCCATAGAAGAGAATGAATAATACGAATACAAGAAACTGCTCGAGTTAAGCCTGAAGATAGAAAGACTATTTGAAAAAGAATTGAAAAATGTTTTTCTTGAGTGTCAGGACACTGATGAGGAGCACCCTGAACAGATGAGAATTTTTGTACTTCTGGACTTATTCTACACAAAATGTGTATTTTTTTTCTTATTTTCTGTGCAGAAAATATTTTCTGTGCAAAAATTCTTTTTTTTTTTAATGAAGATCCCTTAAGTTCATTATTGTCAACTCTGACAAGTAGTGACTCTCTGGGTTTTCGAGGACTCTTTCCTAATCCCATGTGAAAATCTTTAAAAGTTCCTGGTAAGTTTTCCAACCAAGTACAAACCAAGCCCAACTATGCTTCCTTCTGAAATCAGAATAGATCAGGTGTTTTCAAGGTAATACTCTACTCTCATCAGTAGTCACTCATATTCATCAGATCCTCTCTAATTCTGAAAGCTAAGCAGGGTCAGCCACCACGTGTGTGTGTATGTGTGTGTGTGCAGGTACATACCTTCAAGTCAACAGGTGGTGAAGGCGCACGCACATGCACACACACATAAACACATGGTGGCATCAAGATCAGATCATGGAAACCCTAATCGCCATAGGATTTTGGTCTTGTTGTCAATTCATTCTCTGAAATTCAATGTATGCAGGTTCTGATGGCTATGTGTGGGATTCTAATGTAGCAATGGCTGGCCCATTCATTTCAGTTTCAAAAAAAGTGCCACATACTCCTTTTTCTGCATGGAGTTTTCTCCAACACTGATCTGAATGGAGCAACATCTGATGGTGGCATGGAGTTTCATATAATCAAGTCCTATGGATTTTAATGGTGCTAGGTTGTTTCTCTATTCGCCACCTAGTAGAGCTTGTTATGGATTCACATGCCCTTCTGCATCTCAGTTCAGAAGAACCTGAATAATTCATTTGTAGCTTGCTGGATTATCTCTTGGTGAAAGACACAAATGTAATTATAGCTGTGTACTGCTTATGTGTAGTTTTGCTTACTTACTCCTTTCCAAAGGAGGGCAACCAAAATAGTGAGAGGCCTGGAAGCCATGCCCTATGAGGATAGACTTAGAGAGCTGGGTATGTTTAGTCTGCAGAAGAGAAGGTTAAGAGGGGACATGATAGCCATGTTTAAATATTTGAAGGGATGCCATGTAGAGGAAGGAGAGGGCTTGTTTTCTGCTGCTCCAGAGACCAGAACAAGGAGCAATGGATTCAAGCTGCAGGAAAGGAGATTCCACCTGAACCTCAGGAAGAGCTTCCTGACAGTCAGGGCTGTCCGGCAGTGGAATCTGCTGCCTCGGAGTGTGGTGGAGTCTCCTCCTTTGGAGGTTTTTAAGCAGAGGCTGGATGGCCATCTGTCGGGAGTGCTTTGAGGGTGTTCCTGCATGGCAGGGGGTTGGACTGGATGGCCCATGTGGTCTCTTCCAACTCTACATTTCTATGATTCTATGATTCTATAAAGACACACATATGGAAATCCATTTCTCACTTAGCTGACTTTCTTAGTTCATTGAGAGCACTTACTGTAGGGTTGTCTTCTTTTGTTTCAACTGAGCACCTGTTGAGCATATATTATATTAATTTATACTTCAACATAAGGAGATAAATCATTTGTTTATAAATATTTTATTCATTTATAAATCATATAAATAATAAAGATATTAGAGAGGAGCATCAGTAAAGTGGTGGTGCAGAAAGGAGATTCCAAATCAAACAGAGATGGATGGTGGAGCTGAACCTTTCCCGAACCTGCTATTTTTCTCCTTATAACTTTTCCTCCTACTTTTCTTGTTGGAGGACTGCAAGACAGGCTACGTGCACCAACAGGTTGTGCTGTGGGCACAACAGGTAGAAGGAGAAAGAAGAGTTCAATACATTCTCCCTCTTGCCACTATGCTGACAGCAATCACTCCTACTCTTGCACTTGTATATGGCTATTTGGCATCAACCTGCTTGTGAAGACATGGCTTTGCTGCCATACAGTTCCATCCTAACAGTAAACTAAATTCACTCTAATGTGAAATCAGATTGCAAAATTTGCAGTGAATACTGGGTTTTACTATTCTCCCAAGTACAGATAGAATCATAGAATCATGGAGTTGGAAAAGACCACAGGGGCACATCCAGTCCAACCCCCTGCTCGTCAGGAACACACATCAAAGCATTCCCAACAGATGGCCATCCAGCCTCTGCTTAAAAACCTCCAAAGAAGGTTTTTATTCAAATCAAATGTGAAACACAATACATGTATTTGATTTTGACCAACTATACCTCAAACCAAAATTCAAATAGCCTGCTATTTTATGTGACAGAAATATTCAATAGAGAAGTTTTCTTCCTTTGCCAGGTACTATGTTGGAGAATCAACCAGTGTCCTTTTTGAAAGATGGTTTTACTGTGATGACCTTGGTACCCAACTTGGCCCAATAATTCAAGAGTAAGTCTTTAATTTTGTTCAGATATAATGTAATTTGTTAGAAAGTATATATAATTTTGCATAGTTGTTTTATTGCAGAAGTGTGTCTGTAGCCTTTTACCTAGGTAAAAAGGATAGAAACTGAGTGCCTCATGGATTGCATGGTGTCTATAGGGCCCATGGGACTCACAGTGACCACCCCAAGCTTCTAGTTCTCTCACAACATTTTTGGCTGGAAAAAAAAAACATCCAGCCAACCCTCTCACTCCTTTAGGCTAACAAAACATTTAGAAACATGCTTAGAAGGATGCTGGGTGATGTTCTCCAACAACTAAAATAAAATAAAACAAACCCTCCATATACAAAGCACCCTAAAGGCCACCATGAGTGAAATGACATTATTGTGGTCATCCAAAATGGAGGATGCAGCATCACAATGTGGCCCTTCAGAGTTTCAGAGACAGCCAAATGGCATGGTGCACACCTCCAGGCTCCAGGGTATGCCCATACCTGTCCTAGGGCCAGGAGAAGCTATAAAACAGGAATATACAATGTGTGGTTATTCAGATTTTGTTGGATTGCGACTCCCATAAAGTTTGGGAAAATTTGGTAGTTGCCACAATACATTTCTTTTTTTAAAAAAGGCTCTTTTATGATTGGAGGGGGAAATCTAACCCAGGTCTCAGTATGCTCAGTGGGTACAGAATTGACACTTTGGAAAACTGGGAAGGAGTGAGGAAAAAGCCTGGAATGAATATATTAGAAGTGTCCATGGCTTGATTTCTGAACAGCAACAGCCCATACTGACACTGTCATTTGTAGCAATCAGGTATCCATAATTACCATCTGTCAGAGAGTCTGCACAGTAATTCTGTTAGTTTAATAAAGTTTGGCCGCAGGGAGAAGGATGGGTACTAGATATACTTAATGTTTGTTGTTTCAGATTTTTCAACTCAAAGCAATATCAAACTGGGAAACCAAATCCAGGTAATGTAAAATCAAGAGAATGATTCAGCAAGCACTAATGATTGTTTTTAGGAGAAAAAAGTTTAATTAAAATTATATAACTTGAATCCCATCACTGCTTCACTTTTAACACTGCTCTAAATGAAATTACTTTTGCATGAGAAATGTCAACCTTTTTCTCCCTGTGCCAGCAGTAACTGAATGTGAGCCAAAATTAGAGAATGAGAGGATGGTTCATAATTTTTTAAGCTGAATTTATGAGGAAGATGGGGATCCTCAGCTTTTTCAAGCCACAATCAGTGTTGCTTCTGAGTCCCATGAGGAAAGGAGACATTTATGTGCTCCAAACATTTGCAATAAAAATGGTTTCACTGTTCTTGCTAAAGTTCAGTTGCAGTTCAGTTCAGTTTCAGTCGTTAGCCCTGAGGGATTTCCTTTGTTCCTTCCTTTGCTGTACTTCTCTCTTCCAAGGTGATCAGGTCCAGTCTGGTTTAGTGGTTTGAGCACTGGACTATGACCTTGTAAATCAGGGTTTGAGTCCATCTCAGCCATGGAAACCCACTGGGTGACCTTGGATGTGTCACACATTCTCAGCCCCAGAAAACCCAGTGATAGAGTCACCTTAAGGTCACCATAAGTTGGAAATGACTTGATGACATACAACAACAACAGCAACAACAACAACAACAAGATCAATAACTAGGAACGCTTACTAAATGAGTGGTGTACTCTTAGACACTAGTGACTTTCAAACAGAAGCTGGACAGCCAGCCACCCTTTTAGAAAGCTAGAGCTGTGGATTTCATTAATTGAGCAAGAGTGTAGATAGATCAGCAATGAGCAGAAGGTAGATCAGCTTGTACTAGTGTTTTGAGGAAGACTGGAAAAGATTTATGACTTGTAATTTTTGACAATGAGAACCGCAAAATAGAGTCCCCCCTCCCCCCAAAAAATGCAATAAAGAAAATTTTCTCTGTAGAAAACTGAGTTGGTAGTAGTAACTATCTTCTGCAAATCACCTAAGGTAAATCTTTATTTGCTTTTTACCCATTGCAGTATAGATCACTGTATTGAGGGCTGGCCATAGCTCAGATGGAGAGCATTTCCTTAGCTCTATGGGAGGCCTGTAGAGCTTTTGCATACAAAAGACCATTTTCTTTGGTGGCCCACGAAGAGCTGAAAAAGATCCTGTCAGAAAACCAGTACCTGTCTATCTGTATAGAAAATACCAAATTAGATAGAACAGTCGTCTCTAGTACTTTCCTATGTTGGGATCAGTGGTTTGGCCACCTTTGGGCAAGGATCCAGTTCTAGGATTGTAAGTATTTGTTGGCTGCTATCATTATGAACAGTTGCAAGAAAGAAATTTGAAGTGAATTTACTAATGAAATTATCTTTAGGCATTCAGAATCTTCCTCTTTTTAAGAATTCTATCTTTCTTAACAAAGGTCTGTAGAAAAAGAAACATTTTGTTCCACAGTGTTCATGCTTTCCCTGACAGCTTTTTCTATAAACATGCACAGAAGGTCTTTTGTGGCTCAGTTCTCATGGTAAAGCATTAGGAGAGCTCTCTGAGATTATTGTTTGTATGTTGCCTCTTTGGGCAACCTCTCATCTCTACATAAGAAGAAATGAGTTATTGTGCCCCATAACTATTATTTCCCTTCCTCTTAAAAAAAAAGAAAAGAAAAGAAAAACTCATATGAAAGTGTATTTTCCCCCTCAGGTGTTTTAAGAATAATGAAGCATTTTTATTGTTTATTCCTAAATATAATGTTGGAAATCTGTATGGCTCTTAGATTTTTTTCATGAAACACATAAAAACCAACTTTGCCCAAGATGGTACCCTAATGGTATATTACACAAGACTCATCATTCCCAGCCACCATGTTGTCTGGGGATAATCACAGTTGCAGTCTGACATACATCTGGAAGGTGTCAGGTAGGAGAAAGCTTTAATAAACAAGTAGAGAATGCTATAACTCAGTGAAAATAAAAATAAAAAAATGCTATAACTCAGTAACAGTAAGAACATTTCAAAATGATTATCCTTGAGTGTCAAACTAGAACTCTTGGTAAATGTGTGGCTGCCATCAGTTGGTGACCACATGTCTACTGCTCTTAAAGATGTTAAAGAATGTATGATGAAGTTCTGATATATTCTTTCCTTGCTTATGCATGCCATCCCTCCCGTCCTCCATTTCCCATGCCATTTCTCCCTTTCTTTCCCCTTAAGGCCAGCCTGGCGAACCCAAATGCCCTGAATTCTCCTTTAGGTTTAAACCAGTGGTGGGAAAAAGTAATTTTATAGCTGCAGCAACATTTCTGTGGTGCCCAATAGTTCCTGCATCCCACCCACCCCAATTTGGGAAAACTTTTTGCCTCCAAATGGTCAAATGGCCAACGCATGGACAAACCTCTAGGTCATTTTGGCATGTTTCTGTGCATTTTGGGAACCTCCATACTTTTTTTTCTTTTCTTTTTAGGCCTCTAGAGGCTTTCCTTTGGCTTATGTGTGCCTTTCTTCAAACCAGGAAACATATCCTCCAACTATCCCACTTTGTCAGGGACAATCCCAATTAATCCACTGTCATCTCACTGTTTCAGCTGCTTTTAAAAGCAACCTTTGTCTTCAACCTGTTTCCATACTGCGACAACAGTATGTGAACAAAAATACTAGTTTGTGAACAAAATTAGTTTTCACTCAATTAGCAGGAGGAGAGGAGAGGAGAGGACAGGGTAGAATCTCACTCTTCCTGGTAGGATCAGTAAAAGGCCACTGCTGCAGCCTCTCCTAGCTGATATATTCTTCCTGATAACTTTTACCATCCTGACCACATTCTGATGTTGCATGGGCACACATGTGTTGATTTTCATCTGTGAAATGTTGGGGGTGTATGGGGAAATGGGGAAATTAATTATAATGAGAAACCAATTTGCAATGCCTATTTCATCGCAATATGGTGCAAGATGGTTCTAAAGTAGGGTAAAAGAATACACTATAACCACTATACCAGTGTAAGTACACTGCTGATGAGGACATGATTACCTGATGTACTTAACCAATAGTTAGAAAACCACTGAGATACTATGAATTTTTCTGCATTCATTACTTAAAAAGCACTCCAAAGCACATTGTTAAAAGCATCTTGTGGCTTTTGAGGAATAGCTTTGTGGGACGGAAAAGGTGATTTTTATCTTTATATTTAACTAGAGACTGAAGTTAATTTCACACGGCACAAACCTGAAACCATCTGAAAAGAATTCGAAATGGAAGCCAGACTTTTAGACATTTGAAAAACATTCAGGAATTATAGCACATTAAATTTAGAAATCCAACAACTGGTTTTGTTCCACATTGAACAATGAAGTCTCCATAATGTTATCTCATAGCCTGGTAGGGAGATAATGAGCAGGGGTATTTAGCATATCGATTTAATTCTGCTTATATTTGTGTGAAAGTAAGATTTTTAGAGTGTCAAAGAACAGGTAGCAGCAAGTATCAGGTAGCTGGTAGAGTATAGACATCGAGCCATTTCACATCTCAGTTCAGGCATAAACTAATAGATGATCCATTGCCAGCCCTACCGTGGGCCACAGTGAACTATTTCCTCAAAAGCCAAATTGGGAAATTAGCAGAATAAGTGTTACCTCCCACCACCTTTTCAAGCTCCCACTTTACTTGACCCCTCTTTGTGTCCTCAAAATTAGTATGCATTTCCATTGACCGCTGCCACACAAACACTTGTTACTGGAAATTGTGTGGCTGGTCACTCCCCAGCCAGGCTGATACACAGCCAAATCATGGAGTTCCTGTTCCCATAGCAGTAGAGACCCTGCTGCCATCTGCATGGCCATGGCTGCAAAGGCACCTTCCTGGCTTGGCTGGGTTGCCTTCTGTTTGTAGTGAATTCAAATGTCACTACACACAGAAGAGAAAGGCAAGCTCAATTGTCAATGGCCTGGCTAAACAAAAAGCTCTTTGCCTGATGATGGAAGGACAGCTGGGTTGGAGCCAGCCTACACTCCACTGGTAGGGAGTTCCATAGCCTAAGAGCAGTGATTGAAAAAGCCTTCAGGGAGTACCAGGTCTTCCTGCCACCCTCGTCAGGCACATAGTATTCTAAGCTGGTCAAGTTATTCTGCCATGTGAGGAAGCAGTCCCCACAGGCAATTCTCACTCCCAATGGCAGAAGAAAAATTGCACAAGAATATATTAAATGACTGTTTATTTCCGTTACAATATACCCCAAATTAGCTGCCTCATGCTGCATGAGAATAGGCCCAGTCCTTCAAGTTAGTGGTCATCTCAGTTTAAGCACCCATAGCCCATGTCTAACACTCTGGTTTTCCATACTGATACTCTTTCTCTAATGTTTCTTGAATTATTCTGCTCTGCCTTGAACTCAGTCTGTTACAACAAGACAAGAAGTTCTTAGGTTCTTGGTAGATTAATTAAATTTTAAATCTTTTGAATTATAATAAAAAATGTTTTACTCTTCTAAAATACAACACTATATCAATAATATCAAGCTTAGCCTTTTTGATTAGCTTTCTGATAATCAAATACCAATACTAACATATGAAGCAATCAGAGTATATATTGTCTCTCTCCACAACCACCCTGGTTATTTTTTTTCCTCTGTTTGTAGATGAACTTTTAAAGGACATTCCTTTCCCAATAAATAACACCAAGGTTATGGATCCCTTTTCCTTGCAAGTTTGGCTGACTAATCATCAGGAAGATATAGTTCAGAAGAAGTCCTTGGGACTTTTTGAAGACAACTTTGAAACTGAGGTAAAATCTTTTCAATACTTGAAGCTGACTCCATGTCAAATAAACATGTAGTCTGAGGTTCAGAGATAGCTCTTATGTTTTATCTAGAAGACAAATGACCCAAAACATTTTCCTGTCTGAGATGGAGGGATAGCAAGTGATACCCCCGCCCAAACACTAAAATCCTAGTTTCACCAAACTATTTTGCAGAAAACCCAAATAAGTTACTCTCCCTGGAAATAAGAGTGTCTTCTTGTGACACTCCAAATCAGTTCACCCTTGCCAATAGCAGTACTGTTCCTGTGGGAATAAACTTTGGCCACTGCCTCTTTAAGGATAATATAATCTCCAGATTAGGGCTTGTTTCAACTCCAGTTTCCAGAACTACCTAGCAGGGGAATTTTGGGAGCTGTCATCTAAAAGTAAGGTTTGCAAGCTTTGCTCAAGACTCTCCATTCCTCCACTGGTCTAGGAGAAACTCTTCAGCTCCTGTGAAATCAAGAGTCTTACCAAAAAGCTGCACAGAATTTTTCTACTTGTTAATAAATCAATGGTGTACCAACACCTTTGCACAACCTGAATTCAGCTGTTAAGATTTACTAGGCAACATAGTGCCAAATTACATTAAGAAGCTTTTGGAGTTACTTGATATTAGAAGAGTTTTTTTGGCTTGATGAAACAATGGTAAGGAACAAAATGTGTACAAAAGATGATTTACTGCTTAGGCTGTTTCATATTATACAGTCCCACCAATGGCATAAAGAGAGTTTAGGTTTGAAAGAACCGAAACAGGTTCTATCAAGGAATGTTCAACATGAATTTGACAGTTTGACACCTTTAGATCTCTCTTCTTTTTTCTCTTCTTTTTGGTTCACCATCTAGCTCAGTGCTACCCACTCTGCTTGGTAGCCACTTGTCAAAATGTTAGGTAAGGATTTATTTATTTTTTTGTTATTTATTTATTTTGGTCATATGACTACTTGACATCCAGCATGTTATAGTGATTTGGGGTTGAACTAGGATTCCAGGATACCAGGGTTTGAATCCTTGCTCAGCCATGGAAATTCATTGGGTGACCTTGGGCAAGTGAAACTCTTTCAAGCTTAAGAGGAAAGCAATGACAAACCCCCTCTGAACAAATCTTACCAATAAAACTCTATGACTTATGATATCTATAAGTCAGAGTCAACTTGAAGGGACATAACAACAAACCTGGCAGCCTGTTAGCTGGAAGTGGGAAGCAGACTGAACATTTTCCGTGATCACGTCTGCTTTACTGCTGAGCTATGGGTCCTTATGTGTTGGAATGGTAGTGTAAGGACCAATGTGCACAGTCTCCAGAAACTGGGGAAAATGTGAAGAGGGTTTTTTAAAAAGATCAGTTCCTGAAAGGTTAATTTTTCACCCAGCTCCAGAATGCAATAGATTCTAGAAAAATAAGATTAGTGTGAGAATAGGGGGAATAAGCAAAATTCTCTCTCGCGGTCTCCCTATCTATCTATCTATCTATCTATCTATCTATCTATCTATCTATCTATCTATCTATCTGCATCGCCATTGCAATTCAAATTATAAGACTGTAGCTAATGGTTGCATGCATTGTCTGTCCCAAGAGTGGCATGAAACACAGATAATGGTATAATGCAGTGAATGGAAAGCTGGGAAGAACAGAGTGTGTTCTATTGTGGGTTTTGTTTTTTACATTCTTAAATTCAAATTCATCCAGTTTGTATAAGATAATAATAAATTATCATTAATTACATTATCATTAATGCTACATTGTATTAACATTACATTACAATGTTTCATGTTTCCCACAGTGACATATACTAAATATCACAGGAATTTTTATTCATTACATGTCCTTGGTTTGTTTCCCAGGTTATAATTTTTGGACCAGGAAGAAGCCAAGAGGGAGGAAAGAACGCAGATATATGGATATGGCAAATGGTGTGTAATGTTTCTTCTGCTTCTCAACAACTAGGCACAATATTGTATTGAGATCAAATCTGAAAGAAATTCACAAGGCCATGGGTTCAAATAAATAAAACTCACTCAGACATTGATTCTTCTCTTGGGTACCCCTACCTAGAGATAACAGGTGGGGGGGGAGCCTTTTCAGTAATAGTTCCATGAGTTTGGAATGCCCACCCCAGAGCAGATCCAGTCCAAAGATAGTTATACCTCTGCAAAGACTATCTTATTATTTTCTTTTAAATTATGTTATGGCTTTGTATTGTTCCCTCTGTGTGTGTGTACCTTCAAGTTGCCTGTTGAGTTATGGTGACCCCATGAATTTCATAAGGTTTTCTTAGGCAAGAAATACTCAGAGGTGGTTTTGCCAGTTCCTTCCCCTGAAATATAGCCTACAACATCTGGAACTGGGTGGTAATCTCCTATTCAAGTATTAACTATGGCTGACCCTGCTTAGCTTCCAGGATAGGAAAGTATCAGGTGCCTTTAGAGTGTTAGGCCTTTTGTACTCTTCTAGCACTGTGAAATTTAATCTACTGCTCTCAATTTTTGATTGCTTTAATGTTATTACTATTTATTGAATGTATATCCTACTTTTCTCCCAAAATGGGATTCAAGCTGGCTTTAATATTGCAAAGTTTATTTTCCCCCATCCTCTCTTTTAAAGAGAATGTGGATTGTGATTTTATAATAGCGTTGAAAACTGACTAAAAACCATGGATTGACTTACTAGTCAGCAAACTTAATCAGCTAGTTGAAGCAATGGATGTTGCTCCAACTGGACAAAATGGACCCACTGAAAGGTTAATCTACTTTTCTGCTGTTTGTCTGCCATGCACATGACCAATGGTGACTGTAGTCTGGTGGTGGAAGAGAAATTCATGTTAATATATATTTTTATCGAGAACTAGCATATTTACCCAGTGTTGCCCAGGATTTTATTTTCCTCTTAAGAACTCACCAAACTGTCTTCTCCAGTACCTGTAACTTTTCCCCATATTCCCCAATCCAATCTGTGTTCAGAGTTGTTAACATACAGAGGCTGGGTTCCTGAGGGAATGCACTGTCCTCCTCTTTGCTGCTAAGCCTCATCTCCATAGCAACCAGCCTATTCCAGTATCTGTAACTTATCCCCATATTCCCCAATCCAATCTGTATTCAGAGTTGTTAACATACAGAGGTGGGGTTCTCTCATAGGCCAAGTTTTGTCCCAGATGTGTGACAATAAAGAAAGTGCTACCATCATTGAACATAGAATACTTTCTATTTGGAGAAGGGACATATGTAGGCTGTTACAACCAGATATCACCTGGCTCTGGCTCTTCCTCTCCTTCTGAACTCAGCCAGCAAGTACAGCCCCTTCCTTGGGATTTCCTCACTCACTGGGCCAAACTAATATGCCTACAGATTACACACACTCAACCCTATTAACAGTTAGTCCTTGCAAGAGTGCAGTAACTTACAACACATCTGTCTGACAAGATGAAGACAAACCCTTTCAGGTTTTATGAATGGTTTCTCCCAGTAAAGTCATTCTGCTCAGTAAATTGCATTTTAGGTCCTGAAAAAAAATTCAAGAAATTGGTAAGAAATAGAAGAGACTGGAAAATACATCCAACATCTGAGTGCTGTATTTCTATGCATACAGATCTATCAGTAATGTCTTCCTTAACTAATTAACAGGGTCAGAGATAAGTCAGCTTAGGACAACCTCACAACATGGAACTGTGTGGGCTGCAAAATTTGGCTTATTTCATTTCACATTTCCTCTGAGGTTTGTTGCTGTTAGTCTTATCACCAAAGCAAGGGATAGTTAAGCAATATTGTCCAATTTTAGTTTTATTTTCTTTAAAAAGAACTTCAAAGAAGGACACAGGGCTGACTCAGCTGGAACGGGGTGAGAAGGATGTTTGGCCAGCATTTTCACCTCCTAATGAAATGCAACCTCTTGTTTAAAGAATCTTTCACACTATTTTGTGAAAGTATACAAAACTGTTTGGAAGGTTGATGCACTGGAAAAAAAGGTAGTAAAAATATGTCTGCATTGCTGAAGCAACCCCTTTAGCAATCCGTTGTGACAAGCCATTCCAGTCTTCCATTATTGTGTTCTAGTCTTCCCTAATTCTGATTTTGCTGCAACATACCAGTCTTCTTCCCTGTTCAAAGGCCCTATACAGTTATAGTGCTATTCCAATTTAATTGCGGTGATTGCTTCCTATGGAACCCTGGTATTGGTAGTTTCATGAGACTTTCTCGCTGAGAATTCTAAATACCCCTCCCCAAAATGCAAATCTCAGGATTCTTTGGCAGCCTGGTATTTGTTTCAGTTTAAGATGGGCCAAATAGGTATTCATGCCTTTTCAGGACTGTGTCGTCCCTGTGAAATGGCACAGGAGGTGAGATGTCCTTTGACTTTTAATGTGGCCAGGCAGCTTTTTAGAGATTGTTGTTGTTGTTTGCCTTCAAGTCGCTTCCAGCTTATGGTGACCCTAAGGTGAACCTATCACAGGGTTTCCTGGGGCTGAGTCTGTGTGATGTGCCCAAAATCATCCAGTGGGTTTCCATGGCCAAATGGGGAATTGAACTCTGGTCTTCAGGGTTGTACTCCAAAGCTCAAACCACTACATCATGCTGGCCTTCTTAGGGGTTTTTACCTTAAAATAGGAGTTTTTTCTTCTCTCCTCCCTCCGGGAAAAAAAAAAAATTTGGTCACAACTTCATGTATTGGCATAAGCACTCATACAACATTCCTAGCATAGAATACTACTAGCAACAGTGTTATATCATGAAATAATGGCCATTTCCGCACTAGACTGTGATAGCGCTATGATTCCACTTTCAACATCCTATGGAATCCTGCGGTTTGCAGTTTCGGGAGGGGCCAGCTGGCCCCTTCCGAAACTGCAAACCCCAGGACTCCGTAGGATGTTGAAAGTGGAATCATAGCGCTATAACAGTCTAGTGCGGAAATGGCTAATGTCTGCTTTCTAAACAGGCAAAGCACACTCTTGAAGCAGCTGCAACTCCCTGTGGTTCAGTATCTTTAAAAGAATTCTTCACTATTTCCCATTTAAGATGTTCTAGAAATACACTATTACCTTGAAGATATGCAGAAACCCCTGCAGAAGAAAGCAGATGAATTAGAAGTGGGGACAGGGCTGAGCAGGAAATATAATATACACGTACATAATAACTCATATATGGATTGAAAGGGTGAGCTATTCATAACAGAATACAATGCATAAAACATTTGTTTTTGTTGTTGATGTTGTTGCTGCTATTTATCTCTTTTCTCTTCTTTTTCCTAAATACAAGGCTGTCAAAAGAGGCATGGGGAG
Organism: Cyclura pinguis; assembly: GCA_030412105.1. Classification (NCBI taxonomy): domain Eukaryota; kingdom Metazoa; phylum Chordata; class Lepidosauria; order Squamata; family Iguanidae; genus Cyclura; species Cyclura pinguis. Next base: position 33,466,407 of record CM059599.1, read on the forward strand.
CAAAGCCAGCTTACAGTGATGTTGGAGAGAATTAAACAATAATACATCAGGCATAAATATTGTAACTTAACATATAGGATTGATGTTAATGTTCCAAAATAGGCTTCTAAGAAATAGGCTATCATTTAGATGTAAGGAATCAGATATTTATTATAAGTTAGGCCCCCTAGCATGCCATGAACTTTGTTGTAGAATCATAGAATCACAGAGTTGAAAGAGACCACAGGGGCCATCCAGTCCAATCCCCTGCCATGCAGGAACCCGCATCAAAGCACTCCTAACAGATGGCCATCCAGCCTTGTAAGAATTTAAGAAGAGCCATCCAGGATCAGAGCAACGGTCTGTCTAGTCCATCATTCAGGTTGCACTACAGCCATACAGCTACCTACTGGGAAATCTGGCAACAGGACACATTCATACCCTCCACATTTCACAGCTGAAAATTGGGTCATGTATGGCCAAGAAACATCAGCATGTGGTCAAGGTGGTAAAAATTTTAAACCCAGGAAGAACACACAGGCTAGGAGAGGCTGAAGCAGTTTGCTTTTGCTTGAGCCTACAGGGAAAGGCAAGGTTTCACCCCCTCCTGTGGTCTCTTTTCCCTGCTGAATTCATTGAATGAAAACTACCTTTGCACATCCATCCATCCATCCATCCATCCATCCATCCATCCATCCATCCATCCATTCTATCTTTCTCCCAAAGGGTGAAAGTGGAAGAATGAGAAACTGAGATATTTTGAAAGCAGCTGAAAAAAATGGGATAACAGAGGTTTAATTGGGACTATCCCTGCCAAATTGGGACAGTTAGAAGGTATGCATGAGTGAAATTGCACTGTGATGCTCCCCAATGACTGACATACAGATGTATACTGCCTCTGATTCTGGAGGTGAATCTTATGGAACTGTCTTTGGAAGCTCATGAGACTTCTGAGGATTAAGTTAGCTTCATTGACTGGTTCATTATGACTTCCTTTCCACTTTATGACTACTCTTCCTTTCCTACTGCAAAAGGCAGTCCAAGAGGAATTATAAGCCTGCTTATATTTTCCTACCATTTCAGGAAGGCACATCTGTTGTTATGGCTGACAGTAAAATTCTGACTCTAATGAGGGGAGATAGTCTTCTCATCCCAACACAGACTAAGTAAGTATAGTCTTTCCATAGTTGATTGTTTTTGCCAGTGACCTTATTCTCACAATATACAAAACAGTAATCAGTTTGTTTTATAATGGCATAAACTTCTGTTAACTAGGATCAGGTCAGGTCTTACCATTAGTTTGGAAGAGGCAGCTACTTCAAACAGAGAAAGTTATGAAGGGACAGCAAATTGCTAGTTGGGAAAAAGGAGAGAACAACACATAGCTAGTTATTTAATTTATTACTGTTGATTTTTTAATGCAAGGGAAGGAGAGAGGTGCTTAAATGACTTTCCACCTCCTGTCACAAAATATCTTGTGTGGATTGAGGTACTGTACCCTCTGAGTTGGGCACACAGGGAGTCCCGTTTGCTGTTGTGCCTCAGACAGCAATGTATCTTTGGCCAGCCCAGATTAGAGTGTAGTTCAGAAAAACATATGCCATCATGAATGTGTTAGGCCCTTTTCATACCTTACCTGGTGCTGCTGGCGTTGCACAGGGATTGCACAAGAAGACTTGTCCGGGAGGCACTCGTGTCCCCTCTGTTTCCCCTCTGCACCAGCTTCATGCTCGCTGGAAGGAAGTGTGAGCACTCCGCCCCTTCCTTCCACAGCATAGCCGGGTACTTTCCCAGCCTGCGCTGGGGGAGGAAGCACGATGGCCGCACGTCCAGAGCTTCCACATGCAAGGTAAGTGCATGTGGGCCACAGGAGCAACATGTGATCGTGCATAATTTTCAGCAACGAGATGAAAATGATATAGTGTGCGATCACCCCCCCAATGGCCTTGGGAGCGTCACGCAATTGCGAGGACATCATGTGGAACGGTCCTCACAATCGTGCAATGCTCCCTAGGCCATTTCGCAACAGGACTGGTGTGCGAAAAGGGCCTATGTCTTCCAGGTGAGACAAGGCTATTTGCTATTTTCAGTACTACCCTAACAGAAACCAGAAGGAACAATGATGCATAAATGTGACAGGAGAGGAGGTCAGTAGCAAAGAAAATAAAAAGTCTAGAAGGATAGATATGTTTGTGATGATGCATGCTTCTCCATACTAGAGTCTAAGCAAAAGAGGAGAAAAGACCCTGAAACAAGCCGATGCCATCACAAATCTGTTTTTTTTTTAAGGTATCATAAGATTTTCTTTTCTTTTCTTTTCTCTCTCTGTCTTTGTTCTGCAGTAGCTCCCCTCTAGAATCTGTAACAGTTAAAATGATTGTTCACTTATATTTTTTTCAGAACAGTGGTAACAAAATGTGTTCAGCAAGTGGGTTGCTGATCTAGTCCAGAATATTATCTTCTGTACAATTGTACACACACATACCTAGAAATGAATTCCGCTGCAGTCAGTTGGGACTTACTGCTGAATAGATGTAAACGCCTAATATGGTCTCAGTAACAGAGTGTTCAAGACAGTAACAGACTGCCCAGTTCTACTACCCCATTCCTGGTTGCTTAGGATGTTTTTTCCCACTCTAACCTATTGAGCTGGGAAGGAACAGTGATATAGTTATGGGAAGAGGCAGGCTTAATACAGTGCCAGAAATGGCCTGTGCACTCCATGTGTCTGTAAGTCTCTCCCTCCTTCTCTCTTTCTCTCTCTCTCTCTGGCTTCATTTTGGTTTATGTGTTAAGGGAAATTGCAGGCCCTGTACCCTTGCAGCCCACTCTGAAGTGACATGCAGCTGAATTCAACATGGCGGCTCCATCACATTAAAGAAAATAGGAGCACACTGTTTTAGCACAAAAACATACTTTAAGAAACTACAAGAGAGGTTCTTTCCATTTTTTCCCAAGAATTCATCAGCTGCCAAATTTTGAGAGAGCGTCTTTTACTGGATTTGCTGCTTAATTTAGACAGCACATGGTGGCAACATGTGGTGGAGCCTGCCATGACTCCTTTGCACTCTGTGAAATTATCCATCCCTGCTCTATGACATACTCGGGATCATGGATTCTCCAGCTCCTTTGCCACCCTTATTCCCTACAACAAATTCTGAAGGGCATACATTATGTTTTGAGGTTGGTAGAAATTACTGCAGTGGTGGTGGATTAACATCTGAGGTCTCGTTTGTATTTAACAGTGTTTGAATCAAGCCATATGTTTAATCTATGCCAGCCCCAGACAATATGTTCATCTTCAGTCATGGCAATCTAATCTGATTATAATAAGTGAATTCTTCCATGTATTTTGGCAATTTTCTGTATAGTTGACTGCTTAATTAAACAATGATAATTACTCTAAACTCCTGTATTACTTGTCTGTCTTGCAGTAGGTCCTAATAGTGAAATTCCAAGCAGGAGGGGGCAGTATTTGATTACACTTTTAGAATGCTTGTCGTCTTTGAAAACTCTTGTAACATTTTTTAAAGAGCTTCTGACCATAATTAAGGTTATTCCAATAATAATGTTAATATGATTCTCTCTTTTCTGTTTTCAAGATTTGAGTGGAAGAGATCTGAAGGATCCATGGCTCTGTACGTCATTCAGGATCCAAAGCGGAAGAGACCTTACGCCTGAGTCCTGCTGTACCCAAACTCTACTAATGACTGCTAAATAAAATTATAATGAAAAAAGTTAGCATTTTTAATTTTATGAAATAGGATAAATTGAACTTGAAAAAGCCAAGTTTAGAGGGCTTTAAATATATGAATAGATGCTAAATATGCCACTAGGAAAAAAATTCTTCAGTTGGGCGGCTGATAGAGGTGCCTCTGGGCAGTTACTAGCTAGTCCTACCTCATAGGATGTTTGGAGAAAATAGTGTCTCATGTTTAAAACTTTTAGTTCCTTAAAAGTAAGGAGGTGTTCTCTGAAAAGGAGGCATGTATGTGAAACTAAAGTTTATGTCAGCCAGGGGGAATGTGTGGATGTTGCTGGATTGTGGCTCCCATCAGCTCTAGGCAGCGTAGTCAAAGGTAAGAAATGAAAAGCATTCCAATAACATTTGGAGAGACATATGTTCGCCAACCCAGTGCTATTCGTTCAATCAATATATAGTTTATGTGAAAGAGCATATCACAAGTTAGATTTCAAATCAGAACATTCTGTATTTCAGTGCCCTGCTAGGAGTGCTTTCTTATAATATAAAAAACTAGCTTTTTATATATGTTTAAGACAGTTTCAGAACTTTTGGAACAAACTTGGCATCACCAACAATAGCAGTGTTAATTTTAAAAGCTGGCAGGTTTCGGTATAGTTTGAGAGTTTCCATTTAGGAGCTCACAGCCCCCAAAGGAAAAGTCAGGATCTGAGTCAGAGACTCAGAGATCCTACCTGATGCCGGCAAGAAAAAGCCAAAGGTTGTTGCACATTAAGAAGGTGAATTTATGACTGAGAAATTAAGTTTTGATCAACAAATGGGGAACTGGTGAAAGTGTGGGAAATAGGGAGTGTTAAAGCAGTTGACATATTGGGTAGACTTGCATGTGTCGAGGGAGGCTTGTGCTATCAATATTTCTCAGTTTTGGTACAACAATGGTAGATGAGGTATATTTGCTAGGTATGGCATACTCATTGCCAAAACATAGTCACAAACATAGTGTTTGTCTGTGGATGTTTGTGCCTGAAATCTGTTTTGAAACTATCCCCCTAAGCTGGGCAGAAGCTGTGGCAATGTCAGGTTGGGTTCAGTTTCCCTACCATGATACCCTAATGACATGTAGTGTTTTAAGATTTGCTTTCATACAACCCTTTGTAACTCACCATGTGCTATCATACCAGGTTATTTGCTGTCTGCTGCCATGTAATACATGTAGTGCTTTACTGCTAAATGCCATGTAAGAGGGGCTGGAAGGGATGATGGAAACTGAGTGAAAAACTCCAATATGCTCCAGTATTTGAAAAGACCAAACATATTTTCTAAGTAAAAAAAAAAAAAATCCCAAAGGCTCAATCATATTTTTCCTTGGTGGCAGAAATGGCACTAGGTGCAGTGGAATGTAGATTAATTTTTGTATGGTGCTCAACTGCAGCTTATTTTCCATATTTTCTAAAAGAAATTCTGTGATTGGCTCAGCTTAGTGCTCAAACTTTAGGAATGCAGAAATATTTGGTCATTTTCATTGCTTTTTTGAAGATCTCTGTTAGAAGCATGCCTGAAATCACTTTAATAACAAATGTCATGCATAGCTTTTTATGCTGATATTCTTTGTAGATTTTTCATCTGCAACGATAAGGGCTAGACATCTATAGATAGATAATCTGTTTATCTGTCTATCTATCTACCATCTATCTATCTATCTATCTTTAGTACCACCAACTTCCTTTGTTGTGGATGAATGGCACTGCATGTCATGTCTCAACTGAAGGAGTCCTTTTAATGGGGGCCTAAGTACGCATCATATCTTGGAAGCTAAGCAACATGAGCTCTGGTTAGCACTTGGATAGGAGACTGCTAATGAATACCAGGAACTGTAGGCCATATTTCAGAGAAAGGAACTAGGCAAACCACCTCAGAACATTCCTTACCTAAGAAAACCCTATGAAATTCATGAGATCACCAGAAATTGGCAGGTGGCTTGCAGGCACAGAGCCAAGATGGTAAGCCCTAGTTGGCTGTCAGGCTCCAGCTTCATCAAAGGCAGGGAGGCAATTTTTTATCACCAGGCAATTATTCTTTTTAGCAATTTTCTCTCTGCCGAAAGTCTTTGAAAACTGTGTCTTTTGGGGTTTATTCTGTACAAAATTGGCACGTAGTTGTTTTGCTCGTGAAGCAGCCTTTTCAGTGCAGAAAATAATATTTCTGTGCAGAAAAGGCTGGTGTGTGTGTGTGTGTGTGTGTGTGTGTGTTTTCTTTCTTTCTTTGTTTTTTTTCTCAAGGCAACCACATATGAATTTTATACATAATAAGTTCACAACTGCACAGTTCTGTAGATATTTGCTGAAAGTGTAGAGGAGAAAAAGGATTAAAAAGCTGTGGTAACTCTTGTGTTCATAGGGTTTCTTTTTCCCCTGCAACGTGCAAGAAGAGCAAACTGATTCTCAAAAACGCTACTGTCATTACACATATAAAAGTATATAATTCAATATGTACTCATACACCATTGTACTATATGGTATGATACTCTGTTTTATATTTTCTGTATTTGTGATTAATTTGTGGTTCTAGTTTTGTGAACTCTCAGTTTCTGCCAGGAAGCAAAATAAATCATCCCCACCACCACTTTTTAACAGGAATCTTGAAGACGTCATAAATAATACACAATATTATCCACCTGCCAAGTCTCAACTGTTGGAAGGGAATCCTAGGGCCATCTGGTCTGACTCCCTGACAGTGCAGGAATCCAGAGCTTAAAAGGTGCCTACGTAACCTGTTTAAAAACTCTCCAATGAAGGAGAGTCTACCATTTTTAAAGGTAATATTTAACACTTGGAGAGATGAGAGAAGAAATCTATTACTAAACAAAGAGGCTGACAACAGAAAAAATACCCCCCTTCCCAATTTAGCTCTGGTTACCCCATACCTATAATTCTGAAAGAAATGCACATTTGAAGAGTCAAGATCCTTAGAGAATTGTACTAGGAAGTTGGCAAGGGAAAGACAGATTTCAAAGAATTCTCAGTGGATTTGGCAACAAATGAAGGAAGCAGACAGAATACCAGGAAGTCTGTGTCTGAAGCAAGCTGAAATCCATGATTGTAGTCACAAATGCATAACCTAAAGTTGTACATTCATAACTGATTCGTATTCATGATCCCTATGTATTCAATCATGCAGTGTATATGTAGGGATTGTAAAAGTCTCCCAAGACTGACTTACCAGGTAGCAGATGCTGTGAATGACAAGGGTCTGTTCTCGCCAGTTGGGACCACAGCATGCTGATGTTTCCACCCCATTCTGCATGCAGTCTTCAGTACAAGGAGGAATTGTGACAGGGATTTTGCTTCTGTTTGTCACCTCAAAGAGTGCTTATGGAAGGGGTGGAAAGATCACTCTGCTGCGTTTTGATTGACAGGAAACATGCTCTCAGCAGCTGCTGCCCAGTAAAGGCAGGATTGTGGATGCCAAGCCAGAAGTTGCTGGTGATCCGGAACCTTGCCCCACATTGGTAGAATCCTAGAAGTTGTCTAATAAAAAGTAACATTTCCTTCACTTGGACTGAAGGGTAGCTACTTAGTTGGTGCAATACAGAACTGGAAAAGAAAAGAAATATACAAACTTTATGTACCCATGAGCGGGGGATGTTTTGCTTCCGCTGCCCCAAAATGGCAGAATAGTTCATATGGCTGCTATATGGACTATTGGACTAGAATAGCCCATATGTCTACCAGACATAGGAGAATTTTCTCCACAACAGCACCCCAGTTACGGAATTACCTTCCATCAGAAATGAGTTTGTCCATGTACTTTTGTCTTTTAGACACCAGTTAAAAGCACTTTGATTTCTACAAGCTATTAGAGATCAAGACAGTGTTTAATTTGTGTTTGACTCCTACTTGTTGCTTTGGTATTTTAGAAGGTATTCGTAGCTTTAGGCCTGTATGATTTTCTTATTTGCAGTTTGTTATGTGTGTTTCTGTGTGATACTGTTAGCTGTCCTGAGGTCTTCTGAGGAAGGGTGAGGTCTAATAAATCCACTACATAGAAGTCAAAGTGTGCGAGTGAGTTTGTCTCTTTGTCTATGTCAGGAAGGCGAAGGTGTCATATGATTGGCTGTAGCCAGGCGAAGACCTCGTATGATTGGCTGGCTGTGAACATTCCGTGGAATTCTAGGGTTGGCAGTTCAGGGAGGGGCCTTTAGAATTCCCAGCAGAGAGCTCAGGCTGGTTGCTATGGAGATGAGGAGGTTAGCATATTCCCTCAGGAACCCAACCTCTGTATGTTAATAATTCTGAATACAGATTGGATTGGGAAATATAGGGAAAAGTTACAGGTACTAGACAAGACAGTTTGGGGAATTAGAGAAACAGGACCTCACATCTGTGTATTTCAACCGCATCTAATCCCTAAGGTAAGGTAAGGTAAGGTACGGTAATTCCTAAGGTATTTCTAATAAGTGTTACCTATGAGAAAATAAAATCCTGGGCAATGCCAGGTTTATCTTATACATTAGTATAAGATAAAAATGAACAGCAGTTGTTTCTCTGGTATGTGTCTCACCCAATATGGCCTATACCTCAAAAGCACAAATGTGGAGATGCCTTGTCTATGTGTATGATGGGGTGGAAACTACATCCTTCCAGATATTATCATATTGTAACTTCCAAGCATCCTTCTCCATTGGCTTTTCTCTTGGAGGCAACAATAGCTGAAAGGCCACAATTCCCCACCTGTGATGTATATTAAATATACCTAAATCCCACCAATGCAATGATGAATAGTCTGAGGGCATGGTAGCCAAATTCATTCACTTAGCTTTTCCCAATCAGCAACATTGAAGCTCTCTTTAAAAAGGGCTTCTTACCACATTGGTCAGGATGATCTGTAGAAGAGCATATGGGGAACAGGTCTTCATAAATCCTATTCAGCTAGGATATTCAGGTAGACCACAGTGTGCATTCCTATTTAGGAATGGATGAGACATTTGTTTCCATTGTTTCTATAGGTATTTACCAAAATCCACATTTTTTTTTCATATTCAGAATTGAGAAAACTTGAACATTCAAAAATATGAACATGGGAAAAAGTGAAATTGACAGATTTTTTAATGCTGACCTCTTAAAAGTTGAAAGTTTAGCTTTAAATCTCTGTATTCCACAATATTTGTGTTGTATTAAGGTTGCCACATCTTTTTTTCTAACAAACTCCTATCTTCAGACATATTTACATGACAGGGAGGAAAAATATACAGTCAGCCCTCCACATTTGTGGATTTCACTTTTGTGGATTTGATTATTCATGGATTATTTGCTGCTGCCTCTGCTGCTGCCCTATGCCATTTTTAATGGGGACTGCAAGTCTCATGAGACTGAGAAACTGGGCTTGTAAGTCCCTGTTAAAAATGGTGTGGTGCAGCAGTGGAGGTGACAGTAAGTCCCACCAGCCAGCCACTTCTGCCTTGTGAAAGAGCCCTGATGCCTCAAAGGAATCCATAGTGGGTTGAATATGGTGATCATACTTTTTTGTGTGTTAAATATGGTTTGGGAGGGCCTAGAGTTATTCGAGGTTTTTACACTTTTTCATGGGGGTCCTGTGCCCTTAACCCTAGCGAATAATAAGTTTAATACAAGTATTATAAGTATACAAGCAATAAGTTTGGCAATCTTGTTTTTGAAGAATAAAATTGAAGAATTTTTGAAGAATAAAATTTTTGAAGAGTAAAATTCTCAAATATCTTCATGTTCAGGATGGAAAGAATTTTTTAAAAAAAAATAAATTTTTTTTTTTTTTAAAATGTGGATGTGGGAAAAAGTGAAACTGACAGATTTCCCCATTCCTACTGCTATGTACTTCCTTCCAAGATCATATGTATGTTTTATAGGTGTTTCTTTTGTAATTGTAGCATTTAAATCTTTATTTTTTTTTAAAGGAAACTAAGATTCTTAGTATTCTACACTTAACATATATAATGAAATTAAATCAAAGAAGAGATCACCAACAAGGAAAGAGCATATACATGCAAAGGTGTGTGGATCATTTTCAGGTTTCCTTCAGCTTTGCCTGGGATCATTCATTGCACATGTCACTATCATCACAGCAAGCATATCTTGTATGTGTTCCAGTGTGGGGGGAATATTTTGTCGTACCACATGCTGCAGTTGCCTTTGACTTGCAGCTTAATATTTTCTGCTGAACCAGTCCATCTGTGATGATAGTAGTAGGGAAGAGGAAGAATGGAGAAAGAAGTAAGCATTTATTGTCTCTTTCTGTCATTATTGATACTTCAAATTACGTGTTCATCTGTTCAGTGTTGTTTATATTCTTTCCGAAAAACTACATTTATTTCCATTTTACGAAGAGAAGTAATGCTCATTGCTGACCAAAGGTTTCAGTCCGGCATTCTGGATTCTAGAAATAGGTCACAATTGTGCCCATTTTACAGAGGAAATCAGGGAAATAAATTCTACCACTGAACAAAGAATTTAGATTTATACCCAGATTCTGTGGTATAAAAGCATCATAAGCACAAAGTCACAAAAAGGACCGGGAGCCCTTTCATGTTACCCAGTTATAGTACTGCGATTCTACTTTAACTGCCATGGTTTTGGCAGTCTAACTCCTATGGGTTCCTAGGACTTGTAGTTTAGTGAGCTACTGGAGCTCTCTGGCTGAGAATTCTACATAGCTCTACTTAAACGACAAATCCTAGGAATCCATATGGTGGAACCATGGCAGTCAAAGTGGAATCATATGCAGTAATTATATAGTGTAAATTGGCCCCTGGTGTTTTGAATGTAAAACTGATCATTACAAATGCATTGATAACTCAGTTGCTGTCAATCATTTGCATATGCAATTTACAGAGCTGAATTTCTAATTATCAAAAGATTAGAGAAAATTTAATAACACGTTTTCTGTTCAGATCTACAGAATCAATTTCAGTCAAGTGTAGACAAAAGAGTGCATTATCAGCTTATTGCTCTTCAACACGCCATTTTTTTTTAAAGCCTGGGGTAGGCAGGGTATGTTTCTAGGGCTGCATGTGGATCTTAAGGTTCTTTTTTGTGTCCCTCAGCTTCCTTGACCAGCTCTCTCATTTTTTTTAGAAAAAAATGGTGAAAAGTTTCTTCCGAAAGTCCCTGGGCCAATTCAGCTTTCAAATAGGCTGCATTTTCCCATCCCACATAGTGCTGAACATCCAAAAAATGCCCATTTTTCAAAACTAGAAACCTTTATTTCTCTCTCTCTGTCTCATTCTCCCTCTGCATATGTGTGTATATGTGTGTGTGTTATATTCCACTTTCAACATCCTATGGAATTCTGGGGTTTGCGGTTTAGGGAGGGCCCTTTAGAATTCTCAGCTGGAGAGCTCTTTGGCCTCAGTGAACTACAAACCCCAGAATTCCACGGGATGTTGAAAGTGACATAATAGCACTATAACAGTGTAATGCAGAAATGGCCTTGGCAGACTGTGCTGTCCCAGAGGGTCCTGGGACAGAATATTGGTTCCTTAATCCATTTTAGATGCCCACTCTTGTTTTAGGCAATGCATGCTCTTTCAGGATTTAGAGGCTTTGGAACATAATATTATGGAAGGGCATGTCTTTTCACTGCATGAAACAAGTCTGTCAGAAGAGAGAGGGCTGTAAACACTGAATTCCTCCAGCATAAAATCTGCATGGTTCCTATAGCTCTGCTGTTTAGCCTGTTAGGAGGAGGGAGGTTACAAATTATTCAGTCTTTGGTGATACTCTTCAAGTGTTTCTGTGATGTCTTTTCCCCACCATCCATGATGAAACCCAAAGAAAAGGAAGTTTGGGTTACTTACTTAAGGAAATTATTTGAGCATGGCAGGTATGTGTGCCAGGGTTAGCTACACAGGTCCTAGGAGGCATACATGGGGCCCTTGGACTCATAGAGATACATGTTCGACATCTCACAGCTTCTGCTTTAAAAAAGAAATCTGTATGACTATGATATCATTACTGCACATTCACTACAAATGAGTAGATACCTACAATAGGGATCTATTTTATTGTAGTTCTTCATACAACCAGAAGTCTAGAATCCTTAATCTGAGTCAGAACAGTCAGAAAAGACACAAGATATCAATGCTTTGTAAGCTCTTTAAGCCTGGATTATTGGTTTTGATGTTACAGAATATTCACAGACAGTGGCACTTGTGCAAGTCAAGTGAAATGTCAATATTGTTCTGTGAATGAAGGGAATCTGTGAGCAGACAAAGAGAGTGAACAATGTCAGGGACATTACATGAAGAGAGTGAAAAATATTAAGGAACAGTGGAACCCAGGAGTATGTGAGGCATTTGCTCATGAACTGAAAATAGTTATGTGAAGTTACTTGCACATTTTTTCCCCTTGGAATGATTGTCTTTTTCAACATCTTTGGCTAAGTTCCATTCCTAGACATTTCAGCTTTCTGTAAATGGAGCTGTTTAGCGGTTGATGCATACAGCTCATCTTAAGTGAAAATCCATATCTTAAATTTGGTGAAAGGAACTTACCTCCAGGCATGAGACAGAGCAAAGCACAGGTAGCCAAGAGCAGGAGCTGAACCTTGGGGGTCATCTTGGACAGAGAATGATTTTATCTGCCACAGTAGAGCTCTAGTTTACAGAGAAAGGAATGCTGATTTGTACCACGTTGGAGAAGCCGCCTCCTTTTATCCTTTCTAATGTTAAGCATGCCTGCGAAAAAAACACACACACAAATTTTGGATATGCTTTTGTTCTTGTTAACTGCATGCGTTGAGTCACCAATAGACCATGAAATCATAAACTGACAGCTCATTTACATGTCAATGATTAAAACTGTAGTGAGATTTAATACAGGAATGTTAGTGGGGGCAGTATCTGCAGCTGACTAAAGTGCAGGGCATCAAAAGGGAGTATGGGATGCTCATCCAGACCTGATATAACTATGATCACCATTACATTACTACTTACAAAAAATGGAATGAATTATCAGTTAATTGAGGAGGGCTGAAGGGTTATACCAACATGCCAGATAGTTGAGAGCTAAGTTAGTCTTGTCACATCTGCTATATCAAGGACTCCAATCAGAAACACCAGGATATTTCCTATAGACGATCACAACATATCAAGGTCACAATTCTGATTCCCCATGATCTGTCTGCAGACACTTTTAAGTGACAGAATACAGCTACACCCCAGTACCAATCCAGATAGTCTTTGGGAGGCTGGTCCAAAAGTTATTGTGGGGATCCCCATCTTGTCTGCTCATTTTCACAGACTAAAATACTTGGCATATAATGCCGCAGAAACAATGCTACCAGAAGGAAGGAAGGAAGGAAGGAAGGAAGGAAGGAAGGAAGGAAGGAAGGAAGGAAGGAAGGAAGGAAGGAAGGAAGGAAGGAAGGAAGAAAGAATTATGTTACCCCAGAGAAATGGAAAAATAAAAGGGATTAAGTAGAAGTTTAAAGATGGAGAAAAATAATAGAAAGCTTGCCCCAGAAAGGAAACATCAGCAGTTGAAATCATGCAGCCCTCCAGATGTTGTTAGGCTGCAAATCTTACCAGTCCTGACCAGCATAACCAGTGGTTAGGATACTAGGAGTTGCAGGACTTCTATGGGACTAAAGGATTCCCATACCTGGGCTACCATAAAGGAAAATGAGAGCCTCTCCTAAAGAAGTATGAGGTCAATGGAATTAGAACTGGCTTTAGTGAAGCAGATAGGAGGGAAGAAAACAAAAGAGAGGGAAAGTTTCATGAATGAGATAATGGAAGCTTAGCAAGTTAAGTCCATAGCTACCAACAAAGGTAAGCATTCATGCACATGCCTACACCCACAGAATCTTACCTTTCCAGATGTTGAAGTGAAAGAGCAGAATCTGGATGAAGAAGCAGAGTTGCTTGCAGCTTGCCTAAAGGTTGTAGATGGTTGGTCTTGAACCTCCAAGCTTACTCAAGTTTTGCTTTTATCTCCAGTAGCCCCTTTGATGTTCATGTAGCTCATCAGTTTCATCCAGGATGCTCTGGTCTTCTGTGGTATGCCTACTATGAGTTCCAGGTAAGATCCAAATTGCTGTTCAGCACATCCTCTCTGAAAAATGCTTGAGGCAATGGTTGAGGTCTGTTACTCTGTGTACTGGGGGTCCCGGGAGGGACACCAAAATGTGCTCAACTAAAGGTGGCGAAAAGTAGCTCAGAGCACTGCTTAGCGTTACGAGAGGCAGGGTAACGTAGTGAGATCTTGAACCCTATGTCTACAGGATCGGGTCGAGTCAAGGAGCACACAGGAGTTGAAGCAATAAATGATGTTTTGTTAAACACAAGCAAAACAGTGTATGCAACACACTCACACAAGATAACTAAAGAAAATAAAGGTTGGAGTGGTATAGAGGGATTTTTAGATAGATTGCTGGTTTGGGTGATACTTCACCTGTCCTGAAGCCCAGAAAATGGAGAGCGAAGCTGGGGTGCGATGTAGCTCAGCACGTGGAGCTGAGGGGAGGCTCGCCAAGCAAAGCGTCAGCAAGGCGGGATGAAACTCGGGAGCATTCCAAGGAAGGTCTCGGAATCAAGGGTTTTTATAAGGAGAATTATGACTGCAGGCTATGCCATACTTGGGGAAAAACAATAGATTTGGTGTTGGAGACAAAGCCTCCGAAAGGTCAGAATCTGAATGATTGAGTTATCGTAGCGGTTCTCAATAGAGTAGCCAGTATGCAAAGGCAGAGTACTTGGGTATTGCATAGTTTACCCATCAAGCTGCCAGCGCGGGGCAGAGGCTCTTTTGTAGGTTGCGTGCATACCTAATTAGAGTACTTGCCTGGAGGTCTCCTAAAGCAGTGAGTCAGCGATTTTCTGGCCTGCCTGTATTGTATTAGGAATATTATGGCAATTAACAGCTGAGCTTGTTTATGTGCTTATCCGGTGGCCTTGCAAGCACGTGGAAGGGAATGGAGAAGTGAAGCCGAATTATGATATCCAGAGGATATCTTTTAATATCCCCAAAGCTCGGACTAGCCAGGGCAGTAACAGGTCTTTCAAGATAAGCTTCTGGACCACAGATCATATCAAGGGCTCTGTTGTTCATCTCTGCCTTCGACATTGCTTCTCTCTCAATCCTTCCACATTGCTATTTCTCTGTGCCTCTAGGACATGACTCTTTACTGTCATGTACACATTCACCTGATCCCAGAGATCCAAATCCGCTTTTCAAGGACAATATCATTTCAACCTCAGCTGAAAATTGTCCAAAAAAAAAAAAAATTTATTCTGAGTGTTGAAAAACCCTGACAAGAATTTTCACTGTTCAGGTCTTATTCTACACAAAACGTACACATGGTTCTTTCATGCAGAAAAAAGGCATTTTTTTCACAGAAAATAGCATTTTCTTTATGGAAAATATTAATTCCTGCAAAGAAAATACTGCAGTTGGGGATTTATTCTGTGTAAAATTTCCACATGTTGATTTGCGTAGAAAACAGGATCTTGCAGAAACAGTTCAGTCCTATGGCTCTTCATTTGTTTTATTATGGGGTTCCATGCAAGCCAAGAGTTTATTTTGTTATTATAATAAAACAAATGAGGAGCCATAGGACTGAACTGTTTCTGCAAGATGATCTTTCCCAAATTGTGAATTCTAAATGTGAACATTTTCATGTTCTCCCAACTAATAAAAAAGATATAATTGCCATGCCAGGCTCCAGAATACCAAATTTTGTAAACATTCAAAATTTTTGGGAGGATTTGAAGTTTTGGCATCAAGTTCCTAAATAAAGTAAAGAAAGATACCCAAAATTCACAAAGCTCCTGATCCAAACTAGAGTATATAAAAACGCATGCTACATAACTAAAAATTATCCTTGGAACATAGGGTGTTTCATCATGTCCCAAAGGACTTGCATATTGCTGATAGCCATTTCTCAAATAACAACATGTACTTCCTTCCACTATTTCAATATATTCTCAGTAGTGCACTACACAACATGCAGAGAGTAAAATGTGACAAAAAAGTGGGGGGGGCAAAGCAAGGGAGGCTGTGTCTGTGAGCATGTGTGCCTTTTTAATTTGCTGTTCCAATATTTGGTGGGTTAATCTGCTTTTTTGGTATACTATGAACACAAAGAGATGAACATTTGAACAGTGTTGTGTGCATTTGTGAAGCTCAAACACATTCAGGTGCTATTCTTTCTAAAACCAAACTCGTTGTATCCTAGTTCACCGTTTGTCCTTTTTCTACCATTTTTGTGCTCATTTTTCAAATGTGTGCATTTCTGTGCATATCCTCTCATTGCTCGAATCATGTTTTATGCATTTTAGAAATACAGAGTTTTCATACCTTTTCCCCCCAAATTTGCCCATTATGTGTATTTTTAAAAATGTATTGCAAGCCCCAGAATGTAAATGTTTCTGATTGCTTGTTGCATATAGTTCTGTCTTTGCTTCTTTGGCCCTTTTCGCATGGTATTTGCCATGCGAAAGGGCCCCTGGAGCATCGCGCAACTGTGAGGAGCGGTCCACATGATGTACTTGCAGTCGTGCGACGCTCCAAGGGCTGGCAGGAGCTGACTGTGCACTTTTTCATTTTCGGCTGTGAGCTGAAAATGGTGCACAATCACGCATTGCTCCGGGGCCCCATGTGCACTTGTGCATGCGGAACTCCGGAGCCGCGGTGCGCATGCTTCCTGCCCCAGCGCAGCCTAGAAAAATTCCAGACTGCACTGCGGAAGGAAGAGCAGGGGCTCTCGTGCGAGCAGGCAGCAGCTGTGGGGCTGAAGGAACTGGGATGCGAGAGCCTCTCGGAAGAGGCTGCTTGTGTGATCCCCGCACCCCAGCTCCGCAAAAAGGTACGTTGCAGAAAGGGCCTTTGAGGTACAAATTGTATAAATTCGTTAAATTAAAAAAAAAAAAAAAAGCTTGGATGAGCAATTTTGACCCTTACCTGTCCTTGACTCAGTACAAGGATTTCCAGTGGTAACAAGCTTGACTCATAAGGATTCTTGCAAGCAGGGGATGAAAGGAGCTATTTCCCTACTATTCATCCTAAGCAAGGGTTAATTCTTAAAAGTAGGTTTAAATTAAATGGTGCAGTGTCACGTTCTTCCTGCTTTTCTGGCATGTCACTCCCAAATCATTTGGTAGAAGAGAGGCAAAAAAGACATAAATTGCATGTAGGCCAATGTTGCATGTAGGCCGATGTTGTAGACATTGACCTGTGCTACTAGGTTCCATCATGTCTTTCATGCTGTTAAACATAGCAATAGCAACAGCATGTGTATTTCTATACTGCTTATCAGCTAAGTGCTCTCTTAGCTGTTTACAATGTGTTAGCTAATTGCCCCCAACAAACTGGGCACTCGTTTTACCGACCTGCAGAAGGATGGAAGGCTGAGTCAACTTGGAGCCTGACAGGCTCAAACTCACAACCTTGTGGCTGCAGTACCGGCTTTTAACCACTGTGCCACTGTGCCCATATGTGAAACCACTAGGGGAGGTCATTAAGAATTTTGAGAATAGGTGCCATAACTATACTGACAATACTCGGCTCTATTGCTTCTTGTTATAGGGCTCAACAGAACTGTGCAGGTGCTGGGCCATTGCCCAGATGCTATAATGGGCTGGAAGAAGGTCAATAAAGTTAAGTTGATTCCTTATAAGACAGAGGCTGTTAAACTGGTGATTACTGGATTTGGGAATTAGGTAAGCTACCTGCTCTGGATGAGGCTGCCCTACTTATTAATACTCTTAGATCCATCCTTGTCACTGGAGGCCCAGGGGGACTACATGACTTGGAATGCTTGGAGCATGCTTAAACTAATCTACCAGCCACAGCCTTTTCTGAGCAGGGATAAATTAGCTGCAATAGTCTACACACTGGTAATTTCCCAATTATACTGTTTCAATGCACTGTTCCTGGGGATGCCCTTGCAAAGGACTTGGAAACTTAAGCTAATGGAAAAGGAAGCAGCTAGACTTTTGTTAGAACCACCATACAGAAATCATATCTCAGCTTTAAAAAGGTTGCACTGGCTACCAATATGTCTCTAGTCTAAATGACATTCAAAGGTCTAATGGCTTGGGATTGAAACTTAAAGGAGTGCCTCTCCCTATGTAGCTAGTAAAGTGTGGGCTGGACAGGGCTACTGTTAGTTGGATTTGTAATTGGTTGACCGATTGTAATTGGTTGACCCAAAGGGTGATCGCGAATGGCTGCTTTTCATCCTGGAGAGAAGAGACTAGCGGGGTGCCACAGGGTTCTGTCCTGGGCCCAGTGCTGTTCAATATTTTTATCAACGACTTGGATGAAGGAATAGAGGGCATGCTCATCAAATTTGCAGATGACACCAAATTGGGAGGGGTTGCTAATACACCAGAGGACAGGATCAAAATTCAAAATGACCTGGATAGATTGGAGAGCTGGGCCAAAGCTCAGGGCTGTCCAGCAGTGGAATATGCTGCCTCGGAGTGTAGTGGAGTCTCCTTCCTTGGAGGTTTTTAAGCAGAGGCTGGATGGCCATCTGTCGGGAGTGCTTTGAGGGTGTTCCTGCAGGGCAGGGGGTTGGACTGGATGGCCCGTGTGGTCTCTTCCAACTCTACATTTCTATGATTCTATGATACGTACATCTCTTTGAATTTGAGGTCTGTTAGAGGATCTCTTCTGTGACCCATCAGTTAGGGGAATATGTGTGGCAGGGATAAGGCTTTCTCGGCTCTATCAGTTCAGTTATGGATTGCTCTTCTGTTAGAGGCTCAACAAGCACCAATTTTGCTGTCATACTGGAGCCAAGTAAAACATGGCTGCTTACTTAACACTTTTGAGGCATGATTCATCTTGTCAAATTTGCACATGGGAGGTTTTAAAAATTGTTTTATTTGTTTTTAATCTGTCCTGTTTTGTTAAATAGTTAAAGATGCTTTTAGCCTTTAAATTATTCTTATTGTTTTCAATTGTTTTCAACTGCTCAAATCGAGCTTACTGTACAACACCTTGACAACTATGTATATAGGATGGAATATAAATATTTAAAAATGAGATAGAAAAATAATTTAATTTATAACAGTGGGGGAATAAACACTGAGATCTGTTCGTAGCAAAATTAAATGTGAATCTCATTAGGTCAATAAAAGGGGACCAAATAGTAGAAAAATAAAGAATTGTTTGGCTATCCTCTCTTTTAAAAAGCCATGCAGACAACAAGACAAATGCCAAAATACACATTATGGAAACATCTTTATTATAACAACTTAAAAGCACACACATGCACACAAGCAAATCTTTTAAGTACTCTTAAAACAGACTATTTAAGTTCATTTCACAGCATTTCAGATTTTACCAAACCATTTTTTCAAAGTGGGAGTCACGATACTTCTCCGATTTCACACAGTATACCGGTTATCTTTAGCAAGTCCCAGTGTAAGTACAGATTAGAGAAATATTATGTGCAGAAGCAGCTTCCATGAGCCTTCCCTAGTCTGACTAGGAATATGTGCTAGAAGCTCAGGAAGTGATATATACACAGAAGGCTATTTGCATTTCTGTAGATATCATTTTAACTGCACAGCAAGAAGGCTGAATATATTTAACAGGTATACATGCACAAGCAATATGGTACAGAATGTTAAGTGTTTCCATTGAAAAATAAGTTTCTATTTTTTAAAAAAAACTGGCAATCCTTTGCATTGTATTACTTGTAGAAGTGCGTCAGTGCACACAGAACTATTATTTTTACTAATAAACCTAGAAAATGGCAATTAAAGAAGTGGCAGTAAAAAAAAATGAAATAAACTTATGTTGGTATGTAGAAAATCTCAAGGTTGCTTTAACTGTAACCACTACAAATTCTCATTGCAGAAGTCTTCACCTTCACAGCAAAGGAATTCACTCCACTGGTCTGGGAATGGTGTTACTGCCCTGGCTAGCCCGAGCTTTGAGGATATAAAAGATATCCATTGATATCACTAATTCGGCTTCACATATCCCTTCCACGTGCTTGCGAGGACCCCGGACAAGCTCGCATACAGGCTCGGCCGATAATCGCCGTAATATTCCTAGACAATACAGGCAGGCCAGAAACAGCTGACTCGCCGCTTTAGGAGACCTCAAGGCAAGTACCTCCATTAGGTATGCACGCAGCTTTCAAAAGATCCTCTGTCTCGCGCTGGCAGCTTGATGATCGAGCTATACAACGCTCAAAAACTCCGCATTTGCATACTGACTACTCTATTGATAAATTCGGCTATAATTCAATCATTCAAATTCTGACCTTTCGGAGGCTTTGTCTCCAGCCCCAAATCTATTGTTTTCCCCAAGTCCGACCTAGTCTGCAGTCACAATTCTCCTTATAAAAACCCCTGACTTTGAGCGCTTCCTCGGATCGCTCCCGAGTTCCAGACCGCCTTGCTGCCGCATCGCTTGGCGAGCTTCCCCTAAGCTCCACGTGCTGAGATACATCGAACCCCAGCTTCGCTCTCCATTTTCTTCCGGACTTCAGGACAGGTTTCGTATCACCCGAACCAACTATCCCTCTGAAAATCCTGCTATCTTACTCACACGTTTATTTTCCTTAGTTATCTGTGTACTTGTGTTGCTTACATTGTGTGCCTGTATTTAATAAAGATCATTCATTATTTTCCACCGGTCTGCTTCTTGACTCAGCCTGACCCCGTAGACACTGGGTTACAAGATTCCACTAAGTTACCCTGCCTCTCGTTTTGCCAACTTGTGTTCTGAACTAATTTCCCCAACTTGTATAATTTTGATAGCAATTTGGTGTCCCTCCCGGGACCCCCAGAAAACAGGGTAACAATGAGGAATTCTTTTTAGTGCCACACCTTGCATTCTCTTTGGACTTGCAGCTTAGTGTTTCCAGTTGAATCTTGCCATCTGTGATATTTATGAGTAAAATGAATTGAAAGAGAAAAAATAGTAATGCTTTCAATTACATTTTAATTCCAGAGAGTTATCAATATTTAATCTTAACTGTTTGATTGCCTTCCTGTTCAGTCTTGGTTTTCTTCACTACAAAAGACTAGATACATTCCCATCTCATAAAAAGTGTGAAATAAAATCTGGTGCTGAGGAAGACATACAGTGGACCTAAACATATTCTGCACTATGTTAGGGGTGGAAAGACTATTCAACAATACTCAAAAAATGATCAAAAAGCATGTTTTTTGAGCATTTGGAAACTTTGATCAGGAGAATCCTAGACTGAACAAGAATGGTCATAATTTGGGGCTTAATTACACAAAATTCACACATGGGTTTTGTACACAGAAAAGAGCATTTTCTGAGCAGGAAACATCATGTGACAGCAAGAAATAATCGGAGGGGGAGAAAATGCTGTTTTCTGTGCACAAAACCCATGTGTGAATTTTGTACAGCATAAGTCCCCAACTACAGCATTTTCTGCACATGAAACAGTATGTTTTGCACAGAAAATAATATTTCAGAACATTATTACAGGCAATAATATTTCTGTGCAGAAATATTATTTTCTGCACAGAAAATTCTGTGTCCTTTGCAGAAATATGCTGTTTTCTATGCAAAAATATCATGTGCAAATTTTAAGTACGATAATTCCCAAACTGGGAGTTGTCTTCACAGCAATCTTCCTTCTTGCAGGGGGAAAAAAAAATACTAAAATTACTCCTTGCTTCCTTTGAGAACTAAATTAAAGAAGAGATGTGTCCTTACACTAGATTAAGTGTGCACACTAAAAGTAACAAGGATGTGACATACTGGTTTGACACTAAGGACTGAATGTGCAATGAGAAATGCACTGTAGAACAGAGCATGGAGACTCATTTTCTGACATTTTTTTTTAAGATAATGGGAAAAGTGATATAAGAAACTGCTGTCTGAAACCTTGAGGAGCTGTTTGTAGCAAAGAATACACTGATGAATCTTTTCCCATTAGCAATAGAGCTTTTGCAATCCTTTAGGTCACTAGTGGGCAACTTTTCCAGGTTCTGGGGTTACATAACTCTCTATTGGACCTAAATGCAACATACTTTCCCTAAATGAACGGATGTCCTATGGAGGATGGAGCAAGCCTGTTTTCTGCTGCTCCAGAGACTAGGACACAGAGCAGTGGCTTCAAACTTCAGGAAAAGAGGTTCTATCTAAACATTAGGAAGAACTTCCTGATGGTAAGAGCAGTTTGATAGTAGAATACACTGCCTTGGAGTGTGGTGGAGTCTCCTTCTTTGAAGGTTTTTAAATGAAGGCTCGATGGTCATCTGCTGGGAATACTTTGATGGTGTATTTCTGCATGGCGAGGGTTTGGACTCAATGGGGCTTGTGGTCTGTTCCAAATTTATGATTCTGTGACTGTATGATTCATTTTCCCTATTTTGCACATTAAATTTTATTGAGCTCCACAAACCCTCTAGAAGCTATGAGAAGGGGCAAACTTGCCATGCTGGTTAGTAATGGCCTGTTTGGGATCTAGGAGAGGGCCTAACACCTGCCCTAGGTCACTTTCAGGTTTGGAAACCCACTCAGTGCTGCCTAAAACAAGCCAGGGTGGAGAACCTGTAAAATTGCTTTCCACGGCCCCTAGAAAGAGTGGGAGGCTTTTTCAGTTAAAAAGGGGGAATGGGAATTGGGATTTAAGATAGTGGTGGGCTGCATCAGGGTCCCTGGAAGGGATACATAGAGCCCATGGCCAACTTGCCAAGACATGCTTCAGATAAAAGAGGTCCTTGCAATAATAGATCACAGAGATTACACAGATTTCACAGAGAGTCAAGGGAGGAGAGGGAAGCCATGAACCCTGGTATGTTATATTCTTGGAATTTACATAGCCAACACTGATTCCATAATCAGACCCAAGAAAGGGGGATGTTAGAGTCATTTGCAGTAAATGAGTCCATGGAGGGGGGGGAGAGGTGGCAGTGGGAACTTAATCTGTGCTAACATACCAGTAAAGATAAGGTTGTATGTTGGGCAGGAAGGAATTCAGTGCATTCCCATTCTCAACTATGGAGACAATTGAGGAATGCCTGAATGAAGTGCAGATCTGTTACAGTACCTCTGTAAACTTTGGTGGCATGGAAAATCTCTGTGCTGGGGTCTGCTTCACAGACTTCAGGTTCCAAAAATACTGTCCACGGGCTGAAAGAGGACAGCCAACATCATAGGGCATCTACTTCAAAAGAAAAATCCTTGTGATTGTTAGCAAATTGAGGCTCCATCCAGACCAAATAAATGAGCTTTACTATTTGACAGAAAGGCCAGCCTAGGATTGCATTCCCTCCCTGAAACATCATATTTGCATTTTAGAGGTACTTTTGGACCCACCATTCTTCCTGGAAGAAATGCTCTCGTTCACAGGGCAAAAAGTTTAGCTACAGTGAATTTTGCCTTAATTACCTTTCAATTAGACCAATGCAATGTACTCTATGTAGGGCTGCCCTTGCAATGTTTGGAGGCTAAACCCAGTGCAGAAATGCTGTTCTCTATCACTGGACTTGAACCAACTCTTCTATCTTCCAGTTTGTTTCCAAACTCCATTCAAGTTCCTGGTAATTTGAACTCACTGGTTCATGTTCCAGTCTCTAGAGCAGCGGAAAACTAATTTACTGCCTCTTCTACATGACATCCCTTCAGATATTTAATGATAATTATCTTATCACCTCTCACACTTCTCTTTTCAGAGCTAAGTATGCTCAGCTCCCTAAATTATTTCCCAGAATCCTTGGCTTCCAGACAATCCTTGGCTTCTGTGATGTCCAAAACTGGACACTTTATTCTAAGTGAGATCTGATCAAAGCAGAATAGAGTAGAATAGAGTGACACTACTACTTCCCTCAGTCTGGACACTATGCATACGGTAATG
The DNA here is from genome assembly GCA_030412105.1 of Cyclura pinguis. Classification (NCBI taxonomy): domain Eukaryota; kingdom Metazoa; phylum Chordata; class Lepidosauria; order Squamata; family Iguanidae; genus Cyclura; species Cyclura pinguis. The sequence goes on from CM059599.1 coordinate 33,489,922, forward strand.
CAGTCCAGAACTGCCCTGGCTCTTTTTTGACTCATGTTGAGACTGAGGTCTACTAAGACCCCTAGATCCTTTGCATATGTATTGCTTTCAAGCTCAGTGTCATCCACCCTATCTTTGTGCATAATTAGAGGATCAAAAGGCTGCCTAAGTACATAATAAAAAAATATTTAGTTGCTGGCAAAAAAAAAGAACAGAGAGGGGGCCAACCTGATCTCCCATGGAGTTCCACAGCCCAGGAGGAGCCATTGAGAAGATCATCTCCTGTGTCCTCATTAAATTTGGCTATTATGGGATCATGAGAAAGTTCTCTTTCTTATGGGCTGAGGTCTCCCTATGCTTTTTTTTATGCACTGAAATGATTACCTAAAAGGGCTCTCTGCATTTTCTCCTGGTAAGTTCTGTTGTCTTCTAACCCATTCAGTGTCCTTGTCTATGTTCCACTCCTAAACATTTCAACTTCTTGTCAACAGAGATGATTAGAAGCTGAAGTGCTGAACTGAAAAAACTTCTCCCATGCTGGTAAAAGTAACTTACCTCTCAGCTTGAGACAGAAGAAACCTTATGTAGCCAGGAACAAGATCTTAACCATGGGGGTCATCTTGGAAAGAACAGTATTCTGCTTGACAAAACAGAATTCTAGATTACAGAAGAAGAAATGCTGATCTCCACTCCCTTAGATAAGCCATGGGTTCTTTCCTGTTTACAAAAGCAGCTTGGATATCATGCTGTTCCTATTATTTCCATGGATAGCTATTCCAGTAGGCCATGAAATTATAATCTCATCTGTCATGTATTTTTGTTATTGTTAGTATAAACTGTCATCAAACCGACTTTGACCTATGACGATCCTATTTATGAGAGACCTCAAAGTCACCCTTTTATCAACAGCCCTGCTCTGGTCTTGCAGACCCATTTCACACATTGTACATCCATTTCTTTAAGTGCAGTCCATAGTTTTTCATGATCTACACAATCAAAGGCTTTGCTATAACCTATAAAGCACAGGCTGATATTCATCTTAAATTCATGGTGTGCTCCATTATCCAACACATGATTTGCAATATGATCCCTAGGGCCTCTGCTTTTTCTGATCCCAGCTTGAACATCTGGCATTTCTCACACCATACATGGTAAAAGTCTTTTTGTAAAATTTTGAACATCACTTTGCTTGCAAGGGAGATGAATGCAATGGTTACACCATTCCTTGGTGTTCCTCTTCTTGGGGACTGGCATGTATATTCTTTTGTTTTTCCATATTTGATGGCATACTTTAGTTAGAATGGATTTTATCTATGTGGCTTGAAACAGCTGTATTGGTATGCCATTGTGTAGTTATCTGATCAAAAATGTTCCATTCCTGTCCACTGTCACCCCAAATATGGCAATGTTTATACATTCCATTTCTTGTTTTATAATATCTGGCTTCCCCTGATTCATATTTCTCTCATTCCATGAGTTGTCCAGCTTGAGACTTTTCAGTTGTGCCACTAGCCACAGCACTACTCAGACTAGTCCCCTAGTAGCTCTTTGAGTGCCATTTCACCTGAGAATCTAATCTTCTAGCACCATAACCTTTTTTTAAATTTTGGACTGTCTCATCATAGGGTTTTCAGGGTAGAAGCCTTCTGAAGGGGTTTACCATTGTCTTCTTCTGCACAGGACTAACAAGGGTTAGCTACGATGCCACTGCCATTGACTCTGAGAGATCTTCCACCAATATCACTCCCCACTACTACTGCTGCTGGCTTCTTACCGAAAGCTGTTCTGGCATAGCATGCCCTACCAGCAGCATAACCTCTTGCCTCATAGGAACATGCTATCTCACCACCATGGAAAGGTAGTACTGTGGTAGCACTGTGGTATATTTTCATACCTTATTATTTTTTTATACCTTATTAATTTTACTAATTTCTGATGCTGTCTAGAAGTTAGGTACATCCTGTCTTCAGCCCTTGTGAGAAGAATTTATTTATGGGTCTGAGGCACAGGAAAACAGAAATACTCAAAAGGAGAAGGATATGAACCATGTGGGACGTTTTGGAACCAGCAGAATTCTGTTCTGTCAATAAAACTTGTAGTTACAAAGCAGTGCAGGGGGGAATGCTAATCTTCACTTGTATCCAGCAGGTTGGACAATGCAACCCTCTCAATCATTTAAAAAATGCTGGATAATGTTGTATCCCAATTATTTGTATAATGAAACATTGTAATCTGCAGCTCAAGTAAGAGACAATGATTGAAGTTAATATTAGCAGATGTACTACTCGGGGGGAAAAAGAGTGAATGGAGACAGAGAAGGTGTAATGTGTAAAATGTAAACTTATGATGAATTTTAATAACGATGTATTTTAATTATGATATATTTGTATTTTAAATGGCTTTATGTGTTTTAGTGTATTTTAATTTATGATGCATTTTTAATTGTATTTTAATTTATGTTGTACCTTGCCTCTAATCTTGGGGAGAGGTGGGTAAGAAATAAAAAATTATTAATATTATTTCTGGGTGAAAAGCAGGGCAGGATTGCTCTGTAGCCACTCTTAGCCTTCTTAGAACATACCTAGAAACAAAATGTAGGCAATGAGATGGAAGTGGTAATAGCAAATTTAGCTTTGATTGCTCAGCCCCTTCCAACAAGAATGATGTCATGATAGATTCTTGAAAGTGAATTTTTACTGATTGTCACATGCGGTTGCTATGGTGCACTTTCCAGGACACAGTAAAACAATATATTCCTTGTATTTATGAAGATGGATCAGTAGTAGACACATTGTCACCTATAACACCTGGATATGTTGGGCTACTCTATGGCCCTTTCTGCACCTTACCTTTTTCCAGTGCTGGGGTGCGGGGATTGCGCGAGCAGCTTCCAGTTAGAGGCTCTTGCGTCCGGGGTCCTTCGGCTCCACACGAGCTGCCTGCTCAAGTGAGAGCCCCGCCTCCTCCTTCTGCAGTGCAGCCTGGGACTTTCCCAGGCTGTGCTGGGGCAGGAAGCGCTATTGGCGCAGCTCCAGAGACCCCACACGCCAGGTAAGTGTGCGCAGGGCCTGGGAGCAATGAGCGATCATGCACCATTTTCAGCTTCTAGCTGAAAATGAAAAGGTGCGCGATCAGTGCCTGCCGGCGCCTGGAGCGTCGCACGATTGTGAGTGTGTCATGCAGATCGTTCCTCACAATCGTGCAACGCTCCAGGCCCTCTTTCACATGGAAAATGCCATGCGAAAAGGGCCTATGTCTCAAATGTACCTATTAGTTATGAACAGTAGTCCCTTATAAATGGCAATCCTTGTTCAGTTTGGCTCCATCCCAGTGCATATAAAGCTTTTTGTACCTACTTGAATGGTACAATGATCCATTATATTTTAGGAATGGGTCTCAGTAACACTGTGTTCTTCAAAAATAAAGAAGAAAGTGTGAATATAGTTATATTTAAAGAAGACGGCATTCCTGACAGTATGGTAGACAGTAGAACACCAAGCCTATGTTCTCTGTCTTTGGAAGGATGTGTAAGTACTGTGACAAAACGCAAGGCATGACAGCATTCTTGGTAAATCTCAAATTGATGCAGGCAGGGAACTTTACTTGAATTTGGTTCAGTTCATTGTTTCCCTTCTTATCCCTTTTAATATTTACTCTGATTAAGGCAGGTTTAATGAGAGGCAACTGAAGCTAATTTATTGCTGGCGTGGTGGGCTAGTAGCTCATGTGGGCTAGCAGAGAACCTGACTGAAGCTTTTACTTGTTTATAAGCTCTGCCACCAAACCATGTGCAAGCAGGCTGCCTATGAATGGCTGGACTTCCTGCTTCATACCAGGGATGGGGAAATTTTGTGGGTTTGGGGACAATATCAACAGCTTTGCTATTGTGGGCAAAGCAGAGATGGGTACCATTCAGCTGAAATATGGCACTGATCTTTGCTTTGGTCCTGTGTACAGTCCACAAATTGGCACTTCTGGTGAGTTGGAAAGACATTTATACACAAGGATGTTTAACAGTGTTACAGTATGTAGCCAATGTGGTGCTGAATGTTGGACAACTCTGGAGACAATGGCTCAAATCTCCATTCAGCCATGAAAACCCAATGGATGGCCTTGGGTGCATCATATAGTCTCAGCCTCAAAGGAGGGCAATGACAACTGTCTCTGAACAAATTCTGGCAAGAAAATTATGTGATGGGTTCACCTTAGGGTTACCATGAGTTGGAAATGACTTGAAGGCACACAGCAGAAACAACAACTGTACAGTTTTCGCAAGAAGCCCAGATCTTCCAGAAAGTCATTTTATCCCTTCTCTCTCTGGCCCTTTTCACATAGCATTTCTCTTGTGAAAGGGCCTCCAGAGCGTCGCGCTATTGTGAGGAGGATTTCAGATGACGTCCTTGCAATTGTGCAATGCTACTGGGGCTGGCAGCCGACAATCATGCCCTATATCATTTTCAGCTTTTAGCTGAAAATGGTGCACGATCGCTCATCACTCCGGGGCCCCACATGCACTCCATGTGGAGCTCTGGAGCCGTGGCCCTTGTGCTTCCTCCCCCAGTGCACCCTGGGAAAATACCCGGCTGCGCTGCAGAAGGAAGAGGCAGAGCCCTCATGCTGCCTGCTGGCTGGCCGGCTGGCAGCTCTTGCAGAGCAGAAGCAATGGGGACGCGAGAGCCTCACGGAAGAGGCTGCTCACATGATCCCCATGCAACCTCACCAGATGCAGGTAAGTTGCGGAAAGGGCCTCTGTCAATCTCTCTCCCTCTCTCCCTGCCTTATTTTTTCTGGTGCTCTTACTACTTACGACTGCTTTCAGTCTCATATTGAGTCCCATTTGGAAGAAAAGTAGAAGATTAAATAAAATAATGAAACTTTTAAAAAAATGAATACAAAAAAACCCAAAACTCTCACTAAATTTGTAAGCAATTGTCTCATACCACACAGGGGTGGCCAGGTTAATCTTCATTGGATTCTCTATTCGTGCGTGTACTTGGAACAAAATAGCATTCAGGGAGATTGTATGTGGAATATTCTTAAGGGGATAAAAGGAAACAACTTGATCACCCTGTTGGAAGCAAGTGGAAATCAGCAACCCTTCCTCTTTGACTTTGAGATCTGCTGTGGTAAACAGAATCCTCCTTAAGCCAACATCTTCTGGCTCAGTTCTGCTCCTGGCTACCTCTGCTTTGCACAGCTTCCCACCTGGAAGTAAGTTCCTTTTCAGTAGGGCTGAAAAAGGGAGGGATGTCAGGACGGGTTTTGCACATCAACTTGTAACCATCTCCTTTGCCAGAAGGCAGAAAGAAGTGTCTGAAGAAGACAAGAAAAGAAAAGTGAGGACCACATCATATAATCATTTCTTCAAAAGGAAAATTCTGTAAAAATGACCCCTGAACTAAAGCATTATAAAGTCTCTGGCTGGAATCCTGTTTGTACATCAGGTTGGCATAACCATATGATATAAGTGGTGAAAGCAGGAGGAAAAAGGCTGCAGTTAGAGAGGCCATGGCAGAACAAAGGTGTGAAGGCCAAACCTGCTCTTTTTTTCAGCCTGCTAAAGTGCTTTGCCCCCATATACAGCCCTGCTTTCCCCTTTAAATCCACCACCTTAGAATATACTGGGTAAAGCCTCTCAGTTGTTATTCAAAATGATTTACTGATCTGTGGTAGAATGTTACTAATTGTTGAGAACTCATGGAAAGTACTCTACTGAATCAGAATTTAGAAAAAAGTATAATGTAATCTTTGTTAAAAGAACAGAGAAAGGTATTGGGTGTCATAGGCCCTTTTCTCACGGCATTTTCCATGCGAAAGGGCACCTGGAGCGTCGCGCGATTGTGAGGAGCAATCTGCACGATGCACTCACAATTGCGCAACGCTCCAGGGGCTTGCAGGCGCCGATTGCACAGCTTTTCATTTTCAGCTAGAAGCTGAAAATGGTGTGCGATTGCGCATTGCTCCCAGGCCCTGCACACACTTACCTGGCGTGCGGAGCCTCCAGAGCTGTACCGGTCACGCTTCCTGCCCCAGCACAGCCTGGGAAGGTCCCAGGCTGCACTGCGGAAGGAAGAGGTGGGGCTCTTGCGTGAGCAGGCAGCTCGTGCGGAGCCAAAGGACCCCGGATGTGAGAGCCTCTCGCCAGAGGCTGCTCATGCGATCCCCACACCCCAGCGCCAGAAGAAGGTAAGGTGTGGAAAGGGCCATAGGTATAACCAAGCAGTATAGAACTTCAAAAAAGTTTTTATCGAGTTTCTTATAGCTTAACCCAGTATACAGATACAGAACTTTCATACACACACAAGTCTTTGGCTTCCCTTTTGCTCAAAGGCTTAATTCCCAAATCAGGGTCACACCTTCTCACCCAACTCAAAAATGGTTTGGTTTCTCCTCTGTCTCTCTCTTTAGACCTCTGAGAAGACACCCACTCTTATTCAGACAACGTCCAGCTGACTGAAAGCTCTATCCTAGAGTTCTTTCTCTCTCTCTGGAAGGAATCTGAAAAATCCAAGTTACTGTGCCTATATATAGACCTTCTTCTCTTAAACCTCAGCCCCTCCCTCTTGCACATGGGCTGGGTTTCTCTCATATAGAGCTACCTTGGTTACCTGGCAACCTGTTGCTGGAGCTGCCCTGGCACTCAAGTTAGCCACATCCCCAGGCTCCATCACTGAAGGCATTTGGGAAAAGAGTTTTTCTGAGCCAGCAGATTTCTTCTGCCTTCCCTTGCCATTGCTACAGAACCCTGGAAGAAGAGAAACCACAAGTGTATTGCACCACAGGACTCTGGACCTTCCCACCAAATGCTAAGCGTGGAAGCAGTGGGTTTTACCCACTGGTCAATTCCATATTTCAACACACTTAGGCCATTTCTGCATTACACTGTTATAGTGCTATTATTCCACTTTCAACTTCCTGTGGAATTCTGGAGTTTGTAGTTTACTGAGGCCAAAGAGCTCCCTGGCTGAGAATTCTAAATGCCCCTCTCTAATCTGCAAACCCCAGGATTTAGTCAGATGTTGAAAGTGGAATAATAGCACTAAAACAGTGCAATGAGGAAAAGGCCTTGTTTCTCCAAGTTTTGCTTCCTGCAATAGAAAGCATGGGGGTCTCTGTTCCCTAATGTTTGTACCCGAGGCTTGCAAACTCAGGTCTTCCAAAGGCCAATGTTTTGTGTTTGTGTCTAGGAATGATTCTTCAGGGCTTTAGGAAGAGGTGTCTCAATGCATCCTTTTTTAAAACCAACAGTTCTTTGATTTCAGCCTCTGGCCTTTTGTCAGCACTGTACACTGCGGCCTACAAGAGACATCAATGAATTTTCAGTTACTACCATCATACAGTTATACCACCTTTTTCTGCCCTTTGGCATCCTTTATTAAAATCTTTCATCAGCAGTGGTCATTACTTTCCTTACTTTGGTATACTTGAAGTAAGTTTTGTTTATCATAGTATGTAAGCGTGAACAAGATCAAATGGAAAGGAGGCTTGAAAATATTTCAAAAAAAGAGAAAAAGCCAAAAAGGTAACTTTGCCATTTTATATAAGAGATGCCTATAGCTCTGTACATAAAGGAACTTGAACATTCACAAAGTTTGGTATCGATGGTGGTGGTGTTAGCTACCTCTCCTAATTTAGTGTAATCTGTAAATTTGATCAGCATGCCCTCTCTTCCATCTTCCACAATGTTTGAACAGCACTGAGCCAAAGACAAAACCCTTGAGACACTCGCACCAGTCATTTTTTTTCAGGAAGAAAAAACGTTACTGACATCAAGATATATTACAACCAGCATTGCCCTTGTCTATCAATAAAAGAGCTATTAGTATGTCACAATTTATTTTGGAGAAACTTATGCTGGGTTTTCAGTAATTATGGTACTTCACATAGTTTTGCTTCATTTGTTCAAAAGAAATTGAAACATACCACTTTTGCTGTTTCAGTGGGTTCAAGGATTCTGTTTTAAAATTGGATTAGCCCACTGTTTTTCCCCCTCTCCCATCCTACTCTACTTGCTGTGATAAGAAGGTGATAATCAACTTGGGCAGAAAGACAGGAAGAATTAAGTAGCTCCATAATATCTGATAAACATCTTTTTCTGATTGTTTTATAACAATAACTGAAGGGGTTGGAGCATATCTATTATACTTTGAGAACATTGCTCTATTTCTTCAGTCGAGCCCCTGTTAGCTTAATTACCCAGCAACATAGCTTGATTTGCCTAGATATGGAAGGCAGGAGATGGTCATGTCCAAGTTTGTTCATTTTTCTCTCAATGACAGGCTACGTTGCTTCTGGTTCCACTGGTCCAAAACTAATTCTGTATCCTAAAGAAATAATCAAACATTCTAAGCTGTCCTTTAAGGAGATGGCTGTGTAGGGATCCTATATCTTTTTTGAATGCATCTTTTATGGATTAATATATTAATAAATAAATTTAAAAAATCTTGAACATTGTTCCAACAACACTTTCTCAAAATCAATAGAAATTTTTGTAGAAAATATATATTGTCTCATTTCTCCTTTCTGCACCTTACCTTTTTCCGTGCTGGAGTGTGGGGATGGCGCAAGCAGCCTCCAGCGAGAGGCTGTTGTGTCCCCGCTGCTTCAGCTCTGCACGAGCTGCCTGCTCCCGAGCAGGTAGTGCGAGAGCCCCACCTCTTCCTTCCGCAGCACAGCCTAGGAGTTTCCCAGGCTGCGCTGGGGCAGGAAGCACGACTGCTGTGGCTCCGGAGGCTCCGCACGCACAGCAAGTGCACATGGAGCTCTGGAGCAATGCGCGATCATGCACCATTTTCGGCTGAAAGCTGAAAATGAAAAAGTGCGCGAGTGGTGCCTGCCCTACCTGAGTGTCATGCGATTGTGAGTGCGTCGTACAGATCGCTCCTCACAATCACGCGAAGCTCCAGGCGCCCTTTTGCATGGGAAATGCCGTGCGAAAAAGGCCATTTTTAAGTTCTTCTTTAAAAAATATGCTGACTTTCAAAACAGAGTTTTGAGAAGACATTTTATGAACAGTATCAGACACATTTTATAACAAGCATCTAAACTAAGAGCAGAAGCACAACATAATATTCTGAAATTTTATAACAAACATTTATGTAAGATTTAGAGACACCCAAATCACGTTTATGAACTCCTTTTCAAACACCTGCCAAAATACAGGAAACAAAACCTGAACAAAAACCCAAACAAATCTTTCACATTGCTACACCATTATATTATTTCTTTTTCAAAATTACTTTACAGGTTCTGTCTTTCCGAGTATCCTCCAAGATGTTTGGCAGTTCCCTAGACTAGTGATACTCAGAGATCTAGACACAAGCCTTGTCTTAATGATGGGAACATGAATGTGAAAAGTGTCACTGCCTTTCAAAAAGATGGGAAACATCTTGCATACCTGGAACCACTTTGTCCCTTTTGTGCCTCCCTCTTTATGCCTCAGTGTTTCTGATGCTATTACTAATTTAATAAAAACTTACTAAATTTATAGACAATTGTTCCATACCGCAAATGAGCAGCCAGCTTAAACTTCACTAGATTGTCTATCCATGCATGTAACGGGAACGGAATAATACTCAGGGAGCTTGTACATGTATGCTCTGGATTTAAAAAAAAGAAACACCTTGTTCACTCTTCTGGGACTGAGTACTGATAAGCACTCCTTCCTCTGCAGCTTTGAGCTCTGCTGAGGTACAGTCCTCCTCAAACCAAGATGTCTATTCTGGTTCAGATTCTACTCTTGGCTATCTCTGCTTTCCTCTGCCTCAAACCTGGAGGTAAGCTCCTTTTCCCTAGGGCTGAAAAAGGGAAGGGTTTCAAGAGGTGTTGTACACCTCATCTCATAAGCATCTCCTTTGACGGAAAGTAGAAATGTATGGGATTGGAGAGAAGAACTCGGAAAGGATAAGAAAAGAAAAGTGAAAGCCATATCATGTGCCCATTTCTGAATAAATTGTACTGCATTAGAGACTGCAGAACCTGCCAGTAGACTTCTCCTTGAATTCTAAATATCATATTCTGGAAATGCACATAGTATAGGTTCATTTGTCACGCGTATATCTTGTGTATGAAACTGATCAATATTTCCCTGTGTATTGGGGTAGGCTTGATCCTAAATTTCTCAGAGAACATCTCCCTGTAAATATTTCTAACATTTTCATCTTTTGTACCACCTACCCTATATATATATATATATATATATATATATATATATATATATATATGTATGTATGTATATATAGGGGTAGGTGGTACAAAAGATGGAAATATTAGAAATAAAATTAAAAAAATATAATATAATATTTCATACACACACACACACACACACATATCAATAAATAAATAAATAAACACTTTGTGGAATATTCTCCAAATGGTCCCTAATATTGCTTTCTGCTCTAATCTGTTAATATATTTGGATTGACCCCAAGACTATGGTATGTGGTTGAGTAGATCAACCTGAATAAAATATGATTCAGGTGAACATTGGATTTCAATTCTGTGAAATAAAACCTGCAAATTTCAGCTGGGATGTGTGTCATTGTCATGACTAAGACCTGCTGTCTCAGCTGTATTTCCTTTCTCCTTCTCCATTCCCTTCTTTTCCCCTTTGTGTCAAGATTATATCTGAGAATAGGGTAAAACAGCTTTAAATAACCATGTAATATTTTAATCTTTTATATTACCACCTTCCCTACCTTTTTTCATTCAGTTTTCCTAATGTTGTTTTCCTCCTTTCAATCGTGACAATAATTACTTCCCCACCAAAATCTGGAGATGGCCCTTCACTTGCCTGTCAGAAGATAAACAAATTGTAATATCCAAACAGTTCTCCTAGTCGCGTAGCATGAGGGCGATTTCTGCACTAGACTGTTATAGTGCCATTATTCCACTTTCAACATCCGATGGAATCCTGGAGTTTGCTGTTTAGGGAGGGGCCTTTGAGGGCCCTCAAAGGCCCTTCCCTAAACAGCAAACTCCAGGATTCCATTGGATGTTGAAAGTGGAATAATGGCACTATAACAGTCTAGTGTGGAAATGGCTGAGATGGCCTATGTCCATTCAGTTTGCACCACTGCTGATTTCAGGATTGGTTGGGAATACCAACCAATGCTATGACTAGGAAATGCAGTATAGATCATTAGTCTACTCTCATGTAAGTTTTGGGACTATTTTTGTTATAACCCTATGGCTCAATCTTTTGAAGCAGATGCTCTGAAATGTCGAGATGACAGCCATATGATGATGCGTGGCTCTCCTGTCACTAATGAGTGTGAAATTGATCCCACCATAGGAACATGTCATGTTCGAAAAACCTATTATGAGGAAGGTAGGAGACTGATTCTTTTACTTTGGGCTTCATTACGTATCACCGATATTCATTTATATTTTAAGAAGGTAGAGGTGGGTAGCTTCAAGGACTCCAGAGGGTCTTTCAGAACTTACTATGCCCCTTAGGGTCCTGGGGACAATTTTTTATTTTCTTTAAAAAAATAATTTAAAATAACCTCTACACTCACTTGAGGCCAAGGGACAATTTTTCCATTTTTTAAAAACTTCTGGGTTATTTTAAGTCTGGAAGAGACATTTTCAAAAACAGGAAGTGAACCAGTACTTGGAAAAAGGGCTCCTCTAGGTAGGAACATAATGAAATTGTCCCCCATCCCCTGGAAAGTATTTTTTAAAAAAAAAATAATGAAAAGACTAGGACACAGAGACTAAGAAATGAAGCAATGGCTTCATACTTCAGGAAAAGACCTTCCATCTAAACATTAGGAAGAACTTCCTAACAGTTGGAATGGTTCAGCAGTGGAATATGCTGCCCAGGAGTATGGTGGAATCTCCTTCTTTGGAGGTTTTTAAACAGAGGCTAGATGGCCATCTGTTGGGAATACTTTGATGTTGTATTCCTTCATGGCAGGAGGCTGGGATCAATGGCCCTTGTGGTCTCTTCCAATTCTATGATTCTATGTTCTATGAAATGTATATTTTTTCCCCAAACCGTGTTTTGGGTTGCTGCTGGTCTTTTGGGGAGGCTCAATGATCAGCTTGGATTGTGCATGCCGCCTTTTCTCACACCTAAAATAAGTATTTGGCTGGAATTGTGTTTGTACAGTAGGCTGGCATAACCATACTTGTGCAGATGGTGAGAAAAGGGGGAAAAGTTTTGGAGCTAGAGCGGCCATAATGGAACTAAGGCATGGGAGAAAGGGCTGCTCCGAGCCAGAAAATTTTTTTTATTGCTTTGCCTTGCCACTGCTCCACAAGACTGGATGAAGTGCCGTAACAAGCTTACTGTACCATAGGATTCTGGCCTATGACTTCCCACCCAAACACTAAGCATGGAAACAGGGTTGGCCATGCAATTGTTAGTCATTAACTCACAAGGGAATGCCATGTTTCAACACACTTTCTTCACCAAGTTTTGCTTTCTGCTATAGAAATCATAAGGCTCTCTGTGCCCTTATGTTCATACCCACGGCCTACAGATCTTGCTTTACCAAAGGGTGATGCTTTCTGTTTGTCTCTGGGAGTGACTCTTCAGACCCTCAAATAGCGGTCTGTCACATCACACACCAGGACATGCTTTTTAAAAAAAAAACAGGGAGAGAGAGAGAGAGAGACTGAGAGAGAGTGTACTATTCTTTGATTTCAACCTCTGGCCTTTTATGAATGTTATCCAAGCGCATTACACCCTAAATAGGCACTGCAATGTGTTCTCAATGATTACTATTATACAGCTACACCATATTATTTTTCAGCCCCATTTCACAGTCTCCTTCTATTACTTAAGGGTACAGATTGTAGGCCTGCAAGACCTTGATTAAAATCTTTGGTCAGCCATGGATGTTACTTTCCTTACTTCTTTCATGTACGTGAAATACTTGTAGATTTTTTTGTGCTAAGTATGAACAAGATTGGGCATGAAGAGGTGGTATTTTGAAGTAAATGTTGCCACTGCATACTGAATGAAGAGGCAGATAACAGTTTTTAAGTCAAAAGGAGGCATTAAATAAAAAAAGAGAAATGCCACAAAACTCCTCAGCTTGCAAGCATGTGAAAGCAACAGAACAAAATGAAAAAATAAAGTGTTCCCTGAGCACTTGGCCAGGATGAAATATGGCTCCTGCCCCCACAGCAGTTGTCTACTCTGTCTCTAGATGACAAGGCCACAGTTCATTCCCACACCAGTCACAATGCTGCTGCACTGGTATGACTTTGGAATAAGCTTGTAGGATTAAAAACACATGTGTAGAAACTTTAATTCATTTATCTTCTGTCTCCATTTGCTTTATCCACCATGATCCTAGGGCATTTTACACAAATATTCCGATCATGTGAACGTAAGGAAGAGGCAAAGTGTGGCTTTGAAGGGGATAATCCACAAAAAGGCTGGATCCAAGAATTGTGCTGCGCAGATAAAGACTTCTGCAACGAAAACTTGTAGACCAGACAGAAACCTTGCAATGAAGACGCCAGGCTGAAAGCAATCTGCAAATCCTTCTGGCACAGAGCTATGCTCTCCTGTGTTTGATCATATTGGTTTTACCAGGGAGATGTGGAAGACCCCCCTTATTTCAGCTTCCTGTTCCCTTGCAAATAAGTTAAAATCATGGCTGACTATGGCATTCCAGACTTCCACATGAAAGGAAGTCATTACCTAGAACATTTCCGCATGACACTGTTATAGTGCGATGATTCCACTTTCAACCTCCTATGGAATCCTGGGGTTTGCAGTTCTGGGAGGGGCCAGCCGGCCCCTCCCAGAACTGCAAACCCCAGGATTCCATAGGAGGTTGAAAGTGGAATCATTGCGCTACAAGAGTGTCATGAGGAAATGTCTCTAGTAAAAAATGTTATGTGTTGCCATTCAAAAACAAGAATATTCTTTCAGTTAAGCCAACTGCTTCATGAAGTTTAGTTTAGATATAATGTTATTTGAATCTGTGGTGTTGATCGAACTTTATGCCATAATAAATAAATAAACATCGGCAACTGCTTTAACTCCTCCTTAGCGGTCCTCCTCCACGTCTCATTAGCCTGCCTTTTTCCCAAAATTGGGACCTAAGGTTTCAGCCACTTTAGCTTACTTACAACAGAGAGCTTTTTTAGAAACTGTTCATGCAGCATATTACTAGCATAAAATAAGCAAGATTTGACTAGCTTTTGCCTTAGCTACTAGAGCTGTGCAGACAAACATTAGCACAGATTTCATGGCAATCTGAAATGCTTCAATCTTTCCTTGTTTTGACAATGGCCGCTGCCATTGTCCTACAGCCCTGTAAGGCAGTAGGCAGTATAACAGCATTGTTTTTTACTCAATACCAGTTCAGGGTTGGAGACAGTCAGAGTGATGTCCAATCACCAGATGTGGAATGGCCAATCAGACTCGATAAAATGTGTGTGTGTGTGTGTGTGTGCGCGCGTGCATGTGTGCATGCGTGTGTGCGTATCTATCTATCTATCTATCTATCTATCTATCTATCTGAAAATGAAAGCATAGTAAGAGTCTTCATTATAATTTCTGTTTGAGTTTTGCTCTTTGCTGAACAAGAAAATGCTGGGGAGGCACTGAGGAGAGATGGACAGGAGAAGATCCCTGGAGCCCAGATTGCTGGAGGAACCAGGCCTCTGGAATTCTGGACAGTGAGAAAAAATATGACATTTCAAAAGTTCAATTACGTCTGTTCTTAAATCTCAGAAGATCCAAGTCTTCAGCAAGCGCCAACATTTACTAATATGATTCAGACATAATGAAATGTAACATATATTTCAAGACTAGAAGTACTAGGGCCTCATCTTAATAACAGCAAATCCAGCAGCAGAAACATTTGGTTTGTTGTAAGCAGGGGACCCCGTGTCAAGCACTTCGAAGCCGCGTAGAGGCCTGGCAACTGTCAAATTCCCTTCTAGCCATGGTGATAACAAGGAAGACAAGTGATCATGCTTACTTTTGTTAGTATACTAGCAACTAGTTAGTTAGATTATGTTTATGTGAAAAAGATATAGGGGTCTTGGTAAACCACAAGATTTAACATAAGTCAATGGTGCGATGCAGTCATGAAAGTGGCAATGAACTTACAGGCTGTATCAACAAAGTTGAAAAAAGTACCACACTGTACTGCTTTGGTCAGACCTCACTTACGATGTTTCATCCAGTTCTGGGCACCACAGTATAAGAAGTATACTGAAAAACTGGATTGTGCCCAGAGGAGGGTGACAAAAAATGCCCTTTGAGAAATGGTTGAGGGATTTGAGTATGTCTAGCCTGAGGAAAGGAAGGTTGGTAGATTATATAATAGCCATCTTTATATATTGGAAGGGCTTTCAGTAAATTATGACTTCTGCTGTTCCAGACAAAAAGGATCAATGGCTTCAAATTACAAGATAGGTGGTTATGACTAAACATTAGACAAACATTTCCTTGTGGAATAGACTCCCTCAGAAAGTAGTGGGCTATTTCATTAGATGTTTTGAAACAGGCATTAGATGGCCAGCTCTCAGGAGTGCTTTAGCAGTAAATTCCTGCACTGGAAGAGAGTTGGAATAAATGTTTTTTGTGGTTCCTTCCAAGTCTATCCTAGTAGCCTATGTGATTACAATAAAGCTTTGCTTCTTTTAACTTCTCAACTAATCAGTGCTTTGGCTATCTAGTTCCCGTCTAGAAATGAATGGAGAAACTAAATCTCTTTCCGCACAGCATTGCCATATGAAAGGGCGCCTGGAGTGTTGCGTGATTGTGAGGAGTGATCTGCATGACGCACTCACAACCGTGCGATGCTCCAGGGGCTGGCAGGTGCCGATTGCACACCTTTTCATTTTTGGCTAGAAGCTGAAAATGGTGCACGATCGCGCTTTGCTCCCGGGCCCCGTGTGCACTTACCTGGTGTGCAGAGCCTCTGGAGCCATGCCAGTCGTGCTTCCTGCCCCAGCGCAGCCTGGGAAACTCCCAGGCTGCACTGAGGAAGGAAGAGGTGGGGCTCTAATGCGAGCAGGCAGCTTGTGTGGAGCTGAAGCAGCAGAGACGCAAGGGCCTCTCGCTGGAGGCTGCTCGCACGATCCTCACACCCCAGCGCCAGAAAAAGGTAAGGTGCAGAAAGGGTCTAAGATGCATTCCATGAAATTACATCAATATATACTACATAACTCCCATGTTAGTTTTCAAAAACCTCAGATTTTTCAACTGTTGCATCTTGAATTATATAATCAGAATGTCATTACTTTATTGCCTATCATAAGGTCATATCATGATGAACACATTAACTTTCAACAGAATTCACATAAACAATTGCAAGTAGTGGAGTGAATATATTGCCTATTCCCAGACCATGATTCTTTAAAAAATATTCACAACTTAAATGGAAGATACTATGGCCCTTTCCACACGAGGCTGGTGAATCGGTTCATGCCGTTTCTTACTGGGTTTTCTGGGCTCGAAACAAGGCGGACTTTCCCTCATTTCCTTCTGCACAGCTACTTCGTATGTTCCATTCTGATTCGGAGGAGTGCGAGTTCATGAATCCACACTGCCTCTGCTGTGGCCACTCCCACTATTCCCCTCATCCCGCCCCGTCGGCTGTGATTGGCCCCTTTTTTTTTTTGCGTGGCTTAGTATGTCATTGTGTACGTGCGCACATGTGTAAGTCCATACTACCCCCTGGCCCCTCCCGTGAGCCCTCCCCTGACCACCAATTCGCATTGGAGCGAATGTACATGTCTGCACCACTGTGAAAGTACAAATTGGATTGATCTGGAAAATTGGAAAACCGATTTCTTCTGGTTTTGAAATAGCGCACTTTACCACCACATGGGAGTGCATTTAGTCAGAATTACATGCAGAGCAAAGGTAAATAAACAGAACCTAGTCCGCTCCAAGGTGCAGAAAACCTCCATGGCAAGACCCATTGTCCCGCCTTAATAACTGGGTGCGGAAAGGGCCTATGTTGCAGACATAATAGCTGTCAGTTTCTTAATGTCTGTAAGCTGTAGGAATCAATAAGATTATACTTGCTTTTTATTTTAGCGTTCTTGTAAGTTTTCTGTCCCTTGTGAAGAGAACAACATGAAATGAAATGAAAAGAAAAGAAATGAAATGAAATCCTTTCCTTCGCTAGTTTTGTCAGGCTGAAGAATACTTGAAGACAATAAGTTGCCCATGATTTTTGAAAGACAGGGTTGCAATTTCCATCATCTCCTTCAAGGATTGATTCAAATACTTTGATCTTTAATACTTTGAAAATTTGAACATATTTAAGGAGTATTTCTACAGACACTTGAAGAGCAGTGTACTTAAAATGTAATGTACTCATCAATTCTTGTTCTTACCTCTGATCACTGACTGAAGGTACCCTGCTCAATTGACATGAAATCAATGACTGCTAAAAAAGAGAGTTTATATGTCTACCTGTTTTCATTTAGGTAGATTTCAGACTTTGGAAATAACTGGTAAATCCGTGTATCCTGATTAATGTTGAAGTTAATCCCATATGTAATTAATTGGAACATTTAATTGGAACATTAATTAATTAATGCCTTAATTAATTAATTAATTAATTAATTGGAACATCTGGAACATTCATACAAATGGTTAAAAAAGAAGGCCCTAGGGAAAGTAGCATAAGGATCTGTTGTTAGGCAGGCAGATCTGGTTGTTGTATCATGGCTATCTCTGAGAAGAGGGAGAGAGACTTGGAGAACCTTCTGGAGCATAGCAGAAGAAGAAGAGCTGGGAAACAATGGAAAAACTTGGATGGAGGATCAGACAAAGAAGAACAGAAGGGAAGAAAAAAAACTGGGTTTTCATCGGAAGGGAATGAGGGAATTGTGTGTGTGTGTTGTGTGAATGTTCATGTGGCTATCAAGTTAGCCAGGGTCCTTTAGTTTTGAAAGGACACCTATTGGCTTGTATATTGTCTTTCTGGGGGTGAGGGGTACAATACAATTCCCTTCAGTTCTCTTCTTATTTTGTTGTTGTTGTTGTTGTTGTTGTCGTCGTCATCATCATCATCATCATCATCATCATCATCATCATCATCATCTATTTACTTACCTAGTGCCATCACTGTACATGGCACTTTTCGAATAAAAGAATAACAAAATAGGAACAAAAAAAGAAAAGGAGATGGAAGTGCTGGAGGGGATTAATTCTAGGGGATATTGGCTCTTCCTTTCTTCTTTTGAGGCCAAGGCAGTGGCTATTGGCATGGAGAGAGGACATTCCATCTGCTTCTGGGCCTACGAATGGTGGAGCTGTGCCTGTCTCTTTCTCTCTCCCTCTAAGGCCAGGGCAGTGGCAGCTGGGATGGAGGAAGGCCTATCACCTGCTTCTGGACCCAGGCATGATGAAGCAGTGCCTGTATCTTCTTTTCTCCTTCTGAAGCCAGAGTAGATTATCACAGATGTCTGCAGGAAATGTCTATAGGAAAGGCTTAGCCCAGGAACTAAAACATATGTGTGTGTATGTCAAGGTTGTTGCTGGGCAGGCAAAGTTTTCCTATGAGTGGACGGCAGAGAGAAAAGGCGATGTGGCCAGACAGCTGTGTGCAAGGCCAGAAGGATTGTTATGGCTATGTCTTGTGTATTAGAGAAGGCCACATGCAGAGCACTGATTGGGTCACCCCACTTGTTGCAGGGTGACAAAGTAGCATAAAAAAGCTGGTGTTTGCCTTGACCAGCTACCACTTAGCTGCCCTAGCTGGACCTGCCATGCCATTGGCAGTATACTGATTGTCAGGGGAGATACTGCCTGATTTTTCTCTGTTATCTTCTGTTTTTCCTCTTCGTCTGATTTCTGGAAAGCAAGCCTGTTTTTGCTAAGTCTTATCTTACAGTGCGGCAATAAGCCTCTGGAATTTTTTCCTGCTTCACTGGGACTCTCTGCTGCGGCAAAGCCTTGCTTCACAGATAGCACTCTGCTCATGCTCAGAGGAGCCAAATCCTACCAACCCTGACAGTGTATGTATGTGTGTGTGTGTGTGTGTGTGTGTGTGTGTATGCATATATGTGTATGTGTATGTATGAGATTTTATACAAACACACACACACACATTACAACAGCCCCAAACATCTCTGCAGCTTGGCCTTGATAATCCCACATGACTGAAATCTCTTCTCCCTACTTTATTACCTATGAAAAATGAAAAATGGTCTTAAATAGGTCCAGACTTCCCCAAAAATCTGACTCAAAAATCTGAGGATGGATTAGTCATGTATAAAGGGAAAGCCAATGTGGTATAGTGGTTTGAGCATTAGACTATGGCCCTCAAGACCAGGGTTTGAATCTTTACTTGGCCATGGAAATCCACTGAGTAACCTTGGACGAGTCACAATCTCTCAGCCATAGAGGAAGACAAACTGCCTCTGAACAAATCTCATCAAGAAAACCTCATGATGGATTCACCTTAAGATTGCCATAAATCAGAAATGACCTTAAGACATACCACAACAACATATGAAACAAAGACAACACAATAAAATGAAAAAGTTCAAACATCACTTTGTAGTATATTCTCTATTGCGTATTCCCTGAAGATACGTTTAGTATGCTCCTTCCCGAATCTTACAAAAGATTCAATGACAATCAGATCAGTTACTTTCAAACATCTACTTTTAAACTTTCAGATATCTATCAGAATATCATTCTTGTTAGGACACAAAACAAAAGCAAGCCTTGCTAATGGTAATATGTTTCATGCCATTATATTCATTTTTCTTTAAGGTAACATTCCAATTCCTATGCATACTCTAGGATGTTTGGCTGGGGCTATCGTACAGTCTTACCCAAACTGGTGTTCCCCAGAAGCCCAGATCACACTTCCTATCTTGGATGCTTTCTGCACAGCATTTGCCATGCGAAAGGGCGCCTGGAGCGTCGCACGATTGTGAGAAGCGATCTGCACGACACACTCACAATTGTGCGATGCTCCAGGGCCGGCAGGTACTGATCGCGCACCTTTTCATTTTCAGCTGGAAGCCGAAAATGGTGTGCAATTGCGCATTGCTCCCAGGCCGTGTGACACTTACCTGGTGTGTGGAGCTTCTGGAGCCGCGCCGGTCGTGCTTCCTGCCCCAGCGCCGCCTGGGAAACTCCCAGGCTGCACTGCGGAGGGAAGAGGCAGGGCTCTCATGTGAGCAGGCAGCTCATGTGAAGCTGAAGCAGCAGGGATGCGAGAGCTTCTCGCCGGAGGCTGCTCGCGCGATCCCCTCACCCCAGCACCGGAAAAAGGTAAGGTGCAGAAAGGGCCTTAATTAGAAGAGCATTAATATGAAATATATCTTTTATTCTTCCAGAAATCTAACATCATAAAAGAGCCTGCCCATCCGGAAAGTTACTTTACCTTCTCTGTGTCTCCCATGTCTTGATTTTTTAAAAAACTAACAAATACCGTTAAAGCCACATTGCAAGTGTAATTGCTGTCCCATACAGGAGCACATATCACATTCGACATTTCATGGATCACTGGAGTCTCTATCCATGCAAATAATAGGAACAGAATGATATCCAGGGAGCATGCACATACATATACGATAAGTGATAAAAGGAAGTGGCTTGTCCACACTGCTTCAAGGAGTGGATGTCAGCATTCCTTTCTCTGCAGCTTTGAGCTCTGCTGTGAAACACATAATCCTCTTCTGACCAAAATGTCTCTTCTGGTTCAGAACCTGCTCTTGGCTACCTCTGTTTTCCTCCTCATCACACCTGGAAGTAAGTTCCTTTTCACTAGGAGTGAAATAAGGCCTTTCAGTAAAGAATAAGTTGTATATACCAACTTATCAGAAAACTGAAATGCTGGGGAATGGAGGCAAGAAACTCACAAAGGACAGATACTAATAGTGGGGGGAAATATGTGGATGTTATAATATAACCATTTCAGCACTGCAAATATTGACGCTCACCATGCATAGATGGTGCTAGTTAAAATGCCACCCTGTGGAAATTATTGGGTTTTTTTAAATATTGTTGTTATTATACCTGTCATAGCCAGATAATTCCTTCCACCCACATTCTAAAGGCAAGTTTTCACTTGCCTCCCAGAAAGTGCACAGGTTGCGACATTCCAGCAGCTCTTCCAACCTCACAGGACAGAAATGGTCTTTGCTTATACTAGTCCTGATTTTCAGGATTCTGCACTAAAGAGAATACAGAATAATGCAATGAAAGAGAATACTGAGCAGAGATTGTATCATCATCATCTATAAAAGTTAAAAACATCATTAAATGAACCATAAATTAAAAGCAGTTAAAAACATCGGTAGGCGGTACAGCTCAATTCTGCAGGGCTCAGTCCTTTTGATCGGTCACTCTGAAAAGGCCTGCAGAGATAAAGTCTTCCCCTGCCTCCAGAAAGATAGGGGAAGACTTTATTTCTGCAGGTCTTTGCAGACTGGCACTCTTATGTTAGGCTCATGACTGGAACTGCTATAACTACAAGGACTACTCTTTTGAAATAGATGCCCTGAAATGTCGAAAAGCTGGTGTTGATGAGGAACCAGACCCTGGTTCTCCTCCTGACGTGTGTGAAGCTAGCCCTTCAACAGAAACCTGCTATGCTAAGCTAATTCAGCATGAGAAACGTAAGAAATTCAAGCTTCTTTCTCTCTTGGATTTTTTTTATAGTGGGAAAGCACACCAAAAACATCCATTTATATTGGCCTCAGATTTTGTGGAGATATGCTTTGTTCGCCCAGCTGGTACAACTATGTCTGTGTAGGCAATAGGGGCAGAGGGAAAAAAAGATTGTGGGTGTGGTAAAGGAAATGAGGCATGGGAAATATAGGCCCTTTCCGCACCTTACCTTTTTCCGGTGCTGGGGTGCAGCGATCGCATAAGCAGCCTCCAGTGAATGGCTCTCGCATCACTGCTGCTTCAGCTCCACATGAGCTGCCTGCTCGCGTGAGAGCCCCGCCTCTTCCTTCCGCAGTGCAGCCTGGGAGTTTCCCAGGCTGCGCTGGGGCAGGAAGCACGACCGGCACGGCTCCGGAGGCTCCGCATGCCAGGTAAGTGTGCACGGGGACTGGGAGCAATGTGCGATCGTGCATCATTTTTGGCTTCCAGCTGAAAATGAAAAGGTGCACAATCGGCGCCTGCTGGCCCCTGGAGCAACACGCAATTGTGAGTGCATTGTGCAGATGGCTCCTCACAATCGTGCGATGCTCCAGGCGCCCTTTCGCATGGAAAATGCCATGCGAAAAGAGCCATAGGCTGCTCAGATCCCAGAAGATTTTGTCTGTCCCCCCTTCACCACTGCTATGCAACCCTGGAAAAAGTACAAGTGTATCTTGATTCAGTCCTACAACCTGCCTATTACAAAGTCAAACAAGGAAGCAGCATTGGCCATGCAGCTTTTAGTGATTTCACTCACTGGGCCAATTCCATGTTTGAACCCTCTCAAATTCTGAAAGTTTTGTTTCCTGCAGTAGAAAACATGGGCCTCTCTGTACCCTTATGTCCCTATACTTTGATCCTAGAAGGATCCCTTTGGTATACAAAACTGTTATGTTGGTAAGGAATACTCTGAGATTGTGCTCTTTGAATACCATAACTAGGAACAAGTCTTGATTCATGGCACTTACTACTTTATTCTTTATCTCACTTGTATTTAAATAAAGGAAGTGATCAGTGTGGTCTCAGTTATCACTGTCAGATTAAAAGAGCATATTTTTTTAACCCCAATTGCATACATTTGTTCTGCTACTTAGTAAAGGGGTAGAAATTGTGAGGGCCATGGATTATGCATTAATCTTTGCGGAGGTCTTATGCAGTCCTTGAAACCTCCCAGGCACCTTCTGACCCTCCCAACCTCCTACTAAATTGCCACCAAAAACATTCATTAAGCAGGCAAGGCCATTATAAGCTGTTGGGGAGGCACACCAAATCTAACTTAAATTACTTTAAAATGGTAGGCAAAAGTGATGAAGCATCATTTCTGGTGTGCCAAATGGTGGTCATGATGGAGTACTTAGGCAGGCTAGAGAAGCCAAAAATGGCAGCATATAGCAGTCTTGGCACCAGAGAACATCTACTCCAGGCTTACCATGTAAATTTTGGGGGCATTAAGTGCTCACTTAGTGTTTGGTGGGCAACGAACAGTACTTTCTTTGCTCCTTCACTGTACTTGGAATAAGAGTAGCATAAATGTAAACCAAATTAAATGGAAAGGAGGTTGGATGTCTGAAGTGAAGTAAATTTACCATTACACTCTGAGAAGAGGCATATAGCAGAAGCTGGGTCAGGAGTTGAAAGAAAACCTTGTCTACAAGGGCAGGTTCATGCATATAGTGATGGTACCTGAAATGACAATGTTTCTTGACCTGTGGACAAAAACAATATTATCAAAAGTATTTTCAGAAACTAGATATAGTACTGCCTAGAACTGTCTTTCTGAGACACTACTGAAAACATTAAATTTTTGTTCCATTTGGAATCAAAAGGGTTTCCAGTTCCTTCCCAGCTCTCACGAATTTGGGTATTAGGATCTGGGAGCACCCCCTCTCTTTCTTGGTGCCTATGTGTGGTCATTGATCAACTATGGCCCTTTTCACATGGCATTCACCATGCGAAAGGGCCTCTGGAGAGTCACACAATTGCAAGGAGTGGTCCACATGATGTCCTTGCAACTGCGCAACGCTGCCGGGGCTGGCAAGCACCGATCGTGCACTATTTCATTTTTGGCTTGTAGCTGAAAATGATGCATGATCGCACATCGCTCCAGGACCCCGCGCGCACTTACCGTGCGTGTGGAGCCTCTGGAGCCGTGGTGCTCGTGCTTCCTGCCCCATCGCACCCTGGGAAAATCCCAAGCTGTGCTGCTGAAGGAAGAGGAGGAGCCTTCACACTGCCTGCTCACCAGCAGGCAGCGGCTGCGGAGGCGAAGCAGCAGGGAAGCAAGAACCTCTTGCAAGAGGCTGCTCACACAATCCTTGTGCCCCAGCACTGTGAAAAGGTAAGGTGTGGAAAGGGCCTTTGTCATATATTTAACCAGCATTGCCCTATTTTAATTATTGGTGCCCTATGCATTTAAGGAGACTAGGTCCTTCTGCAAGCCAAATGCAACCAGAGAAGCAGTGCAGAATAGGCAAATTATCCAGGAAGCCTCAACTCATTTGAGGGTTTCATTCAAAGTAATATTCTCAGCACAAGATAATGGTTAATTTTTGCCTGTACTGAATCTATCCTTGGGCAGGAGGGCGAATTCAGACCCACTGAATGACAAGTACATTCCAGTGCTGAGTGCTTACAAATAGTGACAAAATCTTTGCAACTGAGCCCAGCGGCGTCTCTTGAAATATGTGGAGGGCGAGCAGGAAGGGCATGGCCACTGTGCACGGGTGCACAGCTGTGATGTGTGGGCTGTGGCCAAGGCAGGCGAGGGTGTGGCTACAGGCTGGGATGCCCCAAAAACCTTGCTGCCTGGGGTGAATCGCCCCGCTATGTCCCTATGCAACTGACTGAGCCGTAGGAGAGTGACTATAATAGTGACTAAAACTCTAGATCTGCTGTAAAAGGTATGTAAGGCATTTTCCAATTTCCTTTAAAATTTAAAAACAGGAGACCTTTTATTTTAAAAACTTTCATCATAGCATTTCCTTCATTTCCTGGCTTGTCTCCTCTTGAAACATTTCATTTTAACTTCCTTTCTTTACCTGGAAGCACCATGGAAGCACCCTTTAGAACTCTATGGTGATCTTGGTCCTCAGACCTACGATCAATAGGTCATGTTAGTTAACGTGAACATCTCTTTTCCTAAACAGAATAGAAATGTAAAATGCAATATTGTTTTTCAAATGCTGCTTTCAAATTCAACTTTAATTGTCTGAGTGGAGTGTTGAACTTGCTGCCTCCATAGAGAGTTCTATTATCTTTTACTAAACAATTTCACCAGCATTTTACCTTTAAGAAAGGAAAAAGGAAAAAGGTCCATTCCTTGAGCACGTGCCCGTCTTTAAAAGTAGCCCCCAGACCCACTTCGGTGTTAGCTGTTCTAGAGGAGAAAGCCAAAGCTCTAGTTCTCATGCCACAGGAGAATTTCTATGGCATAATTGGAGGAAGGGCATATTTGTTTCTTTGTTTATGTCTCCATTTTTTTCCCCTAATTGTCATCTTAGATGTATCTGGACAATTATTTCAAAATTGTGGAAGAAAAGGATTTATAAGTTGTGGCTCAAAAGAATTTGACCAAAGCACTAAGATGTGGACTAAATTCTTCTGCTGTAATGACAAAGACTTCTGCAATGATAACTTCTCCTTCAGCTGAAAACAACATGAAGATCCTCCTGGCAATGATATATCTACTCATACCCTGTATGTTTGATCATCTTTCTTTACCTGGTAAAGAATGTGCTGCCATTTTTGAGAATGAGAAAGTTCCTTCTGTGATGCTAATTGTCATTTTCTCAACTTTCTACAGTACCATTTCTTCTTACTTCTGTATTACCGTCACACCCTATCCCCATTATAACCTGTCCCTAGATACCTGTAAGATAATGAAATGTTTGTGTTCATGAAAGCTTTCACAATAAACACTCCATTAATGAATTTGCTTCTTTAACTCTTCATTAATGCTAATGTCCAGTTTCAATAGCTCAGTCTCTGTCACTTCCTTGTTCTTCTCATGAAGATCACAAGATGGCAATGCTACTGCTGGGTGGTTTTGTACTTGGCTGATTGACCAATCCTAAAGAGTCCTCACCAATAGCTCCTCTACATCCTGGAGAGAAGTGATTAATGGGGTGTCACAGGGTTCTGTCCTGGGCCCAACACTATTCAACATCTATATAAATAACATGGATGATGGAATAGAGAACACTCTTATTACATTTTCAAATGACATTAAACTAGAAAGGGTAGATTAGAGAACTGGGCAAAACTAACAAAATGAATTTCACTGAGGAGAAATGTAAGGTATTATACTTAAGCAGAAAAAATGAAATGCACAGATATAGCATGAGTGGCAGCTGGCTTGACCACAGTATATGTGAAAAGGATCTAGGAGTCTTAGTAGACCACAAGCTGAACATGAGTCTACAGTATGATGCAGCAGCTAAAAAAGCCAATGTGATTCAAGGCTACATAGTGTTTAGGTAGAGGGAAGTAATAGTATCACTCTATTCTGTTATGATCAGACCTCACTTGGAATATTGTCTCCAGTTCTGGGCACCACAATTCAAGAAGAATATTGAAAAGCTGGAACTTGTCCAGAGGTGACAAAAATGGTGAAGGCCCGGAAACCACACCTTATGAGAAATGGCTTGGGGCACTGGGTATGTTTAGCTTTGGAGAAGAGAAGGTAAAGAGATGACACGATAGCCATGTTTAATTATTTAAAAGGATGTCATATTGAAGGTGGAGCAAGCTTGTTTCTGCTGCTCCAGAGACTAGGACACAGAGCAGTGGCTTCATACTACAAGGAAAGATTCCACCTACACATTAAGAAGAACCTCCTGATGGTAAGAACTGTTCAATAGTAGAATATGTTGCCACTGGAGTCTTCTTCTCTGGAGGTTTTTAAACAGAGATTCAATTATCATCTGTCTCGAGTGCTTTAGTTGTGTATTCCTTCATGGCATGGGGTTGGACATGATGGCCATTGTGGTCTTGATCATCTTGATTTTACCAGTGAAAGCTCTTCTTCCACAGAGTCTATGGGCCACCATTTCTCATTTTGAAATCCCTTCTCCTTTGTGGAGTAGTTAGAGTGGGATTCAACACATCCCTATGCTAGGAATCCATTACCCAGTAAACAATGCTATGTGTTGTCATTTTAAAAAATGAGAAATAAAGTATTATTTTATTTTATTATATCCTGGGATTCAAAGTGGCTTACAGTATAGATTAAAACAGAGCCATTGCCTGTGAAGCTACTTGATACTGTCTCCACTTTCTGAGGTTCAAATCCTTCTTCTTTCACTGTTGACAACCATACCTTGCACCCATGAAAACATGTTCCCATGCACATGTAAAATTGAGGACAATGTGTCATGCATCTGATGAAGTGGGCTGTGTTGATGAACACTTATTCTGTAATAAACATTGCATTAGTGAATTTGTTTAACTCCTGCTTAATGTTAAAATTTGGTTTCAACAGTTCAGTCTCTGTCACCTTCCCCTGATGAAGATTTAGCTGAATTACCAGGACAGATCTTTATTGAATCTGCTTTTGCAGCATACTTGTCTCTCAGATGGACTGACCATGATCCTGAAGTGTCAGTTAAAAGTCATTATAAATATTCAGCAAAGATCTTCCAGTTAGTTGCTATCAGATAAATGCCATTCATTTGTTACCAGGGATGGCCTAAGAATACATGCTTGAAACCATACATGTTCTGAGCACATATGCTTATAAATGATCTTGTGACTTTGGCTATAGTAAGCCTTAGGAAAATTGGAGTCAATAATGATTGCACTGGGGTACTCTGGCAGAACTTCACAAATGCAAATAGTATGTGTGGAATGTAAGTAAATACTTAACAGAATTAAAAAATACTAACTCAAATAAGCAAACTTCAAGGCTATGAGGGTTTTAAGTTAAGCAATGTGAAGCTTTAAGTGTTGCTAAGAAGAGGGACAGGTGACAGAAAGAAAGAGGTTCAAAAAGTAAGGACAATTCACTATTTTCCTTTCTTTTCTATACATATACCAGAGAAGAGGGGCAGTTTTGTGGAGTTGCAATCTGCAGGGGAAAAATAGATTAAGAGGTGAAAAAGGTACTTCTTTATTGACCCACTGGACTTTCCTGGATAGAGCAGGGCAAAAAAGACAAAGACAAGCTGACAGAGCTTCTCTAAACTAGATCAGGACTTTGGGGAAGATAATAAGCTGACGAGGTTGTCTAGCCAAAATTCCAGATTCTTGGGATGTCTGAAATAATGGTTTCAGCTTAAAAGAAGGAAGGCCTAGCTTATACAGTGATTTCAGCAAGACATGAGCAGGGCTTAGGCAGTGAGTTCAGCAAGAGACACCCAGAATTGTCCTCTTAGAGACCTCTGCCCCAGAATAAAGTACTTCTTTGATCAAGAAATTCCTCTAAAACAAGAGGGAGCTCTGAAACAAAGATCATCTATCTGGGCTTCTCAAGAAAGATTATCTAGAATTCTGTTTGACAAAAGGTAGCAACATCCAGGACAACTGTCCCAATGGTGACCCTTCCCATCAATGCAATTTCCTGTCCATAATTGCAAGACAATGTCCTGGAGAAGAAAGTCTGGGAATAATCAATATTTCAATAATTTTAAGCAGTACCAGCAGTACTTTCCAACACCTCACACACCTTGATAAATAATGGAACTACATTCTTTAAGAAATGGGTGCTGGCTACAAGATTTGACTAAAGGAGGGTTTCCAAAGTAACCCCTCTGTGCTTAGCTAGACATTAAAGAGAGAGGATAGTTGGACATGGATGCTATAAAGATGCAGGAAGCTCACAACACTGTATAGGCATTTTTATATGCCACTTCACCCAACCATCCTGGGCATTTTTTTGGAGCAGCATTTCCTATATAGGTGAGATTTTATTTGCTGTTGCCTTAATGTGGCTTTGACTTCAATTCAGTCTAAATACTTTGGGGCTTTCCCATGTTGTAACAACAGAGCACTGGCATTATACTTGTTCTTGTACTAAAATCTGAAAATGTTGCAACTGCATGGCTGACTCAGTACCAGTTCAATGAAAGGTTAACAGAAGTGCCATAGCTAGGGCCGTTAACATGCAGTCACAAGAAATGCCTCAGCCAACCAAGCTTGGTAAAAGGGACTGTGTTGCCAGTCAGTAGTTTCTATTCAAATCCTAATCACTTATTGTCAGTTATAAGAAGACAGGTGAATGTGAATAACCTGTTATTATAACAGCTGTCTACAATTTCACAGCTGGAATGGTGCTTTAAAACCAATACCCTTCACCAATTTTACTGTCTTCATCAGTGGCTTTATAGACCATCACTGATCTTACACATTGGTAACTTAGTTATGTATGCACAACTAAGGCCATTTCTGCACTATGGCCCCATCCCAGCTTGGGGACATGTTGAAGCCAGTCCGGGATGCATGCTATCGCATGACATCATCATGGTCCTGCTCCTGTCATGTTCTCAGTTGTCACAATCATGAGTTATACTATTATCGGAAAAAAAATCTGGTCATAGGCCCCTTTTATGTAACGATCGTGTCGGCTGGGGCTGTGAGGGGAGGGTGGAAGCACTATCAAAGTGCTTCCTTCCTCAGTGCAGCACTGGAAAAGGCTGACTGCACTGCTGAAGGAAGGAGCATGTCCCAAATGCTCCCATCCCAGAAATGGCACTGCTAGGATGATGTTGGGACATTGTGGGATCCAGGTATGGTGCAGAAAGGGTCAGAGTTGCATCTCCTATCCCTCCACCAGCCACTTTGCAAACAGCCACATCAAGTGAAGGAGGTCTGCTGAAGACTGTATCTCAGGAAACAGTGCCATGTATCTCAGTCACAAAATATTCATGTGGCCTTCTTCAAAAGGAAAGCACAGACATTGGTAATTTTAAACAGGACATCACCTAAATAACACTTAATTCATATGAACTCACACATAAAGTCAATTATAATATTATCAATACAAGAAACCAAGTATGTATTGATGATGGTGATGATGACTATGATGACGATATTGATTTCTATCCCCCCTTTTCCTAGTCATAGGCCATTTCTGGACAGGCCCTTCGCTAAACTGCAAATCCCAGGATTCCATAGGATGTTGAAAGTGGAATAATAGCGCTATAACAGTCTAGTGCAGAAATGGCCTAAGACACAGGGTGTTAAAACAAATATAGTTAAAAATTCACAGTGCACAAAAGTTAAAAAGCAGTTAAATCATCAATAAAAGTAAGACCAGTTTAAAACATAAACTACGAAAACTGCTACTACTACAGATAAAAGTCCATCACATTAAGCAAGGTCTGTTTTCCCTAAAAGACAAATTCTCAGAGGCTTGGTAGAATAAAAAGGTCTTCATGTGACTGCAGAAGGATTATAAGTAGAGTGTCAGTCTAACTTCTCTGGGAAGAGAGCCTGGGAACAGTCATAAGAAGGTTATCTCTTCTATGTTGCTATCAGGTATATCTGCGAAGGCAGTAGGACAGAGAAAAGAGCTAGCTATATATGAAAGAGGAACATATAATATGATTTTTGGTGTATGTATGATAGTAATACATATGATATGACTTGATGATATGATATGATATGATATGATAGATAATAGAAATTCCTATATCCTTTCAAATCCATTTGAAAATCGGTTTTGAAAATTTCAGACAATAGTATTCCAGTAAGAGAAAATGCATAATAGTCAACCTTCCTCTCCCATTTTGTCAGGGATTCCAGGCAGGGAACCCTGGGAAAATGATCAGCCCACTGCAAAGATGTTGCATCATGCCCCAGCTGTGGGTAATTGCAAGGTTGCATAAGAAACTGGGGTCGTGTGCAGATGGTACAGGGAAGTGTGCAAACCTCTACCTGATTGGTTGTAAATATGTATATAAGAAAGCAATCCCCAGTATGTATTTGTCTGTTGACCAAACCGGTGTCTGGCGTAAACCTTTGTCCATCTGTTCCATGTTTTGTACATAACGGAACTTTGTTGCAAGATAAAGTGCCTCCTGTTTGGAAGAAACTCCTCTGTGTGTGAGTATCCTTACTGGGGAACAAGGCTGCTGCTGTTGGCTCGCTGTCCTCTGGCTTTTCCGCTGCATTTCTGTGGGGCTGAAACTCCTATCATCCCCCAACACATTTTTGTTCCAAAGCCATTGTTTTAATAGTGACTTGGTAGCAGAGAGGGGACTAAGAGGGTGTGTATGGCAATATGCATCCTAAAGTAGAGGAAGAAAGCCTATGTCTTCGTTTGAACCCCAGGGGATCAACCCTCAACGCTGAGCCCATTTGTCTTCTCAACAGGAAATACTATCATGTATGTCTTCATGTTCTCTGGGAAGGGAAGGGAAGTCTGACTAATATACTCCAAATGCTTATCTCACCTCTGTGGGACATTTAAGCGTGTCAGGATAAGTGACTAATTCCTTTTAGTCATTCAGGCACTCAGCCCACCAAAATAGTGGGTATTCCAATAGCCATTAGTGGGGCAGGGGGGCAAGTGCCAAGCACGAAGGGATGGGAATGTGAAATAAAATGCAGCTGTAGTTAGATAAGAAGCCTGCTAGCCTGAGAACCGTGTGAGGAAGTTGTAGTGTAGTCACATAACTCTTTTGCTCCTTTCAATTTCTCTTCAGTTCTAACACTGAAGTCATGAGCTGCACAGGTGCCAATAAAGTTTGAATTGGATCAGAACTTGTTGCAACTCTGATCTGTTTCTGGCAAGTCATACATATGACAGATTGTATCCCTTTCTAGCCCTTGAAAGTGTCAATCCATTTCTATTCTTGCAATGGAAATGGAACACTTTAAAAGTTGAATTGAAAGGTGTTCTCTACTCCAGATGCAAAAACTAGGGCAGTGATTTTTCCAGCCATTCTAAGACACTCAGAGAAATATGGACAATTTCCCTGGCTTGTAGCACGTTCCATCTTTACTTTTTCATTGGATTTATTGAGACACAGAATTGTTGTGATACGCTTCACAGAACATAGCAAAACTGTATAATTCATGCATTTCTGGAGAAAATGTAGTATCTAAAATATCATTAGCTATAATTTCTAGGCTATCTGGATATGCTGAACTACTCTATGTCCTCAATATACCTATTAGCTATGAACAATGGTCACTTGTGTAATTTGGTGTGGACAAAATGAGCTCTATCCTAACACATACACAGGCAATACAGCAGACAGCAGAACACCAGGACTGTATTTTCTTAGCCTTTGGAATCATAGAATCATAGAATCATAGAAATGTAGAGTTGGAAGAGACCACACGGGCCATCCAGTCCAACCCCCTGCCATGCAGGAACACTCTCAAAGCACTCCCGACAGATGGCCATCCAGCCTCTGCTTAAAAACCTCCAAAGAAGGAGACTCCACCACACTCCGAGGCAGCATATTCCACTGCCGGACAGCCCTGACTGTCAGGAAGTTCCTCCTGAGGTTCAGGTGGAATCTCCTTTCCTGCAGCTTGAATCCATTGCTCCTTGTCCTGGTCTCTGGAGCGGCAGAAAACAAGCCCTCTCCCTCCTCTACATGGCATCCCTTCAAATATTTAAACAGAGCTATCATGTCCCCTCTTAACCTTCTCTTCTGCAGACTAAACATACCCAGCTCTCTAAGTCTATCCTCATAGGGCTTGGCTTCCAGGCCCTTCACCATTTTGGTCGCCCTCCTCTGGACCTGCTCTAGCTTGACCATGTCCTTCTTGAATTGGGGTGCCCAGAACTGGACACAGTATTCAAGATGAGGTCTAACCAAAGCAGAATAGAGTGGTACCAGTACCTCCCTCGATCTAGACACCATACTCCTATTGATGCAGCAGAGAATTGCATTGGCTTTCTTGGCTGCCGCATCACATTGCTGACTCATGTTCAGCTTGTGGTCTATTAAGACTCCTAGATCCCTTTCACATGTACTGCCATCCAGCCACGTGTCCCCCATCCTATATTTCAGCATTCCATTTTTTCTACCTAAGTGTAGGACCTTACACTTCTCTCTGTTGAATTTCATTTTGTTAGCCTTGGCCCAGCTCTCCAATCTGTCCAGGTCATTTTGAATTTTGATCCTGTCCTCTGGCGTATTAGCAACCCCTCCCAATTTGGTGTCATCTGCAAATTTGATGAGCATGCCCTCTATTCCTTCATCCAAGTCATTGATGAAAATATTGAACAGCACTGGGCCCAGGACAGAACCCTGTGGCACCCCGCTAGTCACTTTTCTCCAGGATGAAAAGCAGCCATTGGTGAGCACCCTTTGGGAACGGTCAGTCAACCAGTTACAGATCCACCTGACAGTAGCTCTGTCCAGCCCACATTTTACTAGCTTCTTTGCAAGAATGTCATGTGGAACTTTGTCAAAGGCCTTACTAAAATCAAGATATGCTACATCCACAGCATTCCCTTCATCTATCAAGCTAGTAACTCTATCATAAAAAGAGATCAGATTAGTCTGGCATGACTTATTTTTGAGAAATCCATGTTGACTTCTCGTGATTACCGTGTTGCTTTCTAAGTGATTAGAAACTGACTGCTTAATGATCTGCTCCAGGATCTTTCCGGGTACAGGACTATGTAAATGTTGTTGCAACACAAAAAGCCTGTCAGAACTTGGTAAATTTAATATACATTTTCTCCAGTAGTACAAGAGGTCTTAACAACAAATCAGTTTAGCTCTATCACTGACCTATTTGCTGTGAAATCAGATCGAAATGTGCTTTGCAGCTTTATAAGGAAGTTAGGTAAAATGCTGGACATGCAGTACTTCAGTAGTCCAACAACTAAGCAATTCCTTTAACATCCAACTAATCTTTCTCTCACCTTTATAGCCATAGCTAAGGGTGGGGGTGGATTATGTTTATTATGCTTTGGGAGCATTGCTTTCTTTCACCATTCAAATTTCTCTTAAATTAGAAAGGCAACAACATGACTTTTTGTGCCTAATTCCATAACGCTTGAGCTTCTCTTGTCTTGGTTTGCTCATTGTGTCATGGAACATTGGAAGCTCCATCCATGCGAGTCTTAAGGACAGAATGATATCCAAGTTACTTCTACATCCCTGTTATGAAGGGGATAAAAGGAAATGAGGTGAGCTCAGCATTTCTTTCTCTGTAATTTTGAGCTCTGCTGTGACAAACAGAATCCTCCTCTGTCCGTGATGTCCCCCTTGATTCAGATTGTACTCCTGGCTACCTCTGTTTGTCTCTGCTTTACACCAGGAGGTAAGTTCCTTTTCACTATGTCTGAGAAAAGGATTTTCAGGAGGATTTGTACACAAGTACTTCTGGACATTTCTTTCAACATAAATCTGGAATGGCACAAAATGGAGTGAACAACATCAAAAGGGGCAGAGGTGAATAAAGAAAAGTGAGGGTCATTTCATATACACATTTCTGCACATAGAAAGCCTAGAGAAATTGCACTCCCATTAGATACTGCAATATGTGCCAGTGGACTTGTGCTTAAACTCTCAGACTCTAGAAAAGCACTTTGCAGATTTTATCATGGATCAAAAAGCTGAGATATGTATTTTCTGGGGTGAACCTGATTGAAATTTCCATACATTTCAGGCTACACCAGAATCATATTTTTTTCTCACATGACATCTTCCTTCCTCCTTCTCTCATTCCGTAATGACACAGAATCACCTTGGGGTGGAGGCACTGTGAAAGGTTCACAGTGAAGTCCAGGGTAGAAACACAAATGTTGAGGCAAACTATATGCAAGTTAATACAGTGAGCCCTCCTCGCACGCAACCTCTGCACACATAAATGTGAGGTTGTGCAAAGCGTCACTTACCATTATAGTCAATGGATGCACATGTTGCGGCATGGGGTCAGGGAAGGCCTGGGATGGAAGCAATTATCTGTATTACTTCTACTCTTGAACGTGAGACTCAATGGGAAAAAATATTGGAGAATTTCTCCTCCCATTGGAATAATTCATTGAAATGATTCCACCAGGTTTCTAGTCCCAAAATATGTTAAACAGACCCTTTTCAGATCAACTGAAGGAATCATCTCACTGAATTATTCCTGTAGAGGAAGAACAAAAGGCTACTGTATATACAACTATATACTTATTTTAGTAGGGAAGAGAATATACTATGTCTTCCGATGTTCACACTACAGAAACCTGAAAGCCTCAGAGATAGCTTTTGAAACCTGACATGCTCATGCCTGATACCACTTTAAAATGAGGAATCATTTCTTTAATTGTTTGTAGCTGTGGCAACAGCATCACTATATGTTTCTGAACTAACAGTATGTATTACCAATATAAGCTTCACGTTCCCTTTTATTACAGTCACTTTTGTACCTGAGAATAGAAGTAGCAAAAATTGGTCTTAGTAGGAAGTATCTCAGCCCCAGAAAACTCTGTGATAGATTTGCCTTAGGGTTGCCATAAGTCAGAAATGACTTGAAGGCACACAACAACAACAAATCTTGGGCTAATGAATCCCACAGCATCAGATCTACTACTCTGAGCTGTGACATATGGCTTAGTAGGTGAACCCTAACAAACCATGGCCATTTCCACACTAGCCTGTTATAGCACGATGATTCCACTTTCGACATCCTCTGGAATCCTGGGGTTTGCAGTTGGGAGAGTGGCTGGCTGGCCTCTCCCAAAACTGAAAACCCCAGGATTCCAGAGGATGTTGAAAGTGGAATCATCGCGCTATAACAGGCTAGTGCGGAAATGGCTCATGTCTCAGCTTAATTTTGGATTTTACTCAGATCTGCCAATTCTAATGGGGCACAGTTTATATTCAGTGCCAAAAACTGGGGTCTGTACTATGATCTTCTCTTTTCACATTCCTTTTGGATTATGGGTCCAAAAGTGGCATAAAAATATTTTAAATAATAATATTATTAAATATTATTAAATTTAAATAATAATATTACAAAGGGCATTTCTGCATTACATTGTTATGGTGCTATTATTCCATGTTCAATATTCTGTGGAATTCTGGGATTTGTAGTTTACTGAAGCCAAAGAACACTGGCTGAGAATTCTAAATGCCCCTCCCTAAACTGCAAACCCCAGGATTCCATAGGATGTTGAATGTGGAATCATAGCACTATTTAACAGTGTGGTGCGGAAAGGTCCTTAGTATCAAGATCTTCCATCCATCTGCTCAGCCAGTCTTGCAACATCATTCTCCTTCTTTCAGTGCCCATGTAATTCCTTCCACTCACAGCTTGAAGATCGTCTCTCAGAAGCTGCACTGCTTTTGAGATCCCAGGAGCTCTTTCAGTCTCAGAATGCAGGGATGATCTATTCCCAATGAGCTCATGCTGTTTTTGACTTCAAGATCCTGTATTGTTGAGCATATCAATTAATTCTATGAAAGGGAATATGAAGCACAGATCGTTAATTCATTCTCCTGTTAGGCTCATGATTGGAATTGTTATAACCACGAGGAACTCTTTTGAAGCAGATGGCCTGAAATGTCGACAGCATAGTCTTTTTGGAACGGTAGGTGCTCCTTCTCATTTTCTGGAGTGTGAAGCTGATCCTACAAAACACTTCTGCCATGCTGTAAAAGTTTACCATAAAAAAGGTAAGAGACAACCTTCTTCTACTTAGAACATAAATATGAAAGTCTATAACCTTTCCACCCCCACAGAGGAGAAATGGAAGCATAAGTGACTATAACAGGTAGCAGTGATATTACCCACTGAGTCCATTCTGAAGTCCTCTCCCCTCTTTTACATTTGCTTCCAATAGGAGAAGGACCACTTCTGTCCCTGATTTGGAAAGTTCAAACACTTTGATGCTTAGAGAGAATCCACTGTGTACACTGATGAGAAATCCTACTTGAATGTACGTTTTAAATTCTGTGGCCATTTCTGCACTACACTGTTATAGTGCTAGTATTCCACTTTCAACATCCTATGGAATCTTGGGGTTTGCAGTTTAGGGAGGGGCATTTAGAGGGCCTCAGTAAACTACAAATCCTGGAATCCCACAGGATGTTGAAAGTGGAATAATAGCATTATAACAGTGTAGTGTGGAAATGGCCTGTGACTGGAGTAACACTTCAGGTATAAGAAAGAAATTTCTCCATAAACTATTGTTTGTAAAAGAGGGATGACATGATACATGAAGAGAGAGACCTCAACCTTCTTTAAGAAAGAATTTCCGGTTTAAAACCCTCGGTGTTCCGTGTACAAAATATGGGTACGATAACAGAGCTATTAGTCTCATTTTAGTACATCACGTCTCCCAGCCCCTCTGTACAGCCTCATTCCAATGAGTATAGAATTTAAACCATCTGGTTTTCAATTAAAGTATATGATCAGCAGTGAATATTACTTTCCTTACTCTTGGAATAATCAAAGATTGTAGTAGTTAGCATAAATAAGATTAGGGTAGGTTGAACTTTAATGGTCCTGTCACACTATACCATTACAGCACTATAATTCCATTTTAACTGCCATGGCTGCATCCTATGGAAACATGGGCTTGTCGTTTAGGTAGGTAGTAGAGCTTTCTCACTGAGATTTCTAAACACCTCTCCCTAAATAGCAAATCTCAGGATTCCATAGGCTAGTGAAATCGTAACATTTTAATTGTGTAGTGTGAAAGGGCCTTAAAGGGAAGTAAATTTTTGCAATTGTACCCAGAAAGCCCAACTGTGTCAACTGATTTTCATAAAAGGACATCTACAGTAGTAAGTTGGTGTTATTTATGTACACAAATATTTATTTTAAAAGTTGGTATGGTTAATAAGAGTTGGGTGGTTACACTGATGATAACCAACAAATGTAAGACTCCTTCAACCAAAGGGAAACATATATTATCCCTGACCTTTCAAACACTTTTGGAGTGGAGGGTTGCTCTCCTGAGAAATGACCCCAGATTCTAATCATTTGCCTCATCAAGATTGCAAGGAGATAGCTTTACCTTCTTACATCAGATGAGCTTGCCTAACTCAGAGGATATGGAACACATCTTCTCTTTCCTGATACCCATGAATCAGGGACCAAAAATCGTCATTTACATCTGTGTGTTGCACTTGAAATTCCCTACCCCACTCAAAACTGCCCTGCCTGTTTTTAAGGAGACTGGCTTCTCTTGCAAACCAATTACAACTGGCAATTGAAGGTGCAGATATGTCCAACCATTGTTGTTATCGTTTC
Source organism: Cyclura pinguis (assembly GCA_030412105.1). Classification (NCBI taxonomy): domain Eukaryota; kingdom Metazoa; phylum Chordata; class Lepidosauria; order Squamata; family Iguanidae; genus Cyclura; species Cyclura pinguis. The sequence continues at coordinate 33,527,660 of CM059599.1, forward strand.
ATTATTTTCCACTTTTTCCCCAATTTTCTGACCTTTGGAGTTCTCAGCCAGAGAACTTTTTGGCCTCAGTAAACTACAAACACCAGAATTCCATAGTACACTGAAAGTGGAATAATAGTACTATAACAGTATAGTGTAGAAATGGCCGAAGTCTCAGCGCTGTTGGGGATAGCAGTCCTCAAATATTAGTAAATGCAGTGCCATTTTTCCATTTAAACTTTTTATTTTATTTATATCCCAACAGTTAAAGCAAGAGACATGAATTAAAAATTATTAGTAAATGTTTTTTTAAAAAAAATTAAATAAGATACCATATTCAAACAGTTATAGTTTAAAAAATATAAAATCTCTGAAACCCATGACCAGAAAAATGAAAATACCATGCAACATGTGCACTCCATTAAAGAATTTTCCACATTACCACTTAGTTACTCCAAATGCTTGTTCTAATAATTTTTTAAAAAGTGTTTACTTGCTGATGGAAAGAGAGCAAGGACGAGGACAACCAAACTTCCCATGGGAGACAGTTCCATAACCTCAAAGCAACTATCAAGAAGACTTTTTCCTGCATCCTCACCAAATGTGCCTGTATGGATGGTATGGCTGAGACAAAGCCTCCCCTTGCAGATTTTAAAGGTCAGACAGGTTCATAGGGAGAGATATGGTTTTCAGATAGTCTGGGCCCAAGCTGTATACTTAACTTCTTTCCTTGGAAGAGAAAACAAAAATATGGTGCTCAAGCACTTGGTCAACCTGAAAAGTGCCCCCTGGACTCACAGCCGTTGCTAACCCGTGCTCTAGAATAGCACTTCTTAAGCTAAAAGATGTGACCATCAGAGTTTTTCCCCAATGAATCAAAAACTGGTAACATATGTGTGCCCACTGACAACACTCTTTCTTTCTTTCTTTCTTTCTTTCTTTCTTTCTTTCTTTCTTTCTTTCTTTCTTTCTTTCTGGGAAATTTGCCACAGACTAGCAGCCAATAGCTGACAGACAGGCCACAGTTCATGGATCACCACTTTGAGTAGCACTGTTTTAGAGAACAATGACAAAACTCATCCCTCACTAGTCAAAATACTTCAGTGGTATCACTTTGGAATAACCAGTAGGCAGAAGAAAATATACATGAAAACACTTTCTCTTCCTCCCCTCATCCCTATTTGTTCTTCATAATGATATTATAGGGCATCTTCTGGGGACAGCTAAAAGCTGCATGCCAAAAGAAGTTGCAAACTGTAACATAAAAGCAACTACACCAAACAGTGGAGAGAGGTTTGAATATTTCTGCTGTGACAATGAAGACTTCTGCAATGATCGCTTGTAAACCATGCTGAAAGAAGATCCTTCCGGCACTGATATAATGTTCTTCATGTGTTCGTCTTTTTTAAAAAAATCAGCAAGGTGAACCTTGTTCAAATGCTGTTTCATCACTGCTTATATTCAGTTTCCTTTCATCATGAAAATTATTTAAAATTAAATCCGTGTATGTGATTTCATATTTCCCTTAGCAAGGAAGACAGTACCTAACAGAGAATGCCACATACTTTCTGTTTTTAAAATTAAGAAAGACAGTGCCAAGTTTCAAAGGAAATGCCTACAAGGCACTGTCATCCCAATGTGGGTATCAGGTACGCGTACCTGGGTGGGAAATGGTTCAGGTATAATGGTCTTTCATGTGTTCTTCCCTGCTCTTTGGTTTATACCCTGAGTCCATTATCTATTCTGACCTTTGCCTTGTGTCCCTACAAAAATTGGGCCAAGATAATTGGGGAACTGGCAGAGTAAGGTTCAGGGAGGAAAACTAAAGCAAGAGAAATCTCTTTCTTCCTTCAGTGTTTCAGATACTGCTGGATTAAAACTCTTTCCTAAAATGGAAGGAATCTTTCCATCTGCATGCAGAAAAATCCATATCTTTAGAGGGCAGAAATGTTAGTGAGTGGTTTTGTAAGTTGGATCATTTTATGTGCTGACGTGAATTTTTCAGGTAACACTCATTGCTCAGCAATTGTTTCCAGACTACTTCTCATATCCTTCATTTCTGTTATTCCCCACCACTAGTCAACTGTTATATCAGAATCCTGTTCATCAGTCATATAGTATATAACTATACCAGTCTGTTACAGGAAAGAACAAATTTTAGTTGTCAGCTCCTCAGCCTGTTCATACACAATTAAAATGTTCGTATATCATTAAATAAGGATGCAAGTCTGTGTATAAGATTCCACACTTCCATTAGCAAGAAAGATAGCATATTGTAGTAGTATGAGCATTGGACTACAACCCTGGAGACCAGGGTTTGATTCTCCACTTGGCCATGGAGACCCACTGGGTAGCCTTGGGCATGTCACACACTCTCAGCCCCAGAAAATCTTCTGATAAGTTTGTCTTATGGTCACCATAATTTAAAAATGACTTGAAGGCACACAACAAGAAAGGACATAAAACCTGGTAGAAACCTATAGGTGGTAGAACATAAAGCAGAGCTTTCCAGACTGTGTGTCGCATCACATTAGTGCGTTGCCTGCAATGTGTAGGTGTGTTGTGCAAATGTGAAGGGGGAGGTGCTGCCTCTCCTGCTGCTGCAGCAAGCCAAGATCAGGTGAAGGAGCTGCTTCTGCCGCTGCCCTGGGCTGAGGAAAACCCCAGCAAGGGGGCAGTGGTGGGCCAGTTTCAGGTGGAGAGGCTGCCTCTCCGACCTCCACAACAGCTGCCCTGGGCTGAAGAAGATCCTGGCAAGGGTGGCGGGCCAGGCTCAGGTGGATGTGCTGCCTCCACTTACTGAATTGCATACTGAATTACTGTGTCATGAAGTGATGCATGTCTAAAAAGTGTGTCACCAACATGAAAAGTTTGGAAAGCTCTGATATAGAGCCTAAGATCTGTGGCAGTGTTTGCTCATTTTCTGTCTTGTAATAAAAGGAAGGAAAACACTTGTTTAGATTTCACATCAGGGAATAACACCTTTAAAGAATGTAAACAAAAATGCAAAAAATGACCTTGGGTCACCTTGCAAGTTAGTACATTAGAAACACCTGACAACAGGAGGTACGGTGCATTCTAAAAGAGGGATGTGCACTACATTCTAGTGTACCAAACAAAAAGATAAGATGCAAACCTCTGATTGGATAACCAAGGCCTTTTCCACATGACAACACTTGTCCCATCACAATTCTGGCAGTCCCTCTGCCTGCAGAAGGAAGTGCAAAGGACACACCCCTTTCTTCCACACTAAAGTTGGCCTTTGTCCCATACTTCATTGGGGAAGGAAGTGCATGATTGTGTTTCGGGCCCTTCTGCATGGCTGGCTGCAATGGAAGTCTTGTGCAATCAGAGGTCATTGACAGAGTTTTTCCATCATATACCCTGCAATTGTGCTGGCTGGTGACGTGAGAAGGGCAGGACCACAATGATGTCATGCAGAAGAATTGTTGTGGTCCTGCCCTTCTCACATTCCCATGCCAGGAGGATGCCATCCTGTAGAAAAGGCCCAATTCACTGAATGGGCATCACGAAAGAATAAAAGAGTTAAGTCAGAGCCATGAAACAAGGCTGCTATTCAGCATGCCTCCACCACAGGACAAGAAGGTTACATGTAGCCTTCCCAAGAAAGTGTTACTGTGGTGCATAGTCTGAGCCCGAGATCTACTAAATATGATTTTATATTAAAGAATTGGCCATTCCAAACTGCTCCCCGCCACGTGCTTGCGAGGCCCCCCGACAAGCACGCACACGGACAAGGCCAAACAAGCTGAAAAATACAAAACAAATCCAGGCAGGCTAGTAATTTTCTGGCATGCAGCTTCAGGAGACCTCCAGGTAAGTACACTTTCAAACTACATTAAGTATGCACGAGGCATACAAAGGATTCTCTGCCTCGAACAGGCAGCTTGACGAGATTAGCGCTTCTGACTACTCAACTGTAAAGCACTCTCCGTTTACATACTGTCTGCACTATTGACAGCACCGTCAAAATTCAATCATGCTAAAAACTGACCTTTCGGAGAGCTTTGTCTCCAACCCGAAACCCATTGTTTTCCCCGGGAACGGACTGCCCTACAGGCACATTTTCCCCTATAAGAACTTCTAATTTTTAGCGCTTCTTTGGATCATTCTTGGCTTCCATACTGCCTTGCTGCTGCTCCATTTGCCAAGCCTTCCCCTCAGCTTCCACATGCTGAGAACCTCCGCTCCTACAGACTTTCTTTAGACCACCTGAGCTACAGGATCAGGCGTCATATTTCCCCAAAAACTCCTTCTTAAAATCCCCTATCTACTTTCCTCCCTTTATTTTCTTAGGTCTGTGTGTGTGAGTAGCAAGTACGCAGTATTTATTAGTTCTGTGTGAGTGAGCACACAAGTGCGCTGTGACTTTACAAATAAAAGAACTAAATTAGAATCTTATTGTGTCGTGATCTTGACTCGGCCTGACCCCGTAAACATTGGGTAAAAGATCTCGCTGGGTTACCCTGCCTCTTGTAGTGCTACAGCTTGTGCTCAGGCTAATTCCCATTCCCCATTATTTGGAGCACATTGAGGTGTCCCCCACGGGACCCCAGAAATCAGGGTAACAAAAGGTTCCTGATAAACCCTGACCTATCACCCTAAAATGTTGATTCTGGTAAGGCTAGAAGATATATATGTGAGAGAGAGAGAGAGAGAGTGAGGGAAGGAGTGAAGTGCAGTGAAAACTAGCTTAAGAAGTGTTTACAGTATAACCCTTGAACGCCTGTGTTACACAGAAGCCTGTTAGAGTTGTAAAAATTGTCATGGCTAAGCACATGATAAGGGACAAGAGTGCAAATATGTACAAGCCTTTAGAAATTGTCTGTATAATGAGTTAGCAGACACTACGGAAAACTATGTGATTAGGTTGAACCTGATTATATAAGGTGAATGTTATATGTTAATTTTAGAAGACTGATGCTTTTATATGTCTGTTAAAGAGCTGAAGAGAGAGATACAGTACCTATGAAATGTCCTGAGGAATATGATGTTACAGCTGTATGACTTAATATGTCTTATATGTAATATAATGGAATAATAATGCCTTACATACAATATTATGGAATATAATGAAGTTGAAGTACTCAGACAGTACTATGTCTGTAATTCCTCCTGAAAGGATTGTATATGTACGTACATATCAATGACTACTTATAATAAATAGCCTTAAATAGTACCAAAAGAGTCTAATCCTTCCCATCTAAATATCCTGGAGCTCCAAGTCTTGAAAGTTTTTAAGTGGAGTGGTGATGTTAACCTGACCTGTCTGGTTTAAGCATTACCATAAGTTGGATGACCAGAGGTTTATAAAGCTGACCCCAGACAGAATCCAGAATTAGCTGACATGTGGCAAGATTCCTCAATCCTTCAGTTGAAGAGTCAGGGATGGGGAATCATGACAGCTACAGCAGAGTTACACCGGAGCCATTTCCGCACTAGCCTGTTATAGTGCTATTATTCTGCTTTCAACATCCTATGGAATCCTAGGGTTTGCAGTTTAGAGAGGGGCATTTAGACTTCTCAGCCAGATAATTCTTTGGCTTCAGCAAACTACAAACCCCAGAATTCCATAGGATATTGAACACCTCCCTAAACAGCAAACCCCAGGATTCCATAGGATGTTGAAAGCAGAATAATAGCACTATTACAGGCTAGTGCAGAAATGGCCTGGGTCACACTGTTACAGAAAAACTTGGCGAGTATTTGTGGAGTTGTATGTAGCTGCAAGTTGTTTGTTGGTTTTAGGCTCTTGCACAGCATCCTAAAAGAACATAAGCATTTGTCCTACAGTTAAGCCAGCATAATACAAGTTGCAAGACTCTGAATAGGATACCAATCTTATGTTACTTTTTTTTTTAAAAAAAAAGCAGACGCTTACAAAATGATATTTTCGCTAGTAGTATAAGACACTCAAAGATTTCCAGTCTTGGGTTCCTATAACAGTACACTGTTATAGCACTATTATTCCACTTTAACTGCCCTCGCTGCACCCTTTGGAATTCTGGGGTTTGTAGTTTGGTAAGGCATTAGAGCTCTCTGGTTGAGAATTCTAAGTGCCTCTCCCTAAACTGCAAATCCCATGATTCCATACAATGTTGCCATGGCGGTTAAAGTAGAATAATAGCACTGTAACAGTGTAGTGTGACAAGGCCCTTGATGTTTCATCCTTTGGAGCTTTCTGTTATTATTCCATGTCTGTTTTAAACCTCAAAATGTGGGTTTCCTGTTCCTGACAAACTATGGGGATGGGGTAAAAAAGAGCAGCACTATTTGAATTTGCTTGTGTATTCAGGTGTTGAATCAAGATGGAAGCATAAGTGACTCTGTCATTCAGACAAAAATCTGAATGCTCTCCTTTGGCAAAAGGTGTTTCATATATCTATCTGAAAAATTCCACACTTCTCAACTAAGATCACCTTTGTCAGGAATGTTGAGTAAATGTCATATCAAAAGGGGGAAAAATCTTTAGAAATAAGGGCCTCCCTTTCCTGTGAAATATCTCTGCCATAAATACTGATTTTGCAAGCACACATACATCACTATCATTTATTATATTTTATTTATACGATGTCATCAATGTACATGGCACACATAGGTTTACACACATATATCGAGAGAGGGAAAGAGAAGCTAAACAAAAAAATATCCCCCAACCCTCCCTGTATCTGTTCATGTGAGATGTAGTAAGCTTTATTCATTGATCACATACAGATATTCCTGCAAATGTTATCCAGTTTTTCCAAGGAATAAAGAAGTACGTCAGTGGCTCCATCTTTTTTTAAAGACTGTTTTTTATAGGTGTGTACCATGCAGCAAAACATTAACAACATCTTCACCAAAAAGGTAGGGGAAACTCATGACCATTTTTAAAATTCTACTTGTGGTGAATGAGAAGTATGAAATTCGGAGTTCTGAATAAGATTCTGATTCAGACTTGATCTGAACTGGGAAATCTTCAGATCCTGTGATCAGTGCCCTCTCTTACCTCTCAGGGATGGTGATTTTTGACAACCCAAGAAAGAATGATGAAGCTCCATTGCCTGCTTAATTGCCCTTTTACTGACCCTGGAGCAGAGTTTTATAATGGAGGTGTTTATGCCCCAAACCCTTTCTTCTCAAACAAGGTGTGTTAAATCAGTCCATAAGCACAAAGAATCTAACCAAAATTCCCAACTGTTTGCTGTGGTCAAATTCAGTGAAGTTCTCAGCATGAAAATGTCTGTGTTATACCTGCTTGTCATGTGGCTGTTAAAGATTAGGATCCTGTAAAAACACAACAAGAGATGTCATCCTAAAGACAAACAAAGGCCATTTCTGCACTACACTGTTATAGTGCTATTATTTCACTTTCAACATCCTGTGGAATTCTGGGGTTTGTAGTTTACTGAGGTCAAAGAGCTCTCTGGCTGAGAATTCTAAATGCCCCTCCCTAAACTGCAAACCCCACAATTCCATAGGATGTTGGAAGAGGAATAATAGCACTATAAACAGTGTAGGGTGGAAAAGCCCTTATCCTGGGTAGGAACGGGATTCAGCACAGGTTTAGTGTCAGCTCAGCTGGTCCCTGACCATTTTAACTGTTAAGAACATCCCGTTTTTATTTTTTAAAAATGGAAATCCATAATGTTCTGCACCAATAATTGCGTGTGGAATCACAGATATATGGAAGAGGAAAGGGAATGGCAAAAGAGATGACCAGACTGAGAAGACCATACACGTTTCCATCTGCTGAGCATTTTCAGGCTGGCACGTCTTTGCAGAAGTCATCATTGCAGAAGTCTTTATCATCACAGCAGTAGAATTCTGACCTAGAACCTTCCAAAACTGGGGAAATTGCTTTGACACCACACAACGCATATTCTCTTTTCTCACAGGAATAACGGATAAGATTAAGAACCACTATGATGATAGTGGGCAGAATGAAAGGAGAGAGAGAGAAAAAAAAAGAAAAAAAAACAATTAAGCATTTGGTATGGGGATAAGATTTGATACTGGCCCCCAACAGGAGACCTGTAAGTCATACAATCTTAGAGCTGGAAGGGACCAGAAGTTCCATCTACTCCATCACTTTGCCATGGAGGGATACATAAGTAAAGCACTCCTGAAAGATGTCTATCCAATTTCTGTTTAAAGATCTCCAAATATGCGTAGAATCTACCACTCTCCAAGGAGGTCTATTCCATTGTTGGACAATTCAAACAGTAAAGAAATTCTTTCTAATGTTTAGGTGGAGTCTATTGTAATTTGAATCCATTGTTTTGTGTTATAATATCTGCAGCAGCAGAAGACAAGCTGGCTAGGGACAGAGTATGCAGATGTGTACAACATATTGGTGCCAAAGTGCACCTTTTCCACCACCAACCCATTTGAACACACTTCCTCTTTAACTTCCCCATTCATGTTTGCTTTCAATCACCCTATATTGGGTTGAGTAGAATCTTTTTGGCCAAATTTGCTGACTGGTGGAGGTTGTCAAGTTTATTTCCATACTCTATACTTCTGCAGTTATTACTGGTTTAGAGAAGTCACAAATCCCCTTAGATAAATAGGGCAGTCACAACTGGATCAGGGCAATGTAGGTAGAAGACAGGGATAAGTGATAGGTGACCACCTTTGGAAGTTCACATCTTACAAAGCTTGGGGAAAATATCTGGAGAACATATCCCAGAATCTCCCATCTAGCATGGGCAGCACTGAGGATTACAGTCCAGAAAACCAGCTCTTCCAAGCTGTGTTATAGCATGGAATCCACTGTGTGGCAGGGAACTATACCTATTTGGGGCAAGGGCAGAAAGCACACTGGGGACCTGACACCCTGTGGTTAACCTGATACCCCATGGTTCAGAGGGACAACCATCCACAGCAAACTTGTGGCCAGAGAGTAGAGCCAGTACCCTCTCCCACTCAAGCCTGGAGAGTCTTCCCATTGTTATAGGCTACTTCCTCTCTGATATCCTTATAAAGGGAGGCTTGTGGTATAGTTTCCTACTTTCATAGAGTAGAAGAAGCTTAGATCGCTTACCTTTGCCACCTACTTTGTCATATTCCAATGCAGTACGGCAGGTGTGTGTTGCAGGATCAATTTCACACTCACCTCCAGGAGGAGGGGCAACAGGCCAGTTCTGATAATCTCTAAACCTTCTACATTTTAGGGCATCTGTTTCAAAAGAGAAACTCTTGTCATCAGAGCAAATCCAGATTTGAACTTTATGTGAGAATGAGTGAGTGATTGAAAATGAAGGAGTGTTATCCTCTCCCTATAACATTACTTCATACAATAAGCAGTACAGAATCCTTGAAGTGAGAACAGTGCTCCCTGAAAGGTCACCAAAGATTCCCAACAGAGAGCATGGTAGAAAGGTGTAGAAGAATAGAGAAGCAATAAGATTTTGAATTCAAATAAAAAAGAAACTGAAATGTTCATGCTCTGAAAAGCAGATGGTCCAGTAGAAGTAGTTGCAGGCTATGTAAAAGACTGAATTTTTCCATGCCATCAGAAACTCATCCTCTGATGTTCATTCATGGAATGTATATGCACCTCAAGTTCTGATTTGTAGCCTCTTTCTTTATCCATTTCAGCCTACTAGCTGTCTGCAATGCAGATGCTTTTTAATATCAACTTATCAATTACATTGCATCTGAGATATATGCTGGCATATTAACTTTCAAAAAGAGATCAGTATTATCTTCCAGTGTGGAAAGAAAGAAAGAAAGCAGGAAAATAAAAAGAGAATCTTTCTTGTGTCACCTTAAAACTATGACATTTAAAAATATAACTGCCTAACCTAATGGAGAGGTAGGCACATGTCTGACCTGAAAAGAGCCTCTCTCCCACTCCCCAGTTCTCCAAACTGCTTTTGGGCAACAAACACTGAAAAGGAAGAGAAAACAGAAAAAGAAAGTGTCAGTGGTGGCATCACATTTAGTAGTGTATATTAGCCTCAGCTTTTCTGTGAGCTGAAATGATCGTATGGACTACATAGTATTTTTCCTTGGCATTATTGTTGGCTTCTGTTGGTGCTGTTATTTTTTCACCTAGTTTCATTGTTGAACATTTCCACTTTCTGTGGAAGGAAATGTTTAGGAGAACACAACTCATCCTTGACTGAATATCTTTTTCTAAGTCACTGTAAAAGGAACTTACCTCCAGGTATGATGCAGAGGAACGTAGAGGAGGCCAGGAGTATAATCAGAACCAAGGGATACATTTTGAAATCAGGAGGATTATGCCTGCAAAGCTTATAAAGAAAAGAATATTGATCTTTGCTCACTTTCAGCATTGCTTCCAGCTACTTCCTTTTATGCCCTCTGCAACATCCATGTACAAGCACCTGGGATATCATTCTGTACCTATTACTCGCATGGATAGAAATTCCAATGGGCCATGAAACCATAAACTGGTGGCTCATGTAAGAGACAACTGTAGTAAGATTTTTAAAAATTTTCACATCTATACCAGCAGCAGAACATAAGACAGTTTTTGTGTAGCTTTCATTCTATGTGGGACTATAAACTTTTTCTTGGTGAAAGTCAAAGTAGTTTATGCTTTTTTTTATTTTATTTTTTTACCTTTACCAAATAATCTATGCCAGAGCTGAAGACAGACTTGTATACTATCTCACTGCATTTCTTTTTCTCTTGTACAATTTATTTCAAAGAAACTATCCTGGGTTATTGTTTCACACTAATACAAAAATGCAAATTAAAGACTTTGTGTATGAAAACTGAGAGACTCAGTACACTGACATCCAAAATTGGAATGTATAGAGCATACCCAGTTTTAAGTTTGCTACTTCCATACTCTGTGTTGCAGTTCAGATATAGAAATAAATATTACTTGTTTGATTGTTTATTGGATTTATACTTGGTCTTTCTCTTGGGATAACTGAATTATGTTCTTGGGGATGTACCATAGCAAGTACACATGCTAATCAGTCAATGACATGATACCATAAGAAAAGATGATAGTCCTGAAATAAAATAAATTCTCCATCCTCCTCCTCTGTGAACAGGGTGTCTGGCCTGTTTGTCCATTCTGACTTTTTATTTCATCCTACTACTGACATGCAAATTAAGGATTTTGTGTGTGAAAATAGAATCATAGAACCATAGAACTGGAAGAGACCACAAGGGCCATCGAGTTCAATTCCCTGCCATGCAGGGATAGACTCAGTACATTGACATCCAAGAATGCTATTTCCATACTCTGTGTTGCAGTTCAAATCTATAAAGAAGTTTATGTATTTATTGGATTTATACCCTAGATTTTTGCTGAATTATGTTCTGGGGGTATGTCACAGCAATTTCGTGTGTTAATCAATGATTTGATACTGTTGTCAGTGACAATAGTCCCCAAACAAAATAAGTTCTCCATCTTCCTCTGAGGGCATAGGTGCATGCCTTTGCATGGTACAGACAGCATGAAAGCACACAAGCTTGGAAACTGCTTATATTATGTGTCAGAGACCAATGAACTATTCTTCCTGTTAATCAGACTCATTTGGAAGACTATGGCCAAGATCATACATCTTGTCTGTGAGCCTACAGATGCTCTAAGAGTAACTCTAGTTCCTCTGTCTCCCTCTGCTCTTTACTTACTGCTCTTCAGTGGAGCTACAGGCATATAGTAGCCAGGGATGGTTGGGGGCAGCCAGTTATGTCCATCTCTGTTCCTACAACCAGAGACGCAAGCATCGTGTCACTATCCTGGACCTGATAACAAGGACCACACTTGAGATCAGTTTGGGGGCCTTTCTGCTGATAAAATCAACTGACAGGAGGCATGAAAGACAGACAGGAGATCTATGCTTGTGGAATTGCTTCTATATGACCAGAGCATTACAGACTTTTGAATGGACTACAAAAACACATTTTTATAACTGTTTTTCTTATAAGGAATCATATTGCTGTCTTCATTTGGTGTTGAAATAGATTCTAACCATGTTCTTGGTCTTATTTTATTTTATTGAATTTCTATTCTGCGTTTCACTTGGGATGAGATCTTACCATTATTCTAAATGTTATTATTCTGTCAAATGGTATGCATTTCAGTTGTGTAGGATGCATAGACTGTCATTGTATTGTAAGAAACTAAAACCACATAACATCCCCTTATAGCTGGTTGCCAAATGTAGATACGCTAGCTTAGATGAACTCCGGACTTGGGCTGAACTACTACTTGTGAAGGCATTTCTAATGGAGGGCCATGATAAGAATGCTTGTATACTGAAAAGGGTATCATGGCATTAACGGATGTCAGTATTCGCAAACAAAATTGCACACAGAAAGAGGTGCATGTAGGAGGTCCATTTTGGACTTATGGGTAGTAAATAATCATTGTGTGTTGGTAACAGTACCATATCTATCACAATGTCTAGTAGATATTTTCCTATGTAGGTTACAGGTGAATAGAGATTACTATTTGTGTGAGATTGAATCCTTCTACCATTTTGAAGTGAAAACAAGTTCAAAGACATCATAAAATCCTTCATAATCGTAAGGTGTGCAAAGTGGACCCTAGTACTTTTTTATAGAACAAAAAAGAGCAACTGCTGTGGAGACAATGCCTCTGGTAATGTTCACCCTGACAGGAAATCCCCTCCCTCACATTTTAAAGACAATTGAACTTCTGGAATCCACCAGAAAACATAATTCTTTTGTGAACAAATGTCCACGTTCCTCACATTTCATGTATTACTGAGAAAATGCTTTTTAAATGCAGAAAATATAATCTGCTACGACACTATGTTTTGGTAGTGCAAACCCCACCCAGATCCCTGTGGCCAAAATTTACTCATGGACCTAACAGGTCCACCCCTCATTAAAGTAGTATCTCATCAAACACTGGGAACTGGACCATATACATTAGAATGATATAGATGATGGACTTCAAGTGGGCTTTAATAGATGGCAGTTGGATGCTGCAGCAGGAGCCATTTTCCTCCCTACGGTCAGGAAAATTATACTGAGCGTGGGGTTGTTTACCTGACTGATATGATATGACAGAAAATCGCCAGGGACCTACTGTCAATTCAGTGCTGTTAATATTGTGTTGGAATGAGTACAAGGTAGTTTAACCAGTTTCTTGCAGACCACAAAAGTCAAGAGATATACAAATTGTGCAAGGTGAAGAATAAAATCATAGAGCTGGAAGAGACCACAAGGGCCATCAAGTCCAATCCCCTGCCATGCAGGAATAGACCATCACAGCATTCTCAACAGATGGCCATCCAGCATCTGTTTAAAAACCTCCAAAGAAAGTGACTCTCCCACACTCCAAGGCAGTGCATTCCACTGTCAAACTGCTTTTACTGTCAGGAAGTTCTTCCTAATGTTTAGATAGAATCTCTTTTCCTGAAGTTTAAAGCCATTGCTTCATTGCAGTTTGTGGAGCAGCAGAGAACAGGCTTCTCCATTCTTCATATGACATCCCTTCAAATATTTAAACATAGCCGTCATGTCACCTCTTAACCTTCTCTTTTCCAGTCTAAATCATACCCAGCTCCCTAAGCCACTTCTCATGCAGCATGGTTTCCAGGCCTTCTACCATTTTGGTTGCCTTCCTGTAGACACATTCAAGCTTGTCAATATCCTTTCTGAACTGTGGTGCTCAGAACTGGACACAGTATTCCATCTGAGGTCTGACCAAAGCAAAATAGAGTGGTAAAAAAATCTTTGGTATCACAAAGACTCACCAAGTCAAGAAAAGTTATATATTAATGGTCTGAGCCTGCATGTATCTCAAAGGATATGAAAAGTTTATTCACCTTAGAAGATTAAGGTAGCAAAGGCCCTTTCCGCACGAGGTGAGGGAATTGCTCCGTGCTGTTACCTACCGCTTCTTCTGGGGTCCGAAGCAATTTGGACAGTCCCTGAAGCCCTTCTGCAGGGCTCCTCCTTGGTCCAGGGCGAATTGGAGCAGTGTGAGGTCTGTAGATCCGCACTGCTCCAGCTTCCAAAATGGCAGCTTCCGGCTTCCAAAATGGCGGCTTTCAGCTTCCAAAATGGTGGCTTCTGGTTGGTTGTGGGTCCCGACCAACCGCTGAAGCTCGCCACGCCTAAAGCCCGCCCTCCGCAGATCGCAGGCTCGCATTGGTGTGAGCCTGTGAATCTGCACAAGGGAGCAGGAATGCAATGGCGCATTCCAGGAAAATAAAGACCTGTTTTTTGCGGTCTTTAGAAAGCACGCTGGAGGACCACTTGGGGTCATTTTGGAGTGGACTGAGGTGTGGATCTCTGGTAAGTAGTTTGCTCCTAGTCCGCTCCAAGGTGCAGATGACCTCCGTGAGATGACACACTGCCCCGTTCTAATTGCCTGGTGCAGAAAGGGCCAAAGCTTCATGCATATGCTCTGAGAATCTCCTACACGGCCAACATGGAATGTTGGTTATGTGTCTATGTACCAGTGAAGAGCTAAGAAGCTTTGATGTGTTCTCAGTAGCAACAACACAAGTTATAAAACCAGATCAAAGCAACTTACATCTGACCTTGAAAGTAAAAGATATTTTAACTCGGAAGTTGGCAGCTTTTAGAAGTTCAATGGTTATATCTGTCTTGCAGTGTCAGGGACTGCACCCAAATCTTCAAGAAATCTCTCCCCATTCCTCTAAGAGCTCCCAAATTGTCCCTAATGACCAACAGCACCCTCTAGACCATTTTGGTCTATTTACCCCAACATTTAAGTCATTAGGAAGGTTCTTTTCCCCTCAAAGCTGAGTTGAATGGAAGGGCCCAAAATAATTGTCAGGCTTCTGGAAAGAATGATGGAGTTGAGGGGGGCCTGGACAGTGCAGTGATGTCACAGAAGGTGTACACTGCTTGTGGGCTGCTCTGTGCCCAAAGCTGCATTAAAAGATGACATAATCAATCATTTGCTGCTTCCTCATGAAATGGAAGTTACCAAATTAGCACAGCTGGCCTAATTATCTCTGCATTTCCTTTATAAAGCACACCAAGGCATTTCTTGCTCTTTTGCTTTGCTGCTGTAGTTTTTATTATTCATAAAGGTGCAGCATCCGTGATTCCCTCTCTTTAGGAGCCACGTGAAATAGTCCAAGCTTGATTTCCAAGGCATGATTCCCAGCCTTCTCTGGCTCCACGGCAGGCCTGCCAGCCACCTCTGTCTCTGACTGGGGCCTGTTATCTGGGTTCTCCTCTTCCCCTTCCTCATCAGAGGGGATCTCTTCCAGTAAGGTATGACAGCTTATATGACATTGCCTTCAACTTTTCAAAATATGTCAAGAAGAATTTCTTGTATTCTATTTATTAACAGGCATTGCACTGCATCCCCCTTCAGTGTCATGGGAAGATGTCTGAGAGGTTTTTTCTTTTTTTCTTTTTAACCAGCCCAGCCTGTCTGTGATAGTGAACAAGATTATTACTACTCAGAGGCTGAGAAATCCTTGTGTTACTTACAGGGTAGCCTAGATGCCAAAACTCATCTCAAGTTACAGCTATATACTGGGACGAGAAGTAGGACTTCAATATTGATTGGGTGGACAGCCTTTACCTGGATTTTAGCTATAACACACATTGACTTTTTAGAACACTTACTCATCTGGATGCTTGGACTTTTTTATTTTTTTATTTTTAAATTGTTTTTAATTTACTATGACATAACGACACAACCAGTAAACCGATTAATATTAATATTGTATCATGTCTATGACTAATAGAGAGCAAGAACAATGATTATTTTACCTATATGTAAGTTAATTACCTAATTCTAAACATTATAGGCATTAAAATATAATCCTTAATTGATTTCACAATCATATTGAAAGACCTTGTTTTTTCCTATCATTAGGAGAGATAAAATAGCATAAAACAAAATAGATGAAATAAGGGGGGTAATCCAAAATCTAATTTATAATTCTAAAAGGACCTTTTTTTTTTTTAGAGGCAACTCTCTAGCCCTTATAGAAGTGAGGATATGAAGCAAAATATGTACTGACTTTTCTGCTGGGTTGGTGGTGGTAGTGGTAAGATACTGGCCTCGTTCTCCCAATCAATGTATTTAACCTTACAAGTGAAGTCTCTTAACTCTGACTGACATCCGTGAGGGTCTCAGGCCATCTTGTAGAGTACCTCTTGACCTTCTCGCTAATTTAAAACTACTCTTCTGTCTGCTGTAATCAGTTGGCTAAGTCTTCTACTTATGATTGCAATTTTGCAAGAAAAATTTTTTGACAGACAGCCATCCAGTTTTTTCATATTTCAAGGGAGGAATTTCCTTTTTACGCTTCTTTTTTTTAAAGAAACTCATAATGTTCTGCACCAATATTTATTTCTTTACTTCTGGAGACATGAAATCATATGGACACATGGAAGGGGAAATAAAACAGCAAAAGAGATGACTGGACTCAGAAGATCATCACCATGTCCATCTGGTAGGGGCCTTCAGGCTTTCAGATTTTTGCCGAAATCATCATTGCAGAAGTCTTTATCATCACAGCAGTAGAATTCTGACTTAATACCTTCTGAAACTGAGGAAATCACTCTAACACAGTGCAAATTCCCTTTTCTCACAGGTATAACGGACAAGGGTAAGAATCACTGTGATAATGATGGGTAGAACAAATGAAAATATAAAAAAAAAATAATTAAGCATTTCTATCTTTTTTCTCTAATAAATATTCCAAATACAACAAACAACAAAATACTAGTATGTCTATAATATTCTGAAATGATATTGTGTGTATGGGGATGAGGAAGCCAGTGTAATATAGTGGTTTGAGCACTGGACTATGGCTCTGGAGAACAGGATTCAAATGAATCCCACTCGGTGACCATGGGCACTCACAATCTCTCAGCCTCAGAGGAAGGCAAAGGTAAACCCTCTCTGAAAATAAACTTGCCATGAAGACCCTGTGATAGGTTTGCTGTGTGTGTGTGTATGCACATATGTGCCATCAGGTCAACTGTCAACTTATGGCAACCTCATGAACTTCATAGGGTTTCCATGGGCAAGGAACACTCACAGGTGTTTTTACCAGTTCCTTCCTCTGAAACAACCTACAGCACCTGGTATTCATAGGTGGTCTCCCATCCATGTACTAACCATGACTGACCTTGCTTAGCTTCCAAGATCAGAGAAGATCTGGTTCCTTTAGGGTATTTAGCCAAGATTTCCCTTAGGGTCACCGTAAGCTGGAAACAACTTGAAGGGACACAACAACAACAATGGAGATGAACTTAGGCACTGCCCCAAGAAGGCATACATATCAACTGGAAATAAATAGGCAGACACACAGAGCCCACCTCCACTGATGCCAGAGGACAGGGCTCCATTGGAAGTTAAACCCACTCTTCCCCTCACGCACCCATATTCATTCAATTGCACTTGATACTTAACCTGTACTCTCCCAATCTTGGCTGTACACAGTATAGACATTCGCTAACCGCATATTGAGTAATTAATTTGGTGTATGGAGGAGCGGGGAAATGAAATATACCAATTTGCTGAAGATGTCTACATTGCTTCATGCTCTTTCTATAATTGTATAGTTATATATAATTATTCTATAATTATTGGCTTCTCAAAGGGGAAAATAATCTTAAATAATTAGAATAGTCACCATGGCACTAGAGCAATATAAGGAGTACACATTGTGCAAGAGTGTGGGGGCCGTAGACCAATACCTCCCCCCAGCTATTCCCTTCACACAGTCAAGTCAAAATGCTTGCATTTTGCTTTACAGCCTCAGAATGGTCATTGAAAGTGATGCCATATCACTTCCTTTCACCATTTTGAGAGGGATGTGATAATATCAAGATACTTTGGAGATAGTAAGCACTGGGTGAGTATTTTCACATGCATTTTGGAGGTTTTCTGTGTGGTTTTTGCACAGATATTGTTCCTAAGCACACAATTTGAAGAAACAGGGTGGGACAACTTTTTGCGAAACTCACGGGAGGCTTCAGACACGTATGTGACTTCCAGGGGCTTCACGTGACCCGTAAGGCACACTTTCCCCACCTCTGATACAGAGGTAGGTGCTGAAAGGCCACCTCGAGTCACTGAGAGCAAGATTTTATAGAATACAGTTCCCAGAATCCTCCAAGCAACATAGCTGGCTCTGGAGTATGTAATCAAAAAAATTCTCTTTTCCTAAGCTGTGCTATGAACATGCTACCCGAGCCTTATAGGATGTGGACCTGTAGTATGCAAACAGGACACACAGTCATGGCTGAAATGGCATTAGTCATGGTTTTGTTGATGTGTGACAAGTTTATGATTTCATAACAGTCTAGTGCGGAAATGACCCTAGAATCCCAACAAGTCATGGTTCATGACTCAATGGCAGAACCTTCACACCAGTACTTTCTCCACCCTACAAGACTGGGGAGCATTACCCTTGCTGGAGGCTCTCTCCACTCTGATGTCTGCATAATGTAGACCTTTGCTATATTTTTCCACTAATTAAGCCCATCATAAAGGAGACTCAACTCTCTTACCTTTGTCACCAACTTTATCGTAATCCAACTTGGCACGGCAGGTCTGTGTTTCAGGATCAGCTTCACACTCACCTCTAGAACCAGTAGGAGGAATACGAATCCACAACCTCACTGCCTGGATGGGCCCTGGGAAGGCCAATACAGCTCTAGTCTTGGGAGCTATTTAAATCCTCGCTCCTCCACAAACTTTCCAATCACAGCGAGCAAAGACTGTTTCCACTTGAACTCCCATCAGACGCTAAGCTGATAATTTGCATTTTTATCTATGCATTGGATAACTTTGTTGTCAGTTCTGTTGCAAGATAGCTATAGGTCGACAGCTCCAGAGAACGGGGAGGATTCCCCCGGACCTGACCATCTCCCCCCGGGTATTGTGGGGGGGGGGGTGAAGAAGAAAATCGCAGCTCCAATTGGGAGCCGGTCCAAGGAGATGCCCAGTCTCTCTGCAGCAGCTGTGGGACCATGGGGTGTGTGTGACCCAAATACCTCCCGATGGAGACAAAAGACTTTTGACCCAAAGATTCATTTTAAAAGACTGCTGCTATCTTGATCACCGAAGAAGCTCCATATGGACTATTCATTGCTCCAAGATATGCAAGATGCAAGCAGCTAATAGTTAGCTTGCGATTGTTAGCTAGTTTGCAAATTTCGATACCTTGTAACAGCTGTCACTTTCTCCTTGCCCAAGATTTGCAGTGTTCATTGGAAGGCGTACTTTTCCTTTTAATCTTTCTGTTGATGCATTATGTCATTTGCCGCTGTTGCCAGATTCTCTCATTGCTTATTGCGAATGTACATTTTGTGTGAATGTGTTTAGGTATAGTCAGGAATGTATTTTGAAGTTAGAATATCCTTTGTTTTTCCCCAAAGTTCCCCCTTCCCTATGGAGAAATACTACCGCTGTGCCTTTAGACCCCTATTCGGCTCTAAAACTATTGTTGTTTTGAATTGGAAAATGTTCGATATTGTCCCCAAATCGCCCATTTTCGGGGGGGGGGGATTGTTACTGCAGTTATAGTCTGAACTTGAGGGATATTAGATATCATTTGATATCAAGAATTTGGCCTTCACTACTCATTCGTCCTCACGTGCTTGTGAGGCCCCCAGACAAGCACACACACAGGCGCGGCCAAAAATAGCTGAACCATTCAAATCACAATCCAGACAGGCCAGTAATTGCCGATCACAGCTTAGGAGACCTCAAGGCAAGTACCTTCTTAAGATCACATTATGGATGCACACTGTTTACAAAAGATCCCCTGCCCTGAGCAGGCAGCTTGATGAGCGGACTATCCAACTCTCAAGCACTCCATATTTGCATACTGTCTATGGTCTTGACAACACTGTCACAATTCAATCATCTAAAGTACTGACCTTTCGGAGGCTTTGTCTCCAGCCCCAAATCCATTGTTTTCCCCAGGAACGGACTAGCCTGCGGGAACCTTTTCCCCTATAAGAACCTCTGACTCTGAGTGTCTCATCGGATCGCTCATGACTTGCCTCCCAACTTGCTGCCTCTCCTTTTGACGAGCCTCCCCTCAGCCTCCACGTACTGAGAACCCACGCTCTCCAGCTTCTTTGCTTATACTGGGCTACAGGATCAGGTGTAGTATTTCAGCACAAACTCCTTCTGAAAATCCCCTATTTTTCTCTCTTTATTTCCTTAGGACTGTGTGCGTGGCTGTGCAATTGTGCGGTATTTCTTAATTTTCTGAGTGATTGGGTACGTTTGCTGTGATTTATAAATAAAGATAAACAATTATTATTTACTTCTGTTTGATTATTGACTCGGCCTGACCCCGTAGACACTGGGTAAAAGATCTTGCTACATTGCCCTGCCTCTTGCATTGCTAACTAGCGCTCTAGCTAATTCCCATTCCCCATTATTTTGAGCACATTGAGGTGTCCCTCCCGGGACCCCCAGAAATCAGGGTAACAAATAGACCAGTTCTTATAATCATCAAACTCTCGACACTTAAGTGCATCTGCTTCAAAAGAGTATTCCTTGTGATTAATAGTTCCAGTCTTGAGCTTTACTTGGGAATGCATGAGTGATCTGTTATCTTTCACAACATTATTTCACATGCCCAAGTACAAAATCTTTAAATCAGAAACAGTACATAACCTATTTCTAAAATGTCCTTGCCCTTTGATACTTAGGTCATTTCCACATTACACTGTTATAGTGTTATTATTCCACTTTCAACATCCTATGGAATCCTGGGGTTTGTAGTTTAGGAAGGAGCATTTAGAATTCTCAGCCAGAGAGGTCTTTGGCCTCAGTAAACTAGAAACTCCAGAATTCTACAGGATGTTGAAAGTGGAATAATAGCAGTATAACACTGTAGTGTGGAAACAGCCTTAGATGAGCTGCTGTGATGTCACAGTGTCACTGCAGTGAGGCCACTGAAACATCATCTTCAGCTTATGAATTTGTTCCTGATGGAGAAATGAGGGTAAAAGAAAGAAGAAGCACTAAATGGTTGCAGGGTTCAGAAAAAGAGTCTACTAGGGCTTAAGGACTGAAGTTAGGAGTATCAAACAAACTTAGTGGCTAAGGACTGAGAAGATGGGTGGACTGGCAAGAGAAAGGGTAGTTGAAGGAAACACAGAAAAAGATGTGGGCTGAAATAAGGAGAATCATCAACATGAGTCAGATGGCAATTTGTTCATCATTTTGCATCCTCCATATTGCAGAAGATCTATTTTAGCTTTCTCCACCGTAGGATAAAATAGTCGCCATCACATACAGACACATGGGGGAACATCAAGTGGGCTCCTTTTTCTTCTGGTACAATCGAGGAGAAAAAGCCAAGTCTCAGAAATTTTCATTAGATAGAGTATTCAGAAAAATGGAAACTTGAGTCAGTTTCATCCATTAAGAAATCCTATGTATAATGTATTGATTTCTAGGGTGGGTGGGTCTTTTTTGTGTTGGTCATGTATTAATGGTGTGCCACCTGCCTTTCCAGAGCCTGGCTTGTTAATGAAGACAGTCCACGCACTTGACATATTGTAGTGTGTATTGTCCCAATCTTTCCTCAGGCAACATATTCTATGAGCTGAAATGATTATATCAAGAGGCATGCATGTGTGTGATACTCTGCTTTTAATATTCTTGAACAAGCTCTATTCCTGAACATTATCTATCCAATGTGAATATTTCAGCCTTATGTTGAAGGAGTTGGTTAGAGGTTTGCAACTAATCCTTCATTGGAGATAGTTTTGTCAGCTGTGATGAAACTTACCTCCAGGTGTGATGTAGAAGAATGCACAGGAGACCACGAATATGATCTGAACCATGGGAGACATCTTGGAATCAGGATGATTCTGTCTGCCAAAACAGAGCTCTCCAAGGAAGGAATGCTGATCACCACTTATTTCCACAAGGTTGGACAAATTGCTTTTATTCCCCCTTATGACATCTATGTGCAAACACCTTGGATACCATTCTGTTCATAGTATTTACATGGATAATAATTCCAATGAGCCATGAAACTGGAACTTGGTGATTCATGTATACAACAACTGTTATGAGATTTTTAATATGTTAGCACTACAGAACAAAACACACAAGGTAGGGAAAGGAGACACTGAAGGATTAGATTGTCTATGTGGATGAGTAATCTATTTCCCCCATGTTACTTTTCTGAAAAAAAAGTATTTCAGATTAATGCCCCTATTAATTTTCCAGCTGAGGTCTATACTCTGCACATCAAATTTGTTGCCTAAGGAGATATATATGTGAAAGCCAACATCTACACAGATAAAATTCATGCATGTCTTCACAATGAGACTTTGAAACATGGCTGTTTTGAATAATTGCAACAGATACTTGTGGTCGTGAGAGTGGCATTAATTTTTATCGGTGTGCAGAATCATACAGAGAACCATAAAGACTTCAGCTCATTACTTTGGGGAAAGGAATTAAAGAAAAAGCAACTCAGATGGAAAAGCACAGACATGTTCAGATGTGTTTAGGATCTGTCTGGACAGAGACTGTCATTGCAAAAGTCAGTTTCACATCGGAATCCATATAAAAAGGCATGTTTCTGAGTCCTGGGCCCTTTTTGCACAGCATTTGCCGTGCAAAAGGGCCCCTGGAGGGATGCACAACTGCGAGGAGTGGTCCACACGATGCACTCGCAGTCGTGCGATGCTCCAGGGTCTGGCAGGGGCTGACTGCACACTATTTCATTTTAGGTTGTGAGCCAAAAATGGTGCATGATCACACATTGCTCCAGAGCCCCACGCACACTTGCCATGCATGCGGAGCTCCAGAGCCACGGTGCTCGCGCTTCCTGCCCCAGCGCAGCCTGGGAAAATCCTGCACTGTGGAAGGAAGAGGAGAGGCTCTTGCGTGAGCAGGCAGCAGCTGTGAAGCTGAAGGAACCGGGATGCGAGAGCCTCTCGGAAGAGGCTGCTTGTGTGATCCCCGCACCCCAGCTCAGCAAAAAGGTGAGTTGTGGAAATGGCCTTATAAGTGTCTCTTTTGTCCAGACAAGTTCTATGTGACAGAGAGTGCATGCTGCAGTTAGAGATCCTGGTTAAAGAACATCGACTTGGACAAACAAATTAAAGGCTTAATAGTGGGAAATCCATTCTAAGGGTGATAATCTAATAAGTTCTAGGCAAGAGCTGAGAGATAACTGGTGGGAAGAGAAGAGGTGGAAAAACTTCCCTAAGAATATCAGTTTGCATCACAGAGAAGTCAGGATAGAGAGAAAAGAAGGGAGAACACTTTGGGTCACTCATCCTATTGCCCACTCTGAGACATTCTTAGCTTTTCCGTGCTCAGCTTTGTTGCATTTCTAACACTGTGTACTCCAGTTATTTTTCCACCAGGCTTTGAGATAAAAAAAGGAAGATGTGTGTGTGTGTGTGCGCGCGCGCGCACGCGCGCATATGAGAGAGAGAGAGAGAGAAAAGACCCTTTCTGCACCCTTTTTATGGAGTCCTCCAGTGCGGATCTCAGCATCAGCTCTGCTGGGAGGGGAGCATGAAGGGAGCACTCCCCTCCACACTGGCTGGCTCTGTAGTGAAGGAAGAGTGAAGGCCATACCTCTTCCTTCTGCAGCACAACTGGGTGCTTTCCCAGGCTGCCCTGTGGCAGGAAGTGCAACCATTGTACTTCCTCGGGTTCTGCAGGATAGGTAAGACCACAATGATTTAATCCATGATTGCACTACCTGGAGAAGGATGGGACTGTGACAATGTCATACAAAACCGTTGTTGTGGTCCCATCCTTCTCCCATTCCCATGGTGGGTTAGGAGAGTGGTGTGGAAAAGGGTGGGGGGAGAAAGAGAGAGTTGAGTACTTTCTCTGTTAGAAATAACTTAGTATTAAAAGCCCATAGTAAGGAACCCTAGGAGTTGGAGCCCAAGAGCTCATGAAGAACTGCATTATACTCACCCTTGTGTAACACAGGGACTTTCTTGTATATATGTATTACCAAATATATTGCAAATGAAAACACACACACATATACACCTACAGATATATAGAGACAGTATTGTACTGATGCTATAGACTAGATGAAATTCTGTTCTCCAAGATGACCTGGACAGATTGGAGAGCTGGGCCAAGGTTAACAAAATGAAATTCAACAGAGAGAAATGTAAAGTCCTACACTTAGGTAGAAAAAATGGAATACAGAAATATAGGATGGGGGACACATGGCTGGATAGCAGTACGTGTGCAAGGGGTCTAGGAGTCTTAATAGACCACAAGCTGAACATGAGTCAGCAGTGTGATGCGGCAGCCAAGAAAGCCAATGCAATTCTCGGTTTCATCAATAGGAGTATGGTGTCTAGATCGAGGGAGGTACTGGTACCACTCTACTCTGCTTTGGTTAGACCTCATCTTGAATACTATGCCCAGTTCTGGGCACCCCAATACAAGAAGGACATGGTCAGGCTGGAGCAAGTCCAGAGGAGGGTGACCAAAATGGTGAGGGGCCTGGAAGCCATGCCCTATGAGGATAGACTTGGAGAGCTGGGTATGTTTAGTCTGCAGAAGAGAAGGTTAAGAGGGGACATGATAGCCATGTTTAAATATATGAAGGGATGCCATGTAGAGGAGAGAGTGGGCTTGTTTTCTGCTGCTCCAGAGGCCAGGACAAGGAGCAATGGATTCAAGCTGCAGGAAAGGAGATTCCACCTGAACCTCAGGAAGAACTTCCTGACAGTCAGGGCTGTCCGGCAGTGGAATATGCTGCCTAGGAGTGTAGTGGAGTCTCCTTCTTTGAAGGTTTTTAAGGAGAGGCTGGATGGCCATCTGTTGGGAGTGCTTTGAGCATGTTCCTGTATGGCAGGGAGTTGGACTGGATGGCCCCTGTGGTCTCTTCCAACTCTACATTTCTATGATTCTATGATTCTCTGGCCATTTCTGCACAGACGAATAGAAATGGTGCAGAGTGTCCTCCGGGGGGACATCTGCACCTGGGAGCGGACTGGGTCGGACCTACTTACTGTAGTTCCGCACCTCAGCCTGCTTCCAAAAAACCGGAAGTGGTCGTCCAGCGTGCTTTTGAAAGACCACTTAAAACAGGTTTTTCAAAAGCACGGAGCGCGCCACTCCGTTCCTGCACTCTGGTGCAGATTTGCAGGCTCGCACCAATGCGAGCCTGCGATCTGCTGGGGGTGGGCTTTAGGCTGGCGAGCTTCAGCGGCTGGTCGAGATGCTTGACCAACTGGAAGCCACCATATTTGTCCCCGGAGCAGTGCAGAGCGATGAGCACGCACTGCTCTGGAGCACCGCGGACCGGACTGGGGAGCCAAGAAGTCCGGTAAGTAGTGGCATGGGGCGATTCTCTCACCCCTTGCAGAAATGGCCAAAGATTCTATCCTAAGAGGAACTAAGGAAAATGTCAGGTAGTCATTAAATAGTGACATTAAAAAGTGACTTTCTATTGAAAAAAAATTAATGTTTAAGGTAATAGGAATATTAAAGATTATAGCGACTGAACAATGATTAGAAGTCTATTCTAATTGCAATTAGCACTTGGATTTGAATCTTATAATCCATGACTGAAAAGTCTCCCTGTCCATCATTCCACCATCTTGTTGGTTTATCTGTACATATACACTTGGACCATATGGATGCCAGATTCAATCAGCTTTTTCGGAAAAGGGATGTCCAGTTTATATCAATGTATATATCTAGCCAATGACTGCATGCTGTTTTCTTTTCCCCTTGTTTAATTTTATTTTCCTTTTTTCTTTTCAAAGTAACACAATTTACAAAACACACACAAATAAAACACTCACTCTTTCATTACAATAATAGGTAAAAATGGCTTTTTGTTTACCAGAATCAGTTCCGCAAATTGCCAAATCTACTAGAAAGGCATATAACCTGGGTCATAATGCTACATTGTTATAAATGATGCAGATATACATATGAAAGAAGGGAAAGGAGCAGCAACTGTTGTTTGTTGCTTCACTGGATAATCCAGTGCTCTATAGTCAGTAAGTAAAGATTTACTTTGCATTAACAGCAGCTTTCTTTTACTTCAATCTATCCTTGAACCTGGTTTGGTCAGGCCCCCCAGAACAATACAGCAAGCATCCCAGAGCATATCTTGGCCTCATAAAAGGAGCAAGAGAAATCCCAGAAATCCACAAAGTCACAAACTGGTCAACCATGTACAAAATAATAGCCCAGGTTATGGTGGATATACAGGGCATGGCGAGAGACAAGTGTAGACCAGGAATCTATATTACCACAAATTCAGGTTCCAAAACTTGAAATGCATTCCTTGCAGAATATCTCATTCCCCTTTGATTTTTCCACATTTTGTGGTGTTACAACCAGAAATGGAGAGGGATTTGATTGCTACCTCTTAATGCGCACGAGATTCTTATACTGTGAAGGTGCAAAATAGTTTTATTGTGGCACAGAAGTTGGGTTTTTAAGAAAGTAAAATTTGTTGGTTGCTCTGACAAGTCTGCATAAGGTCTGATTTAACCCACTGCCTCCAGAAGTTACTGAAGATGTTGAATGGAGTCTCTGTGTAGTTCCAATGCTGTGTGATCTCAGATTTAATGCATCTGTTTTGGAAAGGTTTGAGAGCACCATGAAAACCCAGGAGCTATCAGAACAAGTGTGCAAGAAAGTTGTGTAGAAGCATAAATCAGGATTTTTTTAAAAAAAATAATCCCAAAATGAACCTCTGTAGCACTGTTAAATCCTTTCTTTCAAAAGGCAGCGTATACAGCTTAATCGTGACTCTGCCTACAGAAGGGCATCTGTCAAATCTCAGGGACTAGCAAGGAAGGCATTTGAGAAGAAACCAAGAGGCCAATGGTAACTCCAAAGTTGTTCAAGAAGTTTGAAGCTGAGATGGGAGAATCCATCCATAAGAAAACTGTTACCCAAATCCTGCACAAAACTGGGCTTTATGGAAGAGTAGTGAGAAGAAAACCATAGCTGAATGTCTTATATCAAAGCCCATTTTGATTTTATAAAAAAAGGTATGCTGGAAACACACCAAACACGTAGGGAAGAGTTTTCTAGTCTAAGGAGATGAAAACTGAACTTTTGGGCCTTGTCACAGAATGCTATGTGTGGTACAAATTCACTAGTGCTCACCAGCTTGAGAACACCACCCTATAGTGAAACATGGTAGTGGTGGCATCATTATGTTGTGAAGATGCTTTCTCTTTGGAGGGAGTAGAAGCTTGGTTGGGAATGAGGGCAAAATGGATGGAACCAAATACAGGGCAATTCTAGAGGGAAAACTGTTTCAGTATGTACGATACCTGGCACTGGTATGGAAGTTCAGCTTCTAGCAGGACAATGGTTCTAAACACATAGCCAGAATAACACTGAAATGGTTGAAAAAGAAGAACTTGAATGTCTCAGAAAGTCCTAGTCATAGAACATCCCAGTCAAAGTCTAGTTCTCAGTCCAAATTCAATCAGAGACCCTGTGCCAAGACTTGAAAGTGGGCTGGATTTACCAATGGACCCTATCCAAACAAGAATGGGCCAAAATTTCAGAATCCAGATGTATAAAGCTTATGAAGTCTTACCTAGGACGATTTGCAGCTACAGTTGCTGCCAAAGGTATCTCTAACAAGTATTGACTTAAGATGTGTGTGAGAATACTTATGCAGCTTATAAATGCCAGTTTGTTTTTATTTTATTTAACTTTTGTGCTACACTAAATGTATTTTGCACCTTCACAGTGTTGAATATGTTGGCTAACCCAAGTGGAAACGATGTCAGTTAAAACCATTACAATTCCAGGTTGTCACATGCCAAAACGTGGGCATGTTAAGGCAGGAGGATAGTATTCTGTATGGTGCGGTAGACAGTTAACTCTATACCACAGTCTCTTCCACAAACTGTGAAGTGTATCAGAAATAGAGAAATATATAATTTGGATAATA
The DNA here is from genome assembly GCA_030412105.1 of Cyclura pinguis. Classification (NCBI taxonomy): domain Eukaryota; kingdom Metazoa; phylum Chordata; class Lepidosauria; order Squamata; family Iguanidae; genus Cyclura; species Cyclura pinguis. The sequence goes on from CM059599.1 coordinate 33,555,514, forward strand.
TGAGACTCATGTCACATGCACATTAGTGATTATATCTATGATACCATTTAATGAAAATATTTATAGCAACCCTGTTAATAAAAGTAGGAGAAATATGTCAAAATATCTTTAACTATTTTAATCACCTTGTTCATCTAAGATTTTTTCTTAATTACAAGGAAATATGGAGAACATGAGTGTGAATTCCTGATGCTAGACCAGAAGTGAGCAACTGTGGGAGGACAGGGGAATGCATTAGCCCCTTGCAGACCATGGGGGGCTTCACCCAGCACCACATTCCCCAATGCAAACAAAAAGTGTGCCTTTGTTCAGTGGACCATTGGGGAGGGAATGGAGGAACGACAGTTCTCTAAGGCCTGGGAGAATATGGCTGCCCTTGAAAAGGATTATGAACAAGTGGTTGTGGATTCTGTTGAAGAAGAAGGAGAGAGTGAAGGAAAAGAATATTAGACGTTCTCTTCACATCTCTTGGCTGCAGGACTCATCTCCATGTTCTTTTCATCTTAGCATACTTAGCTTGCCTGCAAACAAAAAGAAACTTGCCCTGGAGAGAAATGACTAGTGGGGTGCTACAGGGTTCTGTCCTGGGCCCAGTGCTATTCAACATCTTCATCAGTGACTTGGATGAAGGAGTAGAGGACATGCTGATCAAATTTGCAGATGACACCAAATTGGGAGGAGTTGCTAATACACCAGAGGACAGGATCAAAATTTGAAATGACCTTGACAGATCGGAGAGCTGGGCCAAAGCTAACGAAATGAATTTCAACAGAGAGAAATGTAAGGTCCTATACTTAGGCAGAAAAAATGGAATGCACAAATATAGGATGGGGGACACGTGGCTGGATAGCAGTACATGTGAAAGGAATGTAGGAGTCTTGGTAGATCACAAACTGAACATGAGTCAGCAGTGTGATGCGGCAGCCAAGAAAGCCAACGTGATTCTTAGCTGCATCAATAGGACATCAATAGGAGTATGGTGTCTAGATCAAAGGAGGTAACGGTCCTACTCTATTCTTCATTGGTTAGGCCTCATTTGGAATACTGTGTCCAGTTCTGGGAACCTCAATTCAAGAAGGATACCAACAAGCTGGAATGTGTCCAGAGGAGGGCGACCAAAATGGTGAAGGGTCTGGAAGCCATGCCCTATGAGAAACAGCTTAGGGAGCTGGGTATGTTTAGTCTGCAGAAGAGAAGGTTAAGAGGGGAAATGATAGCAATGTTTAAATATTTGAAGGGATGTCATGTTGAGGAGGGAGCGGGCTTGTTTTCTGCTGCTCTAGAGACTAGGACAAGGAGCAATGGATTCGAGCTGCATGAAAGGAGATTCCACCTGAACCTCAGGAAGAACTTCCTGATGGTCAGAGTTGTTCGGCAGTGGAATATGCTGCCTGGGAGTGTGGTGGAGTCTCCTTCTTTGGAGGTTTTTAAGGAGAGGCTGGATGGCCATCTGTTGGTAATGCTTTGATGGGTGTTCCTGCCTAGCAGGGGGTTGGACTGGATGGCCTCTGTGGTCTCTTCCAACTCTATGATTCTATGATTCTATGATTCAATATGTCCCCCAAGCCCTCTAGGTGCTGTGGGGAGCATTTTGTCATTTTTAGGTCCCCCTGGGCATTTTAAGCCCTGAAGAAGCCTTTTATTTTATTTTTTTTCCAAAATAGGGAGTGACTAGAGGTTTTTGACACCTGAGGACAAAAAAATGGCTGTTGGGAGCAAGATTTGGCCTGCAGGCCACTTTTTTTCCACCCCTCTGCTAGATTCTAAAAATAGCCTGGTTCTAATTTTTATACTTATCCAACTTTCTTCATTTAAGGAAATGTTCATTTAAAAATCCACGTATCCAAAGAAAACAAGTACAATTTTTTTCTTGAATAACGAACAATTAAGCTAGCTCTGGAAATGTCAATTCTAATTTTAAAAAATTCATTCTTTTATTTCATTCATATAAACTCCTGCAGATCTTCAACATAAATGTGATTGAATAATTGCATGATGACTTGTAAAATTACTGTGAGATGATTTTGTAAAAACTTTTTTACACTATATAGAAGAGAATGCATTTCTCTTTGCCCCCATCCCCACTTTCCTTTCAGCAACAGGCAAATACTTTTTGTTTAAGCAGGCTTTTAATATAAAAACACTGTATTGGGGATGCTTTATTTTTTAAAACTTTTCTATGCCTATGATTTTATATTGCTTTATATGGTGATTTTAATTTTTCCAAATTTTCATTGTTCAGTTTTTCTTTCTAATTGTCTCTTTCCAGAAGTCATCTTGCATCCCACTCTGGGAGAAAGTGGCATACAAATGAAATAAATAAAAATAAATAAATGTTTTTGTAACCTAGCAACTCACATCATCCAACAAGCCTAAATGATGATACACTGGCAGAATTTTTATTTGCTTGTCAGATTAAACATAACATTACATTTCCAAGAAGTATTGCTTTCAAATTTTCACCAAATTTGAAATTTGGAATCATTGCTATGTGCTTTAAGAATGTGCCTAGTATGTTCTTCTGTCAGCTGGCAATCTGAGAATATTTAAAATATAATCAATATTTGCATTTCCTGCTAAAAATTCATGTATGTTGCAATGTTTTCCATTTCTACAACTGTATTGCCAATGGCTTTGTGATTTACTAAATAAGCTGAGGCTGAAGGATTTCAGATTGTGGGTAATAATGCTATACAAAACTGACAATATGTTATTTAGACATTTTGTCTTAAATCCACTTCATGCTAATAGATGGCTTTCGATGAAGCACCTTCTTCAACACTTCTGTTTTTCTCTTTAATAGTCTACCAAATTTCATGAATGTTAATTATTAGCATATGCAGTTCCTTGTCTACAAAAGATATGTATTAGGCAAAGCTAACAGCCAAGCATGATAAAACTACTATCTGGATTGAGACATTAACATTTTTCAGATATTTTATGAGAATTAGAAATATTCCCCTACATTAAAAACAATCTGAATAACATAGTAGTATTAAAACAGTAAGTAGCAGCAGTATTTTGGGATAGTAGTTTGGGTTTTTGTAAATTCACAGGCAACCGTGATTTAATTAAAAAGCTCAGCAAAAGGAATTACAATAATCTCAGCACAAAAGAATAGGGAGAGGTTGGTTTATTTGTTTATTGGATATGTATTCTGCCTTTTGTTCCACAGCAGGACTCAAGGAAGCTCATAGTAAAATTAAATTACAGTCTTGCAGGAATCACAGTAACTTGCATTGCAGAAGTTCCTTTCAGATTTTCTATAAATTTTGATTACAAAAGTCTTCTTCATCACAACAGTCGGTTATAACACGCGCATTTTGGATTTGGTAATCATTAACTTCACCACAACTGCTACCACGCCTTCCCATGCAGTCTCGATTTATCATAAGTACGTTTCCATCTAGAATGAAGTCAAGAGAGAGAAGGGGAGAAAGTGGCCATTCAGTGTTTTTTCTCCTTAAATTGATTAACATGATATGTTCAAGGTGTACCAAAATCACATTTATTTGTTCTCATCATAGGCACGTTTTTTAGTAGGCTACCCATGCTGTACTTCCAATTTACAGATGAGATGAACGAAATCTGTTGGTGTGGAGGGATTTAACTGAGGCTCTTTTGGCCTGAGACCCCCATGCTGCTCGTGGGACACCAGTCAGACAATTTGCAAGATGAATCCAGCCTATATTTATTCTACCAGTGATAACAGAATTTATCTTATGGGGTGGCTATATATAACACCATTCATCTTACGGGTTGTATCCCTTTAAGACAGTAATTTGCTTAGATAGCTGATTGTGCCCAAGCAATGTATATGAATGTGGCTACAGGTACCTGATTGTGGTCCACTCTATTTCATGTGACCAAAGGGGGTGGAAACATGTGCATTGCCAGGACTTCTGTATTATACATTTTATTTTCAGTGGCCTGGGAAGGAGGGGTTGTTGTGTTCTTGCGTGCCCTCAAGTTGTTTCCAATCTATAGTGACCATTATGTGAGTCTATCATGGGGTTTTCATGGCAAGGTTTGTTCAGAGGGGGGTTGCCTTTGCCTTCTTCTGATACTGAGAGAGTGTGACTTGCCCAAGTTCACCCTGTCGGTTTTCATGGTCAAGTAAGGATTTCAATCCTGGTTTGCAGAGCCTGAGTCCAATATTCAAACCACTACACCATGCTGGCTCTCAAAGTGTTGATGGGATAAAATAAGAGTATATAGCTCAGAAGCCAAAGAGAGCAGGAGTTAATCAGAATTATCTTACCTCTATAGGCTCTTATAACACTACAAGTACTTGTTTCACGGTTAACCTCACAGAAATCATCTTGTTTACAAAGCACTTGAGGGTCTGCTGGATCCTTGATGTGGCACTTTCTGCATCTCAAAGCACCTGCTCCAGATGAGAAATTCCATTGTTATAACACTGCCTTTTCGCATGGCGTTTTTTAAGCAGAAGGGCCTCTTGAGCATCGCGTAAATGTGAGGAGCAGTCCACACGATGCACTCACATTTACTTGACACTCAAGAGCGTAACGCGGACCATGCACGCATTTTTTTATTTTTGGTTTAAAGCCGAAAATGCTGTGTGGTCGCGCGTCACTCTGAGGCCCCGCGCGCACTTACCTGCCCTGCAGCTCCCAGGCTGCACTGCGGAAGGAAGGGGCGCGGCAGGGCTGGGATGTTCGCACAACCGGCAAGCCAGCTGAAGTGAGGAAGGAGCAGGGAAGTGAGCGCCTCGTGCAAGAGGCTGCTCACATGAGCGCCGCCCTCCACCTCCGCGAACAGGTAAGGTGCGGAAAGGGTCAGAGTTTCAGCTAATGAACGAGAAATGCCAATGAATCATGCATGTGTTGCAACTGTTGTCCCATGAACATTTCCATAAGTCTTCCAGTAAAGAAAACAAACAGCCAGAGTCAACCTAGATTAAATATTGAGGGGGGATAGTGGGGCAGTAGCAATGTACAGATATCCGTTTGCTTGGGTTAGGGACACAGGACCCCCATGAAAGTGGAAAATCTATGAATAACTCCAGGCCCTCCCAAACCATATTTAACACACACAAAAAAAGTATGATCACCATATTCAACCCACCATGGATTCCTCTGGGGCATCAGGGATCCTTCCCAAGACAGAAGTGGGTGGTAGGGCTTACTGCCACCTCCATTGCTGCCCCACACCATTTTTAATAGGGACTTACAAGCCTCATTCACAGTTTCTCGATCTTATGAGGCTTGCAGTCCATATTAAAAATGGCATAGGGAGGCAACAGAGCTGACAGCAAATAATCCGTGAATAATCAAATCTGCAAAAGTGAAACCTGCAAATGTGGAGGGCTGACTTTATTTGGCTCCTACCTTTTCCCCCAAACTGGAGATCATGAAGCTCAAGATGGGTTACAAAAATTAAAACAAATACAGCCAAAAGAACATAAAAAGATGTAGGTAAAAATATCGCAAAGAGCATTTGCAGCAATCATGGGAAGAGGAGTTTTGTGATGAAGGTCATGTGTGTTTCGAGTGTAGACCAGGGTTATTCAACCAGGGTTCCTGAGAAAGCTAGGGTTCCGTAAGAAGTTACTGAAGGTTTGGGTGAAAAAAATCATAACTGAAAAAAAAATTATGTTATTATTATTATTATTATTATTATTATTATTATTATTAATAATATTTTGAGTTTGCAAAGTTTGCAAAGGTTCCCTGAGACCTGGGTTCTTCCAGAGTAAAAATATTGAGAAAGGCTGGTCTAGGCTGGCTGTTGTTCCTACTAGCTGCAGGTACTAAATGTTCTACTTTGCTTAAGCCATGAACCTTTGGTACAAACCAAAGTCTCTTGATGTTGGCAATTTATCTTCAGTTCATACAGTATTTCCCCCAACCTGCCATTCACCACAATGAAGGCCAGTCTCTGCAGTACTGGAGGCAGGACTGTGTTTCCCTTTTCATCAGGTCCCAGATATATGATTGAGGGGGGCATTGTTAGGTGAGTTGTAGATATGCTTTTTATTCCTTATAATGTCTTCCAATGCAATGTGTTCATAATTATAACTCGGTATGTTCCTCTAACCTTGTAATCCTATATATGTCTGCTGAGAAATATGTCTGTTAAGTTGTATATGACTTATTCCTGGATAAGTCTACGCAGGATTTGCAGGCCGAAACAACCATCCTTGGTATGAAAATAAGGCTAATATTTACATGTGATTTAAAAATGCACAAAACTCAACACACAGAGGAAAAGTAGGTCCTTTGTGTAGGATGGCATCCTCCTGGCATGGGGATGCAAGAGGATCAGGATCACAACGACGCTTCCGCATGACATCGTCACGGTTCTGCCTTTCTTGCATCACCAGCCAGTGTAATTGCCAGGCATATGGAAAAACTCTGTCAATGGTCCTCAATCACACAAGCCTTCTGCTGCAGCTGGCCAGAAGGGCCAGAAGCATGATAACAAGCTCCTTCCCCACCGCGGCATGGGAAGAAATTTGGCTGCAGTGAGGAAGGAAGGGGTGTGTCCCTTGCACTCCTTTCCAAAGGCAGCCAGCTGGCTGTGGAGGGGAGCATTGGGTACACGCTCCCATCCCAGTAGAGGTGCTGCTAGGACTGCAACAGGATGTTGGCGGGAACTGGTAAGCTGCGGAAATGGCCTAAGCGAACACCCTTCATTATGAGAGCCCGAGCAATCTAATGTGAGGATGGCTGAAAGCTGCCTTGAGGAGTGATTTATGAATTTATTTATTTAATAGTGTCAGAGAAAGATATGCCTTCATAACTCCTGAGGACCCTCCTATACATACAGTCTCTCTTAATGGAAAAGATTGGTCCCAGTATCAAGAGACAACAGGAGTCTTCAGTACGCCCAAATATGGTAGACTTAATTCGTCTAATTCACTCATCTGTAACCTTCAAGCTTATGGAATGGGAACATATGAAGTTGTCTCACACTGAGTCAGACCATTGGTCCATCTAACCTGCTGTTGTCATCTCTAATAAAAATCAATAGTAGCCCAGTGTGCAGTGTGCTATGGTGAGGTCATTTTTTTCAAAAGTGGAAGCACAAAGTTAATTAGCTGAAAGCTGATGTAGAAGGATGTGATTAGTATTAAAAATGCTAAACTCAGGACTCCGTTTTGAGTTATGGAACACACAGTCCTTCCACACACAAAGGAAATCTTGAGCTCCTTTTGATTACTCCCAAACATTCATTATTCATGGCAGCAATATTATTTAGGTCAAGGAGGCAATTGGTTGCTATTTTTTTAACAATGGCAGGTCAAAATCCTTGCTGGTCACTTCATGTCACCCAAAGGTGTACCAGAAGATCCAGATATAACTTCAGTTCATCCCAGACTGAAAAAAAGTAACATTAGTCTATCAAAGGCCAATATGCAGCTTTTCTACAGATACGACATTGAATAATTAGAATAAAAATATGCCAGCTTCTAAAAATGCTTTGAAACTTGTCATCTTTTTAAGCAAATGGGATTTCTTTCCAGAGACGCTGTAGTGTTGTATTTGTAGAGATCCCACTGAGCTTTATTGTCTGTTTATAAGTCCTTCTGATCCAGTTCCTTGGTATGATAACAGTATTGAACATTACTCTGAATTAGCTTGTTTGTTGTGTGCCTTCAAGTTGCAATTTATTACCACCCGAATCAAGAGTCCTGCACATTTCTTTATAAGGTATGTTGAGTGGTTCTTTCCTCAAACGCTTTTTTATACTGACAGGCTTTTCAGAATAACGTTTTTTAAAGAAAGGGTTCTTAATAGGGTAATGTACTGTTTTGAATAGTACCTTTTTATTGGCTGCAATTTTATAGCATGGTTCATGCCATGTTACTTCACCAATAGCAGAAGCACTATGAAAACCTCCTAATGAATTGTGAATATGCCTATCAGGGCACAAGCAAGAGTGTCCTGATGCACATTTGACTGTGCCAATGTGCATCAGTACTCCCTGGCCAATGTCTCCATGCGCATTATGCTCTACTGATGTGTATTGACACTCTCTAATCAGTGTCCTGATGTGCATTGGAGTGCCTGATCGCACACTGGTCCCGATGCACTGTGGTTACATTGCTTGCTCCCTACATTGTAACATCACAGCATACCCTGGCTGAATATAGTCATAATGAAACTGTTCAGTTCTAACTACCCCAGACATAAATCCACTTACATAGACCTAAGCCCTTTACTGAATTCCAGCCAACTTTGTGTTTTAATTGTTCTTAATGTTTCTGATGGTTGAATTCTATTTTAGTATTGACCCTTTGAGTGTTTTAATTGTATTGTACTCGTTTTAATTTGTAAGCTGCCTGGAGCACCAATTTGGTTGAAAGGTGGGATAAACATAAAGATGATAAAGGCCATGATGACAATGATGATGACAACAAAAGCAACAAAAATAATCACCACCACCACAACTCTACTTCCTCCAGGTCAGCAGGGATATGGGTAACTATTAAGAAAACACATCTAAGAAATTAAGCAAACATATCTAAGAAACCTTTAGGTTGTCTCTAGAATAAACTTTATAGCCCTTTATGAAACTGAGGAATACTGAGCTGTGGAAATTGCTTCCCTTGAACCCTGTAAACCAGCAGTGGAAATTAGGCAACCCTTCAGATTTTGTTGAATCGCAGTTCCCAGAAGACCAAACCAGCAGGACCAAAGGTGAGGTAGATTGGGAGTTGCTGAAAACAGCTGGACAGATTGACTATTTTCACCTTAAATATTGGAGCCTCTCTACTGAGAGGCTCTGCAAAAGTGGCCTGTGGTTTAAATTGAGGAGTTGCTTCATCCCACCAGTGCGAGGTGTGCCTCTCTCCAGCTCAGAATGTATCTGAATATCCAAAAAGTGTCTTTACATCCTTAGAGATGGATACACAGAAGACAAAGACTGACAAACCAAACACTGATATTATCATAAAACGGAGCCTTCAGTGGGCCATATCTACAGAAAGAGGTACACTTTACTGAATTTCTGACTCTTCTGCTCATGATACTTTGGTCACAATCACCCATTACTATCTGTGTTGAACTCCATATGGAATTTCATACACACAACTAGATTAGCATGGATTATAATGCTTTCAACATTTGTTTAGATTTGTCTCCCCTTTTCTTTTCTACAGCAACAAATGAAAATGAAGTATACATTGCTTCTTTCATTTCTAAAATAAACTCTGATTTCCCATTGGGGAGCATTTTTCCAAAACTACTAGCCAAGTCAGGTCTGCTAAGGACTCGCTGAATCAGAAATCTTTCTTCCAGCCCTGGCTCATGGACCTTACCTCCAGGTGTCAGGTGGAGGAAAGCACAGAACGTTAGGAGCAGAATTTGGTCCATAAGGAGCATCTGGAACCAGGAAGAGTCTGTGTGCCACAACAAAGTGCTGAAATACAGAGGACAACACACTGACCTTCACTCTCTCACGGCACTTGGGACAAGCTGCCTGCTTTTATCCTTTAGATGAGATAAAGTGGAAGTAACTTAGAGAACGTCTTGCCCTCGTAGGGGAACAATGAGAAATGCCAATAGACCATGAAATCATAAACTACCACACATAGCCAAAAATGAAGTCGTTTTTATGTTTCACTCATTACTACCTGGGATGGAAAGCTTCACATGGAAATTGGGAATTGATCTCAGATGGAGAGTAAACATAGGAATCTGCAATGACCATCCTGATTAAAGAATAAAAAGATCATTTTATAGAAATAAAGTGAAAAGACTTTGTTATAGGGAATCCCCTTGAAAGATAAGAAAGATCTCAGGCCAAGAGAAAGGTGATATGTTAAATACACATCAACACATACCTTCAGTACTTCATTGATAGAACTTAGCTCCGTACAGGAAGACAGCTGAGAAATGACTGTCAGGAAGGACTCGAAAATTACCCTCGGTTTACATCACAGAGGATTTGAAAGAGATAAGCAAGGAAGGAAGACACTTCGGGCCACACTGTCTATCTCTGTTTCTATAGGCTTCCTTTATTGTTGCAGTCTTCTCCATTACCAAGAATTTTGAAGTTGGATAGAGACTAAAATCAAAAGAGAAGTTATTTCTAAATCTCTCTTTCTCTCTCTTCCTCTGTCTCCCTCTTCTTCTCACACACATGATTTTATGTGTATATAAGTGCTGACACAGTAAGGCAGCTGCCCCAGATGCAAGATTTTCTGGGAGAACAAGAAAGCAACTAACAGGAGTAGGGCAACCAACATTTTATGTGGTCAGAGTTTGAAGGGGGACGTGGAGTTCTGTGACACTCGTTACTTAGGACAACTCAACATGGATGGTGAGGTAGCTGCCACAGTGACCTACAACAGCTGTACTAGGTTTGTTTTTTCCTTGCCAGAGGATGTGGGCAGCTGTACCTGCAGCAAGTATAATTTGGTTGCCCTGTAGGAAGAGAAGGTGCAGAAGGACAGCTTGAGACCCATGTATCTACACTTCAGTTTATCGGGGATTATTCGGCTTTTTTGGATGTAGCAGAACAGATCCTCCTAGAGGGACAATATGAAGGAGAATCCTCTAAGGAGGGGGATGATTCCCAAACACAAGAAGCAAACTCTTCGAAGACTGTAATACAGAGAAGTAGAACTGTCAGAAACTGTTTGGTGGGTTTGGAGCTGTACAACCAATTCCTTGCCTTAATTAGTGATAATGAAGCAGAGGAACAGGGAGAACAGAATAGTCTCAGTCCTCAGAAAAAATTGGGCAAGGGTGTTTCTGAAGATGGAATGGCACGTATCTGTTCCCAGAAGATGGATATTGATGGTGTGATAGAAATTCCCAACTGAGGGAAAGAAAAGCCATAATGGGCAGGAGGAGTGCTGTCTCCTAAAGGTATATAACAGGCATATAAAAGGGACTGACAAGAATAATCAGGTCCACAGACTATTATCCCTTCTTCTTTCCACATGAGGAACAAATTATTCTGCAACATATTATGGGGGACAATGGGCTCTGCGTAGGAAGATGAAGGACCTTGGAGCACAGGTTCTTATTTCATTGACCTCATTGTGGGAATCAACTATAAACCCCCAAGCCAAACTGAAGAGTTGGATGATGCTTTCCTAGAACAGATGACCAAACATTCAAAAAAGAGAAGTGCAGTAGTAATGGGAGACTCCAAACAGCCTGATATTTGTCGGACCTTAAACTGTACCAAGAATATAAGGTCCAGCAAATTCATCACTAGCCTTGCAGGCAATTTCATTGTCCAGAAGGTAGAGGAGGCAACAAGGGGGTCATCTGTTTTTGATCTGATCTTAATCAACAGGGATGAACTAGTCAAGAGAGCGGAGGTAGAGGGAACTTTGGCTGGGAATGACCACTTCATTCATTAATCCATCCATCTGTCCATTAATTTTATTTACCTCCTGTCTTTTTCCCAGTATAGGACCCATGGCAGCTTACAACAAAGTACAGGTAAAACATATTTGATACAAAAGTTAAAAGATTTTCTCTTTGGATTTGATGTACAGAGAAAAGAGACAACCAAACATAATCAGATATGCAGTCTGGACTTTACGAGAACTGAATTCAGTAAGCTTGGAGAAATTCTGGGCGAGATCCCATGGTCAGAAACGCTCAGAACTAAGGGAATATATGACAGATTAGAGTTTCTTAAAGATGTCATGTTGAAGGAACAATTGCAAACATTTCTGATACGGAAGAACAATGGGAGGTGCCTAAAGAAAGGGTGGACCTTTAAAAAAAACTTTCAGATGATCTGAAATTTAAAAAGATCTCTCTCTCTCTCTCTCTCTCTCTCTCTCTCTCTCTCTCTCTCTCTCTCTCTCACACACACACACACACACACACACACATTTATATGAAATGGAAGAAGAGGGAAATCACCAAGGAGGAATGCAAACAAATACCCATAGAAAGCTGGGAAAGCTAAAACTCAGAACTAGCTGAGACTTGCTAGAGGTATTTAAAACAATAAAAAGGAGGTGTTTGGGCTATGTTCAGAGCAAGAGAAAGAACAAGATAAATCCACTACATGAAGAAGATGATAAGAAACTAACAGGGTACATAGCGAAAGGAGAACTGTTCAACACGTTCTTTGCTTCAGCCTTCTCCCAAAAAAAACCCAGTGTTCTAACTCATACGAATAAAACAAATTATGGAGTTGTTACCCTGATTCCTGGGGTCCCAGGAGGGACACCTAAATACGCTCTCAATTTTATAAGTTGGGGAAATTAGCCAAGAGCACAGCCTAGCAATACGAGAGGCAGGGTAACGTAGTGAGATCTTGAACCCTATGTTTACGGGGTCAGGCCGAGTCAAGGAGCACATCGAAGTTGAAATAATAAATGTTGTTTTATTAAAAGTACAATCAAACAGTATGCAGCACACTCACACAGATAACTAAAGAAATAAAGGTTGGAGTGGGATAGAGGGATTTTCAGAGGAGTTGTTGGTTTGGGTGATACTCCACCTGTCCTGAAGCCTGGTTAGAAGCGGAGAGGCTGGGGAGCGTGGATCTCAACACGTGTAGCTGAGGGGAAGGCTCGCTGGACAAAGCGACAGCAAGGTGGGACGGAAGTCAAGAGTGATCCAAGGAAGCGCTCAAAGTCAGGGGTTTTTATAAGGAGAATTGTGACCGCAGGCTAGGTCGGACTTGGGGGAAACAATAGATTTGGGGCTGGAGACAAAGCCTCCGAAAGGTCAGAATTTGAATGATTGAATTATAGCCAAATTGTCAATAGGATAGCCAGTATGCAAACACGGAGTGCTTGAGCGTTGTATAGTTCGATCATCAAGCTGCCAACGCGGGGCAGAGGATCTTTTGAAAGTTGCAGGCATACCTAATTGAGGTACTTGCCTTGAGGTCTCCTGAAGCTGCGAGTCAGCTATTTCTGGCCTGCCTGTATTGTGTTGGAATATTACAGTGATTATCGGCCGAGCCTGTGTGCGTGCTTGTCCGGGGCCTCACAAGCTGTGGAGGGGATAGAAGGCCAAATTATTGATATCAAGAGATATCTTTTAATATCCCCAAAGCTCGGGCTAGCCAGGGCAGTAACAGAATAATGCGACTGTAGTCCAGAATACGTGAAGAAGTTGCACAGCAATATTTGGTTGGATGACCACCTTTTGAGAGGGCTTTAGTTGTGTTGGACTAGATAGTCCTTGTCATCCCTTCCAACTGTGTAATTCTATGAATCTATGCTGGCAGTCTACAGGGTCTCCTCTGGCCATTTCCTTCTGCTGACTGTGGGTAGTATAGCCTGTCCCAATGTCCTAAATCATTCTGTTCTGTAGTGGAGGATCCTATCTGGTTCTAGAGGTTTCAGGGCCAGGGTCTTTTCTCCATGCTGCTGGCCTCCACTGCTGCAGGCTGGTTTCAAGCACCTGCTGTAAATCCTTTAGGGGATCTGCTTTGCTACATCCTCACTTCTTTCCTTCCCCACTCAAAGTTTGTCTAGCTGCAGCTGTCACCAGAACTCAAAGAAAAGCAGTGATTAGTGTCCGGAAATACTGAGTCATCAAAATATTTGCTGCTTCAGGAGTTTCTGAATACAATACTACAAGATTTCTCCTTTTACTAGTATGGCTTCTGGCTCTTTATTACTTATTTAATTCTTCCTGCTTTGTAGCTTTCCCTCTGTTTCCTATTTCTCTTCTCACTTTCTTCATCCTAACCTAAATGGTGGAAACCACAGTAAAATAAAAACAAAAACAAATCTTGGACTGCACTAAATATGGACTGCAACATTGCTGCTTATTATTATTGTTCAGCTCTTCTCAAGTACTTTATTGTCTTAATTCTTCCTATCTCTTCCCTCTCTTTCATCCTTCTCTCTCTTTCTTCCTACCCTGCGACTCCATCCAGCCTTTTCTTTCTATTCCCACCTTTTGTTTCTCCTGCACCTTGAAACTCCTGCCTACACTCCTCTTTCAAATTCCCAGTCCTTTCTTCTCTGTTTTCTCCTACTGTACCCCGAGGCCCCTGACTAAACATCTCCTTCTCCTATTCTATCACGTCTTCTCCTCTCCTCCACCCACAACTCCTTGTTATTTGTTTTCTTCTTCCCTTCTCTCACCTTCTTCCAGTCTCCACATTTCCTGTTTGTACCTGTCCTCTCCCTACTTCCCTAATCACTCGTTTGTTCCATGTTTTCCTCTCTCCTTTTTCCCTGATTCTGGCTGTGTTTATCTTTCCCCATCTTACCCGCTCCCTTTGATTAGCTGCATTTATCATCTTCCTTATCCTTTTCTCTCTCTGATTCTCCTGCTGGTTTTCTTCTGTTCTCCCCCCAACTACATCCTTTGCAGAAAGAAAACCTTGGGCTATCACTGTGTTTCCTGGTTTTCAGGGCCTTGGTAAAGTTTATGCATTTTCCACGATTTTCCTCTGTCACTGGAGGAATTAGAAACGTTTCCCTTTAAAATAATTGAAACATAGGCTTCTGTACATGTTAGTAGCTTTAATTCTTGTGAATGCATGGAATTGGTTCGACAGCCATGGTTTCAAGATTTCCTCGGGAGAACGAAATTAGGGAAGGAATAACCCAAAGGGGAAAGGCACACAGATGTTTAGGCTCCTCTAGCTGCTTCCAGAACTCCCAACTGATTGTCGTTGCAGAAGTCACCATCTTCACAATAGCTGATTTCAACTCTTTTCTTCATTTTTAGGACCTGAGGTACCACAGTGATTATTTTTATCAACCCGGCAGCTTCATATAATTAGAGTTAGCTCTCCATCTGGATTAAAATAAAAGGGATGATTCAGTGAAGAATAAAGCTTTCAGTGGTTTCCTTCAAATTAACATTAAAGCCTAAGTCCTGTTATTAGTTTCAGCTGTCAATCAATGGAATTGATAGTGGTGTTGACATAGCAGTTTACCATTGATTCAATAAGCCTACATTGTTTGGGAGCAATAACAGAATTCTGGCTATGTCTAGAAGTATAATACTGTTTAGTCTGTGAAACCCATTGTATCCTCCTATAATAGACTGCTTAGGAACTGCCTTATGCTGAGACAGACCATGAGTCCATCTGGCCCCATATTCTCAATACAGACTGGCAATGGCTGTCTAAGTTTTCAGGCAGCAGTCTCTTCAAGTCTACATGGAAATACTGGGAACTGAACTTGGGGGAAAAGCATAGGCTCTACCAGTAAATTAATTCCCTTCTCAGTTTCCCTTTATAGGCAGAGAGTAGGAAAAGCAGAGTTTATCAATGGCCTGTGGTCTGAGTAGAGTTAGTGGAATCCAACTACTGTGTGGTGAGGTGCTCCCCTTCCTCAAACTACATACTGCTTGGAGTAGATTCCACTCCTACAGAAGAGTTCTGATCTCAGATTCTTTTATGTAAGACTGCCATGTGCTTCATCAGACCCAAGGTATACAATAGATAGAGCGGATACAACTTAATTTTATGTCAGGAGTGATGGCGCCTCCCTCTTAAGTTTTTATCCTTTGCCATAAAGTTTCCAATGATATACTGCTGTGTCTCTAGATATAAACATTCTCCATCTTTTGCTTCCAGGTTTTCACAGTGCATGATCTCTTTTAATCACTAATACAAGAATGGTAGAACATCTGTGCACAGTTTGTCTGAGGATAATCTTTGGGTATTAGTTGAATTTGTGTTACTGTATATTGCTATAAACTGCAAAACACGAAGACGGCACTACCTGGCGAGATGTAGAAAAGCAAAAGAGAAGTCTGTGAGAGACAGAATATAGAAGGATTACATATTAACATGCTGAGAATGTAAGCACTGGATATTCTGACCCAAAGGGAGAGGTGCTGCTAGATATGGGCATATGGATCTGAAGCACTAAGTCAATTTCCCAGAGCCCCAAACTTTTCATCTTGCAATTAAGCATAAAGAAAAAAAACTTGGGATACCCTGGGCTGTGAAAAAGTCAAATAAATGAATATGAAAGCAAATCAAACCTGAACACTTCAGAGAAGCCAAAATGATAAAACTGAGCTTATTGTGTTTTGGACACACTATGATATGATGTCACTCATTAGAAAAGACAATGATGCTGGGCAAAGCAGAAGAGCATAGAGAAAGACAGATAATGTTCCTTGGCTACCTCTGTCTTATCTTCCAGTTTCTTTTCTTAGCTTCCCTCTGCTTCTTGCCATGCTGTCCAATCCATTCTCTATTTATTTTATTTTATTTTAAATTTCACATGTGGAAATAAAGGTAGTTGATGTATAGGGTGATAGCACGAAAGGGGGTCAATAAATGTTGGATGAAGATGGAAAAAATAATGTGTGGCAATCCCTTGATTTACCCTACTCTTAATCTTGGAGTAAAAAGATCAAAATTTAAGATTTAATTTTGGTGGAAATGTTTTTGAAATGTGTGTTATGCTTTTGCATTTTTTATGCCTGTTCATAGTCATTGCAAAATAATTATAATGCAAGAGGAATTACTGACAGAATGATTGCTAGGTGGGAGACAAATGAACTAAAGAATTCATTTGCACAACAAATTAATTGCTCAGTTTTACCTTCTGTGAAATTTTTAATAACTCCTTATTTCTACATTTTTGTGGATGAAGAAGTACATTAAAAATCTACACAGATTTGTGTCCTGTAGAACCAAGCTCTGAATCTTTTAAGCATCAGCCCCAACGTATACACTTTTGTTTGCCTGAGCCATGGGAAAGGGTTATGGAATCAAATCCACGCCACAAAGCTCAGGGGGCGGGGTGATATCATCAATGTTTTCATGCCCAGTGTTTTTTGATATTCATCTCATCAATAGTGATAATATTATATGAACTCACAAATGTCTCATGAAAAAAGAGAGCATTATTTTTTCCAGTACGCAGTGCTCCCACCTTATTCTGCTAGACACAAAGAAGATGTTCAGGAAGATGTGTAGTATACGAAAATGTGGAAGCTAAAGACCACGCCCAAGAGATCTGAAGACAACTGAAGCTCTTACTTGTATAAGACAGTAGCACAGACTCCTTTTTCAGCATTCATCTCACATGTCTCTGCTGGTTCACATGGACTTGATGCACTAAAGGACTTGCACAAACAGCATTGCACTGCATCTATTCCAAAAGACAAAATCTCAAAAGACAAAATCTTCTGAACCTATGGTGTCTGCTGCTTCTCATGTCTGTGGTAAGTGTGTTTAGGCCAGCTGGTTTTATTCTGAATTTTAAATAACCTCTCCAAGGTTTGAACCTTACTATCAGAATAACTTAGATAGCTCCCTTAACACAGAGATAAAGGCCCAAAATCATTTCTCCACCTCCCCTGTCATTTTTTCAGCTACCACTGTTTCAAACCAAAGTCTCAGCTACAAATCAATCACACATGCTTTCCCACCATTTTTCATGCAGTTTTCTATCAGTTCAGTAGTAGCAAATAAACTCTCTTCTTAAAGACAATCACCCTGCTCCATTGACTGACTTATTCTGATGTGATTATATAAAGAATGCAACCTCTGTGTAGAAACAGAGTGTCATCTGGGCTGAAGACCAAGGATATGGATGGCTAGGCGAAGAATGAACTATGTAGGTAAGCAAAGAGTGTGGCTGCCACGGGCCTTCTCCACAGCTTATCTTCTTGCAGCAGCATCCAGTGATGATACCGGCAGTGGCTTTGCTGGGAAGAGAGTGTGACAGCAGTGGTCTCCTCCACACAGGACCAGCTCCTTGCGAAAGGGAGCATGATGGACATACTGCTTCCTTCCACAGCGCAGCCAGGTAATTTCCTAGGCTGTGCTAGGGCAGAAAGCGCCACTATTGCACTTCCTGCCCTTCTCCAGGACAGGAAAGTGTGAGGTGATGGCACAATCATCGGTCATTGATGGGGAAAACCCATCAATGATTTAACCCACAATAGTGCTGTCTTGGGACAGGAAAGGAGCAGGACTGCAATGATATTATGCAGAAGCATCGTTGTAGTCCTGTCCTTCTCCCATTCCTATAGTGGGATGGGAGGGTGCTGCAGAAAGGACCATGGCTTTAAAGTTCTTTGGGATGACGGGCAAGAAAAAAAGAAACTAAGCAATAATTATTCTAGAGATGTGATACTTAAAGAAATAGAGGAAGCAGAGGTACATGATTAAAGAGAACAGTGTTTCATGCTAAGCCATGGAAGACATCTAACAGCAGGTGGCATCTGAAGGAATGGATGGAAAGGGCAAAGGGTAGTGTAAGTCTCAATAAAATGATACAATGCCATAGTATCACTATGACCTTAGTAGTGGGTCAGAGTTGGTCTCAGGATCAAATCAGAAGTCAAATCAAATCAAGAACAAATCAGAAGTGAAATGAATACATCAATTGCACAACTATAGCAATAGCAGTTACATTTCTATACTGCTTATCAGTGCGAAGCACTCCCTAAGCAGTTCACAATGTGCTTAGCTAACAAGTTGGGTACTCATTTTACTGACCTACGGAAGGATGGAAGGTTGAGTCAACCTGGAATCCTGCAGGATCAAACTCCAACACTGTGGGTGTAGTACCAGCATTCAACCACTGCACCACCAGGGCTCAACTGGTATAAAAGGGCAACTACATCTGTAAGGAAAATTTATGTTTTATACACACACACGCACACACACACCAAATTTTCTACTCAGAAAAAATGCTCTCAGATTTTTGCACAAATTTTCTGGAAAGAAATCCCAAAGTGTTAACAGTGACTGCAAATTCTTCATATTCTCACAGAGTGAGGATAAAAAATAATAACAGAAATCATTCATTCTTGCATTAAGTAAAGATTACATCCACTTAGTGCTATCAGAATGCAGAGTAAAGCAGTATTTTGAAAAGTAAGAAAAATAAGAACCCACTGTAGTGAAATGAAGGAGAGGGACTGAGGAAAGTAAGATGAAAAAGACATGAAATGAATTTAAGTTTGCAATCCCGTTACCTGGGAAAATATTTGAACTCAGTGACAGTGTGCAGACATGCATAAGATGGCACTGAAAATAGCTCCAAAATATAGTGAATCTGTTTCAGAGTAAATATTCACAAAGTAGAGTCAAACTCCAGTTTCAGCAAGGAGTGAGTTAGTTAAGTAATGCATCCTGCAGACACCAGAACCTCCATACCTGAAAGGAAAGTCTCTTGAGTACTCATTATTAGTGATAGAGACAAAGAAGGCCCAGAATGGCACTTCTCAACCACTGACAAACTAGCATTAACATAGGACTGGCCATGTATCGCACTTTACACATACAACACCCACTTATTTCAGTGGGCTGTGCGTTGAGGAAAACAGTACTCTTGAGTTGCTGATTTTTTTCTAATTTCTAGTGAGAGTGCCCATTCTTAAAGTTGAATTCTATTCATCAAATTTCACACATTTGGGACAGAAGTGCCTGTAAGGTATTAGAGTGAGTAGAGTGTGCTAAAACACACGACGACACCGGAACGAGGTAAGGTACGAAAAGGGCATATGAACTCCTATGTCACAGAGGAAGAAGCATTAAACTCCAGCCCCTTCCAAGAAGCAACTTCATTTTATGCCATTGCTGATGCACACTTAGAAGCAATTTAGAGAATTCTCTGTCCTTATGGGAGAACAAAGAGAAAGGCCAATTGACCATGAAATCATAAACTTCATTTACAAAGTATAACAGAGGCTGTGTCAAAAAAACAACAACCCTGTATGTGGTACAATGTCCATATTATTTTTATTGTTGTTGTTGTTGTTTTAATTAACCTGTACTCTACTGACTGTATAGATGTCTCCTTTATATGGCCCTTTTCACATGCCAGTCCTGTTATGAAATGGCCTTGGGAGCACTACAGGATTGCAAGGACAGTTCCACATGACGCCCTCGCAATCGCACGATGCTCCCGAGGCCATTCCATGGCGATCGCACAGTGTATCATTTTTGGCTTGTTGCCGAAAATGGTGCACAATAGCATGTCCCTCCCATGCCTCACCCACACTTACCTTGTGTGTGGAGCCTCCAGACACATGGCTGTTGCACTTCCTCCCCAAGCGCAGCCTGGGAAAGTACCTGGCTGAGCTGCGGAAGGAAGGGGTAGAGCCCTCACACTTCCTTCCACCCAGCGTGAAGCTGGTGCGGAGGGAAGCGGAGGGGACACAAGTGCCTGTCTCAAGAGGCATCTCACATGATCCCCTCACAATGACACCGGAATGAGGTAAGGTATGAAAAGGGCATATGATTTGTGTCTCCCCATTTATCCCTACAATAACTCAGTAAAGTAGGTTTGCCTAAGAGGAAATGACTACTCCAAGTTGTTCAGTACACATTCAGACAGAACTGGAATTTGAATTTGAGCCTTCCAGTTCTAAATCTACCATTCTAACCATTATTTTCAACTTGTTCTCAGAGATCAATGCCTACTTTCAGATCAGTGGCAGGTAGGCTGAAATGTAGTGATAGAAAAACCAATGCAATAGTTAATGTGTATTGAAAATTTATAGAAGAAATGAAACGTGGCAACTCTAAGTTAATTCATACAGGTCAGGCTGGACAATTCTTAGCTCCAGTTGTACCATTTAAAAAAATATCATTTCTCTTGTCCTTCAACTTATTGCTTACTGATGTGCATTGAAAATGTTCCCAAGACAATAAAGAAGCTGTGTGTACCTCATCTAATGATATTGTGCAATTCTGAATATTACTTGATTGACTTATGGAATTAGATGTTCTGGACTTTAGAATGGTTTTAAAAGCAGGTAGATATTAAAGTTTGTTTTTTTTTCAGATTTGTACACATTGCTCATATGGCATTTTCTTATTTTTTTTTTTCCTTCTCCCCTACAGGAAAACGCCTCATGAAATTCTTCTAACATTTCAAAAGCAGAGTTTTTGTATGTCAAAGTAGTCAAACTTTATTTTACGGTCCATAGACCCAGTACAGCAAAACCATCCAATGGTACGGTACAGATAAAATACACCTACTAAAAATAAGATACAAATATATAAATAGATAAGACTAAATACAGAATATAAAAGCATAAAAATAGGACATAAATGCATAAAATAGTATAAAAAAGTACATGAAGTGATAATATGGATTATTAGGTAAAATATAAGGCATTCATCAAATCCCTCTCATTAGAACAATAGAATTGGGTTGATCTTAAAGTGCATTGCCAGTATCCCGGAGTATTTTTGATACTTCTCTCTTTCTGATCTTAAGAGCTGATGACAGAAATTTAGCAACTGATAGGGTTATGTTTGGACATATGTCCTCCAACAGGACTTTTACATAGAATTTTTCTGAATGGCCCAGCATACAGCTCAATAAGGGACAGATCAAATGATGATGACTCTGATTATAGACAATACACGACAGCAAAATATGCAACATCAATTCAACATCTTGTGACCCACAAGGACAAAGTCTTGAGAAAGTGGGCAACTCAGCAAACCTGCCGAAAAGCAATTCTGAGGGGAAAGCATTGCATCTGGCCTTAGTGAATAATATGTGATAGTTTGGCACAGTCAAGTTATTTAAATAAGTAGCCTGATGGAAGGGTCCCACATACTGAATATTTAAAGCACTGGGTGACTGGGATAAGATGAAATTTGCCAGAAGATTACAAAAAGTGATATCCCATAGTCTTTGCCTAATAGATTTTAGTATTGTCTCATGACCCAAGTTAAGGAGCAAGGATGGAGAGAAGTCAATAGTGACCGCTTATTGAGCTATGTACTTAGACCACCTGCTGACATAGTTATCCAATGGAAGGTGGCCTACTAGATCTTTGCCACACTTGAAGACAAACACTTCGAGCCATTTTTTGAATGCTAGCATCCAAGCCCCAGGGCTTTCACCTGTTTCCAGTAATAGAACTGGGTTGAGGACACATCTAGGAGTATAAAGGAGTTCCCTGAGGAATTTTGCTTGGAAGTTATCTAGTTCAGAGTTAATATCTTTAATCCAGATGACCGCTGCATAGAGCAGTTTGGATGTAATCTTTGCATTAACTACTTTATAGCGAAAGGAACAAATTGATTCCCTTTCATGTGGAAAAAACATAGAACAGCTGTTTTACAGCCTAAAGAACCACTCAACGCTAACAATCTGTGTGGGCTCCAGGAAACATTGTGATGGAATACAAGGCCGAGATATTTGAAGTTTTTAACCTGTTCCAAGAGACACTCATTTATACTCCAGCTGTGCTGATGGTATTTGCATTCAAAGACCAACATTTTTGACTTTGCAGTATTGATTTCAAGTTCATTCCTTCAGCAGTAAGCTGAGTATTTCCCTAACAGACGTTTGAGCCCTGGTCTAGATCTAGAAAGAATCACTGTGTCATCTGCATAAAGCAGGACTGGGGTTTTCCTATTGCCTAATCTGGCCAGATGATCATTTTCATCCATAAATTCTGCCTTGAGATCATTCAGGTATAGATTGAATAAGGTCGATACAAGGATACACCCCCGTCTCACCCCCTTCAACATAGGTATGGGTTCAGAGAGATATCCCTGAGGACCATCTAACACATAGTTGGCTGTTATTATAAAGAGCCTTAATTAGGGCGAGGAGTCTGGTGTCCATCAATAAGGACTCCAGTTTATCCCATAGCTTATGCCTTGGGACAGAATCAAATGCAGCCTTTAGATCCATAAATGCTACAAAGAGCTTGCCATACATGGGTCTTGAGTACTTCTCTGTAAGATGGGCTAATACTAAACAGTGGTCATTGGTAGAATGATTTTCTCTGAAAGCTCCTCCAACCTCAGAAAGAATATTATTCTGCTCTATAAAGAGAGTTAATCTGGAAGAAAGAAAGCGGGCATAGAGTTTGCCCACTACGGACAGCTTGCTTTATGTGTTTTCTGCATTTGTTGATAATAAAAGTATTACTCTTTTGTGGATTTCAGATTTTTGTTATGTTACATGGCCAACACTGCTATCTCTGAATATGTTTCCTTCATCAATAATGTTATAGAAAGCAATCAGGGGACAAACGGCTTGGACTGCACTTACTAACTTGCTGAGGAAAACAGACAGAAAGTTCTTCTCCTACAGTAAGTGGGAAAGGAGAGGTTGCCCTATGTTGCAAACTGTATGAACATTGGGGCAGGAAGGCATTTCTGCCACTACTCATAGTTTCAATTTCAAGTGACCAGTTCTACAAATCCAGAACCCCTAGGAACTGTGGCTTGGCTCACCACCAATACTATGCATATTTATATATTTGTGTATCTATCTATCTATCTATCTATCTATCTATCTATCTATCTATCTATCTATCTACCTACCTACCTACCTACCTACTTACCTACCCACCTAATGGCTGTCCCACCATGAATGGAACCCATGGCAGCTCGCTCATGAATCAAAACAAAGAACATGAATTAAAAACTAATAAGGAAAAAGTTTAAAATGAAGCAAAAGTCTACGGTATTAAAATATTGATACCTAAAAACAATGTAAAATCATTTTAAACAATGGTCCTTAGCCTTTTCTTTGCAAGGGGCCCTCTTCAAATTTGTTGCCATGGATCCCCCCAGACTTAAGATGCAAAACTCTAAAGTGCATCAAATATTTATTTAAAATTGCTCAGCAAGGGTCTTCAAATTGGGAGAGAAGGGAGGTATAAGTAAAAGTACATTTCCCTCAGAGGTGTGGGAAGAAGAGAGAAGACTTGTCTCCTTCTTCTTCCTGCCAATTTACAGCTGGAATGGATTGAACAGCAATGTGCAGGCCCAGCCTAACTGCCTGACTGCCTTTGCATTGGTTCCTGTCAGGTGTTACTGCTGTTTCTAGCCCGAGCTTGTGGGATATTAAGATATCTTTTGATATCAATAATTTGGCCTTCTGTATCCATTCCTCTCCAAGTGCTTGCGAGGCCCCCGGACGAGCACGCACACAGGCGCGGCCAACAATAGCTGAACCATTCACATCTCGATCTAGGCAGGCCAGTCATTGCCGAATGCAGCTTCAGGAGACCTCAAGGCAAGTACCACATTATGTATGCACGCTACTTACAAAAAGATCCCCTGCCCCGCGCAGGCAGCTTGATGAGTGGACTATACAACTCTCAGGCACTCCGCATTTGCATACTGGCTACTCTATTGACAATCCGGCTATAACTCAATCATCTAAAGTACTGACCTTTTGGAGGCTTTGTCTCCAGCCCCAAACTCATTGTTTTCCCCAAGTACGGACTAGCCTGCGGCCACAATTTTCCCTATAAGAACCCCTGACTTTGAGTGCTTCCTCGGATCGCTCTTGGCTTCCTTCCCACCTTGCTGTCACTGTGTCCAGCGAGCCTTCCCCTCAGCCCCACGTGCTGACAATCCGCACTCCCCAGCTTCTTTGCTTTTACCAGGCTTCAGGACAGGTATAGTATTTCCCATACCAAACCTCCTCTAAAAATCCCTCTATCCCACTCCTACCTTTATTTCTATAGTTCCTTGTGTGAATGTGTTGCATACACGTGTTTGATTGTATTTCAGTAAAACAATTATTATTATTTCAACTTCTGTCTCATCCTTGATTCGGCCTGACCCCGTAGACATAGGGTTCAAGATCTCGCTACATTACCCTGCCTCTCTCATTGCAAACTTGTGCTCTGTGCTAATTCCCTCCCCATTGTTTGAGCACATTTAGGTGTCCCTCCCAGGACCCCCAGAAATCAGGGTAACAGAGGTGTATGCTCCATTGTGAGGAGGAGACAAGCTGAGTAGCCTTCCAGCCTTTGTGAGCCCCCTATGAGAACATCACAGACCCCCAAGGGTCCAAAGACCCCAGGTTAAGAACCAGTGATTTCAAACTGCAATAAGAATAATAAAAAATTCATCATGTGCACCCCATTCATGACTTTTCCATGTAGCCACTTAGTCACCAAATGCTTGTTCAAATAAAAAGGTCTTTACCTGAGGTAAAGGGAGGGAGCAAGCCTAGTTTCCCAAGGCAGACAATTTCATAGCTTGGGAACATCCCCTAAGAAGGCTCTCTCTCATATTCTCACCAAATGTGCCTGTGAAGATGGAAGGTCCAAGAGAAAGCCTTCCCCTCAGAATCTTATAACTTCAGCAGACTCATATTGTGAGATATGGATTTGAAAGTCTGGATCTAAGCTGCACAGGGCTTTATACATCACAACAAGCACTTTGAACTGTCCCTGGAAAAGAACCAGTAGCCAACGAAGTCATTTCAATAGGGAAGTAACAATGTTACCTGTAATCAACTCCAGTCAGTGCTCTGCCTGCAGCATTTTGGACCTGCTGAACTTTCCGTACTGTTTTCAAAGGCAGCCACACGTACTGTGTGTTACCAACAATCCAAATGAGATGTCCTGTGTGTTCTCAAGTCAACCTCATGTATAAGTCAAGGGCAGGTTTGGAGGACAAAATTCTGGATTTTGATATGACTTGTGGATAAGTCGAGGGCCATTCTGTGGAAGGGGAAAAGCACCAGCTTGAGAAGCAAGCTGAATCTAGCCACCACTGCTATTTTCCTGCCTGGGCATTTAAAAAAGGCCTTTCACCACTCTACTCAGAGAGAGGATGGTTCTTTTTTTAATGTAATAGTTAATACCATACCTTAATTTCTATGTAAAAAGGAACCATCCCTTTCTCCTAGTAGAGTGGCAAAAGATAAAAGCTTAATCAGCCCCAGGAGAACCTGAAAGAAGCTCCAATCCTCTCTACTCTCTCAGAGTTCCTTTGAGGGCAAGCACCAAAGAGCTACTGCCACTCAGGTTTTCCCATCCAGGCATTCAAAAGAGCCAGAAGCTATCCTGTGGCAGAGAGAATAGAAAGGGTCAGTGCTTCTTTTAGGTTCTCCCAGGATCAATAAAGATTTCGCTTTCACCACTCGACTCAGAGCAGAGGATGGCTCCTTTCTTGATACAGTACTTACAGTGACCAGGGATAAGCCAACCCAGTTTTGGGGGGGTCAATTCTTTGACTAAAATTTCTAGACCTATACATGATTGTATACAGTAATCAAGGCACGTATCACTGTAGCCAGATTTGACACCTCTAGGAACAGGTGCAATCAGTGCACTAGTTTTAAATGTGTAAATATACCCCTGGACACAACTGAAACCTAGGCATCAAGGCTCAGGACTGAATCCAGAAGAACATCCAAGCTATGAACATGAGCTTTTAATTCAAAATTGAAGTGATCGAATACTCCAGTTTGTTGGTTGATTGGTGGGGAGCAGCAGAACAAAGTACAGAGGAACTTGTATCTGTTTTTCCAGCAAAACAACCGCTCCTGTAGGCTTCCAGGAATAGCAAATGACCTCTCCCCCCTGCCCCTCATTTTTCAGTGATGGCATTGAGAGGGTCTAAGGGACCACTGGGACATAAATACACGCCAGAACCCTTTTGGCGACATATACAGTCATGATGTCCAGTTATGCTTGTGCATCTCTATCTATCTATCTATCTATCTATCTATCTATCTATCTATCTGTTGAATATATAAAACACAACACTAAAAACACACACAGAAAATAATATTAATAACAATAAACACAAAACAAGCATACAATTGAGAAACATCTAAATTCTAATACATTCTAATCTAACATCTAAATTCTAATATATAATGCCACTAAATTATCTACCTCATTCTAAACTAAACTATTTTAAATAACAAGCAATCCATCTAAACCAAAAAACACATAACTATACATAATTAAAAAGCCGTTCCTGCCCCCACTATCAACAACCCATCATAATCTATAGAAGCACTAGTATAAATTTAAACAATCACAACATTTAACATTTGTTGCTTAATCTTAATTCAACCATTATAAATTATAAAATAATAATAATTAAAATAGTAAATTAGAATATATGTCTATCCATATGTTTTCTTATAGTATAAAAATATTAAAAAATTATAATGTGTCAACAAATTAAAATCAGCTATAATTTTATGCCTGTACATCTCTTAATGGTCATTGTTCGTACAGGCATTTGACCCCTTGTTCCATCATCATCCCTCTGCTCTTTATTTGCTGATCTAGTGGCAGGCATCTTTGCGCAAACGCACACATGAACAAATGCACATACATACACACACTTGTATAATAGCCAGGGGAGAATGGGAAGGCAGTCAATAAGCAGCTGGATATTTATGTACGTATGTATGTATGTATGTATGTATGTATGTATGTATTTATTAAATTTGTATGCTGCCTTTCTCTCGGGATGGGACTGAAGGTGGCTGCCAACAATAAATTAACATATTAAAACATTTAAAACAATTAAAAACATTAAAAGCCTATGTTGAGCAGCCAGCCACAGGAAGAAAATTGAACCCTCTTGGACCTCCCAGGGGCTCTTTAGAAACCTCAGATGATGATGTCATCTATTTGCAGCTGACTGCTGAGATAATTCTTGTCCTCCCCGGCCATAGGAAAGGTGCCCAGGCACTAAAGAGGAGAGGGATAGGGAAGGATACACTATTTACACTCATCAGTGTGATTGAGGATCCTGACCATAGTTTACCACCTCTTGTGAGCATTGGTTCAGACCAAAATATAACTAGAAAGGCTGGAGTGCTGTTAGTGCACTAAACTAGCAATTCCAGTTTTCCAGGGGTTCCAGTTTTTCCTCAGTAATGGCAGCAAAGGAAGACCCACAAACTCTTTTAGCTCCAAGCAACCTCTTTTTCTAATGCTTTATTTCCTTCAAGGCTGCTGCACAACTGCCTCTTTCTTCCTCCTCCCACTGTCTACAGCAGCATATGCTTCCCACACTGGCATAGCCCACCAATAGGATTACAGCCGCAGATGGACTGAGTCACCACCATTCCAAATTCTTCATGGAACACATGCACACACACTGGTGATATGCCTGTGGCCAGTGATTGAAACCAAGATATCTGACAAGACACGTACATTAAGACTTGTGGGATCTTACCGACAACCCTACATAACAATTACATTAGGAAAAGGAATGAGAAAAGACAACCTAAAAAGAAGGGTTGTACAAATGCGTATTGAGGCTCTCTTTTATGTTGTTTTCAGCTTGGTCTAGAGGTTATCATTGCAGAAGTCACCGTCATCACAACACTTGTAAGAAACAGTAGTTTCTTCATTCTTAGTTGTAATACCACACAATGGCAGTTTTGCAGCAATGCACTGTCGTACTATTGCACTCAGTTCTCCTTCTAGAATGAAGTCAAAAGAGAGGAGAAATAACGTAGCACTGGATAAAATTAATTATTTCAATTAATTTCATAAGACTATAGATTACAAAAATCCATGCCATGGCACAAAATTCTTTGAGAAAATGGCAGCTAACAACTAGGCATTCATCCAAGATAATATATCATCTATATATTCATTATCATGTTTACCTGTATGGAATGTTGCTATGTTATTGACCCAGAAATTATCCATTGGAAATAAGGCCTCCCCACCCACAGGTATTCTATCATTAAATACCAGAGTCTGAATCATCCAGACTATGGTATGGATGTGAAAGCTGCGTAGTGAAGAAAACTGTCAGGAAGAAAACCAACTCATTTGAAATGTAGCTTTGGAAAAGAGTTCTACAGATACTATAGAAGGACATATGAATCGGTCCTAGAGCAAATCAAGCCTGAATTCTCACTAGGGGCCTAGGTGACTAAAGTAAGTCTGTCATACTTTGCACATGTCATAAGATGATATGACTTATTGGGAAATATGATTATGTTTGGTGAAATGGGAGGCAGAAGCAAAAGAGAGAGACTGCAATGCAGACAGATTGATTCAATCATGGAAACATGGCCCTGAGATTGTAAGACCTGAGCTGAGCTGTGGAAAACCAGGATTCTTGGAAGTCTCCCATTTATTGGGTCACCATAAACTGAGGCTGACTTGAGACCAAATGTCAACAAATTTCCATCAGTACTGGTAAATCTAAAGAAGAGGGAATCTGGGGAGATGAAATCAGGATGTGGAAGCTAAAGATATTATGGTTATCTCACAAAACTCTTACTTTGTACAACTTTGATAAAAAGGCATGCTGCTTCTGGTTCAGTCACTTCACAGATATCAGTATTACAAATCTGCCGGTCAGGCAGAACAGTGCAGTTTCGACACTGGAGACTGTCTGCTTCAGAAGTCAAAAAAGAAACAACTCTATGATTAGAACAACTTTAAACCAGATACTGCATTAAGAATGAATCATATGCAATTTCCTACAATATCTGTGCAGGGCAAAGAAGCTGAGGGAAGAGGGAACACAGCGTGGAAACATTGACAGACCTCCCACATCTCCTGCTTAGTTACAAAGGCATAAGTAAGGCCCTTTCTACATGTGGGGGGGGGGACGGGAGAAAACACCCAAAAACGGAGCTTACTGGCAGCCAGGTAAGTCCGTCACTACGCGGAGCAGCGCGAGCTCGCTGCTCCGCAGTCCTCCGGCATCCCAAATGGCGGCTTCCGGTTGATGGAGGCTCTCCACCAACCGGAGAAGCTCGCCAGCTGGAAGCCCATCCCTGGCAGATCTGCAGGCACGCACTTGCGCGTGCCTGCAAATCCGCTTCGGAGCCGGGCGACGGAGCAGCGCGGGGCTGCGCTCTCCGTGCTTTTTAAAAACCTTGAAAAAGAGGTTTTTAAAAAACATGCAGCGCAGCTAGTTCCGGCCGCTCCTGAGTGGATTCTGGCGTAGAACTACAAAAAGTAGTCCACGCCAGTCCACTCTATGGTGTAGAAGACCTCCGTGACAGGTCACTCTGCACCGTTTCAGAAGCCCGGTATGGAAATGACCTAAGTATCATCTCCTGCTTCAACCACCAAATTTACCTTAACAGCCAGCAGCCACACTGAGGTATGGGTTCTGCTGCTGTTTGGAGTGAAGCAGGGTGACATTGCCAGCCTGTCCATCAACAAGCAAGACTGCAGTGAGGAATTACAACAAGGTTCTTTCTTCTCATTGTCACTGCCTTGTTTGCTGGTGGGAGGGGACTGAAAATATCATCCTGCTGTGTCCTAATCACCAGCAGAAGACCATCATCACTTGGTGTAGCTCCTGGCTGTCATTTGAGGTAGCTTTGAGGTAGATTTGAGGGGATATTTATGATCATGGCAATAGTGCAATGACCGAGAATATGTAATACAACTGAATATAGAGTAGTTATGGATCTGTAATTGAAACATAAAATGCCAGACCCATTTTTTTTTTATGAGAGACCCAAAGCTAGCATGGCACAGTTTTTAGAATTCAGATTATCTGTTTTCCCCTCCTGCAGCAGACACTGAAAGCTTTTGCTTGAGTTGATTTAAAGTGTGTTGTTCCAGTTCATGCAAGGTACCTTCCCCAACGTTGGATTATGCTTCACAAATGCTGAGAATTGGAATATGGCTGTTGCCTTGACAGACATGCTCTGTGATCAGTGATGGTGCTGTGCCACATGAAATATTGTGTTTGCTTGCAACTAATCTTCCTTCCCCTTGCTTTTTCAGTTTCAAATTCAGATTTTAAATTAATCCAGATTATTCAAACCTTAACACTTTATCTGTTGCTCAGAACTTCATTAAATTGCTCCAGTTCTCCAAGAATGCCAAATAAAGTATATGACTACTTTGCACAAAATTTTTGAGAAAAATATATGATACCTTTTCCAAAAACTGAAGTAAAAAAAACAAACAAACTAAATTCCTCCCAACATCAGCACTTTTTAACAGGTAGATTTTGTGGCAATTTTTATTGGATCAGTTTTATCGTATGTGTCTATTAACTGTTACCAGGTCAGCTTGGTATCTGGAACATCTGTAGACATTATCAAGCAGATAATGTATGCCACTGGGCTCACCTTTACCGAAAAATGGCTGGCTGGTCACACCAGGGACATAAGTCAGTCCATACTTAGGATGCTGATGGGAAGAAGGTCCCAGAATGGCTCTTGGGATCTTCCCACCACCTCATTTCCTACCCTCATAGCTGTAAAACCTTGCTACATTTATTGTTATAATTGTAAATAGATAATAAAGTAGAAGACTTTGTTCAAACTGGTGTCTTGCTACTTTCTTCCAAGGGATATGCAGTAATATTTCTCCCTCTGTACATAGACACACAGTTTAGGGATACCAATGGAACTCAACTTCTTTGTTCTAGTTTTCTTATTCATTCAACACTGCAGGGTTAGGCATATCAGTAGAGTCACATTTCAAAATTTGTAACTGTTAGAAGAACTATCCTGGGCTGAAATGAAACATGGCCAAATTAGACTCCTTCGGTTACTGTGGTTCCAAAACATCAGAACTTCAGAGAGAATGGGCAGAGCATAATGTTCCACCAGTACAGGTCCAGTGGGATACCACTTTTGTCTCCACGGAAAACATGAGATCATGCTCCCAAAACCATTTAGTATACCATACACATAAGTAGATCAGGATTTTTATTCAAAAATCCCTCTCTCAGTCCTTGTTACTTGAACTTACCTCCAGGTCTCAAATGGAAGAACACCCAGATTATTATGAGAAAAATTTGACTCATGGAGAACATCTTGGCATCAGGAGGATTCTATGTGTCACCAGAGAGTGCTAAGCCCCAGCCGAAGAAGAACTAACTAATCACAATTCCTTTGAAGCGGTATAGACAAAATGCTTCCTTTTATCCCTTTTAAGACACACATGCACAAGCATCCTGGAGAACGTCCTGAACTCACGAGGCAACAAATGGAAAGATCAATGCTCTGTGAAATCACAAACTGCCCACCCATGAACAAAGCAACAACTACTACCCATAAATGAATACTTTAGAGCTTGGTCACTGTTTTGTCCACAGATGGCCAGATTTCGTTTTCACAGTCCCTATGAGCATAGGATGCAGGGGAGAAGGGGCCACACAGCAGAGGTTTTTGATTTGGACTGTTTCTGGACAACAACAAAACAACCCATGATGAAAAATGTTGGCTCTGACTAAAGGCAGGTCAAAACATTTTTGTACTGTCAGGCTTTTAAAAACTGACCAGGGTTGGGCACTTAATACTGTGTGGTTCTATTTTCAAGGTTAGTATAGTCTTTTAATGAATTTTAATATTTTTAATGTGTAGTGTTTTAACTATATACATTGTTTCTTTTTTAAATCTTAAAGTTTTATAAATGTTTTGCATTATTTTTAATTTGTAGTCTTTCAAATACTTTGTTAGCTACTTTGAGTCCCATTATCAGAAGAAAGATGGGATATAAACAAACAATAATAATACAAGAAGAAGAAGGAGAAGGGGGAGGAGGAGGAAGAAAGCAGCAGCAGCAGCAGCTGCAATGGCAGTGGCAGGTCTTTATTTAAATTTTATACAGTGTTTACACTGTGATCAGTCGGCTATCTATGGAAAGCCTGCTGTGTTCACGACATGCTCAGGAGTACCAGAAGCAAAGGAAAAAGATGTGAGGCCTAAAGCCTACCATCTCAGGTGAACAAAGACGCTGGTTCAGGAAGGCTTTAGTTCATGAACTCCATAACGGAATTTTGCAGCTATGTGAACCCAGAGTAGTGAGGCCAGTGTGCCCTTCAAGATGATGTATGGGACACAAAGTAGAAAGGCAGTCATAGGACATTTCCAGACTTATCATCTTTTCGCACCTTACCCTTTCGTGGTGCTGGGGTGTGGGGCTCGCGCAAGCAGAGGAACAGGCTCTCGCTTCCCTGCCTGTTCAGCTCTGCAGCTGTTTCCTGCTCGTGCGAGCGTCCTGCCTCTTCCTTTCGCAGTGCAACCTGGGACCTTTCGCAGCCTGCACTGGACAGGAAGCATGACCCACCCGGCTCCTGAGGCTCTGCACGCCAGGTAAGTGGACGCAGGGCCCCAGAGCAATGCGCTTCAAGCCTAAAATGAAAAAATGCATGCACGGTCCGCGTCAGGCCCTCGAGCATCACGCACATGTGAGTGTGTCATGTGGACCGCTCCTCACATGTACGCGACACTCAAGGTGCTCTTTCGCATCAGAAATGCCATGCGAAAAGGGCTGGCCAGTTATGGTGTTATTATTCCACTTTCAACATCCTGTGGAATTCTGGGATTTGCAGTTTACTGAGGCCAAAGAGCAATCTGGCTGAGAATTCTAAATGCCTCTCCCTAAACTGCAAACCCCAGGATTCTGTAGGATATTGAAAGTGGAATAATAGCACTATAACAGTGCAGTCTGGAAATGGCCATAGTTGCCCATTTGCAGATGGCATGAGGAAGAAGCCTTAAAGGTAGGTACCCGCATTCTGCAGCCTTGAAAACTCCCAATCAAAATGATAAAACTTAAAAGCCCATTTCTTAACCTGTCATGTTAGCTGTGAAATCACATGAAGCACAAACTCAAAAGCCTAATAATGATTTTAAAATGTTTTATTGCTATTAA
This sequence comes from Cyclura pinguis, assembly GCA_030412105.1. Lineage (NCBI taxonomy): Eukaryota > Metazoa > Chordata > Lepidosauria > Squamata > Iguanidae > Cyclura > Cyclura pinguis. Next base: position 33,588,756 of record CM059599.1, read on the forward strand.
CCTGTAAGTTGGTTTTCTTAAGAAGAGTAGGACTGATACACTCATAGAAGAAAGGTAATTATTAAGTTATTACATTTAGCATACTGTTTGTTTTAACTCTTTAGGAATATATGTTTATTTTGTTTGTTTATGCACTGGTGTTTGAAATTAGGATAAGTTTCTCTTCTATGCTTTCATAGTAAAACAATAGAAATTTTATTCTTTTGTTACAAAATTGTTACAAACTTGTTTGAAATAGTTGATTGAAGTTTATTATTTGGCTTGTCGATGTCAAGTATATTGCCTTTGCCATGAGTTGGTATTGATAAGGACTGTTCTGAAATTCTTTTTGATGACCAAATTCTTGAAATAAAGACAAAGTTGTTATCCTGGATCGAGTGCTTATCTGCAATAGTATCAAGAATGAACATGCGGCATGGATTTCTATGACCTTTTGAGGATCTGAAAGGAAGATTTTAGAGATGCATCTGGGGAGACAGAAAAATAATAAAACTTTTGATCTGACAATAAATTCAGACAAACCAATTTTTAAACAACATAAAGTTTTAATGAAGGAGGAAAATCAATGAAAGTGCGGGAGGAAACTTCATAAGAAGTTGGGGAGTTTCTGTAGGAGGAACTCATCTCTCACTGCACCTCATCTCTTTCTTTTCTCTTTGCTCCTTTCTTCTCCCTATTATTTCCACTGGGATTTGGAATTTCTCTTTTAAGATGAGAGAAAGGTTTCATTTGTAATGTCGCAATCTTGTCGAAATATGCAGCTGTTTTGTATAAGCTTAACAGGAAAAAGTTTTAAGCAATAAAACTTTTTAGAGATGATCACCATAACTGGATATTTTTAACCTCTTTTACTTTATCTGTGATCTTAGTTTAAGTTCCAGATTTTTGCTCAGATTTCAGAGGTGTTTTATACAATGTTCAGACATAATGGGGAAAGTGAAAGGAAAAAAATGGCTTCACTCTACCAACTCCTCCCATGCCTCCCTTTCCAAAGAACCCAAACAGTGTAGCTGACATGGAGAGATGTTTACTATACTGAAAGGTATGTCCATACAATTCAGTAAGCGGAAACCACTTGTGCCATCTATGCAAACTTTGGTTTCTTCTGTTAAGGAAATTTAAGGTTCAGTGCCTGCATTGGTAACCTGTATACAGAGCAATGAACAGAAGACCAAGGCCCTAGAAGACAGGGTTACAGCTCATGTAATGGCTATGAATGCTTCCAATAGCCTGCATTATCTGCCTGAATTTCTCAGCTAGACTTTCTTATCCGGTGTGCCAACATATGGATCACTGGCCTGAGAGGCTTTGAAGCTAGAGTTCATCTAACTGAATTTTCGAATAAATTTCTGTGTGAATTGTTGGCTTTGCCTTCTGATTTTCATCTAGAAATCATGAGAACTTATTGAATTCCTAAACAATGCTAGGCAACAGTTTGGGTTTACTCCAGTTGTTGTTCAGTTTCTCCCTGTGGCTACTAGAGACTCTCTGCTTCAAATTCCTAACCAATGGGGAGAGCTACAGTGGAAATCAGATAAAGTGATGGTTTTTTCTTGACTTTACAAAGGTGATAAGTGATGAGAAGATCACAATTTATCAAAGCAAGAATGCTAGCAAGGCAATTAAATTGAAGTATTACACGAATGGAGAGCCACTGTGCTGTAGTGGTTTGAGCATTGGACTACAACCTTGGAGACAAGGGTTCAGTCCCCTGTTCAGCCATGTAAACCCACTGAATGACTTTGGGTACATCACATATCCTCAGCCCAGAAAACCCCATGATAGGTTCACCTTAGGGTTGCTCTTAAGTCAGAAAGGCACACAAGGCACACAAAAGCAACAACAATTACGTCAAGTGTCCAGTTATATTCTGTCTTTGTGGATGAGAAATTAAAGAAATTTCAACTGGCTGAAGCAATGGAATCTTTTTTCACTGGGCTTAAAATCAGGTCCAAGGCTCAATCCCAGGCCCAGCTTCAGGATTCTACACCCGCAGTTTGATGAAGCCTTTCCACAGCCAAGCTGATGTCATTATTTATGGAACCAGCCTCAACATAACAGCTATCAACCCATTCTAGCCTCAGATGTCAGTCTCAGACATCAGCCTGATGTGTATCAGTTTCAATCTATGGATCAATCTTTTTTTTCCCTCTCTCTTTCTCTCTTTTCTTTTTTTCTTTCTTTTTTCCTTTGCTTTTCCCCCATTATTTTATTTACTCTTCTCCATTTTCTTTCATTCTTTGTCTGTTTTATTCATTCTATCATATTCTTTTAATTCAGCCTTTATTGGAATTCCATTTATTTTATCTGTTCTAATTTTTCTTTCTTTTTTCCCCTTTCTATTGAGGCTGTTCTGTGAGAAAAATTAATTAAGAGAAGAGAGAACAGTGGAGAAATGGATCATTCATTTTCTGTATCTTTTTTATTTTATTAACTTATATGTGATTTTTATATTGTTTTTCATACCATAGGCTGTATAAGCAGTAAAGTTATGGTTTATGGAATTAATAACTACAGATCACAACTTAGGAAATATATGCTATCTAAAAAAAATCCAATTCTTTAATATTGGAAATAATGGATCTGATGTAGATGCTATAATGCACTGGTGGTTTAATACTTAATGTAATTTCACGGAATGTCAAAGGGCTGTAAGATGTAAAGGGGAAAAAATGAATGGTTTCTAAGTTAAAAGAATTTAAGGCAGATATTGCATTCCTACAAGAAATCCATTTGATGACAAAGAATGTGAACATCCTTTAGGAAAATTGTATTGCTGAGGTCTATGTTATAAATGTTTCTAGACTGTGTAAAGGTATGGCATTCCTAATCCACAAACTACTATTTTGGTACAGTAGCAATAATGTCCAGATGGATTTTTTTTTTTAAAAAAATTACTTTTAAGATATTTTGAAAAATTGATTTTTTTGATTAACGTTTATGAGCCTAACAGTGATAAACCATATGTGTTTCATAATTGTTTTAGTAACCTTGTTGACTTAGAATACAATTATCTGATTGTTGCTGGTAATGAAATTTTGGATCATTTGCTATACAGAAATACATTAAAGACACAGTCCATGGTGATAGCTTCTTCACAGTCATATATGAATGAACACAGTTTAATTGATAGGGCAAATACCTTTATCTCTCTGGTTCATCATAATTGTTTCTGATTAGAGTATTTCTTAATTTTTGCTCCTTTGTTTAGTAATATAAGCACATTCAAAACTGAATCCTTCATAATATCAGACCATACTCTGGTTTGTCTAGGAATGCATTTTTCTAATTATCCTAAGCCTTTCAGTCTGTGGTAGTTTAATGTTTTGCTTCTCAATAATAAAAAGTATAGGGTTCAAATGTCAGCAGATCTGATGGAATATTTTAAAATGAATGAAGTCTCTGCAAGTTCATATGCTATTGAATGAGAAGCATGTAAAGCTTACAGTCAGAGTAGAATTATTGCGTATTCTTCCTATAAAAAAAGACTTAAATAAAAAAAGGAATTATTGAACAAGCAGCAAAAGCTCTGGCATCTCAATTTGCTGTTTCTTCATCTGAACAACTTTATCAAGAAATACAAAAGTTAAACATGAATTGAATAATATTTCTACATTTCTAATGCTAAATGTCACTTAGAAGTCTATGCATAAAAGGTACTAGAATGTGTTACTTAGGAATCCAAAAAACTACTGGGGAGGATTGAAGAAATTTCTAGTTAAATAGATTATATGTATATAGATCGATTGTTTATGTATATACATATCTATTTTATTAATCCATTTAAATTCTGTTATTACAGTTGAAAACATTGAGAATACATTGATATCTGTACAGATCATAATATTATTATACAAATGTTTAGCACTATTTCTATATATATTTATATATATGTGTATGTGTGTGTGTGTGTGTGTGTGTATTCTTTTTCTGCTTTCTTTTTCTTTAATTAATAAAAAGTAAATTAAAAAAACATGAATTGAATAATATTTCTCACAATACATGGAACTGGTTTTGACATGTTTATTGCAAGCATATTGGGAAAATGGGTTAGATCTCAATGAGATTCTGGCACATTGTCTTAAGCATCAATAGCAATGCAATACTTCAGCAATTTCATTTCAATAAATTTTACAATTGCTTTACTTTTGAGTGTGCTGCTGTTTAAGGATCATTGTCCCTGCTCATTGGAGCTATATACCAAAAGTGGTTTAGAAAAAGACCTAGAATTTTCAAAGGTGAAAAGAATCTCAAAGGAATTCAGCTGCAGGCTGTGACAAGGCACAACTCTTTTCCATTACCATGGAATAAATTTGTGGCAAAAGTTTCAGTTTTACTTTCTCATGGCCAGCCCTGTGTTCCCATGTCTAGGCTGTAGGGTAATAACAGAAGCATTCCCAATTAGAGTAATGGTTCTAATCAAAGGAAACCCAAATAAACACTCTTAAGGCTAACTGGGGTCTACACAGATTCCAAAAATCCACCCCAAAGGAACAAATAAAGTCCAGAGTTCTCAAAACATCCACTACTGGTTTTGAAACACTGGTAACAGTATGGAATTGCAACATATTTAATAGAAATGAGGAAATGAAGGGAAATTTCATTTTGGGGTGAGAGAATATTTACTTGGGAAAGCAAAAACCCCTTGTAGCTATATCCCTGTTTTATAGACACTATTTTCCCTTCAAGGAATGAGAGGTGGCTAACACAATACTCCTATCCATTTTATCTTCAGAACAATCCTGTAAGGAAAGATAGTCTGAGAGTCAGTGACGATTCAAAATCGCTTATTAGTATTCAAAGACATAGCCGGGTTAATCTCTATCAGAATACAAAGGGATCTTGCAGCACCTTTGAGATTAACTGTGAGAAAGATGTTTGCAGCATAAGCTGTCTTGGACTCAGTCAATTCTATCAGATGCATGGAGTGAAGCACCTATGGACAAACATTTATACCAATGACTCAGTGAGTGGGGAGTGTGAATAGTAATAGAAATTCAAAACCTGTAGGCATGATGATGGGTAATAAGTTGAGTTTCCAAAGATAACTGGGAGACAAAGGTGAGAGACAGAATGTACCCACAACCAAGATGAGTAGATAATCATATGAATAGTGGGGGGAGCTCTCCAAATGGTGTATTAGTATGGGTTCAGAACCAGAAAAGGAGATGTAATAAAGTAGGTTTGAGAACCTACTTGTGGCTGGGATGTCAACTGATTTTATTATATCTCTAGCATGCCAGGAAATCATTGTCTCTGTCAAGCAACTGTCACTAAGCTCACTAAGTGTGTGACTTTCAGCATTTGGTTCTCTTGAGCCTCAGTCCAGAACTCTAAATGCTACACTATACCGCCTGCAAAAAAAGAGTCTCAAATGAACATTCAATCCCTGTCTTCTCAATATCTTAAAAAGGCTCTGCATTAGAACAATCATGATGGGAAAGCCTAAAGGGTGTCAGTACAGCACCAGTGTTTATTCAGAACTAAGCTGATAAAACAGTCCTTATCATCTTCAATTTAGCCTATTCTTCTTTGCCTCCTGTCCTCTCTCCCCTGCCCCCACACACCTTTCTTCAGTCTGTCCCCAGGAAAGGAGACTGCAAGGAACTCAGTTCAGACAGACTCTGAAGAAGTAGGATACAAATAAACACATTATCCACTTGGTAGTAAGGTGAACACATCTCTTGCATTCCCAAATTGTTTGGTTTTATTTGAGTCTGATATTGGTGCCAGTCTACACTACAGAACTGAACAGATTCTGTCCTCAGTCCCTTTTGAGGGAACCCTGGGAACTGTAGTTCAGAAGACTACACTAGAGTTCCATAGCAGAGAACCTACATCCCTTAACAAACTACAAACCCCTCGGAATTCATTGGGATGCAGCCATGACAAGTAAATATTATCAAACTGGTAATAATTGTGCATTGCGGATATAGTCGAGAAACTGACTAAACAGCCTATGTAGTTATTAATTGCCTCAAGTCAGCTTCTATTTATGGTGATGTTATCTGTGGGAGACTTCTAAGACACCGTGTCATCAACAGCCCTATTCAGGTCCTTCAGACTCAGGGCTGTAGCTTCCCTGATTGAGTCTATTCAATTTTGAAGGGATGCCATGTAGAGGAAGGAGAGGGCTTGTTTTCTGCTGCTCCAGAGACCAGGACAAGGAGCAATGGATTCAAGCTGCAGGAAAGGAGATTCCACCTGAACCTCAGGAGGAGCTTCCTGACAGTCAGGGCTGTCCAGCAGTAGAATATGCTACCTCGGAGTGTGATAGAGTCTCCTCCTTTGGAGGTTTTTAAGCAGAGGCTGGATGGCCATGTGTCGGGAGTGCTTTGAGGGTGTTCCTGCATGGCAGGGGGTTGGACTGGATGGCCCCGTGGTCTCTTCCAACTCTCCATTTCTATGATTCTATGATTCTATGAATTGCAATCTGGTCTTTCTCTTTTCCTACTGTCTCTCATTTGACCAAGCATTATTATCTTTTCTAATAAGTCATATAATCTCATGCTATCAACAAAATACAATAGCCTCAGTTTGGTCATTTTGGTTTCTAAAGAGAGTTTAGGCTTGATTTCTTCTCCGTGTATATGCCTTCAAGGCATCCATTGACCCCAAGAATTTCATAGGGTTATCCTAGGCATGGAATTGCTCTGCCCCCCCACCCATTTCTCATTTTGGCAGTCCATGGTATCTGTAGAACTCTCCCCCCCCCCATATTTCAGATGAGTTGATGCTCTTCCTGCCAACTGCCTTCACTGTCCAGATTTCACATACATACATAGAAATTGGATATATGGTGGCATGGACAAACCTGCCTTTGGTATTCAGCTTACCCTATTGGTTATTGTCAAAAAAGATAATTTTTCCCCCTTTCCATATGAGGATTAAACTTCCAAAAAATTGTATTGCTTTTAGCTGTAAGGCACTGGGGCAAATACCACGTTAGCATTAACTGTCTGATTTCTCCCTTAGCCCTATCTATCTATTCATCTACTGTATTATTGTGTTACATAGCTAAGAATTGAAGCTGGAAGGATCTCTTTCTTGTGTTGATGGCAATCAGAACTTGCACCCGAGTGTTTTTCTGCCTGTGGCACATTTTGAGATGATGCTCAATTGATTTTTCAAAGCAATATTGCGCTAATTGCAAGCCTGTGGAGATTTATAATTGATTTAAATGCCACAAAAATAAGCTTTCAGCTGTATGAGTAAGCGTATAAATAGCGACAGCAGGAAGGCAGGAGCCATTTAAAAGCACAGTATAACTGTGAGCGGCTTCCTTTTCTAAAGATTTATCTTTTTAATATATTGCTCTTTTCAACTTGGATATATTTACCAGGACAGGACTAAATGGACTTTCAAGAAGTGTAGTTTCTTTCACGTACGCCTATGTGCTTTGCAAAATGTAGCCATAATATCAAGTAACATGAACTGTAGTTTTAGGTTATATTATCTCAAATACAAATAGCACTTCTTAGCCCCAGGTAACTATATTAAAGTACATAAAATATCTGTATCTAGAGAGATACAAAATTCTTCCTGCAGTATTTGGTCTGCTCTGCGATAACTCACAAATTCAGATCAGCTTTTGATATCATCAGCTGATAGTCTATATCAACAAAACAAAGTTAGTAAGAACTATAAAAGTAAGCATTTATTAACTCAATAAAATATTATGGCTTTCCTGACTTTGGAACTAACTTGTGAGATGATTTTGTGCTCCTGCTATGGGCAAGTTCAAAACACACAAGAGTAAATAAATGAGGAATGGAAAAGCTGAAGAAGGTTGGCATCACCAGGATGAGAAATGTTGCAAAGAAATCATAAATTAATTCCCTTTTATACCTAGATATAAGTACTGTTCTATTATCTGTGTATAAGAGGAATATATGGGCCTACTTGGGGGGGCAACCCAAGATTTCAAAAATTACAATATAGTATTTTAAAAAAAAACTAAAAACAAAAGCAACTTGAGGCAGTGAAAACCGCACTACAATGGCAGAAAAAAATATATTTCAGCAGAAACCACATTTCTTGTCAATTGTTGGTTAAAGCTGATGCAATACCAGCTAAGATTTTTCACTGGGACATGCATGAGCTGCCTTTATAGGGCAGCTGTACTAATGACAGGGTCAGAACAACTCTTAAGAGAGGTTCAATGTGAACTCTGTAGAATTACAGAAAAATGCAAGATCTTGCATTGAGAAGAGATAGCATAAGTATATGCCCATGGAGTTATGCCTTGGTTGTGCTAAGCTATCTTGTTGAATTGTGATTTTGCAGAACCAAATGCACACTGTGCATTGCTCTACCACACACATAACTCTGCATTGTAATCTTCAAGTGCATACAGATGTTACACAATGGTTTAAAAAGTTACAACTGTATGCATAAAGCAATGCATATATGTACAAAACACCAAGAGGATGCTACCTCCCCCCACACACACACATTTCTGTTTGAAAAAGTGGAGAAAGGCATATTCAATTGAATATTGAATTTTGAATTGAATTCCAAAGACTTACAGGAATATCTCAGAATCCTCTGACAAAGAAACTCCTTTTTACAAAGACATTTTAGAGAAAGCCAGCCCAGCCCTCTTTTTCTTGTCTTCTATCTATCTGGAAGGATTCCGTCCACCAGCATTGGGAGGCTGTTGAAGGAATCATAGAATCATAGAATCATAGAGTTGGAAGAGACCACACGGGCCATCAAGTCCAACCCCCTGCCATGCAGGAACACACACCAAAGCACTCCCAACAGATGGCCATCCAACCTCTGCTTAAAAACCTCCAAAGAAGGAGACTCCACCACACTTCCAGGCAGCATATCCACTGACGAACAGCTCTGACCGTCAGAAAGTTCTTCCTGAAGTCTAAGTGGAATCTCTTTTCCAGCAGTTTTGAGTTCATTGCTCCTTGTCCTAGTCTCTGGAGCAGCAGAAAATAAGCCCACTCCCTCCTCAATATGACATCCCTTCAAGTATTTAAACATGGCTACCATGTCCCCTCTTAACCTTCTCTTCTGCAAACTAAACATACCCAGGCCCCTAAGCTGCTCCTCCCAGGGCATGGCTTCCAGACCCTTTACCAATTTGGTCGTCCTCCTCTGGACACGTTCCAGCTTGTCAATATCCTTCTTGAAATGAGGTGCCCAGAACTGGACACATTATTCCAGATGAGGTCTAACCAAAGTAGAATAGAGTGGCACCATTACTTCCCTTGATCTGGACACCATAATCCTATCGATGCAACCAAGAACCGTGTTGGTTTTCTCAGGAGAACTGAGAAAGACAGGCTTTCAGTGTTGGATTGCAGCAGTCTATTTGCAATAAACAATGAGATCAAGCTTTACCTGGGAAAGAATGAGATTCTGCTCCTAGGGATCCTACTGTATCTGTGCATGCTTACATACAACGGACAGGGTAAACAGCACTCTCTAGAATGATTTACTGAATACATGTGAAAACCAAAACAGAAAAAAAAGAGGAAAGTAGAGTAGCCTGCCTCACCAGCTATCCTGACATGTTGAAAAAGTATAGATCTACAGCTTTCACACGGAAATCATAAGGAAAATGGAAGGCATTCAAAGAAAAAAAAATCCTCCTGGGATGCATTTTGGAAGAAGCTTTCAGGTGGTCCCGAGAAGATTAAAAATATTTTTGTTACTCATAAAAGTCTTACCAGACCTGGTTGATTCATTTCGCATGCACATAATATTAATTTAGAATAAAAACTTTGCTAAAACAGGTTAAACTGTTCTTCTTTTTTGTGGTATAGAAACAAATCTACCTTGTTAACTGAGGTATACCTGTAATGAAAAGTAACGTATCATGATCTGAGGCCATTTCCGCATGGGCTAATAGAAACGGTGCAGAACGTCCTCCAGGGAGGACGTCTGCACCTGGGAGCGGACTGGGTCGGACCTACTTAACGTAGATCCACACCTCAGCCCGCTCCGGAACGACCCCAAGTGGTCATCAAGCGTGCTTTTGAAAGACCGCTTAAAACAGGTCTTTCAAAAACACAGAGTGTGCCATTTCGTGCCCACTCTCCAGTGCAGATTCGCAGGCTCGCATTGGTGTGATCCTGTGATCTGCCGAGGGCGGGCTTTAGGCTGGCGAGCTTCAGCGGTTGGTGGAGAGCCTCGACCAACCGGAATCCACCATTTTCGTCCCCAGAGCAGTGCGGAGCGACGAGCACACACTGCTCCAGAGCAGCGCGGACCGGACTGGGGAGGTAAGAAGTCTGGTAAGTAGCGGCACGGGGCGATTCCCTCACCCCGTGCGGAAATGGCCTGAATGTGTATGAGAGAGAGGAAGAGAGAACAGAACGGAACAGATCTATGACTGAACATAGAGGAAATTAAATGGACTAGAAATAGAGAAAAATCCATCCATCCTTCTTTGTAAGCACAATTCTTCTTCAAATCAAAAAGTTTTTTTTTTCCAAATCCTGAAATATAGGTATACAAGGTCCTGAAGATCATGTTCTGACTAATAAGCTGAAGCATTTCCCAGCCTTGCTATTGTAGTTGCAAACTTCCAATTAATAATTAGTCAATAACATCTGGATCATAATAAAAGGGTTCTTTATTTTGTTTGTGCATGCAGGGGAGTAGCTGTGTTCACTCACCTAATACAAACCACTCCAAAGAAATGGCTGCATGCAGGCAGCTATATACCCTGCTAAGCATGATTACAGAAGCAAAACATGCTAGTTAATTGGCTAATCCAAATACATGCATATAGGAACTATGTCATGAATACATTATTATGTCAGCATTCCAGCATTGCGCAGTCCAGATGGGTGGACCCAAATTATAACACCAGATCCCACAATGGGGGTGTGCAAGTTAATATTATATTGAAGCATAATGACCTAGAGGTAACTTTAAGTAATGGATATCTGCTTCCCTTTCTGAACAATCTGGTTTAGGCTGACTCTCATAACTACAATGTTTCAAGATGAACAGACACAGATGGTTTCTTATACCTGCAATTCTATTTTCAGTTATCTTCTACAGATTCCCATTGTTCCAGTTTCAAGATGTAACTTTTATCAATGTCAATGTCTGTCTGCATTCTAAAGAGAATAGCACACTCCCTAGGACTAGAATAAAAAATAATGCCCCCTCAAGCTGGATTTAGCATAAGTTTTTTTTTCAATTAATTTTATTGTGATTACATCTTATAAAACATCATTTCTCATTGTATATTTTCCCAAACTATTACAGCTATCTTCCACTCCTCTCTGGATTTCAATACTGTTATTTCATTGACATATCAGCATTATGCATCACATTACATTTGTTAACATACAAGATAGATCCTGCTCTTCAACCCTACTTTACATGTTCCATGATATTCCACTGATTTTTGCTTCTAACAGCTCATGCTACCATGAATTAAGAATTGTTACCTGTCAACACCCAACCCATTTCCAGAACAATTTGCCATTCTTTATTAATGTCATCATCTGATTTTCCTTTTAATCTCTGAGAGACTATATCTGCATTCCGATTTTCAATAAAAGTTGCCCACCATTGCTCTATTGTAGGTATCTGTTCAGTTTTCCATAACCTTGCATATTCAATACGGGCTGTCATAATCATATACAGCATTATTCTCCAATATTTCTTTGCAACAGTTCCATCTAACATATGTGTCATATTTAATAAGTACAGTTCAGGTTTCTTATCAGTTTGAACCCTCAATATTTTACATATCATATTATGTATATCATTCCAATACCTAGGACATGACCACCACATATGAAATAGTGTTCCAACATTCTCCTGACATTTCCAACAATGATCTGTTCCCGTATTATATATCTTCTTTAATTTTTCTGGTGTCATGTACCATCTATAAAAAAGCTTATAATAGTTCTCTTTTAGATTCTGAGCTGCAGTAAATTTTTGTGTCCGTTGATTTAGCATAAGTTTTCAAAGAATATTTGACTGTATTACCCATCCTGTTTTAACTACAATTAAACAGATTTCTCATCACAAAATTTACATTTTTATTTCACGTCATCACTATGGTGACCAGGCATGCATCTCTGATGGCCAACATATTCTTGAGGCAATATAGAAAGTGTGAAACAGTTGGGCTAGTACACAGAGAATTATTTTTTTGAAAAGGTGAACTACAACTAGAGCTGTGCAACATTTCAGTGGGACAGTATTATTTTTTTTAATTAGAACGTCTTTCATGCTCAGATCCGTCATAAGTAGAAGAGGAACAAAAAAACAGAAGTAGAATAAGTTTGCATGAGCAGTTTGTTACCTTTTAAGAATGTGTGTGTAAGCCACTGAACATGTACATGTATAATTGTTACTAGGATTGGGGCATATGTATTTTTTTTTCCTCTGCCATCACTTCTTTTAGTAATTGTACACATTTCCAGTTTATAGTGACCCTAAGTGACCCTAACCTATTATGGGTTTTCTTGGCAAGATTTGTTCGGAGGGGATTTGCCTTCCTCTGAGGCTAAGAAAGTGTGACTTGCCCAAGGTCGCCCAGTGAATTTCTTTGACTGAGGGGAGATCTGAGCCCTGTTCTCTAGGATTGTAATGCAACCACTACACCATACTGGCTCTCTACCACCACCTGCTCTTTTTAAATAAATGAAATGTAGATTTCTGAACAAGAGAGCTTTTATTTTATTTTATGGAACACATGGTTCCAAAATCAACGAGACTAAGGAAAGAGATTAGAAAGAAGACACCTCCAAAGGAAATAGCCCACAGATCTTCAAATGCATTGAGCCTCTTCAGATGACTTTCAGACTCATCTATGTTTATTCATTGCAAAAGTCACTATCGCTGCAACAGTGGATTTCAGCTCGGACATTCGCTCCTATCTCAACCATGGTACCACAAGATTTTTCTCTCTCTGGCCAACAATCTTGTATTTTCAGACGTAGCTCTTCATCTAGGATGAAATCAGGAGAATGAAAAAAGAAAAAAAATTCAAATTACATTCATGAGTGTTTTATCTAAAAAGTAATTAACATTAAATATCCAAAGTGTTTTTCAGTGTAACCTCATTACATGCTTCTTTAATAGGCTGATAATATTCCAGTTTTACAGAGCAGATGATGAAAATAGAGGATTTTCATTCAATGGGTCATTGGACCCTTGAGCCACACAACACGTAGCATGGTTCCAATTATTCCTTTTGCAGTCTGTAAATACTGCTCTCCACTAGAGACTGATGCCTGCAATATTAGCGGGTTATAATCTAGGCTTTCAAAGCATTGTTCATAGGGTTAAGCCTTATCCCCAAAATAGGTTCAGCTTTGGATACAGGGGACAAATAACTACCCTGTTACCATAGCACCACTGGTTACATTTCTTTTTCTGGGAACATTCAAAGTGCTGCTTGTGACCAATAAGCCTTATACGGCTTGGCTTTATCTGAAAGATCTTTCCCCCTTATATGAACCAACTGAGTTTTGTGATCTTTGTGGAAGTGCTTTTTATTATTGTTGTTGTCCCAAGACCATCAGAAGACAATTGGGTGAGGGCACATGAAAGGCCTTGGATGCTAGGATACTTCCAAAGGATTTGGATACTTCCAAAGTATTATGGTGGTCGCTTCTCTGCAATCCTGTAAGCACGGAACAACCTTTTTATTAAGACCTGTTTCTGTTCTAAACCAGCATCTGGCACCAGTAATGGACTAGATGAGGGAAAATAAACTAGAACTTAATCCAGGCAAGACAGAAGTTCTTCTGGTGAGATGAAAAACAGATTAGGGGATAGGGATTCAATTTGACAGGAAGAGTTACGTTTGATAGGTAGCATTATATTCCGCCAAAGAATCAGGTTGCCAGTTTGGGTGTGATCCTGGACTGAGCCTTAAACCATGAGGCCCAGGTTTATGTGGTGGCCGTGAGTGCTTTTGCACACTTAAAGACAATGCACTAATTGTGCCTATTCCTGGCGATGTCTAATCTAGCCATGACGACACATCCCTTAGTAACATCCCATTTGGATTGTTGTAACATACTCTACATGGGGCTACCTTTGAAGTGTGTTCAGAAACTTCCATTGGTACAAAGAGCTGCAGCCAATGTGTTACCTGGAGCTGGTGACAAAGTTAATATAAATCCCCTACTCCAACCATTTGACTGACTGCTGGTTTGCTTCTGGGCACAGTTCAAGTGGTGTTCATGACCTATAAATTCCTATATAACTTAAGTCCAAGCTACCTGGTAGTTTATATCTTTGTGAGCCCGGTCAGACCCTGAGATCCTCAGGAGAGGCTGTTCTTTCAGTCTAATCACCAATGTTAGATGGTGTTTATGTTATTTTGTGTTAAAATTGGTTAAAAAAAGAATAAAACATATTTAAAAAGTTAATGACTTTTGACTATTAATTGGTTGTTGAAGAATGATCTCTTAAAAGGGCTGGGAGTATAGTACCTTCATTGTCATTGCTGGGCTTTTAATGCATTTAGGTTCCTGTAAAATAGCATTTAAAAAAAAAAAAAGGATAATGTAGTTATTTTTTTAAAACTGTTTTCACTAATATGATTAATTTTAAGTTCTTTTTTTTAAATTTATGTTGTGAGCCCCATATTAAGCCTTGTAATGAAAGAAAGATGAGACAATCAATCGATCAGCCTGATTGCTCCCTTGTAATTTCAGCTAAAACTAAGAGGATGTTCCCTGCCCTCTCGACATTGGCCATTTCTGCACTACACTGTTATAGTGCTATTATTCCACTTTCAACATCCTATGGAATCCTGGGGTTTGTAGTTTACTGAGGCCAAAGAGCTCTCTGGCTGAGAATTCTAAAGGCCCCTCCTTAAACTACAAACCCTAGGATCCCTAGGATGTTGAAAGTGGAATAATAGCACTATAACAGTGTAGTCCAGAAATGGCCATAGTTGTCCATTTGCAGATGGCATGAGGAAGACCCTTTAAAGATTAAGCACCTGCACTGAAAACTAGGCCAGGTTGAAGCAGGTTCCAAAAGGCTCCTGTCCCCATGATGCATGTCTGCCATCTGAGATTTAGCCTACCTACATACAGAGAGTGCATCATGCAGAAACTGGCCACCAAGTGACAAATCAGATACAGCATCTATGATCATAAGAACTATGTGGAGCAGTTGTGATCTATATTGGTAGAGGGGCTACCTGTACCAATGAAATCATGGATTGTAAACCTATTTGACCTATTTCAAGCTGGTACCATTAAACCCAACAAAAAGGAAGCTTTGTGGAGGAGATGTGAAGCTTATAGGAGCCAGTAGTGCAGGCCCATAATAACATCAAGACAGATAAGGGTTGGAGAAAAGAACCCTGTAGTTCAGCAAAACTATCTTACTCGTATAGAATTTGACTAAACCACAGGTTGCTGTTTCGGTAGTGACTTCACAGGTCAACAGTGGATCACATGGTCCCGATGGATCATTGTTCATACATACTCGACACTGGAGAGCATCTGCTGCAGAAGGAAAATTATAAGTATGTTATATCAGAATCTCTGCTAAAAATGGATGCTGCCTGCTTTGCAAGCACTTTGCAGGCAGTTTGACCTAAATACATGCATTTGAAAGTCCAGACAGTCCAAGTAAAATGTTATATGTTTGTAAACACAACTGTGGGGAGAAGCTGAGTGAACATGGGTACCTATTTAAAATCCATATCGAGGTTACTTTTGACTTTCTGTTGCAGGTATCTAAAGGCTCTGCGTTGCCTACAATTGGGATCTGGAGGTTTCTTCTTTCAAGATTTTCAATTATGGATAATGAGAGAAGATACATTTGGTCTATAT
This sequence comes from Cyclura pinguis, assembly GCA_030412105.1. Taxonomy (NCBI): domain Eukaryota; kingdom Metazoa; phylum Chordata; class Lepidosauria; order Squamata; family Iguanidae; genus Cyclura; species Cyclura pinguis. The sequence goes on from CM059599.1 coordinate 33,604,550, forward strand.
GCCAATAGTTGATGAGCGCTGTAGGCCTGCAGTGGGCAGCCCTTTCTTGCTCCAGTATGTTCAAGGCTTTGCTTACAGGCATAGCTTGTACAAGGACTGAAATGCTCCCAAAATTATACCTGAAGAATTTATTGATTTGTTTATCTGCTTTTATTTAATTAATTTATATCCTGCTTTTTTCCTCCAAATGGGAAGTTAAAGATACCAGCAAGAGCTTCAGCTATGTAATAACTTTTTGTGTAGGCATCTTCTCTAGTGCACAACAGGTAGAACCCGTCCTCCCTTTTCAAATGCGAGATATAATGCATTATAACATTTTCATAAGGTATGAAATTGCAGGTAATATTGTTAGTTGAGCTTTGAACAATACTGAGATATTATTTCAAGCATTATTTTATTAGGCATGGAAAAGTCTGCTTTGTTCCTTTTGAGGTAATGGTTTCTGCTCCATAAGCATTGAGTGTGTGTGTGTATCTTAAGTATTGCTCTGCAGGCAGTTAGACTTGGACTAGACAATTTGGATTGGACTCAAGCTGAATTTCATCATTCCAAAGTGTTCTAAGTGAGGTAAGATTGGTCCAAAGTGATTCAGACTGATTTGAATGATAAAAGAAAGCCATACAATGCTCTCTCCAAAATGCTGTAAAACAACAACATAAAAGGAAAATGTTAGGACAGGGACAGAAATAGGGAAAAGAGAGGGAGAGGAGACAAGTGGGACCTTGCTCATTTAACATTCTGATTTCCAATATTTGGCAAAATTTGCTGTTCTCTGCTACAGGGGGGAAATAATGGTGAAGGAGTATTCCTTTCCTGTTTTTCAAGTTCTCTGTTAGCAGGTATAACATTTTCCAAAATCATTACCTGGCATCCTGTTCAGCAGTTATGATATTGTAAGTTGGGCTTACAATACCCTAACAGCTGGGAAATCATATTTATGCTTATGAGTGACTAAATGTGAATGTGACCTCAGAACCAAAAGGGCCAAAAGGCCCCTCCCTAAACTGCAAACCCCAGGATTCCATAGGATGTTGAAAGTGGAATAAGGGCACTATAACAGTCTAGTGTGGAAATGGCCTGTGACTTGCCCAAGGTCACTCAGTGGGTTTCTACGACAGAACAGGAATTCAAACCCTGGTCTCCAGAGTCAGAGGCCATTTCCACACTACAGTTATAGTGCTATTACTCCACTTTCAACATCCTGTGGAATTCTGGGTTTTGTAGTTTAATGAGGCCAAAGAGCTCTCTGACTGAGAATTCTAAATGCCTCTCCCTAAACTGCAAACTCCAGGATTCCATAGGATGTTGACAGTGAAATAATAGCACTATAACAACGTAGTCTGGAAATGGCCGTAATCCAATGCTCAAACCATTATGCCCTGCTTGCTCTCACAGGCATACCAGGCAGTGGCATTTCCTTTGTCTTGCAACACACACAAACACTTCAACAGTGGTTCTTAAGGTTACATTTAATTTAATTTCAATCTATTCTGTTTAAAATATGTTTTGTCTTTTTAAATGTTTTTTTTCCGTGCTGTCAGTACACTGGGTATGTTAGTTACACATTGAAAAGTAAGTTTTACTGTACAAGCAGCATGCATTGTGCAGAAAAGCAGAACATATTACAAACTTTACATATATTAAAGCAAATTAAAATGATTAGTACACACACACACACACATACCAATAACCCTCGTAGATTTCCTTGTCTACAACTTGTCATGGTAAATTCCATTTAAAGATGCTACCACATCTCAAAATTTCATGCACTGATCTCAAATAGAATGTGAACACACACACACACACACACACACACACACACACACACAGAGCTGTTTTCATTTTCCTAATAGGTGATAAGTTCAAAAATTCAGATTTCAGATTTTGATTCAAATCTGGTTCAAAACAGAGATCAGAATGTTAAGTCAAAAAATTAATTTGTACATGCTAAACCATTAGAAACTGAGAGGCAAAATCACTTTCATTACCAAAAATAATTTAAATCATTTCATTTGATGTACTGAAGTTGATTAATTTGCTACATATCTTTTAATTTTCAAAAACAGGATTTACAGAGAATGGCATAGAGTTGGCTAACTCTGACCTCTAGGGGAGAATATCATTATTGATTCCTTCAAAAGTAGTTCTTTTGTCCTTTCAAAGTTGCCTTTCCCCAACTTGGACCTCTCTCCCTCTCCTATGGATTACAAAACCCATAGTATGATGGGGATTCTTAGTGGAAGTCCAAGAAGTATAGAAACTATCAAGTTGAGAAAAGCTATCCTAAACCATTGGAATTTATCCTTCAACCTATCTTACTTTTAAGCCAGCTGTATCTAAAACTGGGGAGCCTGGCTGGAAGCTGAGGACGGTTTATAACTATAAATTTAAAAAGCTTTACAGGACAGAGAAAAACACATTTCAACCTAATAACAACAAAACCATCAGATTCTCACATCCCTAGTACAGATCAGTGGAAATTTCATTCCAGCCTTTTTTGATAGAAAAATAAAAAAAACCCCACTATTTCATTCATAAAGAGAATGGAAAGAATTTGCTATCTTCAGATTTCAAGGGTGAGAGAAACTGACTGATCGGTTCACCCACCTAAGCTGACTCTCTCTTACTCAGAATGACCACTTTCCCTTAATTTTTCCATTGTGGTCTGTGTCAAGTTTCTGCCAATGGAACTGCTTTGAACTTGCTTTCTGTGTGTGAGCCTAGACCCAAAAACCTTTCTTCTTGTCAATGGAACTTACCTCCAGCTGTGAGGAGAAAGAAGACACAGATTGCAAAGAGTATGGTTTGACTGGTACAGGCCATCTCAGAATAATCAGGTTTCTTTGTTTCAGGGCAGAAATCTTAAAGTCATGGTGGAAGAAACAATTGCTTCCAGCCAGGTGGACACGCTTCATCCTTTTATTCCCTTGATGATGTGCATCCACCTTCACCCTTGAGAACATTTTGTCCTTAGACCAGAGGGGGGGGGGGAGAGAGAAAAAATGCGCCATGAAATCACAAACTTGCCACACATGGACAAACCATGACTAAGATTATAGCAGAAGAAATGATTGAAAGTATGATAGAAGGGAGCCATTCAGATGTGGAACCTGAGAGAATGCACAACCTCTGACCTTTGACAGATGAAAACAGGGACACGTTTGGCCAAACAACGTCAGAGTGTGGTCAAGATGGCAAAAGTTATTAATGAGGAAGAACACAAAACTAGGAAAAGCTACAGCAGTTTGTTTTTACCTGAACCTACCAGGAAGGATGAGATTCTGTCTCCTTCTTTCCTCTCCCTCCTTCTGAGTTAAGTGAGTGGAAACTACTTTTGCACTTTGAACTCAGTTTGAAGCAATCAAAGTAAGGCGCGGATGGAAGGATAAAGTGGGAGAGGAGACAACAGAAACTGGGGCATTTTTAAAGCAGCTGAAAATATGGGATGATGGAGGATTATTTGCAACTATCCCTGACAAATCGGGACAGTTGGAGGATGTGAGAGTTGCTTATATGCAGCAATAACATGAAAGCTTCTTTCATAACATGAAAAATCTTCTTTTTGAGCTATAAAAACCAATTTTATTAAAGCTTTGGGCCTTCATTTATTTTAAATGTACATCTGCATTTTAAATTGCTGTAGACTTTTAACTTGTTTAAGTTGCTGTCATGTTTAACATGCTTTTATCCTGTTTAAACAATTTTATAGATTTAATTTGGATTTTTTATTTTTATTTTTACTGTTTCATCTGTATATAGGACTGGAATCCCATGATAAAGGTCAGGATATAAATATTTTAATAAATTAATGAATAAAGTCCCCAAATCCCTTAGCCATTATCTCCCCTCCAAAAGTTTCTGGAAGTTGTAGTCTTGTAGTCTAAAATGGAAGTGGAGGGGACTTTCTTTCTCCTGTAACTCTGTTCCAAGCTCTCAATGAAATGTACTTGGAAGAATTTTCAATTGCAAAATATAATAGTAATTCTACATGGTTTTATAGCAAGAATTATAGATTCAGCAGTCAGCAGTGTGATGTGGCAGCCAAGAAAGCCAGTGCGATTCTTGGTTCAATAGAAGTATGGGGTCTAGATCAAGGAAAGAAATAATATCACTCTATTCTGCTTTGGTCAGAACTCATCTGGAATACTGTATCCAGTTCTGGACACCTCATTTCAAGAAGGATATTGACAAGCTGGAACATGTCCAGAGGAGGGAGACCAAAATGGTGAAGGGTCTGGAAGCCATGCCCTATGAAGAACAGCTTAGGGAGCTGGGTATGTTTAGTCTGCAGAAGAGAAAGTTAAGAGGAGACATGATAGCCATGAAAGGATGTCATATCAAAGAGGGAATGGGCTTGTTTTCTGCTGCTCCAGAGACTAGGACAAGGAACAATGGATTCAAGCTGCAGGAAAAGAAATTCCACCTGAACCTCAGGAAGAACTTTCTGATGGTCAAAGGTGTTTGGCAGTGGAATATGCTGCCTCGGAGTTTGGTAGAGTCTCCTTCTTTGGACGTTTTTAAACAGAGGTTGGATGGCCATCTTTCTTTCTTTTTTTTTAACAACAATAGCCTTTATTTCAGTCAACAGACCATTAAGCAAATACATCTTAAAACAGAATATGAAATCCAGTACATATAAATACCATCAGGGTTAGTGATAAAAACTGAAGTCAAATATTTAACTGACTATATATTTAAAAAAGCTGTGGAAACCAATTTGTAAAACCAATTGTGGAGTCAGATCATAAGACCAATTCATAACACTAGTTTTTGAAATCAGTTTGTAAAACCAATTCATAAAACTAATTCATAGAAACCAATTCATATAGGTTTGAGAAACTAATTTGAGACTGCTTAGGGGCAACCTATAAAATAGAAGTGTTTTAACCGTTGGACATATCTGGTTGTACTGTGTGTGCCATGGTCTGGTGGGTTGGCATAGCCGCAAAAATAAACTTTGCAACTGTTTCCGTTATGATTTTATCAGAATCTCCTAGTAAGTATACCAGGTACCAGTTTAATGATCTACCTGGGAACTTGGATAGGAGAGGCGTAATTAGTCGTAGTCTCTCATCCTTATAATACGTACAGGAGAAAAGAACATGAATCAAAGACTCTACACAACCCTCTCCACAGGACCAAACACGGTCTTTATAGAGGATTCCCTGGAAATGACCCCTCTAATATGGCAGAGGGGATTACACTGAATCATGCTTTTGCAAATGCAACCCGATATTTAGAGATGGGCAGATTCTGTAGATATTGAGCTCCCCCCTCAAGATCAAACTGCAGTCCTGAGCTAGTTGGGGAACAAGTTGTACTAGCAATAGAAACAGAATATTGCCTGTGAACATCTTTAATATGCCGGGCCAAAATCATCTGCGCCGTCTTTGGGTCTTGTGTAGCAAGGAAGTTATCAGACAGGCCCAATCTTTGCAATTTTTCGCTAATATTTTTGGACCAGCGGGTGGTATAAGTGTCATTCATAACCAGATAAGAATAGCCAGACTCAGGACCTGCACAAAAAAGTTTCAACCAGTATCTTAAAGCCCAGCTCCAGGCAGTGCATTCAATTGAGGGGCAACCAACTTCAAGCAGTAAAACCCCAAACAACTTCTGCAGGAAGGTTGAAAAAACCCTTTCCAGCACTGGGGAGAAACCTAGAATCCATATTGGTATGCCAAACAGCAGTTGTGGCATCACCTCAGCTTGAAATACCCTAATCGCAGCTGGCACAAACTGACCACCTTTGGTGTAAAAGAAACAAACTAAAGCTTTAACAGTATTAGATGCTGACTGGGTAACAACAGTATGATGGGACACCTAGGCACCAGATGATTGAAATGTAACTCCTAGATATTTGAACCATCTAACTTGTTCTATCTTCTGCCCATCTATGACCCAATTAGACAAGGATTGGTTTTTGGTGAAAACCATTATTTTAGTTTTACTGTAGTTGATAATTAAATGATTTCCTTCACAATAGCCCATAAAGCTCTTATCATTCATTTCAAGCCTACTTTAGTAAGTGAGAGTAGTACAGCATCATCTGCCTACAAGAGTAAAGGTATTATGACTGATGTCAGTTTAGGTGGATGGAAAGACTCTGAGGAAACAGATAGGAGAAGGTCATTGAGGTACAGGTTAAATAGTGATTGTGCCAAAATACATCCTTGACACACACCTTTTTTAAATAGGAATTGTATTTGTGAGGTTACCTTGAACACCGCATTTCACTTGAATGGTGGTGTTACTATACAAGTTGATAATTAACCACAGTAGTCTTTTATCGATAGAGGTGGCTAGGAGTTTGGTCCATAATCTCCCTCTTGGTATTGAGTCAAAAGCTGATTTCAGATCTATAAATGCAGCATACAACCTGTTACTATGTGAGTTAGAATATTTCTCTGCCGATTGACTTAAGACCAGGCAGTGGTCATAAGTTGACTTTCCCTTCCTGAAACTGGCTTGCTCATCTCCTATAATATTTTTGCTCGCCATCCAGTCAGAAAGTCAATTGTTGAGAAAATGAGCATACAATTTACCAACAACAGAAAGTAAACTCATTTCTATCCCCTTTTTTTATAAATGGAGATTATGATCGCCTGTGACCAACTAAACAGTAATTTAGCTGTCCGATTGATAACGGTAAATAAAGTTGCAAGTAAAGGAGCCCATCACATAACATTACTTTTCAGGAGCTCAGGCATTATTAGGTCTGGCCCTGGGGATTTACCTGTTTTAAGCTGACCAATTAAATGTTTTTAATTCTGCCTGGGACACAGCAGGACACTCGGAGACATCCAGAAAGTCCAAGGAAAGAGAACTTAGCTCCTCAGTAATCACAGAACCCTGCTCCCCACTTTCTCTATATAAAGAGGAAAAATAATCCTCCCACACATGGGCAGGGATATTGCAAGGAGGGAAGTCTTCCATGTTACCTAACATGCCTCCGTCTGCAGCCCAAAACAGCTTGGTGTTTTTTTGTAAAGAGAAATATTTTAAGAATGTCCATTGTTTATGAATAACTTCTTTCTTTTTCTTAGAAATCAGGGCTTTGTAGTATCTTTTGGCCACATAGTAACTCTGAGGTAGACTCTGACAATTGTCTCTCTTGTATTGCTCATAGATACATCTTAAGTGAGTTCTAGCTTCAGCACACTCTTAGTCAAACCAGGGGGCTGACCTTTTATTTTTAAATTTTCTGGGCCGCCTCTCTATGCATTTCAGTGATCTTTCCAATACGACAAGTAGCTGAGAATAATTTTCCAGGACCTCTTGCGTATCAGGGGTTGTAAGTATTTGATTTTTAAATCCCATGCATTGTGTTGAGTTCAAAGTTGTTGAAATCTCAGTATATAAATGTTCTGACAGCTGCAGCTTTTTCTGACCCACAACCACTGTTGGATTAGTAAAATAAGATTGTTTCTATAAATGAATATTAGAACAAACTTCAAAAGTAATAGTAAGTGGTAAATGGTCACTTTCAAGATGATTAGCTACAGCGAATTTGCCTATAAGATTAAAAAGAGGATCTGAAACTAATACTTAATCAATGGTACTGCTCCCTTTTGTTGATATATACGTATATTCTCATTTTGGGTAGAGAAGCGGGTTACCATTGAGTATTCTTAGAGCGAGTCCACCTACCATTTGAGCAAGGCATATGCCTGTATGATTAATCGCAAAGTCTTCAGAGTGTCTATCGTCATTAACAACACAATCCTCGATTTCATTAAAACACCAAGCACTGGAGGAGGAAAAAGCACTATTATTGTGCCCAATTCTAGCATTAAAATAATCAAATAGGCTTAGGGAAATTGTGTCTCTAGATTTACAATGTAACTTTCTAACTCTTCCCATACTTGATTGTTTTGGGCTCTAATAGACTTGAGAGAAATATATACATTTATCATTAATAAACGCAAGATACATAGCAATCTGCCCGCAACGTGGCAGACACTTGATGGGAACCTTGATAGTTATAGAAATCAAAATGGCAAGACCCGCCTTTGGTCTTCCCCTACCAATAGGGGGAATGGCTGGTAGGTCAAAGATGGCATAGCCGTTAATATCCAAAAGAGATGTGCACCACGTTTCTTGAAAAAATATCACATCAAACTTAGGGATGTAATCTATGATATCAGGATCTTTAGACTTGGAATTCCAACTGGCTATATTCCAAGATAAACATTTAAGCAGGGATTTTATTGCAATATTTTGCAGTATTCACATTGCGGTCAGCCCCAGATGGTTGAGCAAGTATAGATACCTCGGTGTGACTGTCGTATAGTCAATCAGTTCTGTGAACGTGGTCAAGTTGTCCATCATCATCATAAAATACAGCTGCATTATTCAAATTATGCTTTCTCCCCATAGTCTGTTCCCCAGATCATTTGGGCTTGAGCACTTAAGCAGCTCCACTTCATTGGTGTTATTTGCTGCAGGCAAATTAGGAATTTTATTTACATTTATATCCCCCATCCCAGGCCAACCAATTATCTCGATATTCCCTGGCCTAATTGATGTTGATCCAGAAGTAGACTCCAAGACTAAGGGCTTTGGCCTTTTCTGCACCTTACTTTTTTCGGCACTGGGGTGCAGGGATCGCGTGAGCAGCCTCCAGCGAGAGACTCTCGAGTCCCTGCTGCTTCAGCTTCACATGAGCTGCCTGCTCGCGAGCAGGCAGCGTGGAAGCACTGCCTCTTCCTTCTGCAGCACAACCTGGGAGTTTCCCAGGCTGCACTGGGGCAGGAACTGTGACCGCTGTGGCTCCGGAGGCTCCGCACACACAGCAAGTGCACATGGGGCCCCAGAGCAATGTGCAAATGCACGTCATTTTCGGCTGAATGCCGAAAATGAAAAAGTGTGCAAGCGGTGCCTGTCCTACCCTGGAGCGTTGCACGATTGTGAGTACGTCGTGCAGATCGCTCCTCACAAGTGCACGATGCTCCAGGCACCCTTTCGCATGGCAAATACCATGCGAGAAGGGCATTTATTGTAGACCCCCATCCCCTCTGGTCCTGGAGGCTAATTAGAGTTGCCCTCAAGGAGGTTATCCTGTCTATAATCTCTGCTTGTGTCATTGAGGGTAATGTGTGAAATGTTTTAAGAAGAGACTCCTCCTCATCGATAATAAAGTCATTAAGCAGGGTAGATGGGCCTGTAGGTACCAAGAGCTCATTTGGAGTTTGTTCCTCTTGAGGGGCATCGCTTGAGCCAGGCACAATTTCACCTAAGTCAATGAGGTTACCACTAACATTGTCAGCTGGAGCACTAGGGGGAATTTTTCTAGGGGAATCAATAATAAGTGGTGTTGGAGAAGCTTTATTTTCGAAGAGCTGAGAAATTAAAAGTCCTTTGTTTAATATCATATATCTACAGGAAAACACTTTTCTGGTTACGTGCTCATTTTTGAAAGTTACAACTGCCCATGGCATGTGTGTAGTTATAAAATAAGTATTCCACTTGAGCAATATTGTCAGGAGTTAAAACCTCTAGACTTATATGCCCTAAGGTGTTTAAAAGGTGGACTTTTCGCTCTGTTTGTGATAGCATGCCTACTGGTTTGGGATAATTACTAATGACCAGTTTATGCTTCATTAGTGTCAGACTCCAACACTTACTACTAATCTTGGCCTGAGTTGACTGGATATGGAACTTATCAGAAGAAGGTAACTTCTTCTGAGGTTCACTTGAACCTTTCCTGAGGACATATTCCCAAGGATCCCGAGTACCTAGTTCATCCTTATCACAACAGCAGGAATGTGAAGGATCACAAGGATTATTTAAAGGCACTTGCTTGTCTTTAAGGTCTAATGATGGTTCTTTAACTTTCCTGACTTTGTCAAACTTCTTTTTTTTTTCTTTTCCAGTCATCAAACGTTTGGAGTTCCTTTTCCTTTGCTTCAATAATAATCCCTGAACAATGCTTGGTTGTTTAATAACTCTGCTTTTCTTGGCCACATTAGGCTTCTTCTGACAGATCATTTTTTTCCTTAGAGAAGGTTTTCCTTTTGCTGGAGGGTTGTATTGGGTTGACATTACACATAGATGGCTTAGATTCATACTCAGATTCCAACTTTACCAGTAATTCAGCAATAACTGTTAATAAGGCACTGCATTCGGAAAGGAAGGATTTAATTGATTCTGCTTAGCTCTAACAGCATCTCCACTTTCCTTTCCTCCTGCAATAGTTTGTGTCGTTGTGTGTTATCTGCTGTTTCCTTACTCTTTGGAGCTTCTAAGATAGTTCCACTTCTCCATTCTGCTACATGGTTCGGATCCTCAGCATTTTCAGCAGAGGCATTTCTGATGGTAGAGTTTGTAACCCCTACCTCATATGGAGCAAACAAAACCTGTCTATGGCCCTTTTTGGATGGCGTTTTTTAAGCGAAAGGGCCTCTTGAGCGTTGCGTAAATGTGAGGAGCAGTCCACACGGTGCACTTACCTGGAGCCGCACTGGTCGCGCTTCCTGCCCCAGCGCAGCCTACAGTTCCCAGGCTGCACTGCGGAAGGAAGGGGCGGGGCGGGGGCGGGGTGTTTGCTCGACCGGCAAGCCAGCCGCGGCGACAAAGGAGCAGGGAAGTGAGCACCTCGCGCAAGAGGCTGCTCGCATGAGCGCCGCCCCCCACCTCCGCGAACAGGTAAGGTGCGGAAAGGGCCTATGATTCAGAGACCAGTCTAAGTCAGAATTATTATCAGAGGGCAAATCCAGGCCTGGGTTAAGTATTTCTACTGTTGGGAAAAGGTCACCAGGAATTTTTCTTGCGACATTCCATGTTGTAGCAGCCTTCTCTGCTACGCTCTCAGCAGTAGCAATTTCCGTTGCCAGGGTTGCTCCATCTGTATCTATATCAAGTGGGTCAGACAGAATCTGTTTGTTATTCAAGGTCTAGTCTGTAACAAGATCAGGGGATGAGGCAAGTCTCAGATCCTTTGTTTCATTTGTTTCTGCTACTGGAAAAAAATAAGCAGGTATTTTTGTTTGTTTTAATTGTTTTCTCTGGTTTTCCTTTTTATGAGAAACAGAGACTATTTCATTGGGTTTAACAGCAGAAAGGCCCGAGTACTTATACCCTTGCCTTGTCAGAACCACCATTATGAGTTAATATCTCTTAATACACCTGAAGTTAAGAGTTTGTGCTGCCCCTTTAATTACACTGCTGCTATTCCCTCTGTGGCTCAGGATTCCAATCTGGGGCATGAAGACCTCCAATATTATCTTTAGACTCCTTTTTCAGCTCCTCCTTTAAGCACTACAAAACTGTACCGTATAGGAGACAGTCTCAAATTTCAGATTCAGTCTAAACAGCAGAAAGGAGGGAAGCCAGTATTCAAAACAAAACTCTGGAAACCTCAGACACACTTCAGCCAGAGTCAAAGGTAACAGTTTGTTTTAAAACAACAATTCCTCTCTTTCACATATGTGCAGAGGTACTTACACTTTATATGAGAGTTTTGTGTATTTTCTTTCAGTTTCCAATATCCGATGAATTGTCGACAGTAAAATTAACTGTCAGATTAACTTGTGGCCTCAGAAGGGGAACTAGACAGACGATAAGGCCCACAGTAGTTTTATTTGCTTCTTTTCTTTCCCCATTTACACATCTTTGTTCAACAGTAACTGGAGTCCTCTCAACAATTAGTACTCAACTGGGTCCGATTTAAATGTCAAAAGACATATATTTCTCATAACCTCACCCAGAGAAGGGGAAAACTGGAAATTTCTTCTGTAGGAGGCCTTCTCCCTCAAGCTGGAATCACTTTTGCAAGGATGGCCGTCTATTGGGAGTGCTTTGATGTGTGTTCCTGCATAGCAGGGGGTTGGACTGGATGGCCTCTGTGGTCTCCTCCAACAGTATTATTTTATGATTCTAAGATTCTATGAATTCAGGATCTCCTGCTAAAGCACCCTAAAGCAAGTATCTGCTCAACCTTTTCTTGAAGGCTTCCAGAGAAGGAGACCCCATCACTTCTTTGGGCAATTAATTCCATCGCCAAACCAGTCCTACTGTCAAGAACTTGATGCATCTGTGTTAACTGCCTGGGCATTGCCTGGTGAGTCCTGCATGCTGGTATGTTCACATGATGCCACTGCCCTGTTGGGGTCATTGGAGGGTGAGCTAAAATCTTTTAAGGGTGCTTGTGGTGCTTCTGGTGAAGGAGCAGTGGCTTAAAGAGGAGGATCACATGTTGCTATAATGCCCTCGCCTTCTAGGGGTTGGTTCCCTGAGAGGATTTGGAGCTGCCATTGCTGGAGTTCTGCCCCCATCAAGAGTAGCTTTCCGTGTGGCAGCAGGCTTAATTGCCTTCACCAAGCCCTGAACGAGGTTGAGTGGATGGTGTGGGAGCTACAGCTGTGGGATGGGGGTAGAGGGAGTAGTACTGCCTGTAACTCTTGCTGGGCTGGAGCAATAGTGTGCCCTGCTGGCACAGTGGTTAAATGCCAGTACTGCAGCTACATTGTTGTGAGTTCAATCCTGCAGGGCTCCAGGTTGACTCAGTCTTCCATCCTTCTGTAGGTCAGTAAAATGAGTAACCAACTTGTTGGGGGCAATTAGCTAAAAACATTGATAAACCGCTTAGGGAGTGCTTTGCATTGATAAGCAGTATAGAAATGTAACTGCTATTGCTAACTGCTAACTGCTGCTATTGCAATAGGGGCTAGTCTGTGTGGAATGCATTCCTAGGTCGCAACAGTTCTGTCGAGTTGCACCAAGTGGACAGACATTGCTTAAGTCCCCCAACAATGTCATCTATGTGAATGACTACACAAGAGGCTATAGGTGGTCTTTTGGCAACTGATTGCCCATTGGCTGCAGCAGTAAGTTAGGACCTTTTCATGTTTTTTGTGGCATGATGTTGGATCTGCAGAATGTGAATGCAACAGTTTCATCAGCAAGCTTTGTAAACTGTAGTGTTTGGGCAGCTGTGGTGCAGAATGAAAGAGTTAAAGTTTGGTAACGACTGCCAAAGACAGCCAGTGCGGTATAGAGGTTTGAGTGCTGAACAACAACCGTGGAAACTTGCTCAGCCATGGAAACCCACTGGGTGACCCTTGGGTGCGTCATGCACACACAGCCCCAGAAAACCCTGTAATAGAGCCTTGCCATAAGTCAGAAATGAGTTGAAGGTATACAACAACAGCATACAACAGCAGCAGCAGCAACAGCAACAATGACTACCAAGCTACATGGCACCCAAGGACTACAAAACCTCAGAGATCAAATGTGCAGCATTGGAGCTCTGCAGTTGCCCAAAAACTACAGAGAGAAGCACAAGCAATGGTAGTGGTGGAAGGTATGAGGGGCAGCCGGAGAACATAGAATATAGGAGAGGAAAGCAGAGAGGGTAAGGGAACGAAGGTTGAGGAGAAAAGGCCACCAAAATAATAATAAAAGAATAATGATATTGCTAATAATTGTCAAACAAAAATAGCAATAAAATAAAAGTAATCATCATCACTGTCATCATTTATGGCAACATTCAGGTGGAGCAGAATGAGAAATGATCAAGCTGAAGTAATAATAATGATAAAAATAATAACAGTAATAATAAGATGATAATAACTGAAATGATGGTGAAAAAATCAAGATAAAATAATAGTAGTAGTAGTAGTAATAGTAGTAGTAGTAATGATAATAATAACAACAACAACAACAATTATAAGAATAAATAAAAAATTAATAATAATAGTCTTGCTTGTAGAATAGAGGGGCTCCTAAGCCAAGCCCTTCTGGTGGAAGGGGGAAGCATTGGGAGCAAAAGGTTGATGGATGGCAGCCAGGGTAGCTGGATGGTGGTGGAGTGTGGAGGTGGAGCCTCCATGTGGTAGCAATAACTGCACAACAAGGCATGGTGGCACAGCAACAGAGGAAGGAGGGAGGTCCACCAGACAGCAAGGGGAGGCAGAGCCTCCGGACCATGTGCAAAGGATGGTCAAAGTGGGAGGGAAAGCCACCAAACTGCAAGGGGTGTTGGAGGTGGGAGGGGGAGTTAGTGGATGGCAAGGGGGCTGTAGAGGAAGAGGGAGGCTACTGAAGGGAACCACGATGAGAAGCTCTATGTGGTTCGTGTGGTTGCAGGGGATGTGTGAGGAGGCCACAGGATGCAGGGGGAGAGATAGAGAAAGAAAGACAAGAGGAAGAGAGGAAGAAGGGAGGAAGAGGTAAGAGAAAAAAATTGGTAGTGGAATCCACAAAGCCTCAAGAGGCAGGCGGCAAGGAGGAAGCAGGGAGGGGCGGCAGAAGCTTGGACAATGTCGAGAGAGAGGCAGAAAGAAGAGAGAACGAGGAAGGAATAGGAAAGAAGCCTAAAAGGGGAAAAGAATAAGGGGAGGTCAAAGAAAGGGAAAAGCAAGGACCACATCCTCCACAGTGTTCTCTCCATACTGGTAGACCTTGCCACCGCCCTCACCCACCTGTGCAACCCCCTGACCAAGGGCAGAATGGTAAAGGTAAAGGGTGGGAGAAGACAAAAGGTGGGGGGCAACCCACCTCCTATCCTAAGAACAGATAGGTCACATGATGAGAAGGCCCAAGAAATGGCAACCAACTGCAGTGCAACTTGCTTGTGCTCAATGCTCAGCCAAAAATCCCCCCTAGGTTCTGGACCATTGCTCTGAGAATGCCAGCCAACCTGGACCTGCTCCTGAAAAAGCTAGCCTGCAAAGTTTCAGAAGAGTATGTGGAACAGTTAATGTCCAGGGGGAGTGCTATTTTGGGGAGTGAGGAGGGATTGATTTGTATAGTCATACTAATTTGGGGGTAACTTGTATGAAAATGATACATGTGATAGATGTATCCTGAGGTAAGAAAGCTTCCATATTTCAGAATGAACCTTGCAGGAGCTATTTAGCTTCACCACGATGGGATCCTATGTGTTCTGGGTACACCAGAAGTGATGTGATGTCACTTTTGGCCTCCGTTCTTGGCTGAATTCAACAGTTTTTGAAGCACTTCTGAGAAGTTTGGCAGCTTCTGGGGAGACTAAGGTCCCTATCACACTACACTGTTATAGCACTATTAATCCACCTTAACTGCCCTGGCTGCACCCTGTGGAATTCTGGGGTTTGTAGTTTGGTGAGGCACTGGAGCTCTCCAGCTGAGAATTCTAAATGCCTCTCCATGTATGTGTATGGATGGATGGATGGATGGATAGATAGATAGATAGATAGATAGATAGATAGATAGATATTCATTGCAAATCCCATAATTCCATGAAATAAGAAATAAAATCCTTAAATAAATAAACTATTAAACATTAATGATTAAAAGGAATTTCCAAGCACTGTCTGTTTGGAATAAGAAATAAAAAGAGTGACCCTTGGCCTGTATTCAGTGTGGGATATAGAACCATAGAATCATAAAATAATAGAGTTGGAAGAAATTACAAGAGCCATCCAGTCTAGCCCTCTGCCACGCAGGAATACACAGTCAATGCACTCCCAAATGATAGTTTTCATGGGAAACCTTTGCATGTAGAAGCAATTGCCCATCCTGTTGCTTCTCACTCCCACAAACACACACACACACACACATTCCATAAAACCCTAAAACCTGTGGGAGGACTGGAAACTGTAGCCATTTTCTAGTGTTCATCAGGATGAGGGGATTGGGGTGAGGGGCTGAAAATTCCAATATTACAGTGAACATTCAGCATGTCGGATTTCAGTTTCTGATTGTTTAGCAGTAGTTTGTTATGTGTGTGCATGGACATGCACATACAAAAAGAGCCAGCACAATGTAGTAATTTATGTGCTGGACTAGGGTTTAAGAAAACCAGGTTTAAATCCCTGCTCAAATAGGAAAACTCACTGGATTACTTTGGACAAGTCACACTCCGGCCCTTTTCGCACGGCATTTGCCATGCAAAAGGGCCCCTCGAGCATCATGCGAATGTGGGGAGTGGTCCACACAACGCATTCACAATCGTGTGATGCTCCAGGGTCTGGCAGGCGCCACTAGCGTACTTTTTCATTTTCGGCTTTGAGCCGAAAATGGTGGACGATCACGCATTGCTCTGGGGCCCCACGTGCACTTGCCATGCATGCAGAGCTCCGGAACCGCAGCGCTCGTGCTTCCTGCCCCAGCGCAGCCTGGGAAACTCCCAGGCTGCACTGCAGAAGGAAGAGGCAGGGTTCTCGCTTGAGCAGACGGCAGCTGCGGAGCTGAAGGAACCAGGACACAAGAGCCTCTCACTGGAGGCTGCTCGCACGATCCCCGCACCCCAGCTCTGTGAAAAGGTGCATTGCGGAAAGGGCCTCCTTCAGCTGTTATGACACCCTGCACCCTCCCACAATTGGCATGGTTTAATTGGCAAATATTATTTAATTGGCACTATTAATTGGCATTGATATAAACGATACCTGAGGTGATTGGAGAGTCCAGCCGGATGAGGCATATTACTGACTGTAAACGTGAGATAGTAAGGCAGGTCAGCCACACCCACCTCTTAGGCAGAAGCCAAAGTCATTTTCAGGCTAACAGTGCAGACACTCTGAAGACAATAGGCTTAACATAATGAGCTGGACATCGCAGAGCTGAAAGGGGAAATCCCTACCAAATTGTGATTGTTTTAGCTCTGATCCCACACACTTGGATGTTACCCTGTTGTCTTTCCAACCTCTCCACAATACTGGGCTGTTACAGCTATTATTCTTTTGTCACTTAAACACTAAGACCATTAGCTCTGTTTGGACTTCATTGTTTGTGTTGCAACTCCTACTGTCGGTTTGGCTGGGAGAACAATTCACACTCCCAATGTGTGACTGCTATTGAAACTAGCACACATATGTTTCTCGGGGTGTGTGTGTTCCCCTCTGGTTTCTTGAGAGTTAGAAATTTGTGCCCTTGAAAAATGGAACAGTACACTTTTGAACACGATAGGTTTAATCCTCCAAATGTACAAGATCTCTCAGAAAGTCATGACTTCAACTAGCAATCTTAGGCAAAGAAATTAGAAAGAGGGCAACTCAAAAGGGAAGGTCAGACCAATGTTTGGTGTGTTGAAGTTCTTCAGGTGGCTTTCAGGTGACTTAGGCCCTTTTCACACGTGGAGGGGGAAACGGGGCAAAACGCACCAAAACGGAGCTTACTGGCAGCCAGGTAAGTCCGTCGCCATGTGGAGCAGCGCGAACTTGCTGCTCCGCACTCCTCCGGCGTCCAAAATGGCGGCTTCCGGTTGGCAGAGGCTCTCCACCAACCAGAGAAGCTCGCCAGCCAGAAGCCCGCCCCCAGCAGATCTGCAGGCACGCACTAGTGCGCGCCTGCAAATCTACACCGGAGCACGGCGACGGAGCTGCACGGAGCTGTGCACTTCGTGCTTCTTAAAAACCTCTGAAAAGAGGTTTTTAAAAAACACGCAGCACCGCTAGTTCCAGTCACTTTGGAGCGGATTGAGGTGTGGAACTATGATAAAGTAGTCCGCCCCAATCCACTCCACGGTGTAGACGACCTCCGTGCGAGGTCGCTCTAAACCGTTTTAATACCCCGGTGTGGAAAGGGCCTTAGATATATTCGTTGAAAGAATTCTTATTATAATAGCTGGTTTGAATCTTTAGCAGTGACAAGCAGTGAGAAACTGTGGTTGGTACTTAATGTGTAATACTTGCCACTGGGATCTATCCTGAGAAACCTCAGAGCTTGGGACTATCCTGAATTGGCAATCTTACTACAGATCCATCTAATATCCTCTTTACTGGAATATATTCCAGATTATATCATCTTCCATCAGATGTAAAGTTGTCTGCGGCAGCAATCCACCATTTTTTTGCTTTGTTTATAAGCACTTTGTCCACACACAATTTGCTGGTGCTTTTGGAGAGTTGAGGGTTTTTGTTTTGTTTTTTTGTCTAAGTCTTTGCTATGAAACCTTATCAATACTGGATCATTTTTAGTCCAAATTTGTCCATCATTCTGTATTTGCTTAGCTCAGCTCCTTGCCACCATCTGTAACTAATTTGAGGTCACTCTCACATGCATTTATGAAAGAAGACTTATTGTATTGAGTGGCTTGTCAACATTTTCCACAATATTTATGAACTCTTGGAAATATCAGGCAGAGATATATGGGCAACAGCTGCAAATGCAAATAAGTGACATCATCAGCAGTTCATGTAGTTCTTGAGCTATTGGCCCAAGAGAAGCTTCTAGGTTTTATAATGAAGGCAGCTTGTAAAATTTCTGAATCTGCAGAAATGCTATAATTGTGTCATAGGAGATTCAGTAGTGTCCCGTTCCAACCACTAATAAGGTAAACATGTTATTAAAATGTGAATGGTACTGCAAATTTCAAAAGCTTCCAGAAAAAAAAAATGGCAAAATAAAAATAGAACTGAAAACAAGAAAGATTTAATAGCCAAATTAGAAAGGTACATTTATATCCATATCAATTATATTCATTCAGCACTTCTATCTCAATAATATTCTGAATATATAGTTCTTAGGATGCCAAGGCTGGATTAATATGATTGGGAGTATAGAGGATAACAGGAAGAATAACAGATAAGGAAGTCATTTGGGGAATCCTGAAGCTCTTTAAAATAGCATGGAATAAAGCTCAGAAATGTGGGAGGAGAATTTTGCCCTCTCTTACCCATTACAGTTTGCTCTTCACAGTTGTGGGTTTCGCTTTTGCAGATTTGATTATTTGCGAATTTCTAGCTTCTCGCCCCACCCCCGCCCATGATTTCACCTTTCTGAGATCATTACAGGAGGTAAATACAGATCAGTACTAAAGACGCCAGCAGCAGCCATTGAAATCCAATGCCTTTCTGTTTTCTGCTGCCTAGTCTGCCCCATTCTCCCTCTCTCCTTGGAAAAGCCATGAAGCCCACTTCACTCCACAACTTTGCTTGTCCCAGATCCTCCAAGGAAGCAATCTCAGACCCACGTGAAAAATTTTCTTAAGAGCTATCGTAATTCAAACCCCCCCTCCAAGTTTCTCCTCCCCAATTCCTTCCTCCCCCTTTTCCTGCAAAAAGGCAACCAGACTGTCACAGGAGACAAATGCAGATCACAGATTGCACTAAAGACACTGGGAGCAGCCACTGCGATCTAGTACTTTTTCCTTCTTCTTCTGCCTACTCCTATTGTTGCCCTGAAAATTAGGGGGATCTCGAGGACACCCAAACAGACTTCAAATTAAGGGAATTAACAGAGACACTCAAAGCTTGCGAGAGGTCAGGGCAAGGGATCTTTAACCCTATGTCTACGGGGTCAGAACCACACAAGAATCAGAGGAACAGTCTAAAGTAAATTTATTAAAACTAACAAAGAAGGTCGCAACACACGTTAACAAATAATCCTACAATCACACAAGGGCTACAGGAATGAAGTTGGAAATAAGAGACAGTTGGGAGAGAGGGCATACAGACCTTAGTCTAGGTGTCCTGGAGAAGGAGAAGATTAGCGAAGGCTCGGTGTAAAGCACCAAGGGGAGGCTGGATCCCGGGGCTGGAAGGCTGGAAGCAGCGAGGTTTTGCAGCGAGTCAGATACGCAAGTCGCGTTTAGCTCTCAGCAGCATCTGAGAGGCTTGAGTGGGACACCTTGGTAGCAGCGAAATGGGCCCTTGTCCGGTCTGGGAGGCTCTCCGAAGAGACTCAAAAAGTGAGGATTTTTATAGCCAATTTCTGTCCTCATGCTGTGTATAGGCTAGCAAAGTGGCATTAATGGCCGATGATTGCGGAATATAATGTTAGGCAAATATCACAACCTCTCCTTGGTATTGTTTCTCCCGGGAAAGTCCAAGTACATGATAGGATTATCATTCCAAATTGATAGACTTTGATTGTCTATTCTTGCAAAGTTCATCAGCGTGGCTTGGGGTTGAGGCAACCTTTTTATTAATCAAGGAGAGAGTCTATTGTGGCTGACTAGAAATATGTGACTGGGAACAATAGGTCATTGTCTTTTAACCTAAAGGACGTTGTCTACGTTCCCATACAGCAGCAAAGGCATTGTTGGTCTTGAGAATTTAATTCAAAATCAATTTTTACTTGCAACCGACCTTTGCTAGCCAATAACCAATATGGGCGAAGTCATGCCAAATTAGGGGCCCTCTCTTAGGGTTACTCTGGGGTGTAACACTATCCTTCTCCCCCATCCTTGGAAAAGCCATCACTTACCACACAACTCTCCTTGTCCCAGATCTTCTTCACCCCTTCTGCTCAAAACCTCACTCTATCCAACCTTTCTTACCTTTCTCTTCAACAGCCTTGAATGGTCTGTGATACTGCTTGATTTTCTTGTGTATGTCTATTACCTTCCACTAAAAAACCCCTTTTAATTTTTAACTGGAGTCATCTCTACAATTAGTGCTGGTAGACACAAGTGAAAAGATCCTGCCATTACCCTCCTCTCACAGGCCACTTTTCAGCTAATAATTCATGAAATCCTAAGGAGACGACACTGGCACTGCTGGTGGACTTCATGGTTCCCCACCTTTTGGGGTAATAACTACTATTATACTCTAAACATTAAAAGCATCTCCACTCGACCAATGTAAACATTCGTGGTTTTGTGATAAATGGGGTTCTGTTTCATGTTGGTTTTTTTCATCACTACATACACTCCTTTGTTTTCTGAAATTAAGTGTGTAGGGCATCTCTCATGTATCATTTGATTATTTGAGCCCTGGGTTCATTAAATAATCAGTAAAAAATCACCTTCATTTGCAGTGGCAAAATCCATATAGAATCATAGAGTTGGAAGTCACAGGGGCCATCCAATCCAACCTCCTGCTATGCAGGAACACACATCAAAGCATTACCAACAGATGGCCATCCAGCCTCTCCTTAAAAACCTCCAAAGAAGGAGACTGAACCACACTCCCAAGCAGCATATTCCACTGCCGAACAGCTCTGACCATCAGGAAGTTCTTCCTGAGGTTCAGGTGGAATCTCCTTTCCTGCAGCTTGAATCCATTGCTCCTTGTCCTGGTCTCTAGAGAGGCAGAAAACAAGCCCGCTCCCTCCTCAACATGACATCCCTTCAAATATTTAAACATGGCTATCATTTCCCCTCTTAACCTTCTCTTCTGCAGACTAAACATATCCAGCTCCCTAAGCTGTTCCTCATAGGGCATGGCTTCCAGACCCTTCACCATTTTGGTCGCCCTCCTCTGGACACATTCCAGCTTGTTGATATCCTTCTTGAATTCAGGTGCCCAGCACTGCACACAGTGTTCCAAATGAGGCCTAACCAATGCAGAATAGAGTGGTACCATTACCTCCCTCGATCTAGACACCATACTCCTATTGATGCAAACAAGAATCGCATTGGCTTTCTTGGCTGCCGCATCACATTGCTGACTCATGTTCAGCTTGTGATCTACCAAGACTCCTAGATCCCTTTCACACGTACTGCTATCCAGCCACGCGTCCCCCATCCTATATTTGTGCCTTCCATTTTTTCTGCCTAGGTGTAGCACCTTACATTTCTTTCTGTTGAAATTCATTTCGCTAGCTTTGGCCCAGCTCTCCAATCTGTCAAGGTCATTTTGAAATTTGATCCTGTCCTCTGGTGTATTAGCAACCTCTCCCAATTTGGTGTCATCTGCAAATTTGATCAGCATGCCCTCCACTCCTTCATCCAAGTCATTGATGAAGATGTTGAATAGCACTGGGCCCAGGACAGAACCCTGTAGCACCCCACTAGTCATTTCTCTCCAGGATGAAAAGCAGCCATTGGTGACTACCCTTTGGGTTCAGTCAGTTAACCAATTACCAATCCACCTTCATCTCTTTAATTCCCATGCTGAGCCAGCAACACAGCCTCCAACTATTTGAGTCTACTGCAGCCTGTATTTGGCACTTCTGCCACCTCATCTCTCTCACTGCTGAGTCACTGTCATTGGAACTTCATCCGCTATCCAGAATTTGAGCAACTCAAATGAAGGACCAAGGACAAGGGTCCACAACCATAGGCTTCAGGCAGGCCCTAAAGGCCTGGGAACTCTGTGGCTGAGATCCTACACTGGGGTTATATTCAGTGAAGCTGTTGTAGCAGGCCCCAAAGGGTCTCTCAAAGTGTTGCTGTTGTTTAGTTACATTGAACCATCATTGTACGTGGCACTTTATAAGTAAAACGCCCAAAAAAATAGGGCTTGCTTATCTAAATATATGTGTATATGCACACAAACAGGGGGGGAGGGGAGGCAGGAATAATGAACATATAAAACTATAAAATATAATTGTAAAACAAATTATCTGGATAAAATACAAAAAATATTATATAAAGCAAGCTGACAAATATATATAATCAAAATAGACAAGACAGTATTAAACTAAAAGACCAAAAGACCTCAAAAACAAGTTTTTAATGGAGATTTTAAAGTAAGGGAAGAAGCAGTCTGCAAAAATTCAGACAGGCAATTTCAAGAGTACGGAGCTGCGAGAGAAATAGGACAAAGCAATGCCAAGAAAGAGGAAACTCTTAGTTGGCTGAGAAGCAAAGAATTCCTAGAACACAGATCTTGAGCAGGCTGGTAAAAAGAAATAAGGGCTGAAAGATGGGAGGGCAAGGTTGTGCAGACTGTGAATATTAAAACAAGAAGCTTGTACTGTTAGGGTGGATAAACAAACCACACTTCATTGTATCCCCAGGTGGACATGGGGCTGAATTGAACCCCAAACACAAGGTAGGAAGAAAGAAAGGAAAGAAAAACAAAGAAAACACACACACTAAACAACTTTGGCCAAAGGATCCCTCCGAGTATCAAAACTGTGTTCAGTATTGCCTACTAACAGTAGTAATAAGAAAGGATGTCTTTATTCTTCCATGCTTCCCCTTGTATGTCATTTTCACACTTACATAAAAGAAAGGATTCATGCATCTGCATTAGCAGAGTCACAGCTTGTACATGTATTACATTTTATCTGACCCTTAACATTCGCAAGTCTCCCTGTTCCAGTCAATATCCTGGATCATTCCCAGAGACGTCTTTGATGTTAGCAGCGTCCTTCCCTTTGTACAAACATGAACATAGCAGAACAAGCAATTCAACATAGCAGAACAAGCAATTCTAATTCAAAAGCTGTGAGACATGTTCACTACTACAGAGCTATAGACTGACTTCTGAGTGTCCAAAATACTAATCAATAACATAGTAAATGATTATCAAGTGTTAATTTTATTGCAAGTTAACAGAGCACCAAATTTCAAGCCTAATACTACTGAATCCTAGAAGGAATGAGTGACCACTGAAAAGACATCAAAAGTGGGATATGATGAAAATGATGGGCCAAAAAGACAGCAGAATGTTGAATGGAAACAAGAGGACTATAGTGAGATAATGGAAGACCAGTCAAAAGAAAATTATAATAATCAAGACAGGAAATGTCTAAGGCGTGAACTAAGGTCTTTTCATCTAAGGTCTTAGCATGTTTGAACTCAGAAGGAAATTAACCTGTAGAAAGGGATAGATTAATGAGATGGATAGGAAAAAGAATAACAGGGCAACAGTAATTGAGAAGCAAGAAGAGACACGATCAAGAGAGCAGGTGCAAGAATTCAAAGATATTTTAGATAGTTCATCTAACAAGACAAGGGGAGAGTAGAAAACATAGAAGAA